>OX101784.1:49151826-49829449 GCA_944452715.1 Ophion slaviceki
TCGGCAGCTTCCCATGTGGTTATCATCCAAATCAGAATCATGCTTTCCAAGTCATTAAAACCACTCTTCAGGCATGTTTACCGATGGGGCCATTTATAAGCATCCAAAAGCAAACGATGCATTTTAGCTGCACTCTCATTGTAACAAAATAATGCAGCAACACTTCCCGCAAATGACATTCGTTCGGTACAAAAGCAGACATCCCGAGTCGAAATTTTCAGCCTATTTTAAAGGCCTTTGATTCTATGTCAACCTCACTTAAGTCTGTTTACTGCTAGAAGTCCTACTATGGGCCACCACATGCTCTTCCTTTGCTGCTTACCTCCTGCATAGGCCCTTATACTCCTACCTCACCTAGCTGAAGTCGTTGCAGCTTCTCTTTTGATTGCGTTTGGACCTATCGTGCATTTGGCTGTTTCGACGAAACGAGGGTAGGGATGGTCGCATTCGAAAGAGCGGGTCTGATAGTTTTCAGTAACCGTCATGCATTGGACTAGGCAGGACCGCGCGTTCGCCGTAGAGGCCTACTTTTCTAATGGCCTTTCCATTATCTCCACCCAGCGAACCTTTCGCATTCGCTTCAAACTTGCTCCTGCAGCTCCAGAAACTCTCCAAAGTGGAAGAAATGGATCTTGGGCAAACAGTTACAATGTTTTTTATAGGAATTGCCCTCATGTATGCATGTATACGCGGATCCTTATAGCAGGCACGCATGCATACGTATAGGTACTAGTACACGTGTGTTGGTGTATGCTTAAGCATGTATATGTGCGGGTATATACGTGTGTCTACGCATGCGCGTATTCAGGCATATGTATCTCTATATGCGTAATAGAGTGTATGCGTGTGCGTGTATACGTGTGCCATTCGACGTCCTCCTTAGCGCCTGCAAGTGGAGAAAAGGGATATTTGTTCCCATTCTAGACGTTAAGTAGGAGCTCATTTTATATTGAATGCGAAGCTTCTTTACTGCCTTTATCTCCTACCACTGTGAGGATCTGGAAGGGCAAAATAGGCTGAAAATTTCGACTCGGGATCTTGAATACGATGAATGTAATAAGTGTTTACGCTTCAATCAAATAGCATCAACTACCTTTGACATCTGCGTACAGACATCTCGAATACAATTGATACCAACCTCAACATAATGCCACCAGTACGAGATACACCATCTATTAAAAATCCGTAAAGTCATAACTTGCACATCCAAAACATTACATAGTCATCTATAAATATCAAAGCTTATGGGAGTAATTAAAATCGAGAACATAGGCTCTCTACACAAGCTGCGTACAAGCGTTTTCACACACTCGCGACGAGTGGGTATGGTAATTAGGAAAGGGAATAGCTGATTCCACCGCATCGGTCCTAGTGCCCGAGTGGAAAACGTAACTCATCACCACCTAGCCACAAGCTTGTAAAGTGATGGTTCGAATCGCCATTAGCTAGCCGTCTTAGCGATTGACTACCCAGCCTTGTAACGCTTCGATCCTCTAGTGACTGAATACAAAAAATTAGATGATGACTGGATAGAAAGAAATATCCCACGGCTGTTCTATATTTCTGACCTAGCCATGACCTAGTTTATTCAGCTAGCGACTGGGAACGAAAAAAAGGTGGCGATTAGATAAAAAAAAATTGCGGCTATATATTTATATTTTCGTGATTTTTTGTGCACATTATTTACATCATTGGACCCTTTTACGATATTCTTCGTTGTTCATTAATTAGGGTTATGATATTTGCGCTGTAAATATGTTAATGGTTCAATTTTAAATTATCTCAGACAAACGCCTACGCCGTAACGTGGTTTCGATCCCGGGACCTCTGGGTGATGAGTTGTGATGTTGTCCATTGAGCCAGTTCTACTTGTTTAAGGCGTTACCCCCACTTGTAGCGCAAAAAAAGGCCTTTTTCATGAATTTAAAAAAAAAAAAACTACAAAACTTTTTTAATCGATCAATATACCATCTTAAAGAACACATCTTGAAGAACTTTCAGTATTTTTTTATTGAAAAATATTACATTGTTTAGTGGCAAATGGCCGTCAATGAAATAATGTTTTTATATACACGGTTTGCGGTGACCAACATTGCGGCGAAGTGGATCATCTGAAAAAAAAATGCGGATGGATTTAGTCAAATATAAGTATAAACTAGTCTTTAATCGAAGGATTTAAAAAAATATTCATTTTTCACAAAATGGCGGACAGTCAAAGTTAATGGTTCGATTTTAACGAAAAAAAACGGCCGTTTTTTGGCTATAAAACGGCCATTTTTTTTCGAAAAAAAAAATCGAACGATTAAAGACTACATTTTTATGTATTAAATAAGCCTGCGAAATTTCAAGAAGATCGGTTCATTAGTGTTCGAGTAATCTTGGTCACCGACTTCAGAAATGCCATTTTGAGAAAAACGCGTTTAAAGTTTCAATTTCAGTTTACACGAAGAAAATATTTTTTTTTGTAAACTTACATAGAGTCATCTATTCCGGGCATCAAAAAAAACTGCACTTCAAATTGCACTTCAAAAAAATGCAATAAAAAAAAACGATTTTTTTCAAAATCGCAAGTGGGGGTAACCCCTTAATTTCTGAATTTTATTATCGTCTACATATGTTCGATACACAATGTCAGATTATTGAAAAATGGGTGGATTAACAAATGTAAATAACATGATCGGATCAATGATCCAATTGCGTTAGCATTGAGAGCGATAGTCGCAGAAAATTACATAACCTTAAATTGTATTTGTCCGATCATTTATTCGGGCTAGTGCGGCCGCAGTTGGGAAGTGTTGACTTGGTCATCGCGAGATACCGACTTGAGGATTTTATTCATTCGCAACGTCATCTGTAACTCAAGTTGCTTAACCAACCATGAGCCAGTCGCTCGATGGAACTACACGTATTCACATACCCACACTTTGTAATTTGTGACCAAGGTCGGCTGGGCAGTGACTAGCCAAGGGGCGCATAGCCGCAGTTAGCTAGTGTCGGCAGGTCATCGCGTCATGCCCACTTGAGAATTTATTTCTTTTGCAAAGCCATCTAAAACTTGAGTTAGATAGCCAGCCATGAGTCATTCGCTCGATGGAACTACACGTAGTTACATAACCTCACTTCGTCATTTATGACCAAGATCAGCTGGGCAGTGACTAGACAAGGGCTGGATAACAAAACATTCACAATATTACTAGCTCATAGCGAGCCAAGCATTGGTCAATTCGTATGAACTCAATTGGGCGAGCCAGTTACTAGGTCGTAACTCAGACAGGTTAGAACAATTTCTACTCGGGTGGCGAAGTTCGCCACTTTTGGATGCTTTCTTCGCATTCGAGACTGAAATTTCGCTTTGCTTTCTCTTCATGATACCCGTGGGGAAGGCACTGTATCGATCAAAATTTGCGGTTATGACGGGGGTTTATTTTCGGAGGCTGAAACAGTACCGAGTGAGACAAAGTTGATTTTCCATTATTTGATACTCGAGAGACGAGAAGAATCGCTATTATAGCAAATGAAACATTTAGGAAAGATTGAGTTCTTCAATTTTCTTTCGTCGATGCCATTTGCGCGGGGCGATTTATAAATAAAAGAAGAACATTATGGCTGTGAGAAGTTCTCGAAATAGGAGCGCTCACGTCAAATCTTTAAGGCGACTAAAGAGGTTTGATATCTCGAAAACCTCGTCGGATATCGGCTTGGAATTTATACGGGACTTGTAAAATGCTACGATGCATAAATCATACTCGACGTCTGATCGAAAAATTTGTTTTTTACAATTTTATAATAACAAATAGTCCGAATTTTTCCGAAATTTTTGGTTATCTGGATGCCGTATGTTATTCGTTTTATTTTCAATTTCGATTTCTCAGTTATATTCAATAGAGGAAAGCCTAGAAAGAGAAAATATTTCTGGGATTTCCCAAAATCTTTATGCACTCGACTGGAATTGTAGTAAATTCGAATTTGACTTGATTTGCCTGGTTACGCTGCAGCGCCCGTATTATTGGCCTGTGAATGAAACTCGATTTTTTTGCGCCTTTGATGTTATAATAAATACTCCGAATAAGGAAAAACTGCAATATTTACACCACCAAAAAAAATATTTAATTTAAATAGGATGTATTTAAATCAAATAGATTTTTCCCTTGGCTCACGGCCTGCTACGATCTTATTTGTTTCAAAGATATTTTTTTATTTGTATCAGCTATTTTTTAAACATTGAATATATTCGAATTGAAGAAATAAAGATTCGATTCAACTAAATCTCTACTTGCTTACAATATACACTGTAAATCTAAGTGTACTATATACATAAAATATTTCATAAATCCAAAATAAAATGAAATAATTAATTGAGAGTTTTAAGACAATGATTTTGTATCGTAATTCGTCATTCCCTGGCCTTTTGAGATGATTTCTATTGAAGAAAATATTTCACCTATACGAGAATCGAACCTAGAACCTACCTGCTCATAGCTACGCACGCTGCCCCTATGCTACCGAGTGCTTGTATCATCTTAGTCGCAGATATGGCTAAGAGACCAAATGAATTTCTATAATTATTTGCTGTATCACATAAACTCTATCAATATTTAGTTAATATCATTGTGATAATTAGAGAATTTCATCGAATAACATGCTATATATTTTTCTATCATAATCTATATATATATATATATATGTGTATATATATATATATATATATATATATATATATATATATAATTCCTTTTTTTCTACCCTCTCTACCCTCACACCGCTTTCATATGTGTGTTCCAATAAAGACAATCAAATATTCAATCAAATATTTAATTTAAATTGAAAAAAAAAATCAAATGGATCCATTTAGTGGATTAAATTAAATTGTTTTTTGAGCAGATGAAACCGAATCACAGATTTATTAGGATTAAATAAAATATTTAGTTATTAGGCGATATTGAATATATTTTTATTTGAATAAATAAATATATTTAAAGCAAATAATTTCAATAATGGAATGCAATAGGAAAAATTTAATTCCACGAAAAATCTAGTTTATTCGAATAAACAAAAATCAAATAGACGCGATTAGTTCATATCAAGAGAATTTTTCTGTCAGTGTATTCACCGTCTTGTTATAAACAACTGAACGAAAACTAGTTTTTTAAATTCTAAATTGCGCTAGTCCCCCAAAATCGTAGAACGTACGATAATGATAGAGAAATTGTCTTTCTCGTAACACAAATTAATATTTTCTCATTCAACTTTATCGTGAATTGAATCTTTCCTCACTCGAACACAATGTGCACACTTTTGGCACGTGCTGCCAGCAATTTTCACGTTATTTATAATATTTATGGTGTACGAGATGTACGTACATTATATATATACCTACATGTGTGCACATTCGTTCGTGCTCGAAAGTCCTTTTTCCCTCATGGTCTTCGCTTGTCCTTCGTGAAATACGAGATTCAGGGTGGACAGTGATCCTGGGTTGTATGGCCCTCGAGCCTCGCCGGAGACTTTGGAAAACACCCTTTTGAAACTTTCAACCGTTCTTTACGACCCTGCACACACAGTCCATCCGGCCGAGCGGATACACTTGCACAATTTTAACGTTGCCTTTGTGTACTTCGTGTACCTATACGCTTCGCTACTATATGTACTTTTCGAGCCCGTTTTTCCGTCCACCTCGCAAGCTCTACATGAGAATTTCCCCAGAGAAAGTCATCACCCCTGCCACCCGAGCATTAGGACCAAAAAAGACTTCTTTCGGGACAAGAGAAAAGAACCGTAGTAGAAATAGAGAACAATGAAAACCAAGACATTTCGTCGACTCGTCTCATCGATCCGAAGCGAATGGGGACAAAGTGGATTCTTGTCTGATAAAAAAATGTTCTACCAATCATCATTTAAGGGGTTACCCCCACTTGTGATTTTGAAAAAATCGATTTTTTTTAAGTATAAGTATCCGGGCCCATACTTCTGTATGGGCCCGGAATAGATGACTCTATGTAAGTTTACAAAAAAAAATATTTTCTTCGTGTAAACTGAAATTGAAACTTTAAACGCGTTTTTCTCAAAATGGCATTTCTGAAGTCGGTGACCAAGATTACTCGAACACTAATGAACCGATCTTCTTGAAATTTTACAGGCTTATTTAATACATAAAAATGTAGTCTTTAATCGTTCGATTTTTTTTTCGAAAAAAAATGGCTGTTTTATAGCCAAAAAACGGCCGTTTTTTTTCGTTAAAATCGAACCATTAACTTTGACTGTCCGCTATTTTGTGAAAAATGAATATTTTTTAAAATCCTTCGATTAAAGACTAGCTTATACTTATATTTGACTAAATCCATCCGCATTTTTTTTCAGATGATCCACTTCGTCGCAATGTTGGTCACCGCAAACCGTGTATATAAAAACATTATGTCATTGACGGCCATTTGCCACTAAACAATGTAATATTTTTCAATAAAAAAATTACTGAAAGTTCTTCAAGATGTGTTCTTTAAGATGGTATATTGATCGATTAAAAAAGTTTTGTAGTTTTCTTTTAAAAAATTCATGAAAAAGGCCTTTTTTGCGCTACAAGTGGGGGTAACGCCTTAATGACCCTAGTTCACGTTCGTTTATATATCGTCCTTTATCGTCCCATATTTCCATTCCGAAATCCATTTTCTATGCATCCGTTTTTTTTTTCCTACGCCAATATGGATTTTGCATTTTTTGATAAAAATCTCATTTCGCGAGAGCGAATACAAGTTTAATTAAGATCGAATCTATTACTCATCTCGTGGAATATCGAAACGTACAAATGAAACGATCTCACGGTCTGGTTAACTGTGTTGCACTCTTCTTTTTCCAATGGCAGTACGAAATGGAATATTCGATGGAATTATTGTTAAATGTGTAGCTATGCACGCTGCACATTGGGGCCGGGGCTTGAAGCCTCGCATATCCGGAGGCTATCCCGAACCTTGCAAATCACGAACATTCACGACTGCTCTCCGCTTATTCTACACTCTGCCTCAAACATTCGCGGATAATCCCTTGTAATTTGGTAATAATCTCCAAGTGTATGTACACACCCTGTCTGAGCAAACCTCGTTCGAATCACGTACCACACATATCCCACGTACACCTCTCGGTATATGGGCGTGTGGTCGCTCAGTAAACACGCGCTTCCCTCAATCTATCGCCATCGATTTTCCGCGCATCAAACCTTTCACTGCGGGGCCAATCTTCGTGCGCGATAAATCGGTAGGAAATTCCTTCCTTGGTGGGAAAAACTGATTCTTTTTTTATTTCAATTTGTTGAAGTTCCTAAAACATTTCTCCATTTGCCTAACGCTAATTATACGTACATGTGTTGGTTTGACGAAGCTTATCCTCGTTGAATATGTTAAAAGATTAACCCGTGATATCGAATTGTACACCGGTCAGAGATACATGAAATCATATATTGTTCAAACCCTTTTCACGCTGCTAAGAAATGTATTCGCCGATATCCTGGAAACAAAATTAGTATTGTGAAATTTGCAATGGTTCGGCTATTACGGGATTGAGCATTTTTGCTCCAACATGCATTTGTGAAAAAGAAAACTAAAATCTTTTTTACGTTCAAGAGTTATTTAAGGCGTTACCCCCACTTGTAGCGCAAAAAAAAGGCCTTTTTCATGAATTTGTTAAAAGAAAACTACAAAACTTTTTTAATCGATCAATATACCATCTTAAAGAACACATCTTGAAGAACTTTCAGTAATTTTTTTATTGAAAAATATTACATTGTTTAGTGGCAAATGGCCGTCAATGAAATAATGTTTTTATATACACGGTTTACGGTGACCAACATTGCGGCGAAGTGGATCATCTGAAAAAAAATGCGGATGAATTTAGTCAAATATAAGTATAAACTAGTCTTTAATCGAAGGATTTTAAAAAATATTCATTTTTCACAAAATGGCGGACAGTCAAAGTTAATGGTTCGATTTTAACGAAAAAAAAACGGCCGTTTTTTGGCTATAAAACGGCCATTTTTTTTCGAAAAAAAATCGAACGATTAAAGACTACATTTTTATGTATTAAATAAGCCTACAAAATTTCAAGAAGATCGGTTCATTAGTGTTCGAGTAATCTTGGTCACCGACTTCAGAAATGCCATTTTGAGAAAAACGCGTTTAAAGTTTCAATTTCAGTTTACACGAAGAAAATATTTTTTTTTGTAAACTTACATAGAGTCATCTATTCCGGGCATAAAAAAAACAGCTCTTCAAATTGCACTTCAAAAAAATGCAATAAAAAAATCGATTTTTTCAAAATCGCAAGTGGGGGTAACCCCTTAAACGTGCCTATTATAGTTATTTTTTCCTGCTGTGTCCTTTCTTGAATTTACGCATAAAAAAACGAAAAATCGACCTTTGGTCCATTATAATTTGTATCTCGGTTGATAAAATTATTGTAAGATACACCACGCAGTGAAGATTGACACACACATCGGAGGCTGCTATATACAATACCCCGGCTCTTTCTCGACCCGGATGTAGCCTCGAGCTTAGCTCTCAGCCAAACGTACGATCTCAAATTAGTCTTTGCAATCGCGGAAAATCAGTCAGCCGTTTCTACTTCTCTCGCATATCCGGATAATTCTGTTTCGTTCCGTTGATGGTCGATCGGACCGATTTATATTATTTCTCTCCCTCTCTCCTTTTCATATACCCCTGTCTGTCCGTCTCTCTCTCTCTCTCGCTCCTTCCCTTTCATGTACATGCAGTTCATATTTAATACGTTTAGTCGAAGTCCTCCGCGAATTAAATCTGCAAACTCTATGTCCAATTAACTGTCTGACCTGTACCGGGCCTTTCCACTTCGATTGCTTGAGCCTCGCGGCCCGCCGGTTAATTTCACCTTGTTCTATTGAATGCTATTGCTCTATTGTACGTCTATTATATTTTACGAAAGACGAGACCTGTATATTCCTTTTTTTCCAGTTGCCACGTACTGCCCACATTGTTTAATTCCTGTACGAAGTGGCCTCAGTGAACACAATAATAATCATTATATCCCCTGGAAGACGAGCGATAAATAGTGTTTTTCTTTGAGTTGCCATGAATCGTCTATACAGTTTAAGGGGTGATATAAAGTTAACATTTTCGAAAAATCGATTTTTTTTTCTATTTTTTTTTTCGTAATGGACATACATTTAATACACACAGAAAATTTCTTGTTAATCCGGCGAATATTCTTGAAGTTACACGCACATTTGTAATGACGTGTCAGAGCGTTCGAAAGCGCATTTGAAACTTTAAACGCGTTTTTCTCAAAACAAATTTTAACACAATCTTTGCAAGTATATTTTTTAGTAATTAATCGAAGGTTTTGTCGCAGCGATAAATATTTTTCATTTTATAAACAATTTAAGGCCTAAATTTTTGTCAAAAATCGATTTCTTTTGAAAAGCCGCTATTTTGTCAAAAATTATTACTTTGCTTATCCCTTCGATCAATTACAATGCAATCCATTATATTAGAGAAATATTTTTGGTTTTTACATTTTAGATGATCCAGTCCAAAGATATCGTGCTCACCGCAAGACGCCTTTCAAAATAATTATTTTCACCAATAAAAAATGTTAAAATACAGTTAAAAGTTACCATAATATGTGTACAAATTTTTACGTTAATAAATTTAAAGGTCTTCTCAAGAAAAATTCTTGAAAAGTCGATCTTTTTGGGCCTCCTGACTGCAAACCCCTTAATGCAGACATAAAACTGCATCGGTAAAAAAAATCTAGCGATAAATGGTCGAGTGTTTTTCTAATTTCTTTATGTGGACGGCAATATATATATGTCCATACACACACACATACATGTGTGTATATATACTACCACTCAAAAGTTTTTCGATCACTTTGGATACTTGAATAATTATATTAGAATAATATAATTCATTTTATAGAGTTGTATAGCATCTGCGTAAAATAAGAAGTAAAATGAACTATATTGTTCTAATATAATTGTGCAATTATTCAAAGTGATCGAAAATTTATGAGGGTTGAAATTTGCATCGTTGGAATATAACGGATTTTTTTTTTTACTATAATTATTATCTAAAATCATATTTAGCAGATGTTGGTTGTAGACCACTAAATCGAAATCTTAAAAAATGTTTACGTGATATCCGTAGCTTAAATATGCCATAAGAAATTTTGAAAAAAAATCATTTTCATTGCGTTCCACCGATGCAAATTTCAACGTCATGAAAAGTTCGCTATTATCCAAAGTGATCGAAAACTTTTCACCGGTATTGTAAACAAATAAACTAAAAAAGGACCAATATTTTTCACCCTGCACACGTATGTGTGTTTAGGAAATATTCTTTGTACAGTCGAACCTCGATATTTGAAGATTTGTCCATTTCCTTCCGATAGACACCCGAAACCTTGATACAATGACATAATAATATACGTTATGCTCTAATTGCTAATTGCATGTAAAAATTGCTCTAATTTAAACCTTTTTTTCTTTAAAAAATTTCCCTATATTTGTAGTACTAATATATATATATATTTTTAATAACATTTTAAGGAGCATGACCTCGATATCACGAAACCTCAATATAACGAGAACTCGATTTAACGAACTTCCTTGGAGATTCGTTATATCGAGGTTCGACTGTACCTTTATTAGTGTATAAATTTTCGCTGCTAATAATAGAAACGCGGTCGGCGTGCGACTTCCGCGATCTCATGACATCTACTTTGGAAAATATGTTGACTTATAGTTCCTTTTTGTTTTAATGTTTTTCAACATTTATAATCCATCTCTATTTGAACAAAGGTTTAGCGGGCTCATCGTTGTGCATTTTGCAAAATACGCACATACGAATATTTAATCATGTTGTTATTCAAAACACGGAATGCTCGTCTGAGCAAGGATTACACTAATTTTCGCCTTGCTCGTCTCTCCGTAAAACATACATCATCCCGAATAATACCGAAACGTCGGGACAATGGGCCCAGCCCAGGCAAGAGCGAAATATTTTCATGGGAAAATGGGAGTATATGTCCATGGAAGGCTTAATATAAGGAGCCTTCCTCTTTCGTATCCTCGGAGGAAAAAAACGGATCGCTGGAACTCAGAGCTATGGTGAGAGGAAAAAGAGGAGGGGTGAGAGAGAGAGAGAGAGAGAGAGAGAGAGAGAGAGAGAGAGAGAGAGAGAGAGAGAGAGAGAGAAGCAAGATGTTCACGAAAGTTTACGACCTAAACAAATAAACATGATAAAATTTAAGCATGCTACACAGACAGTACGTTCACGTAGCACTGTGTACACAGCGCAGTCATTTACGTGCATTGTTACGGTGCATTGCCAAGTGTTTCGTACTCGTATAAGCGAGAGGTTAAAACCCTTCCCATCCCTAATTCTAAATTCACAACCGGAAGGTTGTGACCCCGAATCGCCCGCGTGAACCTTCAACTCCAAATATTTTTTTAACTTGCATCGTTGTAATGCGATTAAATTGATTTATTTTTATTTTTTTTTCAATTGATTTTGAATAGATTTTAAACATGTAAATCACCCAAACGTTATTGAGGTCTCTTATTGGAGGTCTGCAACATGAATCTGGAAATAAAGATTGCGGATAATGATAAAAATGACGAAATAAATTCCCAACAAACCTTCAATTACAACATTTTTCGTAAATCTCACTGTATCGTTTTCGAGGGATGAAAAGATAAAAATCAAGACAATTTGACGCAGTTTCTCATAAAGAATCGCGAATTGAGGTGGTATTTTACAGTAAACGAGAATAGTGAATATGTCAGCAAGAGATGTGAACTGCGGTTGAATATGACGTTGAAGTTTGCGTCGTTGGAACGCAATGACAATTCATATTTCTGCATCCCTTTGATTTATTTTGGCAGGCTTCGCCTATAAATCACCCTCAAACATGTTTTAAGATACTTATTTAGCGATTCGCAATATAAATCTATAAAAAAATAAAATAATAAAAACAAGGAAAATAAAATGTAAAAAAGAACTTTCGTTGCGTTCCAACTACGCAAACTTCAACACCATGGCTACATTCACGATTTTTTACAAGAAACTTTTTTTATATGTTCATCCAATTGTTAGTTTTTTTTGTCGGAAATCGAACTTTTTTATTTCCAATGTTCCTTCTTCTAAAGTCCCTCTGTACGCAATTTCTACCTTTTGGCCTTAAGGGCGTAAAACGATCCTATCCGTTTTCCCTTCTGGCCCCTCCACCCGTCTACTTGAAATTTCCAATTCCGTAGTGCATCACCGGAGTGTTTCCCACAAATGAATTTTTCTCCTTCTCGAAAACAATGAAGCGAAACTTACCGAAACTTCCAAGCTCAACTCTCATAAGATATATCCGGGTCTATAAAAAAAATTACCAACAAAAAAAATTCCTCGGTAAAAAGCTCGGCCCTCCTTAATTCCACCAGTACACGCGAACTTTATCGCATTGCCCCAAACTACGTTTCCGTATGCGCAACGTGTTTCTTCTCTTTCACAACGAAGTCCAACGCAGCCTGCGATAAAAATTAAGTGCTCCAAATGTCCGTGTTTTACATACGTGTAATACGCTACATAAATATCGGGATTTTCGTAACAAGTAAAAATATGGCGGGCCTGTCGACCGGACAAAAGATATCCTTATTAAGTCCGGCACATCTCCCCCATCGTCGTGCAGTGCATACGCATACTCACATATATATATATATATATATATATATATATATATATATATATATATATATATATACACATATACATATATATATATATATATAAAGGGAATATATATATATGTATATATGTATGTATGTATATGTATATACACACATACATACAAAATACAAGCATCGCACAAGAAAAGGGTCGTCTACAACTAAATCCGGTAAGATCGATGATCCAGCTGGTGTCGTGTCCCCCTACGTAACGTTTATGATATATAGTGGCCCTCCTAAAAACTGACGGACGCGTGCTTCAGTTCTCCCAGTGAAGAGGCAATCGTCCTTACGCTCTATATACGCCGTACTTTTTGCACCCCAATTCCTACACTCTTATACACACATGTATGCGTGTGTGTAAATAGTATATCCATTATTATATATTATCCTATGTGTGTATATATGTGTATATATGTTTCCCATATTATATATATTATGTACAATAATGCCTACTCGAACATGTGCATGTACAAGTTATAGTACAGTAGGGGCATGTCATAGGTGTACTTATTTGCAGGGACGAGGCGAAGGTGTACTTGGATTTGTGGAGACCATATAGTCTTGAGCTGAGACTCGCCATCCTAGCCGATACATGGTGTTGAAGTTTGCATCATTGCGGTGCAACGAAAATTCATATTTATGTTTTTATTCCCTCATTTTAATTATTTTGGAAGTTTTAAATTGCAGCTCTTCAAATAAGCATCTTGGTTAGGAGATGGTTGACCGTTTTTCGTAGATGAAAATTACTAAAACAAATTTAGCAAGTAAAAAACACTAATAATTAATACTAAATATACCAATTGATACTAAAATTACTAATAGGTATAACAATTAAATGGTAATTATGGTAATATATCAATAATGATTATAATATCAGGAGAGTTGTATAGCTCTCTGCGGTTTACATATTCGACGGATCGTCGATCCAATGACACCACAATTATTCATTGTACTATATTTGCAAAAAATGATTTTCCTTAAAAATGATTATTCGTCATTGCTTAAGGGGTTACCCCAACTTGCGATTTTGAAAAAATCGATTTTTTTTATTGCATTTTTTTGAAGTGCAATTTGAAGTGCAGTTTTTTTTGATGCCCGGAATAGATGCTTCTATGTAAGTTTACAAAAAAAATATTTTCTTCGTGTAAACTGAAATTGAAACTTTAAACGCGTTTTTCTCAAAATGGCATTTCCTAAGTCGGTGACCAAGATTACTCGAACACTAATGAACCGGTCTTCTTGAAATTTTGCAGGCTTATTTAATACATAAAAATGTAGTCTTCAATCGTTCAATTTTTTTCGTTAAAATCGAACCATTAACTTTGACTGTCCGCCATTTTGTGAAAAATGAATATTTTTTAAAATCCTTCGATTAAAGACTAGTTTATACTTATGTTTGACTAAATCCATCCGCATTTTTTTTTCAGATGATCCACTTCGCCGAAATGTTGATCACCGCAAACCGTGTATATAAAAACATTATTTCATTGACGGCCATTTGCCACTAAACAATGTAATATTTTTCAATAAAAAAATTACTGAAAGTTCTTCAAGATGTGTTCTTTAAGATGGTATATAGATCGATTAAAAAAGTTTTATAGTTTTCTTTAAAAAAATTCATGATAAAGGCCTTTTTTGCGCTACAAGTGGGGGTAACGCCTTAAGACAATATTGTTGTCTAGAAATTTGAAAAAATCGTTTTTTCAATATTGTTATTCTACAGACCTTTCTGAACACGTTTGCGAAAATCTTTTCATGATACACATAAATTTAGCCGGGTTATAGAAGTTGTAAGTACGCTCGGGCTACGCAGCCGAGACGCAGCAACTTTAGACGCGTTTTTCTCGAAAAGGTGCTTTTCAAATCGACACCCACGATATCTCGGTCACCAAATGGGCGATTAAGCTCAGATTTGACGTACACCTTCAGTAGACTGTTTTTCAACGTTATTTAGCAGAATTGAGTCGAAATAGTTTTTTTTTTATTTATAAAACTCGTAGAATGGTCGGAAAAATTGGAAAAATTGATAATCAAAGTTTAGCATGCCACCATTTAGTACATTTTTTCTCAGACTCTGCAACCAAACATCACAACACTCATATAGATTAAGAATGTTTTTTTTTCAGATTCATAAAACGTCCACAACATTGGTCGCCAATCGGGGACGTTTTCCGCGCACCGTTGTAAACAAACGTACAAAAGTACATGTTAATATATTTTTTTAAATTTGTACTCATCCTTTCAGGATCGATAAACATGTGTATTTATTTTTTAGTTATTTTATTTAATTATAGCGTCTTGAAAATCACCTCCAGAACAGCCCCCTAGGCAACAATACTGCCTTAATTCCAAATAAAAAATCCTCAAACGAAGAAGCAGCGTACGTAGACGTAATCGAGACATTTTTGCATCCGACAATACAAATGTTCAAGCTTTAAAGTGTTAAGTATTTGATAAAACTACAAACGACTGAAAAGGCACACTTTTCGTTTGGATATTACAATTGTGCGTAAAACCACTACGTGAGAAATATGATCTTCAGCCACAAGGATGATCGTCGTAACTAGAAGGTAAAATACAAACACAGTTAGGTCGTTCTCAGAGACGTGCGAATTACTCAATGCAACGAGAATATATGTCAGCGCAAAGTTATTGCTTTGTGAAAAAGACTTTTTTTAAAGTTGTGCAAATAAAACTCGATTTGATTGATACTCGATGCAACGATAATTCGATACTGATAATTTGCCGCCTGCATTTACGCATCGATCGAGTCGACAGTCAGGACGGATCGCAAAGAGACGAGGGCAGTGTCACTTTTTCGTGTGCGAGCAGGTATACATATTCATGAAAAAAAAGGTAAATAAAAATTGCCGGCGATGTAGTTTGCTGATACGTGGATGAATCATCTGGAGCATAAAATAACGTGAAGTGGGAACGCTCGCGGAAACAACGCGCAAAAAATCATATTTGCAGGTGTATATAACAGTGTCAAAAAGCCTGAGCATATGTGTGTATGTATATGTATAAGGACATGGTATCAAAAACCCATCACGTCACGACCGTCGAAGCTTTCCACTCGAGATATATCGCAATTTGTCGCTGTGCGTAAAATGTCACCGTGTACAAGATTATGTTCAATTTCATGTGTATAGTTATATACACATATATATATATAATGTATATAATAAATATACGACAGATATAATAAATATACGACAAGTATACAGATAGATGGCGTAGAACTGTGATTTTTTTGGATACCGATAGTGGTGAAGATCGTTATATAAAAATACCGGTTTATATGGGATACCATCCGTAAAAAATGCCCCCGAACATACCTGAATACGTGAAAATCGGGCTTCCAACTTCTGGCTTTTGTCACGTGGCCGTCGCATCGTCCAGGGCAACGAAATTAAACGCTTATTCGGTAATTTGTGTGGGATAGTTTGCGAGCAGTGAGCGTACCAACAAGAAAAAAAAACGCTAGGACACGGAAAACCACGGGGAGTTTTTGTCCCTCGGTCCTATATAGGATCACGAAGCAAAACCGCGAGTTCACGTTCATACTTAAGCTCGTTTTCTCGCTACTCGCGCTCTCTCGCCCTTTTCTGCCCGCAGGCGTTAAATCCACAAGGGGTAAAAATTGAGACGGACTCATGGTACTTTCCCCTAAAGAGCTGTTGCCTCCGCAAGTTGAGGCTACACCCGGCATCGGTATTGTCGTCGGGGAACGTTAACACGCTTGTATATATGTTTTCGTAGCAGCCCCTTGAAGGAACATTCCGAGGATTCACCGAAATGTCCTGTACTAAGGAAATAACAGTAAATAAGAGAGAGAAAGAGAGAGAATGGAGAAAGTAAGGACAAAGAAGCGAAGAGCTGAGGAAGAAAACTCTGTGGAAAATTTTGTGTGTAGAACGCCTGATGGTAGAGGGAACAAACGTCGCGTAACTCACTTAACACTGACAGCTCTCTCAGCGAGGCTCCCTTTTGGGTATACCGTGCATATATATAGAAACAGGACATTTTGAACTCTAAATATCTGTGTAACGTTGGTTACAAGAACATTCGGAGGTTTTGAGGACGGTCCTTTATTTTTTAAACGAATCGCTGACTTTGGCCACAAGGCGATCTTCGAACTGACCTTTATGGAAATATGCTTATCTATGTATAGGGGGGATTTTGAAGACATCAGGGTTTACGTAATGTTGAGTACGGGGAAAAGAGATCGCAGGAAAGCTTGCATCGTTGGAGTGGAACCACAATTCTTTTCTTTTTATATTTCATTATTTTCTGCTATTATCAAATATCTGCTTGACCATTTAGGGTGGAGATCGTTAATGAGGATCCTAAAATTCATAAGAGTGATTTTTGCAGCCTAGATCTGGTAAAAAGACACTCAGGCATTTAAGAAAAGTGTTCGGTGCGTTCCAACGATGCGCACTTCGAACATTGTGAGAGTAGGCTACTGTGGAGACGTTTTCCGATGACGAATGACTTCAAAAGCACCTTTCTGCATATAGATATATATATACACTGCACTAGAAAACACTAAGTACGGACCTTGTCGGTTACTTTGCATTGTCCTTTGCGTACTTCATTTTGTCCAGTACTATATCTATGTATATGGGTATTTCTCTACTAATTGAGACGTGCATTTTTTTTCTTAAAAATAACAAACAAAGTATGTACAACGGAAGGCAGTAATAAATTAAACATATATCTTCAAAAAGCCAACACATTTTCTCCTTATTTTGCAACTTAAGGACGATTTTGTCAAAACTCGTGACAGGGGACTCTAATATTTTCCAGGGGACTGTTTAAATGTACAAGATGTCTTTTTTAAATCAAATTTAACCAATCATATATCTGTATTTGTTTTTAAAATTTATGACGTATAATCAATGATCAATCAAATAAAAAAAACAAATGCTAAATTATTCATTTTTTTCTCGGTCGCCCATATTTTGACCTAATCTTCTTAAGTGCTTACAGCACAACTGGAATTAAACTGATTGAACTCAACTTGTTACCTAAAAACGTGTTCATTATTGAACCTCTCACTCTAAAACGTAACAAGGTTAGTCATGCCATAATCTTCATAAAGGAACGTTAACTGCTTCAGACAAAACGAACATTGTCTTTCACTATTAAATATCAGAATTAACATCTTATCACTAAGACTTTTCGTAGTAAGTAATTAAGTCATTGTCATTATAGGTTAGAAAGAAACCAGCCGTATCATTGTTTTTTTTAATTATTATTTTAGAAACATCTAGACCTTCATAGTTGATTTCTCATAGACAGATACAGGCAACTCAAAGTGATAAAATATTCTTTTCCTTTTTAGGGTCAGATCTGGAACGTACTTTTTGCAATATTTGGTCGAAAGCTATATCAGACACATCAGTATCATCAACACTGAACGTGTAATCCTTATCATCACAATTTTTTAGAAAAGATACAGTCAATTCGCCATCGGTATTGTCTATCTGATTAATTACACCGATATACCCACACTCCTTTTTTTTTACAATGAACTTAACTAACGCGTAGTCTTCGATGCTCTAGTGGCTGATTTAAATTGAACTTGGCTCAGCAACGTTCTCAAATTCGGTGTTGAACAGAATATCATACGAAACTTCCGTCTTTACATTCTCTATCCGTCTCTACATGTCTCTAGAGTCACAACCCCCATGGAAATTTATGTATGTAAAATATATGCAGAAAATATATGCTACATATATATATATCGGTCGCATATATAGTGACGAAAAATAGAATAATACGTATATATTCAGTATATATGCACCAAATATATGACGCATGTATGACCCATATATTTTCGATATATTTTTCTGACCAAAACATATATGTTACGTATAAACACTATATATGATGCATATATGAGACATATACGACGCATATATTTTCGATATATTTTCAATCTATTTTTTTGTCAGAAAAATATATCAAAAATGTATGCGTCGTATATGACTTATATATGTGTCATTTATGCGTCATATATGACGCTTACATTTTTGATACATATTCCTGACAAAAAATGTATGCTGTGTATAAACACTATTACAGTTAAACTTAATCAAACTTAAAACTTAAACTTAAAAAAAACTTAACTTACAGTTAAAGTACGCTATTACATATAAACACTATATACAGATATGCTACGCATATCTGTATATATGTGGCATATATGTACCATTTATGCAGTATATATGTGGTATGTACGCAGTGTGTATGGAACATATATGCTAAATATATGTGGTAAATATGCAGGGTAAATGCTACATATATCATTGATATATGATACATTGATATACAGTAATACCACGCATATACATCTCATATATAAAAACGTTACGAAAATTAGAATTTGGCACATATATGCAACATATATTTTCAATATATGGCATACATTTCAGATATATTACAATTATTAATAAAATAAATTTGCAGTATATTTTTGCGTATATAAATTTCTATGGGGGAAATAGCATTATCCTGCGTGTTAAAATCGGGCCTGGATTGTTTTCACATTTAGAGTCCGTGTAAATGGCATCGACGTTAAGATGTGCCCTTCCTTCGTGCTCTACTGTTCCGACATTGGAATGCTGACATTTGTCATCACAAAAGTTATCATTACCTAAAAGGAATAGCATACTGTCAGTCCCAGAAGTCAGAAGATAACTGATATCTGACAATGCTAGAAAATAAGACGGTCCCCTGGAGCATAAAACAGTCCCCTGTGTCATAAAATGACAGGAGACTGTCCCCAGGGGACTGTTATTTTGGCAGAAAAGTTATCTAGGACTAAATCATTTGAAATCTTCCTAGAATTAAGAGTCACACGTGGTAACTCGTTAACCGAATAAATGGTGTATGAAATGATTTTAATTTAATTACATAAAATAATAGAAAAGCTACTTACTAGAGGACTGTTGAATCAAGCGGCTCTGTCACGTTGTTCAGCCACAAACGCAGCGTTCGCACGAAATAATATGGAGTTAGCCAGCTTAGCTTGGCATTCGGACGAACTTTACACCATTTGCGTTTCGTTTACCGCATTAAATGATGTGTGCAAAACGAAATACAAATTGAACGCGATTTTGAAGTTAAACCAGGGGACTGTTTTCAGGTTTTTAGGACAACATTAGAGTGATGGTTTTTCATAGTGAAAAATATTTAAAGTTATGGGCATATTTTATAAACGCATGTACTCGGGTTAAACTTATGAACGTTAGAACTAGGTTATGTTAATACGAAAAATAAATATTAGCCGTGAACCCTGTCATTCTAGAAATGGGGCACAACAGGGGCTCTGGTTTGGGATGTTTGAAAGACATTTAAAGGAATATTACGATATTACGTCATTATATGCTTTATGGCGCACCAAGAATAGGTAACGAATTATCGTTTTGGATAGAAAGAACTCAGAAATAATAACTTCAAATACATAAAATTTGCCTGCGACATCAATTTCCCAATTAGTAGAAAAACACCCATATGCATTTTCAGGGTGATAATTAAAAGGTGACCATGTGTTTTCTACGGATGTGGCGCCAAATTTTTGCAAGCGAGAAGAATATGATATTCAATGTTTTTTTCGAGTCCTCTTCGAAAAAAGCGTATTTTATTGATGAGTAATATTCGTCAAAAAAAATTATGGAAAAAATTCATAATTTCATTCTGAGTTCAACAGAATGAAGATAATCAAATTCGAAATACGAAAAAGTACTTAAAAAACGGGTTTTCAATGGAATTGAATTCCATTTATCCTCGTTATTGGGGACATGTGTGACATGGATGAAATACCATGATAACTCATATGTTTGTCAGTCCTACTTTCAGCTTGTCAGTCCTACTTTGATCCTACTTTCCAAATTTTCTTTTCTTCATATTTCATCATTTTTAAACATTTTCGGCAAATAATTGAAACCGCATCTTTGTGGAGTTTTTTTTGGCAGTGAATACAGTATGTATTTTACTATAGTCTAGACATGTATATGGATGAGGAAATTAAAACACTTATTGGCTCGTTATTGCGTACTATATCGCGATTAGGCCAGTTGGACCATGTTAATTTCGCGCACCCCATGGAAGGCCCCTTCATTCGAGACTCTCTCAATTTCTTTCCCCACTGAGCTTCAGCTAAGAGAGAAAAAGAAAAAGCAGGGAGGGTTGAGATCCCCTTTTTTTCTTACGAACACGAATATTTTCTCTCGCTTTCCCATCACCGAAACGAAGTCAAGCTGCTCCAGGCTCTAATAGCCTATAATTCGAAATCACGGGGAATCCCCCTTCTTCTAACTGTCCCCGCCTGACTAAGCGCCAAATAAATATTTATGTGCTCTAGGACTCCGAAAATATACAACGGTGTAAATTATTGTTACGTTAATATGGTTGCATCGAGACGGCGTGTAAGTTTGCAGGCTGTTCAGGAAAATAAGAAAAATCGAATTAAGTATGTTTTACGTATTACCGGCCAGTGAATTAATTTGCTTAGAATTCAGCACTATCCGATTCAATATAAAATCTGAAGAAATGATGCCCAAATCGAATATCTATTTGGGTGTGCTTACGGACTTTGATGTGTCATCACAAGAACATTCAAAAACTGTCAACAGATTTTTTCAACATAAGACTGCAACTAGTGATCGCAGAACTTTTGTTTGGGTTCGATTCGTCGATTTTTCAGACGTCAGTTTTTGAACGATTAAGAACCATATTTGTCATAGTGGTCGGTGAATGACTTAAGGCGGGAGCCTGAATTAGAAGGTCCAAAAAAAGCGTTTTTTTCGGGATTTTTTTAGAAGGGAAAAAAACAAGTGAGCCCAGTATACATTGAGGTATCTTTTCATGTATATTTGAAATGTATAAAAAAACTGTTTCAACATGAAACATTAATTGACTGTAGATTTATCAGACTATTGTGCCTCTTGCCACTGCAGTCCGCAATCGGCGGGAAAGATGCAGCTCGCAATTCTTGACGGAAACAAAAAACCAATAAAATGTTCAATTGTCATATGTTTTTATTCTGGGTGAATTACGAAAAAGCTGAAAAAATCGTGAAATTATAACTTTTCTCAGGTTTGAAAAAAAATGTGTTAAAAAAACACTTTAACGTGCTATAAAAATTATTTACGAAGACTTTTTCAACGACTTTTTTAATTCACTTACAAGGGATTTTCACACTGAAGAAAATAAACTCTGATTTGATTCAATAGGTTGTTTAGTTTTTTTTTTGCTATCACGCCCACCAATTTGGAGAAAACGTAAAAATGAAAACTGAATAAAACGCGCTTCAAACTTTTCAATAGGAGGAAATATCAATACCAAATATCAATCGCTTCTCTGCTTTTGGCCTTGTATCTTAAAAAATATTACAATTGGCCTCTGTAACTTTGTAAATATATTTTTGGATAATTTATCTATCGATTTAAGTAATTTAACAAAAAAACAATTTTTCGAAACTTCTAATTCAGGCTCCGGCCTTAAACACTCACAAGTCTGAAAAAAATCAGCCCGTTCGCGGATGTTACACATAATTGATTTTCACTCAGTTCCATAAATACATCCATTTGGAATCTCCTAAACAGAAATTTCCAAAATCGGGACTATTCTGCGAAAACTTAGGACTGTTCACGAAAATCAATTAATTAAGTTTCATAATGAGAATAAAAAGTTTTCCGATTGTTGGGCAATTTGTTATTTGAACGACTTGTTAATAACTTCTTCGTATAGATTCTTTTTAATGTTCCTTCTATGATCCCACCCCGTTGACTTTTGCTCCTCACTTTTTATCCCTTGATAGTTTCCAGATAGTTCCAGTTCCTCAGAAACCCTCAGGGTGTTGCCTGCAGTCAATATTTCCTAATGCACTATTGTATCGCAAAAACCCGAGGGCACAAGGAAACCAGTTCCAGTTGTGGTTGCGAAGAAATCTTCCCGGCCGTGAAACACTTAGCTCGAAAAGTAATCAGCGGTCTTGAACTCTGACGCCGTCATTTTCATTTGAAAAACTACAAAAAAAATCTTTGTTCACTTAGAACTATGTATCATAAAGTTTTCCAATTCATTTGTTTACTGCTTTCATTGTACTAATTAGAAAAAACTCTTAAAATCAACTTTTTTTTAAGGGGTTACCCCCACTTGCGATTTTGAAAAAATCGATTTTTTTTTTTGCATTTTTTTGAAGTATAAGTATCTGGGCCCATACTTCTGTATGGGCCCGGAATAGATGACTCTATGTAAGTTTACAAAAAAAATATTTTCTTCGTGTAAACTGAAATTGAAACTTAAACGCGTTTTTCTCAAAATGGCATTTCTGAAGTCGGTGACCAAGATTACTCGAACACTAATGAACCGATCTTCTTGAAATTTTGCAGGCTTATTTAATACATAAAAATGTAGTCTTTAATCGTTCGATTTTTTTTTTCGAAAAAAATGGCCGTTTTATAGTCAAAAACGGCCGTTTTTTTTCGTTAAAATCGAACCATTAACTTTGACTGTCCGCCATTTTGTGAAAAATGAATATTTTTTAAAATCCTTCGATTAAAGACTAGTTTATACTTATATTTGACTAAATCCATCCGCATTTTTTTTTTCAGATGATCCACTTCACCGCAATGTTGGTCACCGCAAACCGTGTATATAAAAACATTATTTCATTGACGGTCAATTGCCACTAGACAATGTAATATTTTTCAATAAAAAAATTACTGAAAGTTCTTCAAGATGTGTTCTTTAAGATGGTATATTGATCGATTAAAAAAGTTTGGTAGTTTTCTTTAAAAAAATTCATGAAAAAGGCCTTTTTTGCGCTACAAGTGGGGGTAACGCCTTAAAGTTTGAGTGACTTTGCCTCTTAAGTAACTTACATGTACTCGTATTAATTAACCAATATTGCGTAAATAAATAAATTAAATCGAAATAAAAGGCTTGTATTTCTAAAATACTAAAAAATCCAAATCCTAATCGAAAATGCTCAAAAAAAAAACTAAAATCTCGCCAAGGAGCAAAGGAATCGAAGATTATGAAGTTTTCACGAATTCAAAAAACTGCAAACAGATGCGTAATACATTTGTAAATATTCCGCAGTAATCAGCTGTTTTTTCACGATCGTATTCTTACTCCCTTCGGATCAACTCAGTTCATTCTTTTCTGTCGATTCCTGTTCGCGTATGAATGTCCGTCGTACCTCTATCCTTCGAATACAGTACCTGCACGTATATACTTTATATGTGGAAGCAAGGGTATGTAAAAATACCATCCCCTTTACGTGTGCTGTTTCCCATATAACCATATTTACGTGTACTTTCTCACTCGCCCTTTCTCGCGCTCTCGGCGGAGCACTTTTTACGCCTGTCAATTTTTATTTCTCCCGAGTATAGTCCCTTTTTATGCGTACCGCGTATCTTTCATATCTATATACACAACATAACCTCAAATTCGATTTTCCAGGAACGATTTTTATGCCGAGGAAAGATAGAAATGTATCCACTGGCCGAACGACAGTTTCGCATATAAAAAACGTTGGTATCCGGTGGGTCTTTGAAGACAGTCAATTTTCATTCTCTAGTGCACGTGCTATTGCACATTCGAGGGAAGAAACGAGTGCATTTATCTTCGCGGTCCCATTTTCCTCAAAGTCTACGTCAAAGTGTGGAAGAAGAGTTTTTTTGAAGAGGTATTTTTCATCAGCAATGGATACGTTCAATGAAAGTTGAACTTCGAAGGTTCGACAAGTTGCACTACGACATTTGCGAGAAAATAAATAAATTTACATCTGACTAATTTCGCACGGCTCAGAAGTCTGCATAAACTAGAAATTATAGAAAGACTATTTTTATTGCACGCTTTCATAGCCAAGGATCTTAACCATGGAGACTAGATACAGAAGACCAAACTATCGAACAGATCCATATACAGGGTGTCCCAAATGTCACGCAACAATATCCATAAGCCGCGAAAGTTAAATGTTGCCTGACATTTTGGGACACCCTAATATATAGTGATATATCGGTCGACGAGGTTAAAGTGATCGAACACGGTTCTGACCTAACAACAGACCAGACGTGAGACTATACTATATACTTCGAACAACTTCATTGGTTGTTTTCAAAATGCCCACATGAGAATTTTTAGAAAAAAACTATTGCAAAAGCAAAAAAGGCGGTCCTCTTCAGAAATTTAATCATACCTGCAGACTCAAGTTTTGTTTATACTCGCAATATTAGTTTATACGCAATATACTCGTTTTTGCATTCCGATAAATTCCGCACGAGAACAATAAAAGCATCGATTTTGCAATATAAAAAACTACCCATCTGCGTGCAATCACTGAAAAAATTATACTGCATCGTCAATACTATAATGTATCAATAGCATATCAATATTGTATACAAAATCATCCGCTATGGTTACAAATTTTCCAGGTAGAACTCGATGGGACCGAAACTCTCGATTCAGGACACGAATATAGACAAAAATCGATCCCCTCGGTTAAATAAGGCCTGGACGAAGTTGGGACTAGGAAATTCGTGACCACGAAACGATTCCGCATCGAACAAGAGCCTGCTCAATCGATTTTAGCGAGAAATGAAAAATCCAACTTTTGAACAAATTACTTTTTGCGTTTATCGATTGTTTAGTCATGATGGTCGGAGTATGGCGTTTCGATTTTGCTTCAATTGAACCTCAATTTCTTCGACAGTTAAAGAGCGATAAACGTCGTTGATCTGACGGACGATTATTAGACGATTATTTGCTAACCGAATTAGGGTTAGCAAAAATAACGATGGCTTGCTAGGGTTAACTTTAATTTGAAACAAAGATTTTGGAAAAATTCCGAAAATTGACCCAGTTGTAAGATTTTTTGTAAAGCTATAATCAGATCGCCTACTGCGCTACGTCGAATTGCCTCACTGCGATTTACCATCTTTTCCTTTGCGTTGTCTCGAAACTATGTTTTATGAAACGTTGTAAGACGTGCCTCAAAATCTATTCGTTCGATTCACTTCAAATTCGGAGAGAGCATAATTTACAACATTTTCTATAGCATAACTCGATGATTTTTTTATACGTTTATCCATCTGTTAATAAAGAAAATCGTTAAAGTTATTATTTTCGAAAAAACGAACTTTTTGGAGCTGGCGATTTTTTAATTTTAAAAATTTCAAAAAGTCTCTAGTCATTCGAAAGTTTTATTATTATACTAAAAGTACTTTTATTATTTTCCATTTTAGATCACCCTAGTTGCTGGAACCACCTACACCGATAGGCCAAACAGTATCGGCGTCATTTTCGGCTCGGCTGGAGGTATGTCAAAAGAACCTTCCGCGCCATCTACAAAGCATCAGGTAAACTCGAAACTTCATCATCCCTTATCATCGTTTCAAACTTGAGAATTTACCATCTTACAAAGTCGACGTTACCAAAAAAATCCGGAAAACCTGAAACCTCCAAAAGGTTGCTAATTTGTTCTTCTCGCGGATGAAGACGTGCATTCCCCGCACCAAGCCATATAGGAACTATGCCTCATATCGTTCGAGAAACGTATATAAATCAATTTTTCATGTACTCGACCCCCGTAAGAGCACGTATACGTCCACACAAGCAAAAAGTACTTCACACAAGCGATATACGAGAAATTGATTTATCGCAACAATAAAAGAGATTCCGTCCAACACCAAACACTTTCCATTGCCATTGCATATACCGAAAAGTCCCAAGTGAGCTCTATATATTCGTCGTAGTTTCGTTTTTTTCCCCCGTGGCACTTAACCTCGAATGGGTTTTCTGCTTGGGCGAGAAGGGAACATCCATGTACACGATATACTTACCAGCCTCACTCTCTCGCTGGATTATACTTCGGGGTTGAAACGTGGCGCTCTCTGTGGTGTGATGTGACGCTCCAGAAGCACCCTCATACATACGAGCCATGATCACCAACACGTATACATTTATATATCTATATATATCTGCGCATACACATTTTACTATATATCGTTCTTTCCTGTTCCTCTCGCCCCATCTCCTTTTCGTCCAGAGGTGTGTAGGTTAACCAACATTTACATAGGCCCGGAACGCAGCCTGAATAACAATGGCCCCGTTGAAAGACACAGCCAGAAACGACTCTATCCCGGTTTCGCCTCACCTTTCCGTTTTCCGAGGGGAATCCCCGCCTCTCGCCGGGAAACGAAAGACTAGTGAGACGTACCAACGTCGAATCACGAAAGCAGCAGCGCTTCGATCTTCGAGAAGGACGAGTCACGATCGTAGAAGATTCCAAATCACATATAGACTTGAATTCTTCCACGCGAATAATTCCAACAACCTTTCGAATGGATCCCACCGATTTGCGTCGAGAGAAATGCCGCAAGAGCAATTAAAATACCAAAAGTGAATATCGGAATAGCATGGGACTATGCATCCGGCCGGTCACGTACAAGTCTGGTCTACAAGTGGACCAGAACATTTTTGCACGGTGGATGGGACCCGAGCGCACGTTTGCAAAACGCAATAATGTTAAGGTAGTACAAGCGGATTGACTAGTCAACAGAAAATCTATAAATTATCGAATGTGAAAAAAGCAAAATATAATGTATTTGGGTATAATAATGAACATGATACAGAAAATAATTATTTGAGAAGTGTATGTGATAACTGTTTGTATTATAGTTTGGTAAGTGAAGTAAAATCGCAATCAGATTTCACTGGAGTTTCCACAGGCCGCAATTTCATAATTCTGGCAATATCCGTGGCAACGCTGTATTCAGGTGCTTTCGATACGTGTCAAGCATGTGTTTGTTTACCGTATGTGTAATCGTGTGTGGTAGTGTATGTGTAATGTGCATATTGTAACAAGAGAAATCGCGGACGAGCCTAGCGAACGCAAAAATGAGTCGATTGAATCGATGCCCCCATGGAAATTTATGTATGTAAAATGTATGCAGAAAATATATGCTACATATATATATACATATCGGTCGCATATATAGTGACGAAAAATAGAATAATACGTATATATTCAGTATATATGCACCAAATATATGACGCATATATGGCCCATGTATTTTCGATATATTTTTCTGACCAAAACATATATGCTACGTATAAACACTATATATGATGCATATATGAGGCATATACGACGCATATATTTTCGATATATTTTCAATCTATTTTTTTGTCAGAAAAATATATCGAAAATGTATGCGTCATGTATGACTCATATATGTGTCATTTATGCGTCATATATGACGCATACATTTTTGATACATATTCCTGACAAAAAATATATGCTGTGTATAAACACTATTACAGTTAAACTTAATAAAACTTAAAACTTAAACTTAAAAAAACTTAACTTACAGTTAAAGTACGCTATTACATCTAAACACTATATACAGATGTGCTACGCATATCTATACAGATATGCAGATATATATGCGGCATATATGTACCATTTATGCAGTATATATGTGGTATGTACGCAGTGTGTATGCAACATATATGCTAAATATATGTGGTATATATGCAGGGTAAATGCTACATATATCATTGATATATGATACATTGATATACAGTAATACCACGCATATACATCTCATATATAAAAACGTTACGAAAATTAGAATTTGGCACATAAATGCAACATATATTTTCAATATATGGCATACATTCCACATATATTACAATTATTAATAAAATAAATTTGCAGTATATTTTTGCGTATATAAATTTCCATGGGGGTGATATCTGCTCGAAATGTCCCGTAACCTATATTGTTTATGGAACATACGTCACCGCGACAGTTTTCTTGTTATTCGTCGCTTTTCGCATAGCTCTGATCTAGCCGGGAACTATTATTATTTCCGTTCCAAAGTTCGATTCGCACGGATTCCCTATATGGTGCGGGTTAAACGCATTGATTTCGTGAACTAATGACTATTGTATTAGACGGTTGCCTTTGCAGGCCGGTAAGGCCTGCAGAGTTTTCGCGCACGTCATTTTTTACGTCTCTGCAACAGCATGCAAAAAATGATTTTTTTTCTAATGAGAAGGTTCGTGCACCCACTACCTTAATCATACGTCTCCAAAGATCATCAATCTTTAACGATTCGAAAGCTCATGCATCGTAGAAGTATAATGTTACTGAAATTGTCCTCATTTGTAGGAGTTTCGACACTAGAATCGAAACGCTTGTGGACGATTGACATTTTTATCACCGAGAGATTAATGGGGAACCCAACGCAAAGCTCAGCGCAGATGGCGCCACGTAAATAGAACGTAAACAAAAGAAGCTGTCAACGTGCGCGGTTCATTTTCGCGCTGTCCCTGTGCTAAAATTAGACGAATGGACAACATGATGGACAGTAATTACATCCAATTGCACAACACAGATGCATTCTTCATAATGTCTTCACGAAAACTGGGTTATTTACGGAAAATTCGACAATAGTCGTAGAAAGACGGGTATAACCAAAGCGAATGTCACTAAACGTCATGTTCTGTTTACGTTATAATACGATATACCCTCTAGCGGGAGAGAGTGGCAGCTGGGTTCCCTATTGAGCATGCGTTAACTGATTCAAAATTAATCCGTTTCACAACATAGTTGCGGAGATTTTTAATGTTCAAGTTGAACCTTTGTGTCTATTTGGTAATACATATGGCACCTCCCAAACACTAGTTATAGGCCTCCGATGTAACTTTCGTGGTGGCGTCGCGCAACGGCTGCCGGTGGCAAAACTTGGATTGGCGCATGGCGGTTAAGTCAAACCGGCACAAACACGAAAGAGCTAGGCTTGAGCAAGCATCATCGATTGTAGATCTCACATTGTGAATGGAATGTGCTTGTAAATGAAATAAAATAGTGTGATGGAACTAATAACGATTACTTGCGGATTTCAATGTATCCTCATGACTTCCCTTCGCCCTAAAAGCATATCTATAGGTATGTGACGAAGAGAATGTTAATGAAATTGCGTACATTGGCTGTAATAATCTTTTTTTTTTTTTTTTTTGAAATATTTTAGACTTAGGCGATGACCTTTTGTAAATAATGGCGTAGAATAAATTACGAGGGCGGACGAATTTCAAACAGGATGCAAAAGAGAAATGAAACTGATTGACGAATATAAATTATCGAAAGAACGCAGAAGACGAGCACAACGATTGTTGGAACTTGGATATCAAGCTAGGTCGGCATCTCCACGATCTCAAAGTGAAAAGCCGGTGTATCGCCCCGTTGTCTGTTCCATCATATAAATCGGGATATAGATATACACGTAGGGTAAAATGACGGGTACAGGTAAATTATTGAAATATAATTATTGTTTCGCTTTTCAATTACACCTTCCGGATGCGAATGATCCCTTGTCATTTACAAACGCACAGATAAACTTATACGTGGAGAAATAATTTAATTTGTTATTATAAATTAAATTCTATTTGCTTCGAAATATATTGCTCGCCCGTTTCTTTCATAATACCTAAATTCAGACACGCCATTTTTTATAACATTATTCCGTCGTTCACCAACGCCATCTCTCAGGAGAAAGCGTCTTAGTGTTACACGCCATAACCCGAAATACAAATAATCTCTTATCTTTTCGTTTCCTCGATGCTGTGATGACCATCGGACCCGATGAAATTCGCCAGGCCTGGGCTTTGATGATTGAGGGAAGTCGATGGTCACGAGAGAGAGGCAGAGAGCGAAATCGACAATTGATCGCGCGTACTCTCTGTATTTTTCTTTTCGAGGGCTTGCTGTGTATACGGCGGTGTCTGGCGAGCGAGTTCTCCACAACTCAACGAGACCGCACCTCTCATGTCTCATTACCGGATAAATTTTATAGTTCGGGAGAATATTGGTACTGTTCATTCGAAATACATATATCGTTACCTATATGATTTGGTCGTTCCCGAAAACATACCTTTCACTCACCACATGGCTGCACACAAATTTTTTTCTGCCGTACAACAAAATTTCTGTTTAAATTATTGTTTGCATCGGAAATTTATATAAAGGATGTTGTAATATAGGCAGAAAACTTTCGATAGTCATCATGTATCGGAAGTTCGCGAAATTGTTGCTCGTGAGAAAAGGACTGTGATGGGAAATGTTCTTCCTCAAACACGCGTCAAAAATCCCAAATATGACGTGAAACGCTGTTTTTACAACGTAAACATCACACGCGGTGCTGTCATTCACGCAAACACCTGATTTAAATGGCGACCGGCATACTGCACTAGCAGACGAAAACCAATCCAAGTTTTGCCAAAACTCGCCGCAAGGGCTGCGCCACTAGAGTTACTTCGGAGGCCTATAGGGCTTAGGGACTAAAAGAATACTTTGATTAACCTTTTTTTCAACTAAGGAAACAGTGATTATAGGGTTAGGAATTTCGTATCAATAAATTAAGCGGTTTGTCTACTTCGTTCATTGAAGATATTCGAAAGAAGATGTGAAATTTGAGCTCGAACAGTTTATTTTCGGACATTAACGAAATTTGTAGGTTAAACGTGGCAATAGGGCGCGACATTCTGGAATTTCGGGACAAATTTTCCGATATTTTAATTCTGAAATTGACACGAGTAATATCGTTATTAAGATATTCAGAGTTTTTACACATTGAGTGATACTTTGATTATTTACTTTTCTGAACGCGTCTAATCTAAGGCTGGCTTTGGACTAGAGATCTGAGCTAAGGATGTGTATGAAACCAATCAATGGGATCGCTTCATTTTCATAGCTCAGCACACCAAAAAGAAAATAAAGCAATTCTATTTCTGGGCTTGACACACATCATTAGCTCACATCTCTGGTGGTTCCTATCAATCAAACGGTTCCCATCAGAATAATAACTATTTTATAACTAAGTTTTTCATTTGGTTTCAGTTTATTGCCTAATATTGATTATCTGATGTTGTTTATTCTGCGCAGTTTATCTCGTTTCATAATGAAAATTTGAAGACTAGAACATGTGTGGATTTATAATTATCGTATGTTTTTTATTCATATCTCACGTTTCGTTTTCGTGTATTGATTTTACTGTTTAAAATGTCCAATTAGAATATTATGGGAGAACCACGATAAAAATGTTTAATTATGAATGATTAAAATACGTATTTAATCAATTTTGTTTGATTTGTAATACAAACCTTCTTTCTTTTCCTAGAAACCGAAAACATTTTTACAGTTGCTAGTTCCGGAACTAGTTCCTAACTAGTTCCGGAACTAGGTCTCTCGTATCGAAACTCAGTTCCGGAATTGAAAACCTTCCGATATTGCACGCTCTACGTGGCAACACTGCGATAACTGGCTTTGTCGAGTAAGCCACTCGCAGTCGAGCATTAACCGGCGGGTATGTGAAAATCGGCGGGTATTTTAAACGTACATAGTATTACACCATTTGAACTTTATAAAAAAACATATTTGTCCGTCCACTCGACATTTTGGCCGTTTTCTCGACTATGTTGAATCAAAAACTCTTTATGAAACGTTAAAAGTTGAACGTTTTTCACCGTGTAAACAACCTGTAGCCGACGACGCTTTCGCGACAGTCAATCGTGCCAATGGCGGAACGTCCGCTATAGCCAAGTCTATCGGTTTTTTTTTCTTGAATAAAATTGCAACATATTTATGTTTCATTGCAAAAATGATAACTATTAATAACATTTCCCGGCTGAAGAATAGTTGTTGACAATATTATGAGTTGGATATTGCTCAATAATAATTTATTTTTACATGGAATTCTATTTGCAAGTTGGCAACCTGCCGAAAACTCGTTGTATTTTCATCCTCACCCTTGCAGCCGAGGAACGGTATCGAAACTCCGATATAACTATACTTTCAATTACCGAATTGTCGGATTCGCAATTACATCGAATAAGAATATTACACCGTAGGGTAAGGGCTCATTTCCCGGGTAATCTTTGTCGGCATTTAGTCGACACAGGTACGATTATTGGTAGCGACAAATCTGACAATTGCATTAAAAATATCAGTGGCATCAACTTACCGAGACCATAAAACACTACGACGTTTTAGGGAACTTCGATTTAGGGTGACGGGCCACATGGAACAGCTGATCTCGGTCGGTAAGAATCCTGCGTGGGTTGCTCTCCTGCGAACGTGGTGTGCGAATTCCTGGGCAAAGTACGAGGCTCATTCTCTTCGTATTTCAAACTGAACCAAAGATGACGCTCTTCTCGTAGGAAATATTGGTTTTTTCGGTGAACAAAAAATACGCGAAACAGTTATGTCGCTCTCGCACTTATGGGGAATTGGATCAGCATGTCATTACGGCTTCACCAACCGTCACTACTGTGTGTGAGGGGTATCGATTTTCCGAACGTTCGGTGGGGGGCAGTCTCCACCACGGTCTTACATACAGGTCTGGAAACGACCGTGGTGGGGGTAGGCACCGTTAACGAACGCACGTTTGTTTCCAATTTTCGCCACTACGTGGCATTGCTATCGGCGTGTACGGTGCGACAAGGACAGAACAGCTTCCGTCCGTCTCTCTCACTCTTCTCGATGATCCGAAATACACATTACCTTTTTCGCGGGGGGGGGGGGGGGCGAAGGGGGAATAGAGGTAGATGAGAAATAATTGTGGAATAAGGAGGGGGGATTGTGGAAGAGAATAGAAGTGGGGCTTGTAAAAAGGGGAAGATCCTGTATGGCTGGAAGAAGACCAATATAAAAATTTTAAAAATAATTAAAAATACTTACCTTTTTCGAATGAAATGGATTTTCATTCGAATTTTATTCCGAGTTTCTTTCGATGATCGATATACAAATACCTTTATTGAACACCCGGTGTGACACGTGCGTACACACCTTCGGCATGTCGACAAGTTGTCAATAATACCCTGAAACAACGGTCCACCTTCCCAAGCTTTATGAATATTTTAAACTACAAATGCTCGTTGACGCGACGCAAACAGAGGTTATCGAGAACGTGTAATCAAAAAGTTATGACAAGGCAAGGGGCGAAGGGAGAGATCACAGAAGACCGTGGTTGGGAGGTACTCGCCGATAGTAGCGACGGCGGTGGCGACGAGCGGAATGAAAAGTGAAGCTCGTAACGGTGCCTCACGACTCCATTGAAATCTGGCTTCGTTTCCAGACCTGTATGTAAGACCGTGATCTCCACCGTGCCCATGGAGACTAGTGAAAGGGATACCGAAAATGGGATACGAAAAGTAACCAAAACGGCGCTATGATTGCAAGGTGTGAGACGCAAGCTTCTTGATTTCACCACAGGCGTCGCAAGTGTCGATGCGAACCCAGCTGAGTGAAGTGAGTCGCACTGAATACAGGAAGATACCAAGATCTTGTCAGATGAATAATATAATTATGAAACGAGAGGGATTTGTTTAAAAAACACTTTATTACCTGAAGATTTACTGTGTAAGGTTTTTTTCTTTTGTAATTTTGAATAGTCCGATTGTTTGTATTTCATTTCGGTTGCTTTTTTTTTTCAAAATTCGATAATGACAATCGAGCAGGTTCGGAGGAAAAGACGTAAGACTTTATTTTAATTAAGGCCTTAGGCCACAGTAACGGGTATAAAATCATGTGCGAATTTAATAATTTTTTTTCGTATGAAAAAGTGATTCACTCATAAAATTAATTACACATCTATTTAGTATGAATATCAAGCTGTTAGAAAATATTTTTTTTTTTTCGATGTACAAAATGGCCGACTACTAATATTTTCTTTTGTTATCTTTTTTTAGGCGCTCCGCGGCGTGACATTTAGCATCCACAATTTTTTACCTAGAACAAAAAACAAAAATTCTCGTCAATCTACATTAGAATACCTAGAGAAGTACGTACGGAATTTAAAAAATATTGTTTTATTCAAAAGGTGTAGGTATTTGAACTTAAGGAATTAATTTTCAGTGAAAAATTTCGTTATCACTGATCATGAACTGCTCATAAAATGAAAAGTTTCCGATTAATCAAAACTCCGTACGTACTTCTCTGCGAAATGCAATTAGAATCATGACTTTTAAATTTGAAGTCAAACGAGTGAAAATTGTTGAAGTTATTTGTCACGCCAATTGGAAAAAAGTTATTTCGAGAAGTTTCGAGCAGTCGACAATTTTGTACATCGAAAGAAAACAAAATTCTAACAGCTTGATATTCATACTAAGTAGATGTGTAATTAATTTTATGAGTGAATCACTTTTTCATACGAAAAAATGTTAAATTCGCACATGATTTTATACCCCTTACTGTGGCCTAAGGCCTTAAGGAATTGGGCTACTGTATCGCCCCGCAAGTCAGGGTTATTTTTGAAAAACTTAATTTCGGAGGAATAAGATTATTGAAAAATCGTTTGCATGTTTATTTGTATGTACATTAACAAAATAGTTTATCATATTTCATAAAAATATTAATGATTGAAGATGTTTTAAACAAACTCGATTTTGGCCACCCGGTTGATCTGAAAGAATAACAAAATGAGTTTTTTTCTTAAAGTAGATAATGTTAGCTAAGACTTAACTGAAGTTTTTTCTGTTGTTGTGTTTCAATCATAAAAAAAAATTTGAATTTTTTTTCGATTTTTCGCGGGAAAATAATATTGTTAATAACTAGAGGGAAACAAATGTTAAGAAGAAAAGCTTCGGTCAAGACTAAACTACTATTATACTGAATAAGTGTACCTAAATCGAGAAATCGCATACACCGTTTTGAAGAACATAGTTTCGAGAAAACCGCATTTCCGGTTTTAATAGCAGTTCTATCGTTGTATGTATAAATTGACCTACAATCTGCGATTCCTGCACCATATGTTCAAGCTTCCTCTTCAATTTCAATTGCATCAAGCGGCGAACAAGCCTAACCCCTTAATCGGAAATCCTACCACAAAATCACCACGCGTTGGAGATTTTTCGAAATCCTCCCCAACACCAAAGTCAACCTGAGTGTCCGGATTTTCACTATGAAAATTTATTTGTACTAGTACCACTCTTTTCATGAGCCGGAAAAGAATCGCATACGAAATCACATTTTGTTCCAAAAATGTATGACCTACAGCTGGTTCTCACCGCGAGAGATTTGCAGATTGGAGTACTGGCGGTACAGTTGCCCAAAATCCCCCCCCCCTCTCCCTCTCTCTTTCTCTCTCTCTCTCTCTCTCTTGCTTGCCAACTCTATTTGCTTTGGCCATCAGGCAATAATACTCGCTATGTTGGTATAATTCATGCAGCAGTCTGGCGTCGAGAACATACCAAGACTGTGATTTCAGGAGCTCGACCATGTTTTCCCAATGGGGCAGGGGGAGAGGGGGCATTAGGCAGTTCAAGCAAGACAGCGGACCATTAAAAGAATCCGCAGATCTCTGAACATTGTTGCCTACTATCGGAAAATACTCATTTCGTAAACAAACGCATTTTTTTCTGCGCTTCTTTCACAGATCTCACCAATAGTAACGTACAGCGGCATTCTTTCAACTAGAACAATATGAAATACTCTCTCTTCGATTCGAACGATTTTCGTCGCGTATTATGTACAAGACTAACATAACCTCCCAAATTTTCGAACAGAGTTTTCTCATAGATAGTTAAATTTTTTTGAGAAAAACAAAGCATCAGGCTCTGTTGAATTCAGTGACACAGAGCTTGACGCTTTTCTGCTGCCCTAAATATCATTCATCTCTGAGAAATCTCGGTTCGAAAATATTAGCTATTTCTCTCGCACTCATGTGTCACGTGGTACAGCTTCTACTTGGCCTCAAAGACGTATGAGCGCTGCAATCCCAGGATAATTAGCTGTAATTTGAGATACCAACATTACGTCCCAGATGTGAAGTAAAATTACATCAAGGCCATGTCGCTCACAGATCGAGCGGCCGTGAGTGCAACATAGTTTTGCAGGTTCCCAGTGTTCTCCGAGATGGCTGATATTTCGAGAAAAAGAAAAGAAACATCTTCCGCTCTGTTTCAGGGCATGTACAAGGTCAACATAACCTCACAAACTTTCCAACCCAATTTTCTCATAGATCGTTAAATTTTTTAGGCAAAACAAAGCATTCGGCTCTGGAGAATTTCCTGCTATCGTTCGAAAATTTCCGCTATCTCTTCTGCCACTCATATGTCACGTGGTAGATCTTCTACTTCGCATTAACGGCAAACAACGTATTTATCTTCATTTGCCCGAAATGTAAACCGTCCAGAAGAAAACTTGGCCGTGGAATTTTTACCTTTTCCTTAAGGCCATGTACCGCATGTTCTGACGGCTTCAAAATCTCAAACCCGAATTTCGACCAAATGATAAAACCAATTGAGATGAAATTTATTGTGTCCATGCCATATTGTTGCAGAACGAATCTGACGGTCGACATTGTTCCAAATTTTGAAGAACACTTCACAGATTGTAGTTACCATAGGATGAATTGTGAATTACTAACTCCAAGGGCGTCGCCCGCTAATGGGCCAGGGGAGGGAGGTTGCGGTAAATATGAATTTTAGACATTTTAGACCCTCATTTACATTTTTTCGAATCTCTAGGGGGGGGGGGCAGTTTTGTTTTAGTGTTTATTTTTTTTCACCTATGATTTTGTGATCTTAGAATTGATTATTAATCCGCAATGAATGATTTATGAAAATCAAGCAACCGTGATAGGTATGAACAATCGTCGTAGAGAAAAACATGCTGAAAAGTTCACCTCTATTACTATAAAAACACGGGAAAAAATGTCACGAGAAATCGCGTGAGACCTTATGGTAAATGGTTGCAAATAAAGGTTATATTGACAATCGCGCCACCAAAACAGACGTAATCACCTAGGCCGAATACAGCGGCGAAAGGTAAGGGGGGAAGCACATTCCCTTTGCTCATGTAAGAGGGGAAGCACTTCCCTTTGCTAATGTAAGAAGGAAAGCACTTCCCTTTGCTAATGTAAGAAAGGAAGCACGTCCCTTTGATAATGTGAGAGGGGAAGCACTTCCCTTTGCTAATGTAAGTGGGGAAGCACTTTCCTTTGCTAATGTAAGAAGGGAAGCACTTCCCTTTGCTAACGACATGCTGTAAGACCGTGACCACGGTCTTACATACAGGTCTTAGATAGACATACTCGATAGAATTTCAATGGTGGGGGTGACTCGTGTATTGAAGACGTCTTTGGCGTCGCTAGTATCGCGGGATGGTCGATAGCGAATCGGTCGATGTGAAATCTCGTGGCACGTTGATCCATGCTAATTTAAAATTCATTCATCTTGTACGCTACTTATACTAACTTTTCTATGCGCACAACATGGCTCACATATTCTATCCTACGCAATAGTTTGTTAGATTCTGTTGCGCATGAGACAAAATACACTCCAGTGAAATATGAAATTAAAAAAAAACTGTTAAATAAAAATGGTCTAAATTGACAAACCAATGAAATGTTGGTTATTTCGCTGCATTGTACGTTTTGTCTGCGACAATTTTGTACCTGCACTACAGCAATTACTAAATATCCCTTAGTCCGCCATCATCTTCAATTTTAAGGGATATAAGATTGTTTTTATAAGATTTATCCATTCGAAATTATTTTGCGTGTAAAATATAAGGTGCTTTTCTCCATATTGGTTGTTAGCGAAAATAGCAGTCGACGTATACGTGTACATAGAAATACTTGCGAGCAATAACCTCAATTATTCGTGCAATTCACAATTTATTAAAATTTGCATTCTTTTTCTGCAGTTATATATGCATTACAGGGAAAAAAAACAGTGCACGGGATTCGAACCGAAGATAACAAACTTTCCAACCAGGCATCAACCCATTCGGCTAGAATTTACTTTATACATGAAAGAACTACAGTAATGTATCCCTATTAAACTCGATCGGATTTCAAAGGTAGGGTTGATGGACTATCGCCAGTTATTGGGAGCACAAATAAGTCTCCACCGTTTGACAAAAGATGGCCCGACCCGAAGGTTATGGTTGAATTTGCCAGATGTACAACGTCATATCGTAAGGTTGGACATCTGATAAGACCATAACGTTGAAATATTATCGATTTTGTGTCAGCATCACATAATTTTTTTCGTGCGAAAATTTCGAGTTTTGAGCCGAATAAGCGTCATTTACGAGAACTTTTGATTTCCTTCTGCCGGCATTCCGCTACGTTCTTTGTCTTCGCCGTCAAACTCACCGTTCTTAAACTTTTGAAGCCACTCACAACTTCTCTCACTTGAATCAGCCTCGCCATGTGCTTCTACAAGCAATCGATGCGCCTCAGCTGCAGATTTCTTCGAATTAAAGAAGTAATGTCAATTTACAATTTCAACCATAACCCCCTGGTGGGGTCATCTTTTGTCAAACGGCGGAGACTTATTTGTACTCTCAATAATTACCGGACGGATTGTTCTGAGTTATACTCGTCAGTTTAGGAGTTTATGTATTTCTATTTGCATAGGAATATCATTCGTTTTGTAATAACTTGTGCAACATTTAGATTCTCAGGTTAGGCTAGAACGAGAATGCGTGGCTATTGTTGTCCTTGTTGCACAGGACATCCCGCGATTACAGCGACTCTTCCGGACGGCTTCGGCAACGGAACCATCCCCCACCACTAGAATTGAAAGACTTGCATGAAAGACCGTGACCGTGACCATCGCCGATTGGGCCTCTGCTCTTTACTGTAGTGTGAGTTCGAATTTCGTAGCGTGTGATACATGGCCTTAAGAACATGTGTCATACCGACCGAGCGGCCACGAGTGCGAGAGACATAGTTGATTTACGGATTCCCAGTGTTCTCCTAAATGGTTGATTTTTTTGAAAAAAGAAAAGAAACACCTTTCGCTCTGTTGAACGACGAACAACGTCTTTCTCTTCGTTTGCCCGAAATGTGATGCGTTGGAGAGAGAACTCGGCAGTAGGATTTTTACTGGACGTGTCGGTAAAACAGGATTTTTGCTGGACGGTCGGTAAAACAGCCAAATATTCTCCTAAACGGATCACATTCCGGGAAAACGAAGAGAAAGACGTTCTTCGTCGTTAAAAAAAGCGGATGGTGTTTCTTTTCTTTCTTTCAAAATATCAGCCGTCTCATAAAACACTGGGAATCTGCAAATCAGCTATCACTCTCGCACTCATGGCCGTTCGGTCGGTGTAACGCTTCGCCTCAAGAGAAAAGTTAAAAGTATTTCTTTTTTAACGATTGTTCCACCCGTATTTGTTGAAATTCAACTTGTTTACGTCACTCAATTTGGCAATGGACAACCGAGAAAATTATCAACAGTTCAATAGGTTCCTATTAGTTACCCAACAATTATACAACCAATGACCGTGAAATTTTCCAAAAAGTTTGTTTCATACATAAATAACCCACACGAAAAAAAAATCCAAAACGTTCCATACTATTTTTTGAGTACACCTTTTTCTTATCTCATCTGAAAGTGAAGCAACGTCTCAAAAAACGCAGAGCTACCGCAAATTCAAAGTTATAATTCTTCAACGGGTTAGTGGATCAATTTCAACTTTTGCATTGAATGTTGTATCCAGCTTTTATCGGCAAGCTAGCATTTCGGTAAGACTGGCATACATCCTTAATTGGAATGATAAAACTCGTGAGCTCAAACAAGATCCAACCCCCTGCATTAAATTCAATCGGGCTCTCAGTTGTCGTTTCGCATGTCAGAAAAATATCGAGTACGTTGATACGAGTATTTTAATTAACTCGTTCTCGACGCGGTAAAAAAATTGTCACCCATTCCGAACACATAGGCAATAATGCAAAACGCTTTTTCTAACATTACCGCTCGTTAGCGTGAAAAATCGTTGGCCCGGCGGACGGAATTGGCCCCTTGGCCCCAATTAACTCGAAACTATTCAAGGGACGGCAATTAAAAATGAGCGAGGGTTCTGCACCCCCAAACACGCTAGTCGGTTCGATCTCTCTCCCTCTCCCTCTCTCTCTCACGCTCTGTTTCTCTCTTTTTCACCAGTTCGAGGCACTCAAGCGCGAAGATATTTAATCGATATCGGAAAAGTCGCCGGCGAATTTATTTTTTCTTATATTCGAGGCGAGAGAGGGAGAGAGAGAGAGAGAGAGAGAGAGAGAGAGAGAGAGAGAGAGAGAGAGAGAGAGAGAGAGAGAGAGAGAGAGAGAGAGAGAGAGAGAGAGAGAGAGAGAGAAACTGCGACCGAAACAATTCGGAGTAAAGGTATCGATGATGCGGAAAGGGCGTTCGAGTTTTTAATAATTTCGCTCCACTTTTCCTTCCTCTCCTTTTTTTCTTTTGCTTCGCTTTTTACCTATAAAATATCACACTGGATTTTTTTTCTCTCTTTTTCGTTATTTCACACGTTTGATGACGAATCGGGCATTTGTAACGTTATACTATACACAGTAATATTAGTTCGATTTCACTCGCGGCTGAGAGTTCTTCCGTTATTGCTTAAGACATTTTGTTCACTACTGCGAGATGCAACGAGTGCAATTGACTCGTCCATTTGTCGAGGGCGTTGTAACGAGCGGCGCAGACTGACTTCTTATCCAATTCGAGAACCTGATTCACCTGTGCACGTTCGAAAGAAAAAAGCGACAATTATAGGCAAAGAAAAAAATAAAACAAGAGGATTTTTTAAAAAGTGCCAAAAGGCCAACGCATGATTGCCCCTTTCATACGTACCTGATCAATTCGTCCACGTATGGTACTGTCCAGGATACAAGACACCAGCAGACTCTCCACTTCCGAAGCGTCGATATTCAATTCTTTGCTTATGAAGGGTATGTGAATTCTCGTGTAAGGCTTGATGAGTTTTATCAGCACCTGGTGGAAAAAGACATGGGAGTGAGCAAAGAATAAAGTGTCGATTTCATTGTTTGGAGGCAATATCTCTGCCGGTCGCCATTTTCGTTGTAGCGAGGAGAGTTATCGAGAACGCAGATAATTCGTGATTGAAAGAGGCAAAAAAGAAACGATCAAGTAAGCGTTGGACCGCGCACAATTTTGACATTCAATTGAAACTGAGTAAGTGCCGACAAGTTTCCGAATCGCTCCGTTGCTTGGTGAACGGTAATATGGCTAGAAGAAAAAAATTGACCTGTTCGAACTGAAGACGCACGTCGTACTACGTACATTACGTACGTAAATTAGTAATCGTAAACTGTATATCTATCGCGGTGTTTTTGTGATCCTGATAAATATCTTACAGCCCGGTATGTTTAAAATTGCGAGCAATTTTTTCAAATTCTCATGTTTTCATTACGAAATACATACGAATTTAACGATAAAAACTCGGCCAAAAGCGAGTCGGGCTCTATTAGGGTCTCGTATATACGACGAATAAACTTTTTTTTTAAACTAGATATTTAATTAGGTCATGCCCTTCTCTGTCTTAGTTCTTAGGTAGTACTAAACTGAAAGCATATGGGGTGATGATAGCTAAAGAAAGCTTTATATAATCCTGCTGTAAGCTAATAATGAAAATATATAAAATTATTGTTATTTGAATATTTACAATACCAAATAACTTATTTTTGGAGTCAGTACCAGCCAATTGCCAATATTGTCACATTTTTCGCAGAAAAAGGGAGGCGAAGAAAAATAAATGAAATATACGATCGACATTTTTAAAAATCTGCAACCTCGTTTCTTCCGTGACGTCAATCTCTCCTTCTTGGCTGGCACCGACTCCAAAAATAAGTCATTTCTTATTGTAAATATTTAAATAACAATAATTTTGTATATTTTCATTATACATTTATCGTATTATGTATAACACAAATGATTATGTATACTAAATTATGAATCGGCGTTTTCAGTATTTGTTGTTTAAATACAGCATATGGTACATAATATACAGAAATTCCAAATTCCTAACTAGTCTAGTTTTTCAGATAGATCCCGTAACAAAAATGGTCTAAAACTGACAACTTCGACGGCCCTATATTTCTTTATTTTTGAAGATGAGAAAGAAAGAAAATATACTCCACTCAATTAGCTTTAAAAATGACGCCCCATATGCCAGGGTACGGAAAAAAAATTCTGCTCCTTTCTCATGTATAGGACCCCCTTGAAAAATAATTTAATTGAATTTCTAATTCAATATTCGGTTTTGGGTCAATACAATAAACACAAAGTATCCAAATTTCAGATCTGTAACTCATTCCGTTTACGAGCTAGAGAGCCGCGACATACGGACGGACAGCAGAGTGACATTAACAGAGTTCCGTTTTGCCCTTTGGATACGGAAACCAAAAAATGGATAAACAGTGCAGCCATAGCTGCAGCATTAAGGGGTTAAGCTACTGTGAAAATAACCAACACTTGTTCGTACGCTTCAGGCAACTTAAATTGAAGTGGAAGGTCCAATATATGTTGCAGGAATCGCAGGTTGAAGGTCAACTTATGATTACGGGAGACCTGCTAGTAAAACTTTCAACGCGTTTTTCTCGAAACTATGTTTTTCAAAACGGTGTACACGATTTCTCTACATCTAATGAACGGATTGACTTGAAACTTGGTACACTTGTTCAGTCTAATAGTAGTTTAGTGTCGACGGACGTTTTTATTCGCAACATTTTTTTTCTATTAGTTATCAACAATAATTATGTCATTATTCCGCGAATTTTTTTTTTTTTATGATCGAAACACGATATCAAAAAACACTTCGGTCAAGTCTTAGCTAATGTTTTGTTTTTTAAGAAAAAATCTTTTTTTTTATCAACCGGATGGCCTACATCAAGTACATCGTCCAGCCCGTCACGTAAAAAGGTCCTTCACGAGCGTTCTATAAAACTGTCGACTTTAAACACGTTTTTCTCAAAACCATATTTTTGAAATCAGTACGCAGCAGAACTCGAACAATTTTCGTCCGATCGGCTTGAAATTTTAACTGTAGCTTCTTAGATTGCTTCAACAGTCAAGTACGAGCGTTTTTTTTTCTCGATTAATTGAAAATTGTACAAAATATATCACTTTCTATACGAAAATTATGGTCGAAAAAACGGACTTTTTTCGGACTAGTCTCTATTTTTGTTTTTTAATTATTTTTTAAATTCTCCCCCGTACTTGACTGCTAAAACTAATATAATTGACGAAAATATTTCACTCTTAGTTCCAGGATTGAATTTACAACAGTTTTACCGCATGCCGCGGAGAGGGTCCCTGAAACCCAGTAGCGCTATAGCGACTCGTGCGCCGCCATTTTCTATTCTTTTGACAAATAAATGTTTCTTTACATACTTCAATATATACCTCATAAAGCCTAAAAGTTCTTTTGACCACGTATTTTTTTTTCCTTTCTTTAAAAAAAAATCCAAAGAAAACGGTCGAAAATGTATACCTACAGTTTGATAAATGTAGAATAATTATTTCTTAGTTTAAAAAATCCCTCGAAATTGTTTAATTTTCTCCCGCCCAAATGTATATCTCGCCTAAACACTTTGAGCCAAAAAATTGCCGAATGGTGAAAAAAAAGTTGACGAAATACTTTGCTGTTTTTTTTAAACGACTTTTTTTTTCAAGAACCGATAATTATCGACGTTTGACGTTTACCTGAGTACGTATGTTGCGCAAAAGATCCTCGATGTGCTCCCTGATGAAGGGATCATCCATTATATTGTTTCTGTTCTGTTTCAGGATAAGCTCGAACTGATTGATGTCGTTATTCTGATAACTGACGACCAAGTTCGTCATTGCCAAAATCTCCGGATCGTTTTTGTACGGTTTAGCCTCTTGGGAGTCGAACGGATTGATGCCCGATTTCATGAGCCTTGAATGGAATTAGATCGGCAAATGCCACGTAAATCCGTGCCTAACGTGGAGGAACAAGCCTCAAGCGAGAGCTTAAGGGGTCTTCTAACTTTAGCCGCTAAAAAGGCTATTTACTACATTTTTGTGATAGGTTTATATTATAGACATTGATATAAAAGTTGTTACACTTAATAAATACACTTTCGAAATATATTAAACAAATTTTTTAAATGTATTTGTGTAACCCAAACAAACTTTAAACGCGATTTTCTCGGAACGTTTTTCGACGGATTGTTGATAAAATCTTCGAAACCACCGAACCGATCCTTATGGAATTTTAAACACATATTCTTTACAACTATAACTATAGTGCGAATCGAGGATTTTTTTTAAATTATTGTAAGAAAGAAACACGTTTTTTGTTGTTTTCGAAAAATGTCCGCCATTTTGTTATTTTTGAATATATCAAAAATCGTATGATATGCGCTATAGCCATTAACATACTGAATCTAAAACCGTTTGATTTTTTCGTTTCGGATTATCCATCTCCGAGATTTCATCAACAGCGCAGACCTACAATTTTTTAGGACATTTTTTAACTACCATTTTCGTCTATAAATAGCGACTCAAATAAATAAATACATTTTTCAAATGTATTTCGAAAGTGTATTTATCAAGTGTAACAACTTTTATATCAATATCTATAATATAAACCTGTCAAAAGAATTCATAAAAATAGCCTTTTTTAGCGTCTAAAGTGAGGAAACCCCTTAAACCTTTGACGTTTTGTCCGACTTACATGTTGGCCAAGACGAGATACTTGAGACACGTGGTGCGTCTCGGTGATCCCGACTCGTCGTAATTCTTAAAAGCCTCGAAGAAATCCGTGTGCGCGCGCTCAAACTCACCCTCTCGCAGATGCATCTTTCCTCCGCATTCTGGAAACAATATTCTCTTTATTGGAATCGCCCCTGTCCGACTGTACACTCAATGCAAAACACTCCGAGGGGTCTCTAATGTACGGGAACCAGCGAAATGACAAATATCGAGTGAAAAGTGAAGGGATGGGATTGTAAAAAGCAGCGAGGGCATACGAAGGAATATTAGCAATAATTCAAAAAAGAAATATATAGAATTTAATAGTCACGGCAGTTGGGACTTCGACTCGCGGCTGCACCAATGGAAAAAAAATAGTTTTTCTCGAGTGCGTCACAGCGATGGAGACGAGAAAAGTTTGAAGTTTTGAAAAATCGCTTGCGTTTGATTGTTTCCAACAAGGCCGCGAGCAAATGTAAATCTTTCTCTTCGTGCGAATGAACACGAATAAAGAAAAATTCTTTATTCCCAAAAAATTGGGTTTTAAAGTTTGGTTGGGATTGGTCGGATCTGTTTGGGATTGTTTGGTACCTGATCATGTCGATAAAGTAGGGATAGCAGTAGCGCAACATGATAAATATACATGCGCGTTAATATGCTATTTTTAAAAATTCGATATTTCAAAAACTATTGCGATGCACCAAAAATCCTTTCAGGCAAAAACTTATATTGCCAAAATGAAGGTCTGTACAAAATTTCAGCCAAATCGGAGGTAACAGCTATTCGGAAATGTACCCAATGAGATCTTCATTGTTCGTCAAAATTGTTCAATTAAACTCGGACTTGGAAAAACTATATTAATTGTGTGTAAAATCTCGTCCTCGTCATTCCAATGCTTTCGGAAAATAATATTGAATATCGATCTGTTTTTTGAGCCCGCAGCCTTTTCCGACCCGCTACTATTAAAGTTCAATATTTTCAATATCGGAGCCACTATCGTATAAACGATGGTTATTACCTCTTATGACTCCCATTATCAACGGATGAGGTATCGCACTCTTGATGTGCAAACTTTGTTCGTACAACGTTTTCAATTTTTTGTTATTCTTCTGCGCTGTGTACATCTGTATTTCTAAGGCGTATATCTCTAAAAGTTGAGTCCCCTTCTTCAAATCATCCTCACCATCGTCCGTCTGAACGTGCGAATGATAAACATTCAAAAGTAAAATACAAATGAAAATATTGAATATTCATCGTGAGAAATTGCTGAAAAAAAAACGACGCAAATGTTCGAAGTATTTGTACTTCGGTTTATCCCACCGATGTGAAAGAAGAAAACACATACTTGACAACTCTGATGAAGCTGCTTGAGAATCTTGGCCAATTTGTTGAAGTCTGACCGATCGAAATACAGTTTCCCTAGTTTCGTGTTGGTTTTGAACCATAATCTGTCGTTTTTAGCATCTTTAAGAGCATCGAGCGTAGTCTCGTAGAAATCTTGGAGTAACTCCATCTGGAAGCCAAACTGTTTAGCGGAACATGAAAAGCGGGGAATATTCCTTTTTTTGCAATGTTTTCAGAGGAAAGTGATCAATTCACTGATGCGGGTGACCATCGTTCTATCCTAAATGAAAAATATACACAAGAACATTTTTCGAAATCAGACTATGGATCGCATTATTTGTATTTTTAATTTAAAAAATCCAGACGTATTATGCGTTGTCTTTAAAATAAACGCTCACTTTACTCGGATTATTGATTATTTATTTAAGAAAACGCATAATTATCCCTCTTCGAGAATGAGCACTTCATTCAAGTTCCAAATCGCTTTTTTTTCTCGAAAGAAAAAAGGTTAACAAGGCGAATACTCCAAACACGAGGCATTATCAGCAATTAAAAATGAGACCATAGTTTTATTACTACAATGAGTGATCATAAATGTACTCTCGCTGTCTAAACGACGTAATTTTCGTAATTGCAAGACTTACATTTTTCGAAGTGCTGATATAATCCAGTATGGAGTTGATTGACTTTTCCGAATGATTTCTCGTGACCGCGCTCTTTATGTAAGTTAACAATTGTTTGTACCTCGTCATCATTTCTCTGTAATTGGACTGGAATGAGAAATAAGAACGATAAATGATTCACGGTTATTTTTATCGATGGCACGACAGAGTAACAATATTTTTTTTTATCCTTTTTTTCTCGGTTTTTTGCTTTTCCAAATAAAAAGCCGTATTAGGTACGAGCACGTAACAGAATAATTGTGAGCGGACCACCGTTCGTAGTCATTTTGTGGCCCGGTAAGATTTTGTGCGGATCGGTTGTAGAAAATTATGAAAAAAGTGATCAAATCGTAATTATTCTCGAGAAATTGATCAAATCCCGAAAGTTTATGAAACACAAACGAATTTGATGACAAAAATAGTTAAATACTAAAGTCAAAGCTTTGATAATGTGGAAATTTTTTCGTTCTATTCTTTCGATATTACGAACAGTTTGAAGCGACCAAACTTTTTTTTACATCACACATGAAAAACACGTTGACACTTTCCTTAATCAACACTAGAACCAATAACGAAGGTTCTTGAACGATAGTGCATTCGCATAATGTTAACCGTGTGAATCTGCAATCTTGCGAATTTGAGAATACCCGGTTAACGGCTTACACCTAGCTCGTGGCCGGAAAGGAGAGAAATTTCCGGGATTTTTTCTGGGAAAACGTGTGCAGGCTTGCACATTTTATTTTTTTACATCAAAGAGTAGTTTTAAGTATCTTTTACAATTTTTGTAACAACGAATATTTACGAATGTGGTAGATACAATGATTTGTTCAAACCGCTGTTAGAAAAAGGTCCTTCGCGGCGACCACTGCTGCTCGGAAGAAATAATCCGAAATAAAAAATCTAACCCATTTAGCTTTTGCACGAAATTACCGAACATTTGGCTCAATGATTTTTTATAGAGAGGCAGTCCAAAATCAAAGTATCGATTATCGGTGAAAAAAAATCTCTATTTTCGTTAATAAAAAAAAACTGTGAAACGAAGAAGAAATTCCTTCGTTCAAGCACTACTTTCTTGTACCCAAAAGAAGCTTGTAAAATTTGAAGTGTATGAGTGCAGTGATTTTTGAGATATCGTGGTCACCGATTTTGAAAAAGACATTTTGAGAAAAACACGGTTCATCGGCTCGCGGATCCTATCCATGAACGCGCAAAACACCCTCAATTTCGAACGAATCGACTCGACATTTGCAACGAATATTTTGGAAATTTTATATTTTACGAATCTGTCGGAAACCGAAAATTGATATTTTCTAAAATTTCAACTACGTGCCCTTAAACATAAATAGATGCACAAAAAGCAATTTTTGATGGTATTGAAGCTTGCATCGTTGGATTTCACCGAAAATATACTTTTTTATTGTATTGTCGTATTTTTTTTGCACATTCAGGTCACGGAAATCACTGAAAGATTTGTGAGAATCCTTATTGAAAATTTGTAACCAAAAGCTGCAAAAGAAGATTTCAGATAATAATAAAAATAAAGAAATTAAAATATGCAAAAGAATTTTGACTGTATTCCAACTATGCAAACTTGACCACTATATTTTTTGATGTTTCTTTCTGTGGATAAAGCGGACCTCGCTTACTTCTAGCTTACGCTATGTTTGCCAGATTTTTTTTCATTGACGAGCATTATTCATATTAACGTTAGCATACAGTATTTATATTTAGGATAAAGTACTCAATAAAATAATCTACAAAAATATTATGTTTTCCCAACATTTACGGAAATGCGAGGTGTGCTAAAACGTTTTCAACTACTCTATGTGAATAAATATGCGTGAATTACACGAATGAGTGCAAATGTCGATTATAATATGAAAAACAACTATAAAATAATGAACCAAGCTACCCCGGAAGTAAAAAACACCATTTGGCAGATTCAGTTTCTTTTTAACCAAAGCTTATACTTTTTGAATAAGAAAAGAACCATTTTCTACTATAACATGAGAACAATGGGGATATCGTCGTTTGCCTGAAACGTAATCCGTCTAGGAGAGAACTTCTCCGGAGGTTTTGTACCCACCTGCTTGCGACACATCGCCGTAAAGCTTGTCGAGTAATTTTCTGGGCCTTCAGGCTTCAAGCTCCGGGAGAAAAATATATATAGTGGTATAAATGATTAAGACGAATGGTCCGTTCACGACAAACTCGAGTTGACCATTGCGAGGCAAGCAGAAGATACTATACTTACTTATTGTGTATATTGTGCTTATATACACTACCGGCCAACAATTTCCCAGACATTCAGATAATTGCAAAATTTTCGATCACTGAATAATTGCCAAATAAAGGTAGAATAATATAGTTAATATTATTCACGATTTTACGAAGATATTATATAACTCGATATAATTAAATAAATTATTCTAATCTACCTACAGACCTTACCAAATACATCTGTGAAAACCGTTTAATGATGCTCATAGAATTAGCCGAGATATAGAAATGATAAGAAGTACGTTCGGGGAGCGCGGTCGAGAGGCAGCAAACTTTGAACGCGTTTTTTCGAAACTATACTTTTCAAATTGGCAACCACGATTTCTCGATAACTAATTTGTCGATTGAGCTCAGATTTGGTATACACCTTCAGTAGACTATTTTTCAATGTTCGTAGCAGAATTGAGTCGGAATCATTTTTTTTCTTTTTTAAATAACCCGTAGAATGGTCAGAAAATCAGAAAAAATTCATAATCAAAATGTAGCATACCGCCATAGAGCAAACATTTTTTTTGCTGAATTTGGTACCAAAAATAACAACACTCATACCGATAAAGAATATATTTGGTTTTTATTTCATGTTCATACAACGTCCACAACCCTGGTCGCTAATTGGGGGCGTTTTCTGTACACCATTGCAAGCAAACGTACAAAAGTACATGATAATCGATTTTTTTCCCTTTAACTTCTACCTTCCTTTAAGGAGCAATTAACATGTGTAAAAAAAATTCAGAAAGAAAACTGGAACTGTGTAACATTTATTCCATCCTGAAAATAACCTCCAATAAAGCGCTCTAGAAAACAATACTGCCTTAATGGATATTGATTCTTTTTAGACGCGGATACAATCAACATAAGTTCAACTTATATAACGATTCATCGTAAGACACTGTCAAATTGTTTACACTCCCAAGTCTTTTTTCTCAAAAACAATATAGTAAAATTTCTGGACGCTCCGAAGTTACGATGTAGAAGTCTGCATCGTTGGAACGCAATAAAATTCATTTTTCTTCTATCGCTTATATTGTTTTAGCTGATTCAGGGTGCGATAATCACCGAAAAAGTTTTTCTCATCTTCATGGTAGATTCACGACCTTGATTTATCAAGGGGGCTACTGTGAAAATGACGAACACTCGTTTGTCGCTTGAGGCAACTCAAATTGAAGAGGAAGGTCCAACATATGGTGCAGGAATCACAGATTGAAGTTAAACTTATGATTACAACGATACAACCGCTAGTGAAGTTTCAAACGCGTTTTTCTCTAATGTTTTTGTCTCTATATTTTTCAAAACGGTATACACGATTTCTCGGCATCTAATGAACGGATTGACTTGAAATTTGATACACTTATCCAGGTAATAGAAGTTTAGTCCTGAACGACGTTTTTCTTCTTAACGTTATTTTTTCATTAGTTATTAACAATGTAATTTTGCTCGAAAAATCGGAGAAAAAATTCGAAAATTTTGCTCGAAAAATTGAAGAAAAAAGTCGAAATTTTGCTCGAAAAATCGAGAGAAAAAACCAAAAAACTTTGCTCGAAAATTCGAAGAAAAAAAACCGAAAATTTTGCTCGAAAAATCGAAGAAAAAAAACGAAAATTTTGCTCGAACCAGCGGAAATTTTGCAGGAAAAATAGAAAAATAAAAATTGTCGATTGAAACACAATAACCAAAAAGGGCTCGGTCAAGTCAAAGCTATTGTTTCAGATCCACAGAGTGGCAAAAATCAAGTACGTTGTCGAGCCTCTGACGTTCAAAGGTCTTTCACGAGATTGGTTATAATTTCCTCAATTATTCATCTTTTTTCATGAAATTTGTTACACGATTTTGTTAATGTACATACAAATAAGTGTCCAAACGATTTTTCAATCACCTTACACATTCCATCAAAATTAATTTTTCAAATAACATTGATTTTCAGGACGTCACAGTAGCCTAATCCCTTTAAAGAAATGGTAGATTATAAAAATGAAGAAATGAACAAATAGAATATAACTTTCATCACATTCCAACTATGAAAACTTCAACGCCGTTCGAACTCAAGTTTTATAGGCGGATCGAAAACTACAAAAATTAATCAGTATTCTTTAAAATAGCGGCAAAGCATCCGACAATCGTTAAAGCTTTGAGAGACATTATTACTTACCAATTTAAAGTTGATTTTAATCATCTGTTTCAACGCTTTGAAGCCCCATTCTCCCTTGTCGCCTGCTTCGAGATCCAAAACTTTCTGAAAGCTCTGCAGCGCTGCCTTGGGGTCATCCTCCTTCAGAGCTTTGCTATTGTAGTACTGATTCTCTAGATCCACGTCCGGCTCCGAGTTTGAGTCTTCTGAATACTCCTGAACAGAAGAGCAAATAAACGACGAGAGTTGCAGGAAAAAAAACATTCCCGACGGCTAGGAAAAGTGAGAAATATTTAACGTCGAATCGAACGAGATTTTTCGGCATTTTATGTCAATTGAACTGCGCGTGTTTCGAGACCACCTGAAAATTGGCTCGAAAAAAAAGCATCGAAACAGAAAATTTCACTTACGCCGGCCAGATTCGAACGAGTGGGAACATTTTTTATCGTTCACTAGAGTAAAAAAAACCATTTATGTTTCGTATTATGCGAGTTTTTGTGATACTATTTCCAGAGCTCGTACTATTTTTAACTGTTGTGTACGTTAGATTCAACGAACATAACCTAAAAACGTGCCGACAGAAAATACGTGCATGACTTCGTTTTTCGGACAGGTAAAAAGTGTGAAAATAATGTTGTACTCACGAGGCCGTAGTCCTCCTCTTCTTCGCACATAAAATCATCCTCACCGTCTGACATGTTACGACAATGTTGATGGAAAAAAAGTCACAGTCTTCCCGGAGTGCCGAATATATATATATATATATGTATGCGTGTGTATATGTAGATACAACGAAAATCGAGCCCTAACTATGTGTCGCAAGGAATTTCTAGTCGACGGCCGTAAAAGCAATCCTATCCTTTTGAAATCGGCTTGAAATTCGATTTCTCATTTAACGAGAGAACACCTCACACCGTAATACAAAATTTTGCGGCTATACTGTATAACCTTTGCACTCTCGTGGTTAGAAATAACCAGTAAAAGGAAACGGTAAATGACCGGTTAAGTAACCGACATCACGAATCATATCCTTTAAGGCGAAGTAGACGATCTACCACGTGACATCCCAGGTAGCAAAATGTTATCTATATGGCATCCGAAAGATATCGCGAAACGGATACGGATAACTTTTTGGTTGTCCAAAAAAACGCCGTTTTGTATTACAAAACGTATCACTTATGTCCGCTTGGCAGATAACTTATTTGTGTCCGATAGTTAACTATACGGCAACTTTTAATGGTTAACAAAGTGTCGACAAAAGGTTAACTCTTTTCGGTTGTCGGTACGTTAGCGCAGTCATCAAATCGACATATCTTAAAGATATCTTCTTAAAGGCAAAAAATGCCAAGATACCACTGTCATCTAAAAGTTGTCCAATAGGCATCCGAATGAGGTTAACAAAACGAAATCTAAACGGTATCAAAGAGTACTATCGAAAAGATATTTATTTATTGGCGACATATATGTATAACAATATCCTATCCATTTCTTTATAAAAATTAACCTATTAATAGTCTAGAATATTTACTATGGCTCAATAATCTAGACTGTTAATAAGTTAATTTCGATCATGAAGAAATTGATAACATATTGTTATGTCAGTTTCGAAGTGGGCTAGGTCATTATAAATAAAACATCGATTAATTCATTATAAGTGAAATGTAATTTAATATTATAAAAACGGTACAGTCGTTATTAGAGTTCTCTCCCGTTGCAGTCACGTCTTTTGGTGGTTGCCATGCTCCAAGCGATCCCGTGGATAACCTCGAAAGCAGACATACGCTTTTAGAATAAAAAGATAGTACATTAAACACATATATGTACTCACATAGGCGAAAAGAATAGTATGATAAAAGGCACTCACGTATATATTCTTCAGCACCTTTATTTTTTCAACTACGTGTTGTTACATACAATTTTTTGCCGGTGAAATGAAATATGACGCGCTACATTCGCACTATGATAAAAGTGATCCGTTGGATGTGATCTTTAGGACATTTGGATGACTTTTTACTATTTCCCGCCAATACCAAATATCTTAAAAGACAGCATATTACCGACATCTGAAAGATGTCATGAAAAAGACGTCTTATGTAATTCGTCTTTATGATAACCTTTGGATAACATTGAACTAGATACAATAGATAACTTTGTGATAACTTAAAGAAGTCACCAATTGGATAATATTTTGGGATACCTTTTAGACATCCGTTTTCACCGCCGAAAGATATCATAAAAAAGATAACTTTACGGCAGCATTATACGGGATGTCATTTGAACGATGTCGAATAGTTATCTTACGGTCATGTCTTAAAGGTAACCTGACAACGGTAACTTATCGACGTCAATTGGACATTTATGCTGCCTGGGATATGAGTGCGAGAGAGATAGCTGAAACTTTCGAACAGAGATTTCTCAGAGATGAATCATATTTAGGGAAAAAGGAAATCATCAAGCTCTGCGTCAGGATATTCTTCTGAGCCTAATGCTTTGTTTTTCGTAAAAAATTTAACCATCTATGAGAAAATTGGGTTGGAAAATTTGTGAGGTTATGTTGACCTTGTACATGCCCTTAACGGTTTATTTGTTTTCTCGAATTAAATCACTTTATTACCCGTGGAGGCTTGATCAGGAGCCTAATGGCCTCTGCACACTACGCGCGATGAGCAACGAGCGATGAGCAATATCCATGGGAGCTTCACTCTCCTAGGGCGTCTCCGGAACACCTGAGCTCCCATTGGATATCGCTCATCGCTCATTGCAAATCACGCGCAGGGTGCAGAGGCCATAACGCCCGAAAATGAAGGCAACGAGAATGGCGTTACGATCGCGCGAAGGGTCGCGCTGCTACCTTCACTCGACAACAGACCGAAAGCGAATTTGACGTTACTTTGAACTTTGTTTGCTTAATTTTCACGTGAAAAAGGAATTTATTTCTAGAGCGAAAAATGGTTAGCCTTTTGTAATACTTTAATAATAATATAATAATACTTCAAAATGATAATGTGTGTGTGTGTGTGTGTGTGTGTGCATGTGCCCGCGCGCGCATGTGTGTGTGTATGTGTGTACTTTTCAAGTAAGTTTTAAATATATAAGTGATATAAAACAACCCAATGTGATTTTTCAAGTGTAGTCTTTGAAAGTTGTCGCAAAAATTAAATTTGCAAAAATATTTAAGGATTTTTTTCAAAACGTATCTGCAATAGGCCCTTTACAGTAGATACAGTTTTCATCCAGAACATTAATAACGCTTGTTATTTAAGTAGATAATAACGAAAACTTTGTCGTGAATTCGCAACGGCTTAGTATTTAGTCGGTAATCAGATAAGTCGGGCTACAATGCGCAACAAAACGCAACAGTATTTAATCAGTAATGCAATAAGTCTGGGTTCAATGAAACAATTAAATAGTATTACAAAGGGGCTTGTCTTCTTTCCCTCCTGAAGTAGACGTTTTTTCCCGTGAAAATTACGAAAACAGTAGGCTTATTCTGTAACTCGTAACGACAACGTTCGTTATCGTTAGCTAGCGACAGCCAATAAGAGGCTCCCTTTCTTCTGTAATCGCGCATGCGATTGGCCGTTGCTAGCTAACGATAGCGAAAACTGTCGCTACCGAGTTGAAGAATAGGCTTACAGGACTCACAGTAAGGACCACGGTCTTATATACAGGTCTGGAAACGACCACGATTTGATAGGTACGCTTGGCCGATCCACGTTTCTTTACATTTTCGATAACTTCATTTTCACGAAATTGTTGGGATATGCACTTGAAATGGCGCATTTGTGCGAAAAAAACCTTGGCTGACGAGATCGCAGTAAGTTTTTTTCTCCCACGACTGATCTATGTGTATCTTTTGAAAACGGCGATACGAAACAAAAAATTGTTTGTGGATAACCAGCGATCCGAGGAAAGGATTAGGCAAAAGAGTGGTTTCGTGTCGCAGAAGAATGGTAAAAATTACACCTCTATTTATTTCCGTCCTCCCGTTTTCGGATAATACATTATATGCATCGTTTTCTAAGTTACGCCTCGCAAGTAGATTTTTTAATTTTGCATGCCTTTCTAGAGGGGCAAATGTATTGCTACATGCAGGATATATAACGTATATCTATGTTAGACAGTCAGAACCGACCGTTGCGTCCCGGACGGAGATTTAGGTGGGACTCGCTAGGTCACCGGGTTAGAGCGCGAAGTTTGAATTCATTTAAATTGCACAGTGAGGATTTGTTTGGCTTCCGCGAGAGTTCCGAACGCAGTGCAATAAAAAATTGGATTTGGAGAATTTGCGGTGCGTGATTCTGGTTTGAGAGTTAGTTTCGCCCGATTGATAATTAATCGATCGAATGAATGTTGAGACCCGTAGATTTGGTCTTAAATTACACGATTAACGTTATTAAGCTTTCACTATTACAAACTTGTAATTCGGTACAAACTTAGATATTCATACAGTTGTTCAAATATCGTTAAACGGAAACGTAGGCAAAGTGTTTAATTAAGTAAGTCGACTATTCGATTCGGAGTTCAGTAGCAGAGTGACGCTGCTTCGTATTACAAAAACGAAGAGAGTTCGGTTTTGTGAGGGGGAGGCGTTTTTTGGGAGAGTGCATTTCCTATGATGTGTTTTTTAGGGATTGGGTGATCGGTCGTAAATTTTGGGTGATCGGTTGGCAGAGTAGATGAGAATGATTCTATATTTCTTATTGGGTCGCAGCTGCGATAGGCGCAATCGCTGCTCTATGTCCGAGAATCGGCTTCACCGCACGTATTCTCGTAGATATCGTCGAGGGCCAGTTTTACGACCGCTTGAAGTCACGAGTGCGTTTTCCTTGGAAAACTGTTTTGAATCTTAGGATAAGGGATTATCTTCGCTTGGGTCCTACGTTTTTTTCTATTCGCGTGTTCCGTGAGTGGAGTTTCTCTTTCGGGACTGCAAGTATGTTCGCTTGTAAACTTTATTTACTGTTGACTATATTTACGCGTGGGAATGTACTCACGACGCTTTCCCATTTGGGTATTATGGTTTATTTCGACTGCCGCATGCATAAGTTTTACAACATATAGGGTTCTATCGATAAATGAGAGTGCCGGTATCGTGCATGTTTGTATCGATAGTTTTATGGAAAAGGAAGAAAAAAAGGGCAAGGTCGGACCGTAACAGACGACGTTTCGGCGCCCGTGGAATTGCCGATGGACATTCTGAGTTCTGAGTTTAACGACGCGTCCTCTCCCGTGAATGTTTTAATGATTTTTATAAATTTTACGACGTTTACGAAGTAGCTATACGAACTTCTTTTTACATGCATACTCGAAACTAGTCCTACGATCCTCTCTCCATACACGAGTGGTGAACCCTCGTCGACCTGCGATGACAGACGAAATAAAGCAAGCTATAAAAGTACGTACATATTTATGGCTGATTTAGTATCCGTAGATGTCACCATAAGATTTTTGGGGGGTGAAATCCAAGCGATTATATTGATATTATAAAGATGATATAGGTATCCATTGCAACAAAAGCGAAATCTCAAACTCATACTGTAGAAGTATTGACGTGAAAATATCCCATTTTCTCGATCCAAAATATCATGCAGAACAAATTGTATTCCGTAATAGATCTACTTTTTGTGCCGTTCGAAATGATGCTGTTGTTTCAGAAAGACAGAAATCCGCTTTCTTCAATTACTCTCTACAGCCTCGATTATTATTGTTTCTAAGATACTTGATCTTAATCATCCCCAGATACAACAGAGAGTTCATCTCATCTGCTCGTCATCAAACACCCGCCGGTAACTTTTTTCATTCTCGTTGGTAGAAATTCTTTGCGGCTGCGTGTGTGTAGTGCAAAATGGTACTGACGATGATACGTACAAGCGTTTAAGGCAGGATTCTACTTTGAAACTTCGAAATTTTTTTTTTTTTTTTTTTACATTTTTCGAAAGTAAATATGTTCACGAATGTTCGGTCAAAATTTTATAAAGTTCCAAGCAGTCTAACTATCCTTTTCGATTTATCCTAAATCGCACATATCCTAACGATTTATCACTCACCAAAACTTTAAACGCGTTTTTCTCGAAACGACATTTTCAAGTACCGTGGTCGTGATAACTCAAAAAGTACTGAACCGATCCTTATGAAATTTGGAACACATATTCTATATGTGTGTACCAACCGACCTAACTACAATCAACTTAAAATTTAGATTGGAACTTTTTTTTATTGCAAAAAAAGACCCAAAAAAACGCATTTTTTCGTATTTTAGCCGCCATTTTGTTAATTTTGCACGTATATAAAATATTCTAGTTAGGTCGGTTCCTGAAGACATACTGAACATGAAACTATTTGATTTTTTTGTTTCAGACCATCCGTCGGGAAGATTTCACGACCACGGCAACGGTACCTGCTTTTCGAGGCGTTGGCTTTAAACATATTTTACGTGTACAAAAAATGAATAAAATACATTAAAAATTTTTTTTTTATGTACTTAAAGAGTGTATTTATTGAACAGTTTAAACCCCATATCGATATCTTTAATAGGATTCTCAGAAAAAATTCACGAAAATAGCGTTTTTTTCATGGTTTCAAAGTAGAATCCGGCCTTAATGGAAATATGCCACGTAAAATAGAAAAAACTGATTTACGTGGGCAGATCGAGTACAGGTTGCTCAGAGTGAGTGCTCACCCCCGATATACGTGCACGATATTTTACTTTTCCATAAAATACGTGATCACGATAGCCTTCATTATCTAAGTTGTCCAGTATTTTCACATTTATTTCTCGCAGCGTCAAAAACTCCTGCGATCTTATATTAAATGCCACCAATCTGGCGAATTCGCCATACGGTGGCTGTGCATGTAGCAATGCTATTTCATTGTGCTTATCGTTCCTTTCGACAGGCGATACCAACTGCAACGTATTGGAGAAAAATTGGTTAAAGGTTCAGGCGCTTAAGTGTAGGTTTATGCGACGACTTTGATTCTGAATCAAGCTCGTCACAAGGAGTAGCCACCGGACTACATCTGGATCCACATTGATGATTAAAAAAATTGGTGGTTCGATATATTAGATATTCCGATGACGTACAGATTCAGACTCATAAATCGAATGATAGAGTGCGTGGAATAAATATTTTTCGTTCACGTACCGTGATAACGGCTATATCGTTCCCGAATTTCATCTCTTCGAAATTTGGGTGGATATCGATGTTTCTTATTGTGAGTCCAATATGTGCTTCATTCATATTATCTACACCGGTTAGCACCGTTGTTTCATCAGTAAGGCGTCTCGATTTCTTGAAAACACAATGCGCCGTCGTAAGAACGTGCTCTGAGCTTATAAGTGCACCACCGCATACATGACGCCCGCCCCGCCTTAACGATACAACATAAGGTGCCTGTTGAATTGTTATTTGCGTTCCACCACTCAAACGTTTCACTCGGGAACGTACTGTTCCTACGGCAATACCTATGAGAAGAATTTGTTGCTACTTATTAACTGTTTATTGACTGGTCGATGTTTTCGAGCGGCAATATTATAAATGCTTTCAAAGTAAATTGACTGTAGCTGATCTTTGCAGCCACATTGAATCAGAAAATGGTGGATGTACATACTGATTATACGGAGTATGTGTCTATACGCAAATTGCGATAACCGCTAAGTTTTACTTTTGAGATAAAATGAATATCCTCTTTCGAAAAATCGTTGAGTGAGATCTTTAGTGCAAAGGCATCAACTCGGAAGAAAATTACTTTGACAACCATTTCACACGAACACGACTGTCTTAACATCCAATAGCGAAAAAAAATATGTTTAAATTAGAATGATTGCCGTTGAGATGTTGATTAGAGAATACATGCATTCGGCGAAACAACAAAGCAAATATTGAAAACCCTGCAGGGCAAGCAGTTGAGGAACGCAATGGGATGCTAAACCAGAGTCGTGCTGTAACCAATTATTGACGATTTTTCGCCGTCCTAATGTTTGCATTTACAAAAAATACTGACGTACGTGGTCGCTACCGTCAAACGATCAATATAACGTTTGCGACGGTATTTCTTCTTTTATGGTTACATTTCGGTATAAGTATCAATTGTGAGAAATAACCATTCAATAATTGCGAGCCTCTATTGTGTTATCAGTAATTAATTCGTTGAAGAAGCTCAGATCTTGAAGCTCCTTTATTGGCTTTACGATTGGTCGATCATGCAGGAAGTCATAATACTTGTCGAAGAATATTCTTACTCTGACCTCAAGAGACTTATTTTGCATGTACTTACCGCCAAATGCAAGGCAGACGAATAGCAAAACGATCTGCATGACGACAAGTCTTCACAAAATGCAGTGAGCCGGCAAACGTACACCTAAAAGTATTTTGGTCAAAAAATCCCATCGTCAAATGTACGTACCAGAGCGAATAAAGATTGCAATAAAAAGTGCGAAATGGACTTCAAGTACCTACTGACTATTCGGTTCAAAGAGTTTATGACTATTCGTTTGAAAACTTCATTTGACAAAAAATCAAATTCACTAGGCTGAATCGATTGGGCATTGAAATTGACTATATACACTGAGGGAAAACTATATGATGTTTGCAAGAAGCACCCGTTGTAAAGATAGACAGAAGGATAAATAGTTCGTTGGCAGGACAGTAAAAATATAGCTGACATAGATATACAGGGTGTATCTCAACCAGAGATGGGCGTGGGCCATTACCCACGTAATGAAATTACATATCTAATTAATTATTACTTTTAGCGTTTGTAATGAAAAATCATTTAATTACAAATTATCTCGATCGTTGGTCATTCAATTTATTTCATTACAAATTACTTCAAGCGTTTGTAATTTAATTACTTGTAATTAAACTACAAATGTAATTAAAATACATTTGTAGTTTAATTACATTTGTAATTTAATTACTTTTGTAACAAAATGGGCACCAAGCCTAAACATAATAATTTTGTTTTAAGGGGTTACGTGGGTTTCGAAGCCAACAAAAGCATATTTTCTCGATTTAAAAAAATATAATATATAAATTATTTTATAATAAATGTTAAGCATATAAAAGTGCAACATTTCAACAATAGTTAGAAAAAGTTTCATTAAAAAATTTGGGAAATTCAGCCGATGGGACCTGGTTTCCGGACACCCCTAAAAAACGTCTCGATTTCTCAAAAACTCGTGCAAAAATTTCACGATTTCTCAAAAACTAATGCACCGATCTTATTGAAATTTCGCACACCTTCTTCAAAATAGCGTTGACTAGTAATTGGACGAAGGATTTTTTTAAAAATTGATATTTGAATTTTTAGCAGAGTTTTATGCAAAATAGTTCAATTTTTAGTACAATTTACACTTCTATTCGCCTTTCGTATTTAGCACTCAAGAAAATAGAGAAAAACAAAATGACTTGCTTGATCGTGGATTCAAACCCGCACTCGGTCCAGCTTGCCCCGAAACTAATGTGCCATTATTTACTCAGCGTTGAACTTTACTTATGAATATCGGCCGATTTTTGTCACACGACATTTAAAAAAAAAACGTTTGGCTCGGAAAGAGACACCCGATATGCTCACGAACGAAAGGACGTAGTTCAAATGCACCCTGTATAAATATTGTCTATAGCCGGAAAACTGTGGTTGGTATAGGTATAAGTATAACTCAATGTCTTTAAAATGGGAACCCTTTCAATTCAAGTTAAAACGATAATCTGGGTAATGACACTTTTCGAATATACATTTGGGAAGATTTACCTTACTGATTCTTTTATAGTTGTATCGACGTATCTACCTCCGGTAAGATCGTATTTTGGATGAACTTGCACTGCTTGGTGGCTACGAACGTTGATGGTACGAGATGGGAAAAGAATTTGGTTGTGAATTTATATATGTGTGAATTTGAAACTCTGCTCAGATTTATATAGGCAAATGTAGTTGTATCCACGTAACAAACTCCGGCAAGATCGTATTTTGGATGAACGTTGGCTGCTTGGTAGCTACGAACGTTGATGGTACGAGACGGAAAAACAAAACAGTGTGTGAATTTGAAACTCTGGTCAGATTTATATAGGTAAATGTATATTCGTTACAATGCATTGCATGAATGTTTACCTTCATACGAATAATTAGGCACTCCTTCATCTCTAGTCTCGGTTCTAACAATGAGGCGTGAATTGGTAAAATGTCACGTAGTTGGGGCGTTTCTTCGAAAGGACGTATCGTAAAAACTACTCATAATAGCCCCTACCGCTATGCATATTTCACCCAACTACATCGCCCCCACCCCCCTGAACCGGAATATAAGCGAATCCTTCAAAATATGGTTTTCGTATATAATTAAGTAAAAATACATCCCAGTATACTGGTAAAATTTCAAGCCAAGTTACCGAACTTTTAACAAAAAACTATGACTAAAAATCGTCTATTTTACTATCTATCCAATAATATCCATTAATATTATACTCTATGCAATAATGTCTACACTAAATAACTGTAGAAGTCTGACATTAACTGTTCGCACGCGTAAAAAATTGTAAAGATTCCGAACAACAATAAAATAAAGGTCATCAAATGTTTAAAGAAGATATTAACGATAAAACTTAGAAAAATGTGACCAACAGAAAGATCTTGATAACCGCGACTTTTCAGAGAAAATGTAAAAATGTCTAAATCTACTAAATTTATGCGAATTTTTTTTATTCCAGATTATCACTGGGTACAATTATTGATTGTAACTTATTTTTTATTAAGCGCTATTGTAATTTACCGATGGTTCAGAAGAGCTTTGCTTATGCCACCCACAAAATACGGCCATGCGCGAAAAGAATACCTCATGGGGTTTGCTTGGGGCCCAAAAAAAACGGGTCAACTTTCAATATTTTTTTCTATTTTCAGTCTCGGGAAGACGGGGTCAAGTTTTCACACCCAATTAATACATGGTTTTGTCAAATTTGAGGTCCTTTTTAATGGGAAATTTACAAACGATCGAATTATTGTTATTATTATTTAAACAAAGTGCGGCCGTTGTTGCATGATCAATCGGTGCAAGGTACCGAAAAGGTGTACCCAAAAGTATTTTCATCAAGAAATTCTACTGTCAAATTTACATATGAGAGGGAACAAAGATCGCAATAGAAAAAATATGGAGTTTACACCGGGTACTTAATAGCAGCTCCGATTAATGAGTTTATGACAATCCGCTCAAGAACTTTATTTAACAAAAAATTAAATTTCAATCGATTGAGCCTTCGAAATTCGTCGTTTACACTGAGGGAAAACGTTATGGAGCTTACATAAGCACCCGTGTAAAAGATAGATATGGAGATACTTAGATTGTAGGCAAGGCAATAAAAGTGTCGTTGACACAGCTACATTAAAATAGGCCCGCCAGTAAACTGTGGTTAATATCATCATAAGTATACTTATGTACCAATATGCATTTTGTACACAATAGAGGACTTATGAACAATTTTTCTATAAGTATTCTCACTTATAAGTATTTCCTCCGTGCGCAACACTAGGGCCCGTATTGTTAGTATTTTTGTCGGCTCTGTCAAAGACCCTGTGATGGTGGTTATAATATTGTGATAAATTATACAAATTTCAATCACGCCTCATTGCATTTAATTTGCTTGCATTGATTCTATTTGTCTGGCCAAAGACGGCAAGGAGCCCTTTCAGTAAACATAAAAAAGTAAGTAACATTTCCTTTAAATGTATATTTTGGTTTACCTGTAATTTTGTTATATGGCGAGAAAAATGGAGCTTTATAATTAATTTGATTAAAATTAAACAAACATATATTATTGCTGCACCACTGATAATGAATAAAATCTATTTTGATACCGAAATGGGCATACTTTTAAAGACCGGCTTTGAGAATATGACACACAATATTAATTTCAAACCTCAAGCGCAATGTAAGGGAAAACTGTATCCGCTGAATACGTCAGGGACGTAGAAGAATTAAGGACCAAACACGACCCAAGTTCAATAATTCGAGCTCGTGTCTCAAGGCAAACCTCTTTTTTTCTTCTAACCGCAGCTATCCATTTGTTGCGTTGTTCTAACTTCCAATTCCAAAGTTAAGGTGGGCAAGTTTATTTTAAAAATTTCACTTCGAAAAGAATGTATCTAATTTCCCTATCGCTGTATCTGTGTAATCAACTATGGTACTATCGTGTTTCGGTCAAACGGCGCAAAGAAACGAATCGCTTAATGTGAACCTTTGCTACGGCTTGAAAAGGGAAGTATATAAATAACTCACGGTGCAAATTCATTGCATATGCATTTTCACCTTTTTGCAAATAAGTATTCACTTCTTTGTCGCTTGTCCGTATTCTAACAATAAGCAGTGAACTGCTAAAATGTCACGTAGTCTGGTCGTTTATTCGAGAGGCTTTATCATAAAAACGATTGGTAATCGCGCTTACCTCTACGCATATCTCACCGAAATAAATTGTCGCCTTATAACTGGAATGTATGCGAATTCTTCGAAATATGGATTTTTTTAAATTCGAAAACGAACGTAATTTAATTTATAATGTAAACGAAAATAGACATGATTGTTTTTTTAATCATTGCTGGTACACTCATGGAACATAAGAATACCGATTGCAAAGATCATGAAAAAAAATCGCTTCGAGAGATATTCCCCGATTTATCGGGAAATCATTTTTTTTAAATAATTCGACCTACTGATAATAACTTGAATATGATTAGTATTATTCAGTCGACTGTTTAGTATATTGACGAAAATAGCATCACCGTTACCATTCATTTTTAATATTCCATTTACAATAATAAGTCAAACCAATGTGCGAGAAAGCATGAGCTTAGGGCTCAGAAAACAGGTCATTTGCAATATTTTTTTCTGGTCAGAGTATCGGGATGACGAGATCGGGTTTTTACACACAATTAATACATGGTTTTGCCACCTTTGAGATTTGAAAATGAGAAATATTGAAAAACAATGTACTTCTTATTATTAAAGCAAAGTGCCGCCGTTGTTGCATGGCTAATCGGTGCAAGGTACCGCAAACGTGTACCCAAAAGTATTTTCGTCTAGAACTTCTACAGTCAAATTTAAGTATCGGAGGGAATAAAAATAGCAATAAAAAATGTATTATGTGTGCGTCGGGTAGTTAATAACAGCTTCGATCGCTGAGTTTACGACAATCCTCTCAAAAACTTAATTCAACAAAAGATAAAGTTTACTAGGCTGAATCAATTTTTGAAATTCGTCATTTAAACTCAGGGAAAGCTTTATCCCGAGTAGAAATCTTGCTCCAGCTACAATAAACACCTGATCAGGCATCCTGACTTCTTTTTCCAGCCTTGATCAGAATATTTTATCAAGCCCTGATCATTTTTGAAACACAATCCCTGACTTCCGTCTGACCAGGGTAAAAAATCAAGGCCTGATCAGGGTAAACTATCAAGGCCTGATCAGGGTAAAAAATCAAGGCCTGGTCAGTGTAAAAGATCAAGGCCTGATCAGCGTAAAAAATTAAGGCCTGATAAGAGCTTAATTTTTCACGGCTTGATCAAAATGAAAAATCATATGATTTTTCACGGCTCAGGATGACCGATTTTTTCCTGAAATAAAAAATACAACGCATACACAAAAGAGAAAAACGTACCACTTTATAAATAACGCTGATCGTTTATTTTTTAATCTTAATATAAAATTTATCACATATATTTTTTACATATATCTATGTGGAAAACAAACATCATTTTTCTTGTATTTGTAATAGAACAAAAACTCGAAATAAACTAAGATATATCACTGTATTATATTCCACTTATCATCCCGAAATTAACTAATATATTTTTTAAACAAAAACTTAAGAAAATTCGTGAATAAAGTAAACAGAGCTCAACGTTTTTATGACCAGACGTTTCTAGGAAACGTTACATTGGGCGTTCTGTTCGTTTTTTTACGCGACGCTCGAAACTTGTCCCAGTCTTTTGCTGAATTAATCAGGCCTTGATACCGCTCCAACAGCTTGTCCAATTTGCTTCGAAGGAACTTCTATTCCGTGTTCCCTATATTTCGAAATGACAGCCACTGAAAAATACGAAAATGTGTATCCCACTTAGAATTCAATGTCTACATATATATCTATATAAGGTATGCACATTATTTTATTAGAGTGGCACAAATTTGAGCTCTATTTTTTTTTCCTTTTTCTCACCATCCAATTATCTACTTTAAAGAAGAAAAAAAATTGTTGCGAAAGCTGCGAGCGGTCATTTTTTAACGAAAATTAGAATTGAAGCAGGAGAGCCTGTACAGCGAAGACCAACCAAGTAATGGTGGGTTGACAGCGTAGTGCAGTTCAGTGAATGTAATGTCCACCCGAAGTGCATTTCTTATGAGCTAACTTGCACCAATGGAAATACTTTCACTTAACTGAACTACGCAGTCAACTTATCATTATTCGGTTAGCCTACGCTGTCCGGGCCCGTAGCAAAGGCTAACCAAATAATGGTAAGTTGACAGCGTAGTGCAGTTCAGTGAATGTAATGTCCATGCGAAGTGCATTTCTAATGGGCTAACTTGCACCGATGGACTTACTTTCACTTAACTGAACTACGCGGTCAACTTGTCATTATTCGGTTAGCCTACGCTGTCTGGGCCCGTACAGCGAAGACCAACCAAATAATGGTAAGTTGACAGCGTAGTCAGTTCAGTGAATGTAATGTCCATCCGAAGTGCATTTTTTATGGGCTAACTTGCACCGATGGAATTACTTTCACTTAAGCGAACTGCGCAGTTAACTTATCATTATTCGGTTAGCCTACGCTGTCCGGGCTAATCAGCACCGATGGCAAAACATTTACCAGATTGAACTACGCTGTCAGCTTACCATAATTTGGTTGGCCTATGCTGTCTCTTTTTCTCCTCTGACAAAGGAGACGGACCAAGTAAAGAAAAATAAAAGCGATACACAAAACAAATATAAATCTACTTACATAGTGGTAGCGCCAACACATGCCAATCCTCAGGAATTTCGAGTTGTTCCTCGCTGAGAGGATCTGTTCCGGATCTGTCAAATGTATCATAATAAATATTTCCACCAATGCATATATAATTTGGCGTATGGTTAATTTACAGTCAGATTTAATCCAATTTATATTTATAGATTTAAGAATTGTAAGTCTTTGAAAAAAATTAATTGTTATACTAACCTGTTGCTGTATTATTTCTTCGTTTTTTCCCTTATTTAGAGCCCGCTATTCACGCAGACACAGTTGTTGCGCAATCTTCCGATTGAGTTTGTTCATCTTATTCACAACGTACACGTTATTTGTAAAAATGTATAAAGTGATTAATAATATGTCTCGTGCTTCTCTCGTGTCTGTGTATCATTTGACAAGATGAGGTTAGGCACGTTTTTAGTGCCAAACTGTAGAAGTCCAGTTACATGATGATTGCTTGAAGTTAGCTGGATCAGGCGAATTGAAGTAAGCCGTAAGTCCAGTTGCTTGACATCGCCTGAAGCTAGCCGGGTCAGGCAAATTGAAGTAAGCCGTAAGTCCGGTTGCTCGACCACCGCCTGACCCCAGCTTGATCAGGCAAATTAAGGCAAACTTAAGTAAGGCCTTCGTACTACAAGCTGATCAGGCGCAGATCAAATATCAGGCCAGCCTGACAATATTTCTACTCTGGATGCAGTTTGCAATCATCACCCGTGGTAAATATAGACATAAAGATTAGCAAGGCAATAAACATATAGCCGACACAGCTACATTAATAAGGTCGTTCATTAATCACGTGAGGTTTTATCGGCAACTTTTTGAGCCCCCCGCCGCCGTGGTGATATGTGGTGAGGTTTCCAGCCCCCACCTCCCTCCCGCGCCCACATCACGTGTATTTCTTTTGTTAACAAATGTCAGACACAAGCGATAGGGAGTACGGGATTTGATTGTCAAAAACGAAATAATATATATTGTCAGTATATTTAAATGGCATTGTGCTAGGCCCATGGGTTCACTTGCGTGTTTTATACAGTAACAAGTGGACAAGCCTTTTGTGGATAAGATGTAGGCACTTCACTTTAAGTAGGTGGCCAATCAAAATTAAATAGAACTAAAAACTTATTATCGTATATTTTTAGCTTGACTACATGAGCCACGGGGGGAGGGGCCGACATGACTGCGCCTATGCTTCGATCACCTGGTAACCGGAGCATACGCGAATTCTCCAATGCATCGTTTTTTTTTCTTTTTGCGTTAAACAAATATATGCAATTTGATTTATAATTTAAATCGCAGTGAACAGCATTGTTTTTTTCTTTCATTTCGTACAAGAGTGCAGCAATAGCGTATACAATACAAAGTTCCTGAGAATAAAATATCATTACGAACGATTTTGCGAGATTGATCAAGAAATTATTTTTATTTTCGTAAAAATTAATCTACCGACAATAACTTCTATATTATTAGTTTTTTCGAATCGCCTGTTCAGTATATTTACTATTAGAGCGGTACCGTTATCATTCGAAAGTTATCTAGACGTTGTCATCAAAACGTTATGGGACTTTTTAAAATTAAACGGGATTCGATGTACTTAACTTTATGGATAAATATGATACGAATGGCATTACGAGAGTAAATTCTCGAATTCGGCTATTCCCGATGACAAAACGCTCGGGGTGCGCCGTCGAGATGCAGCAACTTTAAACGCGTTTTTTTTTAACCTACGATTTTCGAAGCTTGTACATATTCTTGAAGGACCAATAAACATGTGCATTTTTTGTTTTCTTTAGTTATTTTAACCCAAAAATGACCTCCAAAACAGACCTCTAGATAATGATACGGCCTTAATAGAAAATCTTTTGACGTAGGTCAAAAAGATAATGGGCATAATTATATTTTGTAAATTCCAATTTGTAAAGCGTGTACGCAATTTTTTTATCGCTGTATCTCTGTTGTCAACTCTGGTGGAATCGTGCTTGGGGGAACGGCGCGAAGATACAAATCGCTCGACGTGAAACTTGGCTACGAATTAAAAAGGCAAATATATATAACTCACAATGCGAATTCCTTGCATATGAATTTTCATCTTTCTTTGGAGAATAATCATTCACTTCTTCGTCGCTTGGCGGTGTTCTAACAATGAGCAGTAGATTTCTCAAATGTCACGTAGTCCGGGCGTTTATATGAAAAGAATAATCACCTCAGCTCCGATAATCTTAGCCATTTTTTATGCATTCTCAACCGAAATACCAACACTTCGATCCAGAGGCGTAGGCAGAACTTGCGTCTGGGGGGGGGGGAGGGGGGGCAAAAAACGAAGAAAGTTGATATAAAGGAACTATTGAACAATTTTTATACAAACTGCAATCGATTTAAATCTTTTTTTAAAAGGGGAAAATGAGAAAGGGAAAATGGTTTTCTAATGATTTTGAAGTTCTCTTTAACCAATCGTTTGTTAGTCGTTTGTTAGTCGTTTGTGAGTGATTGTTATTCGATTTTCATCGTTTGTGAGAGCTTCATTTTTATTTCATCGTTAAAAAACTTTTCGTTCCCATAGCAAGCTGCAAGCCACATGAAGTTGGCAGCATTGCTACGACGGCTGAGCACGGCTTTGCCCATGTGACTCCTCAATTTCAGAAAAATGCTGATTATTTCAATTCTACTCGATTGTTAGTCGTTTGTGAGTGTTTGTTAGACAAAATCCAGCGTTTGTTAGACGTCGTTTATTCAGTTATACGAAAAAAAATTTCATGTCAAAGTTAGCCGCGGGAAAATGGTTTTCTAATGATTTCGAACTTCTCTTCGTCAAAAAGATAATGGGCATAATTATATTTTGTAAATTCCAATTTGAAAAGTGTGTACCCAATTTTTTTATCGTCGTAGCTGTGTTGTCAACTCTGGTGGAATCGTGCTTGGGGGAACGGCGCGAAGATACAAATCGCTCGACGTGAAACTTGGCTACGAATTAAAAAGGCAAATATATATAACTCACAATGCGAATTCCTTGCATATAAATTTTCATCTTTCTTTGGCGAATAATTATTCACTTCTTCGTCGCTTGGTGGTGTTCTAACAATGAGCAGTAGATTTCTCAAATGTCACGTAGCCCGGGCGTTTATATGAAAAGAATAATCACCTCAGCTCCGATAATCTTAGCCATTTCTATGCATTCTCAACCGAAATACCAACACTTCGATCCAGAGACGTAGGCAGAACTTGCGTCGGGCCGCGAGGGGGGCGGGGGGTGGGGGGGGGGGAACGAAGAAAGTCGATATAAAGGAACTATTAAACAATTTTTATAAAAACTGCAATCGATGTAAATCTTTTTTTAAAAGGGGAAAATGAGAAAGGGAAAATGGTTTTCTAATGATTTTGAAGTTCTCTTCGTAACCAATCGTTTGTTAGTCTTTTGTGAGTGATTGTTAGTCGATTTTCATCGTTTGTGACAGCTTCATTTTTATTTCATCGTTAAAAAACTTTTCGTTCCCATAGCAAGCTGCAAGCCACATGAAGTTGGCAGCATTGCTACGACGGCTGAGCACGGCTTTGCCCATGTGACTCCTCAATTTCAGAAAAATGCTGATTATTTCAATTCTACTCGATTGTTAGTCGTTTGTGAGTGTTTGTTAGACAAAATCCAGCGTTTGTTAGATATCGTTTATTCAGTTATACGAAAAAAAAATTCATGTCAAAGTTAGCCGCGGGAAAATGGTTTTCTAATGATTTCGAAATTCTCTTCGTCAAAAAGATAATGAGCATAATTATATTTTGTAAATTCCGATTTGAAAAGTGTGTACCCAATTTTTTTATCGTGCTAGCTGTGTTGTCAACTCTGGTGGAATCGTGCTTGGGGGAACGGCGCGACGATACAAATCGCTCGACGTGAAACTTGGCTACGAATTAAAAAGGCAAATATATATAACTCACAATGCGAATTCCTTGCATATGAATTTTCATCTTTCTTTGGAGAATAATCATTCACTTCTTCGTCGCTTGGCGGTGTTCTAACAATGAGCAGTAGATTTCTCAAATGTCACGTAGTCCGGGCGTTTATATGAAAAGAATAATCACCTCAGCTCTGATAATCTTAGCCATTTCTATGCATTCTCAACCGAAATACCAACACTTCGATCCAGAGGCGTAGGCAGAACTTGCGTCGGGGCGGGGAGGGAGGGGGTTGGGAGCAAAAACGAAGAAAGTCTATATAAAGGAACTATTAAACAATTTTTATAAAAAGTGCAATCGACTTAAATCTTTTTTTAAAAGAGGAAAATGGAAAAGGGAAAATGGTTTTCTAATGATTTCGAAGTTCTCTTCGTAACCAATCGTTTGTTAGTCGTTTGTGAATGATTGTTAGTCGATTTTCATCGTTCGTGAGAGCTTAATTTTTATTTTATCGTTAAATAACTTTTCATTCCGATAGCACGCTGCAAGCCACGTGAAGCTGGCAGCATTGCCACGACAGCTGAGCACGGCTTTGCCCATGTGATCCTCAATTTCAGAAGAATGCTGGTTATTTCAATTCTACTCGATTGTTAGTCGTTTGTGAGTGTTTGTTAGACAAAATCCACCGTTTGTTAGACTTTATTTGTTCAATTATATGAAAAAAAATTTCATGTCAAAGTTTGCCGCGGGAAAATGGTTTTCTAATGATTTCGAACTTCTCTTCGTAACCAATCGTTTGTTAGTCGTTTGTGAGTGATTGTTAGCCGATTTTCATCGTTTGTGAGAGCTTAATTTTTATTTTATCGTTAAAAAACTTTTCGTTCCCATTGCACGCTGCAAGCCACGTGAAGTTGGCAACATTGCCACGATGGCTGAGCACGGCTTTGCCCATGTAACTCCTCAATTTCAGCAAAATGCTGATTATTTCAATCCTACTCGATTATTAGTCGTTTGTTGGTGTTTGTTAGACAAAATCCAACGTTTGTTAGACTTTATTTATTTGATTACACGAAAAACAAATTTCATGTCAAAGTTAGCCGCGGGAAAATGGTTTTCTAATGATTTCGAACTTTTTTTCGTAACCAATCGTTTGTTAGACTTTATTTATTTAATAAACCGAAAAACAAATTTCATGTCAAACTTATAAGTTTGACATGTCAATTTCATGTCAAAATTATAAGTTTGACATGTCAATGTCATTCCAAACTTATAAGTTTGACAAACGCTGGATTTTGTATAACAAACACTAACGAACGAGTAGGATTGAAATGATCAGCATTTTGCTGAAATCGAAGAGGCACACGGGCAAATCCGTGTTCAACCGTCGTGGCAATGCTACTAACTTCACGTGGCTTGCAGCGTGCTATGGGAACGAAAAGTTTTTTAACGATAAAATAAAAATTAAGCTCTCACAAACGATGAAAATCGACTAACAAGCACCCGCAAACAACTAACAAACGATTGGTTACGAAAAGAACTTCGAAATCATTAGAAAACCATTTTCCGGCAGCTTACTTTCACATGAAATTTGTTTTTCGTATAATTAAATAAGTAAAGTCTAACAAACGCTGGATTTTGTCTAACAAACACTCACAAACGACTAACAATCGAGTAGAATTGAAATAATCAGCATTTTACTGAAATTGAGGAGTCACATGGGCAAAGCCGTGTTCAGCCGTCGTGGCAATGCTGCCAACTTCACGTGGCTTGCAGCGTGCTTTGGGAACGAAAAGTTTTTTAACGATAAAATGAAAATTAAGCTCTCACAAACGATGAAAATCGACTAACAATCACTCACAACCGACTAACAAACGATTGGTTACGAACAGAACTTCAAAATCATTAGAAAACTAGTTTTCCGCGGCTAACTTTGACATGAAATTTGTTTTTCGTATTATTAAATAAATAAAGTCTAACAAATGCTGGATTCCGTCTAACAAACACTCACAAGCGACTAACAATTGAATGGCATGAAAAAAGATTCGATATTTTCATAGTCGGCGGCTAAGTTTATTGAGCTCGCGTCTTGGGCAGGGTGCAGTGACATAGCCAAGGAGATTATAGGTACCCAAGCAGCATAAATGTTAAATTGACGTCGATAAGTTACCGTTGTCAAGTTACCTTTAAGACATGACCGTAAGATAACCATTCGACATCTTTCAAATGACATCCCATATAATGCTGCCGTAAAGTTATCTTTTTTATGATATCTTTCGGCGATGAAAACGGATGTCTAAAAGGTATCCCAAAATATTATCCAATTGGTGACTTCTGTAAGTTATCAAAAAGTCATCTATTTACTGTTATTTATTGTATCTTGTTCAATGTTATCCAAAGGATATCATAAAGCCGAATTACATAAGACGTTTTTTTCATGTCATCTTTCAGATATCGGTAATATGCTGTCTTTTAAGATATTTGGTTTTGGCGGGAAATAGTAAACAGTCATCCAAATGTTGTCCTAAAAATCACATCCAACGGATCACTTTTATCGTAGTGCGAATGTAGCGTGTCATATTTCTTTTCACCGGCAAAAAATTGTGTGTAACAACAAGTAGTTGAAAAAATAGAGGTGCTGAAGGATATATACGTAAGGGCCTTTTATCATACTATTCGTTTCGCCTCTGTGAGTACATATATGTGTTTAATGTACTATCTTTTTATTCTAAAAGCGTATGTCTGCTTTTGAGGTTATCCACGGGATCGCTTGGCGCATGACAACCACCAAAAGGCATGACTGCAATGGGAGAAAACTCTAATAACGACTGTACCGTTTTTATAATATTAAATTACATTTCCCTTATAATGAATTAATCGATGTTTTATTTATAATGACCTAGCCCACTTCGAAACCGACATAACAATATCTTATCAATTTCTCCATGATACAAATTAACTTATTAACAGTTTAGATTATTGAGCCATATTAAATATTCTAGACTATTAATAGGTTAATTTTTATAAAGAAATGGATAGGATATTGTTATACATATATGTCGCCAATAAATAGATATCTTTTCCATAGTACCCTTTGATACCGTTGAGATGTCGTTTTGTTAACCTCATTCGGATGCCTATTGGACAACATTTAGATGACAGTGGTATCTTGGCATTTTTTGCCTTTAAGAAAATATCTTTAAGATATGTCGATTTGATGACTTTGCGCTAACGTACCGACAACCGAAAAGAGTTAACCTTTTGTCGACACTTTGTTAATCATTAAAAGTTGCCGCATAGTTAACTATCGGACACAAATAAGTTATCTGCCAAGCGGACATAAGTGATACGTTTTGTAATACAAAACGGCGTCTTTCTAGATAACCAAAAAGTTATCCGTATCCGTTTCGCAATATCTTTCGGATGCCATATAGATAACATTTTGCTACCTTAATTCATTTTATAAATAAATTTCGTGTAGCTGTGGTAGTGCTTTAAAATGTTTCTACATTTAAGTCGTAGTGCAATTACCCGCGTAATTACGAGAAAAAAAACGAAAAAATGCCATAACCATTTATACCCCACGTAAATATAAATTCCATTTAAATGTGGTTTAGTGGCCGAGATTATAGTGTGTAAAGCATGTAGAAAATGTCAGCGGCTGGGACATGCAAGTGTTAATTGCATGTCCCGGTCATACCACTGCGTCAAGTGTAGTGCATTACACACAACCGGAAAATACACTTTAAAAAACTCATCGGATAAACAGCTCCTCCGCTGTGCGAATTGCAATAACCTAGATCACCCAATGAACTATAAGTAATGCCTATACTACAAGTTCATATACAAACGGTCATAAAGTGAGAGACATTAGACAACGACAACTCATCGAAAGAATTGAAGCGATACACCCGATAGTCACCCGCAGCGACAGTAGCAACACAGAGATTCACCACACAGTAGCGAGCATCATCCGCAGCATCACAAGACTCATCGCTACCATGAACAATCATTTTACATTTTATATTTATTGAAATAATATCAAGACTCAAAGATGCTGATAACAGCAGCCCAAAATCTACAATGTAACTACTACTAAGATGCGTTTGTTTATTTAGTTTAACTTTACGCACAAAGTAAAAAAAAACTCTATGGCACCGTGCGAGGTACTGCTTTCGATTCTCTCCTCGTAAAGTTTTTTTATAACTAATTTTTTTTTTAAGTTGAAATTATTTGTTATGCCTTTTATCGGTAAATTAGTTTGATTATTGATTACATTTGTTATAAGAATCATAATAACGCAAATAAAAATAGTAATAATTCCTAAGAGCAATTAACGTTAATGTGTTTATTGATTGTGGATGGTTTTTTGTGACTATCCAAAAATGCATTATAAAAATGATTTACAAAGTTGTAATACATTTTTCGTAATTAAATACAAATGTAAGGGCTTTTGTAAAAATTGTCATCCCAATTATTACATTAAACTAATTAGACGAACTAGATCGCAAACAAACAATCTTAGTGCACGATAGGTTTTTTTTTTACAAGCATCAACAATTACCCGCCATAACAGTCAATTTCACCCTGTGCACTGGCTGTATTACTATATTTTTGATACACTAACGACACGAACGACGCCTACAGGTCATATTAAACACCATGTTTAGGGGACGGATTTACGGACGATTCTTAACCGTCTCACCCAGAGATTAGTGGGGCGATGCACGACGCGGCCCTTTTCGGCGTGCCTCGTAAATGGCGCTAAATCGCGGCGGCGAGTTCGGGAGTATGATTTCGTGATCATCGCCTCTGTCGAGGTTGCAGATTCCCTTGTAGCCGCGCGAGCCCGTGATCACCGCTCAAGTCGGTATCGCAGTCAGCGCGGACACGAATGGGTAGCTCGGTGGGGGAAAAGTCTCTGCCCCTCGCAAATCGCGCTCGCTCGATAGGCGAACGGAGCGAGATTGTCCGTCCGATCGAGCTCGACGTAGATGTGTGGCCGTACTGCAGATTGGAATATGCATTAAATGAATTTCAAAGTGAAAAACATGTATCGAGATCATTTTTTTCTCTCGGTTGCCCGTTTATGCCGAAAATGCGGGTTAAAAAGTTAACGACGAACCGCGTTGAAAAATAAAACGCCGAAACGACCGTGGAAGGTTCAAAAAGAAATCTTGAGGCTTTGCCGCGATCTTTTCGGTATTTTTTTTAACAGTAAATATTACGGATAAGCGTGTATCATAAATGTTTCTCTATCTGCAATGAGCGTCATGGCTGAGTTGGCAGCGTGACGGATTAACGATGCTTACGGTCCGGGTTCAATGCCCGGTGAACCAACTTTTTTTTTCTTTTTAAATTCAGAAAATTTCGAACTTACTCTCGCTTTAGCTATTCTCACCTGTTCAGGCATTATTTATGATATTTAATTCGTATATGCTTAATAAAAAAAAACAAGACATTGCTACCGGGGATCACTGCAGCCAGATCGCGCGTAAAAGTTACCCCCTCTCTAGTCTCTTACGCGCCCATCACACAATCATAGTAGCGCGTGTCCGTGAGCGAGTGACGCTAGGACACTTCGGAAAAAGCCGAGCACGGTCGAAGTTTCCCGACCGCGCCTTCGGCAGCTACACCAATCCATGGACGCGGAGCACGTTCATGTACGGCCAAGCCGCAACGAAGGCTTCGAGGGAAAAAGCAATCTGAGCACGACTCGCGCGTGACGTCACCCGACGGAACGCGCGAGGCTTTTAGATGATTTCAATGCTTATTTAACTCTTGATTCTCTGCGTTATTAATGTATACAAAAAAATGTATCGCGCACTCTGATCGCTTATTTTTTTAGTTTATACGTTAATTTACATATAAAAATAAATCTAAATTACAACTTATTTATCTTATATGAAATTGTTTACGCTTTACTCGCACCCGTCCTTATGCCAAATAAATTATAATTCATAAAAGTAAGCCCAGAAGCCCAGAAGAAGTAAAAGTAAGTACCAGAAAGTGCACATATTCCAGAAAGTGTTATACCAGAAAGTGCACAGTTGGTAGCGTTCCTGGCTTCGGTCCGCCGGGGCCTGTAGCGAAAAATTTCTCCAAATTTTTCATAATTTCACATATTTTAGTCACATTTGAGATTTTCCGAGAAAAAATGATTTAAAACAGATTCAAGTTCTGGTCTATTTCCCAAAAACACATTTTTTTTCACTGAAAATTTATGATTTCTCTTTTTTTTCCCGGAAATTTCTCTTTTTCCTATAACCTGAGTGAACGGCTGCGGAGATATTCGGAGAAAAGTTAAAGATGAAAAGAAATGAGATTTTCGTAAAAAAACTGATTATTGTTTTTTTTCCGGAAATTTTCCTTTTTCCTATTACCTGAGTGAACGGCTGCGAAGATATTTTGAGAAAATTTAGAGATGAAAAAAATCAGATTTTCGTAAAAAAAAAAACTTGTTCTTATTTTTTTCCGGAACTCTTTCTTTTTCCTATTGAGTGAACGGCTGCGGAGATATTCGGAGAAAAGTTATAGATGAAAAAAATGAGATTTTTGTAAAAAAAACTTATTACATTTTTTTATCCCTCATAATTCTGAAAAATAATGAATTTCCGCAATTTTTGCAAACATTATTTTCCTCAAGGGGTAACACCACTGTAACGGCCTGCCACGAAGAATTTTAGACAAATAATACTTGGGGTAATTATTAAGCATATATTGAAGTACATTGCAAAAAAAATTTATGGGAAAATATTACAAAATGGCGACACTGCAGCAAATTCTTCTAAGGCATGTTGAACTTAAGGTGCTCCGCGGCACGCAGTATAACTTGTGCCAATTTTAATCTGGATAAAATAATTTTTTCAAATTAAATCTAGATGAGTGTAGCTAGTGAACCACGTAGAGGGTTTTAGAAATATAGATTTTTGAGTAATTGCCGGGTATTTGACTAAAAATGTTCAATTTTTTTAAAGACAGTTATTTGGTAATAAATATTGTTTTAATTAACTTATCGAAAATCCCCTACGTGGTTCAGTAGCTACACTCATGTAGACTTAATAAAACAAAATTCTTTTTTTAGATTAAAATTGGCAGTTATACTGCGTGCCGCAGAGGTTCGACATGCTTCGGAAGAATTGGTGCAGTGTCGTCATGTTGTAATATTTTCGGATGAAAAATTTATAGCAATATCCTTAAATATATGCTCAATAAATACCGCAAGTATTATTTGTTTAGCACATTTTCTTTCGCCAAAAAAATATAAAAAAATACGCTTCCTGTAAGGGCGTTACAGTGGTGTTACCCCTTAAAGTCTTCATATAATTTCCGAGATTTTCCCGTGATTGTTATTAAAATGATGAAATATTCAGAAAAATTCGAAAAAAGTTGGAAAAATAAGGAGAAACTCAGATGTTTGCGTAAAAATAATTGTCCGCAAAACTCCGAATTCTTCATATTTGTTCCAATTCATAGAAAAATTCGGAAAAATTTTCCGGAAAAAATCGGAGTTTTTCGGAAAAAAATTGGACTAGGGGCGCGGGATCGTTCCCCGCGCTCAGTGCTTTTTTAAAAATTATTATTACTATTAATTCTTATTTGATTAGTTATTTTAATTAGTTATTATTATTTTAATTAGTTATCTTTTAGTGTCGAAAAATTTACCGCGCACTCTGACCGCTTATTTTATTAGTTTATATGTTAATTTAAATATAATAATAAATCTAAATTACAACTTATTTTACTTCTGAAAAAAAAATTCCGCTTTACTCACACCCGTCCCTATGCCAAATAAATTGTAATTCATAAAAGTAAGAGGAAATATATTCGTATTATTATATTCATTCTCATATATTTTCATCAAGCGATACAGCATTATCATAATGCTTCATCGCTTGATGAAAGTTTATATGAGAATGAATATAATAATACGAATATAAATAAATTTCCGCTTACTTTTGTGAAATACAATTTATTTGGCATAGGGACGGGTGTGAGTAAAGCGCAAACAATTTTTTCGAAGATAAATAAGTTGTAATTTAGATTTATTATTATATTTAAATTAACGTACAAACTAATAAAATAAGCGGTTAGAGTGCGCGATACATTTTTCGACACTAAAAGATAACTAATTAAAATAATGATGATAACTAATAAAAATAACTAATCAAATAAGAATTAATAGTAATAATAATTTTAAAAAAAGCACTGAGCGCGGGGAACGATCCCGCGCCCCTAGTGCAATTTTTTTTCCGAAAAACTCCGATTTTTTCCGAAAAATGTTTCCGAATTTTTCTATGAATTGGAACAAATATGAAGAATTCTGAGTTTTGCGGACAATTATTTTTACGCAAACATCCGAGTTTCTCCGAATTTCTCCGAATTTTTCCGAATATTTCATCATTTTAATTACGATCACCGGAAAATCTCGGAAATTATATGAAGACTGTAAGGGGTAACACCACTGTAACGGCCTGACAGGAAGCGTATTTTTAAATATTTTTTTGGCCGAAGAAAATGTGATAAACAAATAATACTTGCGGTATTTAGACCGGTGCGATGGTCTAGTGGTTAGCGTGCTCGCCACTAAGCCAGCGGACCGGGAGGTCGCGGGTTCGAATCCCAGTCGCGCGTATATTTCGTCGTGAAATGTTTTTCTTCGGCATTTCGCGGCGAAATAAGACTAGTTCCACGACTGGGGGGCGAACTCGATGACCGGCTGTATTGGTATAGGTTTTCCGCAGTTTCCCTATACCCATGACAGAAATGTCATGATGAATATGATACAGAGGGGGAAGATGGAGAAGAAAGGAAGTAAACAGTAGAGGAAATAACGGTCATAATGATGGGAAAGAATAGGTAACAAACGCGACAAACGTTGTACCTAAGGAAAAAACCAATAAAAAAAAAATACTTGCGGTATTTATTGAGCATATACTTAAGTATATTGCTAGAAATTTTTATCCAAAAATATTACAAAATGGCGACACTGCAACAATTCTTCCGAAGCATGACGAACCTCTGCGGCACGCAGTATAACTGTGCCAATTTTAATCTAAAAAAAAAGAATTTTGTTTTGTTAAGTCTAAATGAACATTTTTAGTCAAATACTTGGCAATTACTCAAAAATCAATATTTCTAAAATCCCCTACGTGGTTCACTAGCTACACTCATCTAGATTTAATAAAAAAATTGTTTTGTCCAGATTAAAATTGGCACAAGTTATACTCCGTGCCGCAGAGCACCTTAAGTTCAACATGCCTCGGAAGAATTTGCTGCAGTGTCGCCATTTTGTAATATTTTCCCGTATATTTTTTTGCAATATACTTCAATATATGCTTAATAATTACCCCGAGTATTATTTGTCTAAAACGCTTTGTGGCAGGCCGTTACAGTGTTGTTACCCCTTAAGGAAAATAATGTTTGCAAAAATTTTGGAAATTCATTATTTCTCAGAATTATGAGGGATAAAAAAATGTAATTAGTTTTTTTTTACGAAGATCTCATTTTTTCATCTATAACTTTCCTCCGAATATCTCCGCAGCCTTTCACTCAATAGGAAAAAGAAAAAGTTCCGAAAAAAAATAAGAACAAGTTTTTTTTACGAAAATCTAATTTTTTTTCATCTTTAAATTTTCTGCGAATATCTTCGCAGCCGTTAACTCAGGTAATAGGAAAACGGAAGATTTCCGGAAAAAAGAAATAATAATCAGTTTTTCTTACGAAAATATCATTTCTTTTCATCTTTTACTTCTCTCCGAATATCTCCGCAGCCGTTCACTCAGGTCATAGGAAAAAGAGAAATTTCCGGGAAAAAAAACGAGAAATCATGAATTGTCAGTGAAAAAAATGTGTTTTTGGGAAATAGACCAGAACTTGAATCTGTTTTAAATCATTTTTTCTCCGAAAATCTCAAATATGACTAAAATATGAGAAAATATGAAAAATTTGGAGGAGAATTTGCACTAAGGGCCCCTGCGGACCGAAGCCAGGAACGCTACCAACGGGACCATCTCGTCGCTTGTAGAATATGTGCACTTTCTGGTACTTACGATTCACGGCCGGATGGATGATTGGCTTGTTTTTGGGGGAAATGCTTTATCGCTTGATGAAAGTATGAGAATTAATATAATAATACGAATATAAATATATTTCCGCTTACTTTTATGAATTTTAATTTATTTGGCATAAGGACGGGTGTGAGTAAAGCGTAAACAATTTTATATAAGATAAATAAGTTGTAATTTAGATTTATTTTTATATGTAAATTAACGTATAAACTAAAAAAATAAGCGATCAGAGTACGCGATACATTTTTTTGTATACATTAATAACGCAGAGCATCAAGAGCTAAATAAGCATTGAAATCATCTAAAAGCCTCACGCGTTCCGTCGGGTGACGTCACACGCGAGTCGTACTCAGATTGCTTTTTCCCTCGAAGCCTTCGTTGCGGCTTGGCCGCACATGAACGTGCTCAGCGTCCATGGATTGGTGTAGCTGCCGAAGGCGCGGTCGGGAAACTTCGACCGTGCTCGGCTCTTTCCGAAGATGTCAAAGCGTCGCTCGCTCACGGACACGCGCTACTATGATTGTTTGATGGGCGCGTAAGAGACTAGAGAGGGGGTAACTTTCACGCGCGATCTGGCTGCACTTCCCCGGTAGCAATGTCTTGTTTTTTTTTTATTAAGCATAAACGAATGAAATATCATAAATAATACCTGAACAGGCGAGAATAGCTAAAGCGAGAGTAAGTTCGAAATTTTCTGAATTTAAAAAGAAAAAAAAAGTTGTTTCACCGGGGATTGAACCCGGACCGTAAACATCGTTAATCCCTCACGCTGCTAACTCAGCCACGACGCTCACTACAGATCAAGAAACATTTATGATACACCCTTATCCATAATGTTTACTGTTCAAAAAAATGTCGAAACGATCGCGGCAAAGGCTCAAGATTTCTTTTTGAACCTTCCACGGTCGTTTCGACATCTTATTTTTCAACGCGGTTCGTCGTTAATTTTTTTAACCCGCATTTTCGGCATAAACGGGAAACCGAGAGAAAACAATGATCTCGATACATGGTTTTCACTTTGAATTCATTTAATGCATATTCCAATCCGCAGTACGGCCACACATATATGCCGAGCTCGATTGGACGGAAAACCTCGCTTCGTTCGCCTGTCGAGCGAGCGCGATTTGCGCGGGGCAGAGGCTTTCCCCCCACCGAGCTACCCATTCGTGTTCTCGCTGACTGCGATACCGACTTGAGCGGTGATCACAGACTCGCGCGGCTACAAGGGAATCTGCAAACTCGACAGAGGCGATGATCACGAAATCATACTCCCGAACTCGCCGCCGCAATTTAGCGCCATTTACGAGGCACGCCGAAAAAGGCAGCGTTGTGCATCTCTCTACTAATCTCTGCCGAAAAGGGCCGCGTTGTGCATCGCCCCACTAATCACTGGTTCCCGCGTCTTAAGACGGAATGACACCTCATCGCGGTCGGTATGGTAGAACAATTGTAGATACCCAAAAATCTCTGAAACGGCTCTTCAGATCCCGTCAAAACTTTGCCAAATGACGTCCAATAGATAGACGAACAGCTGTCTGCTCCTCAAATTTTCTGAATTTGAGAAAAGAAACGTAGATTGGCTTATGATAACCTAATCTACATTTTTTTTCTCAAATTCATAAAATTTGAGGGGCAGACAGCTGTTTGTCTATCTATTTGACGTCGTTTGGCAAAGTTTCGACGGGATCTGAAGAGCCGTTTCAGAGATTTTTGGGTATCTACAATTGTTCTACCATACCGACCGCGATGAGGTGTCATTCCGTCTTAAAAAGTCCGACCTTCAATAGTTCCAGATTGTGCCACTAGCAGCTCTCCTTACGAAAACGTCTCAAATAATTATAATAGTCCAAACTTAACGCATGCGCACAAATAATAAAAGACTTTGGTTTCGATGTGTTGTGTGCTCTGCGTTGAGGCTCATTTTTAATCACATCATGCCGATTCCCCACACCGAACTCGGGCCCAACCATTTGTAACGGAATAGCAACAGTGCACGCTGCAGCAAGCTGATCGGCGCGTGGTCTGGGAACTCGAAGCCTGTTTTTTTCCCCGAGTTCTATTAATTCTGAGACGGTTGTGAAATAAATTTATTCTGCAAACAAATTTAATTTGTTCAATTTATGCATGTATTTGCCTTTATTACAGCGAATGCAATTTAAACTGTCGGTGAGATGTTGGAAATCCACGATCCGACGTCCTTCGACAGCGAATTTTTGTTGCTGATCGTTGAGGTTATGGTCATTCTCATCGCGTTTAGCCGCATTTGCTTGACACATGGCTGCCACAGCTTTCAGTCTTTTAGCAAACGCCCTTTTTTTTGTCAACTTTCCTTTGTATCGCATTTGGGTTGACATTTTCACGCTTTTTAAAAATTTATATAAAACATTTCGCGAAAGACGGCTCGTAGGAAGCTCAGCGCCGCGCTCTATACGATTATGAGACCTATCTATGCATGAGGTACGAATGTGTGGGACATATAGAGGGTACAAGCTCTGTCAGCAATTTACAACCAACGGCGTCGTATAGGCATTGGATGTTACTATACGCTTCGACCGAAACTTTTGGCTCATACGTGTACCTACATTGTTGGTTCACCGCTTAATTTAATTAATTATTAGTTGCTATTATGAGTTTGCAACGATAAGAAAGACAGCGAAATAGGAGAGGTAGACGCAATAGTTAGGTCCCCCATCACGAATGTGCTGTCAACAGCAATCGAGAGCACGTCAAGAGTACGAGGCTAGTGGCGGAGATATCCGATCGGACATAGACGATCGCAGCGCCTCCTTGTTTGCTGCGTTTTTGCGGACGTTTCGTAAGCACTGTGTGTCCACTCCTTCTCTCTAGTCTCCCTGGCAACGAGGATGGCGTTACCATGGAGCCTAGATACCAGGAGCATGGAGCCTAGATACCAGGAGGTTCAGCGGCAATGCAAAGGCGCTGAAAAAAGCGTCCCCGAAAATTTCCCGAAGTGATGGCGCTGGGGTGCAGCGGCACCTACATATATAGTTATATATTGGTCAACGAGGTGAAAGTGATCGGATGTTTTTCTAAGCTCACGACAGACCGATCGTGACATCAAACGTCGAAATATCCGCCGATTCATAATTTTCTCATGACGGTTCGAAAAAAAAACGCAAAAGCGAGAAAAGATCTCAAACTCAAACTCAAAATGGCGGCGATACAGCCCATCTAGAAAAACGTGTTTTTTTTACATATAGTTTCACGGGAGAACGGTTTTCTCGTAAAATATAAGACCTGAAACAAAAACCGAAAAAATGATAATTTATATATTATTAGCTATGAGACTACCTAGAAATTTGCTTTCAAATTTTGCAAAAATAGCGCACTTTGAAGGAAATAAATCGATTTTTTGACAAAAAAAAGCAGTAAATTGTTTATAAAAAGAAGTTTACATTTAATCAAAAAACGGCTACGTAGTCCCATACAGAATATGATTGTGAAGCTGCTATAAAAATTTCAAATCGATGCATGCAAAGGTGGTCAAGTAATCCGTCTTCCGAGATCGAAAAAAGTGGTTTCGAGAAAAACGCGTTTAAAGTTGTACGAGCAACTCAGCGCGCGTTCCAAGGCACTGCGGCCAAATCGATAATTGAACCTTTAAATAAAAAAAATTGCTACAGGACCAATTGCATATTGATTTTATGACACCAAAGTATTTTTAGAAAAGAAACGGTATCTAGGCTCCATGACCAGGAGGTACAGCGAGGCCTTTCAACTCGTCCCCAAAACGGGAACAAGAAATGATGGCGCTGGGGTGGTCCGGCACCTATATGTATATATATATATGCTAAACATGGGTGCGATCTAAGACAGATCACGGATGATGTACCTAACCCTCATTAGTGTCAAGGGATAACACCATTCTAGGATTTTGGAAAGACGTTTTCTTTTCTAAAAATACTTTGGTGTCATAAAAACAATATGCAATTGGTCCTGTAGCAATTTTTTTTATTTAAAGGTTCAATTACCGATTTGGCCGCAGCGCCTTGGAACGCGCGCTAAGTTGCTCGTACAACTTTAAACGCGTTTTTCTCGAAACCACTTTATTCGATCTCGGAAGACGGATTACTCGACCACCTTTGCCTGCATCGATTTGAAATTTTGATGGCAGCTTCACAATTATATTCTTTATGGGAGTACGTAGCCGTTTTTTGATTAAATGTAAAATTCTTTTTATAAACAATTTACTGCTTTTTTGGCAAAAAATCGATTTATTTCCTTCAAAGTGCGCTATTTTTGCAAAATTTGAAAGCAAATTTCTAGGTAGTCTCATAACTAATAATATATAAATTATCATTTTTTTTGGTTTTTGTTTCAGGTCTTATATTTTACGAGAAAACCGTTCTCCCGTGAAGATATATGTAAAAAAACACGTTTTTCTAGATGGGCTGTATCGCCGCCATTCTGAGTTTGAGTTTGAGATCTTTTCTCGCTTTTGCGTTTTTTTTTCCCGAACCGTCATGAGGAAATTATGAATCGGCGGATATTTCGACGTTTGATGTCACGATCGGTCTGTCGTGAGGTTAGAAAAACATCCGATCACTTTCACCTCGTTGACCAATATATTACTATATATGTAGGTGCCGCTGCACGCCAGCGCCATCACTTCGGGACATTTTCGGGGACGCTTTTTTCAGCGCCTTTGCATTGCCGCTGAACCTCCTGGTATCTAGGCTCCATGGATCGCGCGAAGGGTCGCGATGCTACCTTCACTCGACAACAGACCGAACGCGAATTTGACGTTACTTTGAACTTTGTTTGCTTAATTTTCACGTGAAAAATAAATTTATTTCTAGAGCGAAAAATGGTAAGGCTTTTGTAATACTTCAATAATAATATAATAATACTTCAAAATGATAGTGTGTGTGTGTGTGTGTGTGTGTGTGTGTGTGTGTGTGTGTGTGTGTGTGTGTGTGTGTGTGTGTGTGTGTGTGTGTGTGTGTGTGTGTGTGTGTGTGTGTGTGTGTGGGTGCGCGCGAGCGCGCGCGTGTGTGTGTGTGGGTGTGGGTGTGTACTTTTCAAGTAAGTTTCAAATATATAAGTAATATAAAACAACCCAATGTGATTTTTCATATGTAGTCTTTGAAAGTTGTCACAAAAATTTAATTTGCAAAAATATTCAAGGATTTTTTTCAAAACGTTTCTGCAATAAGCCGCTTTACAGTAGATACAGTTTTCATCCAGAACATTAATTAGGCTTGTTATTTAAGTAGATAATAACGAAAACTTTGTCGTGAATTCGCAACAGCTTAGTATTTAGTCAGTAATCAGATAAGTCGGGCTACAATGCGCAACAAAACGCAACAGTATTTAATCAGTAATGCAATAAGTCTGGGTTCAATGAAACAATTAAATAGTATTACAAAGAGGCTTGTCTTCTTTCCCTCCTGAAGTAGACATTTTTTCCCGTGAAAATTACGAAAACAGTAGGCTTATTCTGTAACTCGTAACGACAACGTTCGTTATCGTTAGCTAGCGACAGCCAATAAGAGGCTCCCTTTCTTCTGTAATCGCGCATGCGATTGGCTGTTGCTAGCTAACGATAGCGAAAACTGTCGCTACCGAGTTGAAGAATAGGCTTACAGGACTCACAGTAACGTCCACGGTCTTATATATAGGTCTGGAAACGACCACGATTTGATAGGTACGCTTGGCCGATCTACGTTTCTTTACATTTTCAATAACTTCATTTTCACGAAATTGTTGGGATATGCACTTGAAATGGCGCATTTGTGCGAAAAAAACCTTGGCTGACGAGATCGCAGTAAGTTTTTTTCTCCCACGACTGATCTATGTGTATCTTTTGAAAACGGCGATACGAAACAAAAAATTGTTTGTGGATAACCAGCGATCCGAGGAAAGGATTAGGCAAAAGAGTGGTTTCGTGTCGCAGAAGAATGGTAAAAATTACACCTCTATTTATTTCCGTCCTCCCGTTTTCGGATAATACATTATATGCATCGTTTTCTAAGTTACGCCTCGCAAGTAGATTTTTTAATTTTACATGCCTTTCTAGAGGGGCAAATGTATTGCTACATGCAGGATATATAACGTATATCTATGTTAGACAGTCAGAACCGACTGTTACGTCCCGGAGGGAGATTTAGGTGGGACTCGCTAGGTCACCGGGTTAGAGCGCGAAGTTTGAATTCATTTAAATTGCACAGTGAGGATTTGTTTGGCTTCCGCGAGAGTTCCGAACACAGTGCAATAAAAAATTGGATTTAGAAGAATTTGCGGTGCGTGATTCTGGTTTGAGAGTTAGTTTCGCCCGATTGATAATTAATCGATCGAATGAATGTTGAGACCCGTAGATTTGGTCTTAAATTACACGATGAACTTTATTAAGCTTTCACTCTTACAAACTTGTAATTCGGTACAAACTTAGATACGCGTACAGTTGTTCAAATATCGTTAAACGGAAACGTAGGCAAAGTGTTTAATTAAGTAAGTCGACTATTCGATTCGGAGTTCGGTAACAGAGTGACACTGCTTCGTATTACAAAAACGAAGAGAGTTCGGTTTTGTGAGGGGGAGGCGTTTTTTTGGGAGAGTGCATTTCCTATGATGTGTTTTTTAGGGATTGGGTGATCCGTCGTAAATTTTGGGTGATCGGTTGGCAGAGTAGATGAGAATGATTCTATATTTCTTATTGGGTCGCAGCTGCGATAGGCGCAGTCGCTGCTCTATGTCCGAGAATCGGCTTCAGCGCACGTGTTCTCGTAGATATCGCTGAGGGCCAGTTTTACGACCGCGTGAAGTCACGAGTGCGTTTTTCTTGGAAAACTGTTTTGAATCTTAGGATAAGGGATTATCTTCGCTTGGGTCCTACGTTTTTTTCTATTCGCGTGTTCCGTGAGTGGAGTTTCTCTTTCGGGACTGCAAGTATGTTCGCTTGTAAACTTTATTTACTGTTGACTATATTTACGCGTGGGAATGTACTCACGACGCTTTCCCATTTGGGTATTATGGTTTATTTCGACTGCCGCATGCATAAGTTTTACAACATATAGGGTTCTATCGATAAATGAGAGTGCCGGTATCGTGCATGTTTGTATCGATAGTTTTATGGAAAAGGAAGAAAAAAAGGGCAAGGTCGGACCGTAACAGACGACGTTTCGGCGCCCGTGGAATTGCCGATGGACATTCTGAGTTCTGAGTTTAACGACGCGTCCTCTCCCATGAATGTTTTAATGATTTTTATAAATTTTACGACGTTTACGAAGTAGCTATACCGACTTGTTTTTACACGCATACGCGAAACTAGTCCCACGATCCTCTCTCCATACACGAGTGGTGAACCGTGGTCGATCTGCAATGAGAGGCGAAATAAAGCAAGCTATAAAAGTACGTACATATTTATGGCTGATTTAGTACCCGTAGATGTCACCATAAGATTTTTGGGGAGTGAAATCCAAGCGATTATATTGATATTATAAAGATGACATAGGTATCCATTGCAACATAAGCGAAATCTCAAACTCATACTGTAGAAGTATTGGCGTGAAAATATCCCATTTTCTTAATCCAAAATATCATGTAGAACAAATTGTATTCCGTAATAGATCTACTTTTTGTGCCGTTCGAAATGATGCTGTTGTTTCAGAAAGACAAAAATCCGCTTTCTTCAATTACTCTCTACAGCCTCGATTATTATTGTTTCTAAGATACTTGATCTTAATCATCCCCAGATACAACAGAGAGTTCATCTCATCTGCTCGTCATCAAACACCCGCCGGTAACTTTTTTCATTCTCGTTGGTAGAAATTCTTTGCGGCTGCGTGTGTGTAGTGCAAAATGGTACTGACGATGACACGTGATTCCGAAGCGTTTGTGCATTCAAGCGTTTAAGGCAGGATTCTACTTTGAAACTTTGAAAAAATTTTTTTTTTTTTACATTTTTCGAAAGTAAATATGTTCAAGAATGTTCGGTCAAAATTTTATAAAGTTCCAAGCAGCCTAACTATCCTTTTCGATTTATCCTAAATCGCACATATCCTAACGATTTATCACTCACCAAAACTTTAAACGCGTTTTTCTCCAAACGACATTTTCAAGTACCGTGGTCGTGATAACTCAAAAAGTACTGAACCGATCCTTATGAAATTTGGAACACATATTCTATATGTGTGTACCAACCGACCTAACTACAATCAACTTAAAATTTTGATTGGAACTATTTTTTTATTGCAAAAAAAGACCCAAAAAAACGCATTTTTTTCGTATTTTAGCCGCCATTTTGTTAATTTTGCACGTATATAAAATATTCTAGTTAGGTCGGTTCCTGAAGACATACTGAACATGAAACTATTTGATTTTTTTGTTTCAGACCATCCGTCGGGAAGATTTCACGACCACGGCAACGATACCTGCTTTTCGAGGCGTTGGCTTTAAACATATTTTACGTGTACAAAAAATGAATAAAATACATTAAAAAATTTTTTTTATGTACTTAAAGAGTGTATTTATTGAACAGTTTAAACCCCATATCGATATATTTAATAGGATTCTCAGAAAAAATTCACGAAAATAGCGTTTTTTTCATGGTTTCAAAGTAGAATCCGGCCTTAATGGAAATATGCCACGTAAAATAGAAAAAACTGATTTACGTGGGCAGAGCGAGTACAGGTTGCTCAGAGTGAGTGCTCACCCCCGATATACGTCCAGGTTGTTTTACTCCTCCATAAAATACGTGATCACAATAGCCTTCATTATCTAAGTTGTCCAGTATTTTCACATTTATTTCTCGCAGCGTCAAAAACTCCTGCGATCTTATATTAAATGCCACCAATCTGGCGAATTCGCCATACGGTGGCTGTGCATGTAGCCATGCTATTTCATTGTGCTTATCGTTCCTTTCGACAGGCGATACCAACTGCAACGTATTGGAGAAAAATTGGTTAAAGGTTCAGGCGCTTAAGTGTAGGTTTATGCGACGACTTTGATTCTGAATCAAGCTCGTCACAAGGAGTAGCCACCGGACTACATCTGGATCCACATTGATGATTTAAAAAATTGGTGGTTCGATATATTAGATATTCCGATGACGTACAGATTCAGACTCATAAATCGAATGATAGAGTGCGTGGAATAAATATTTTTCGTTCACGTACCGTGATAACGGCTATATCGTACCCGAATTTCCTCTCTTCGAAATTTGGGTGGATATCGATGTTTCTTATTGTGAGACCAATATCTGCTTCATTCATATTATCTACACCGGTTAGCACCGTTGTTTCATCACTAAGGAGTCTCGATTTCTTGAAAACACAATGCGCCGTCGTAAGAACATGCTCTGAGCTTATAAGTGCACCACCGCATACATGACGCCCGCCCCGCCTTAACGATACGACATAAGGTGCCTGTTGAATTGTTATTTGCGTTCCACCACTCACACGTTTCACTCGGGTACGTACTGTTCCTACGACAATACCTATGAGAAGAATTTGTTGCTACTTATTAACTGTTTATTGACTGGTCGATGTTTTCGAGCGGCAATATTATAAATGCTTTCAAAGTAAATTGACTGTAGCTGATCTTTGCAGCCACATTGAATCGGAAAATGGTGGATGTACGTACTGATTATACGGAGTATGTGCTTATACGCAAATTGCGATAACCGCTAAGTTTTACTTTTGAGATAAAATGAATATCCTCTTTCGAAAAATCGTTGAGTGAGATCTTTAGTGCAAAGGCATCAACTCGGAAGAAAATTACTTTGACAACCATTTCACACGAACACGACTGTCTTAACATCCAATAGCGAAAAAAAATATGTTTAAATTAGAATGATTGCCGTTGAGATGTTGATTAGAGAATACATGCATTCGGCGAAACAACAAAGCAAATATTGAAAACCCTGCAGGGCAAGCAGTAGAGGAACGCAATGGGATGCTAAACCAGAGTCGTGCGGTAACCAATTATTGACGATTTTTCGCCGTCCTAATGTTTGCATTTACAAAAAATACTGACGTACGTGGTCGCTACCGTCAAACAATCAATATAACGTTTGCGACGGTATTTCTTCTTTTATGGTTACATTTCGGTATAAGTATCAATTGTGAGAAATAACCATTCAATAATTACGAGCCTCTATTGTGTTATCAGTAATTAATTCGTTGAAGAAGCTCAGATCTTGAAGCTCCTTTATTGGCTTTACGATTGGTCGTTCATGCAGGAAGTCATAATACTTGTCGAAGAATATTCTTACTCTGACCTCGAGAGACTTATTTTGCATGTACTTACCGCCAAATGCAAGGCAGACGAATAGCAAAACGATCTGCATGACGACAAGTCTTCACAAAATGCAGTGAGCCGGCAAACGTACACCTAAAAGTATTTTGGTCAAAAAATCCCATCGTCAAATGTACGTACCAGAGCGAATAAAGATTGCAATAAAAAGTGCGAAATGGACTTCAAGTACCTACTGACTATTCGGTTCAAAGAGTTTATGACTATTCGTTTGAAAACTTCATTTGACAAAAAATCAAATTCACTAGGCTGAATCGATTGGGCATTGAAATTGACTATATACACTGAGGGAAAACTATATGATGTTTGCAAGAAGCACCCGTTGTAAAGATAGACAGAAGGATAAATAGTTCGTTGGCAGGACAGTAAAAATATAGCTGACATAGATATACAGGGTGTATCTCAACCAGAGATGGGCGTGGGCCATTACCCACGTAATGAAATTACATATCTAATTAATTATTACTTTTAGCGTTTGTAATGAAAAATCATTTAATTACAAATTATCTCGATCGTTGGTCATTCAATTTATTTCATTACAAATTACTTCAAGCGTTTGTAATTTAATTACTTGTAATTAAACTACAAATGTAATTAAAATACATTTGTAGTTTAATTACATTTGTAATTTAATTACTTTTGTAACAAAATGGGCACCAAGCCTAAACATAATAATTTTGTTTTAAGGGGTTACGTGGGTTTCGAAGCCAACAAAAGCATATTTTCTCGATTTAAAAAAATATAATATATAAATTATTTTATAATAAATGTTAAGCATATAAAAGTGCAACATTTCAACAATAGTTAGAAAAAGTTTCATTAAAAAATTTGGGAAATTCAGCCGATGGGACCTGGTTTCCGGACACCCCTAAAAAACGTCTCGATTTCTCAAAAACTCGTGCAAAAATTTCACGATTTCTCAAAAACTAATGCACCGATCTTATTGAAATTTCGCACACCTTCTTCAAAATAGCGTTGACTAGTAATTGGACGAAGGATTTTTTTAAAAATTGATATTTGAATTTTTAGCAGAGTTTTATGCAAAATAGTTCAATTTTTAGTACAATTTACACTTCTATTCGCCTTTCGTATTTAGCACTCAAGAAAATAGAGAAAAACAAAATGACTTGCTTGATCGTGGATTCAAACCCGCACTCGGTCCAGCTTGCCCCGAAACTAATGTGCCATTATTTACTCAGCGTTGAACTTTACTCATGAATATCGGCCGATTTTTGTCACACGACATTTAAAAAAAAAACGTTTGGCTCGGAAAGAGACACCCGATATGCTCACGAACGAAAGGACGTAGTTCAAATGCACCCTGTATAAATATTGTCTATAGCCGGAAAACTGTGGTTGGTATAGGTATAAGTATACTTATATATAACTCAATGTCTTTAAAATGGGAACCCTTTCAATTCAAGTTAAAACGATCATCTGGGTAATGACACTTTTCGAATATACATTTGGGAATATTTACCTTACTGATTCTTTGATAGTTGTATCGACGTAACTACCTCCGGTAAGATCGTATTTTGGATGAACTTGCACTGCTTGGTGGCTACGAACGTTGATGTTACGAGATGGGAAAAGAATTTGGTTGTGAATTTATATATGTGCGAATTTGAAACTCTGCTCAGATTTATATAGGCAAATGTAGTTGTATCCACGTAACAAACTCCGGCAAGATCGTATTTTGGATGAACGTTGGCTGCTTGGTAGCTACGAACGTTGATGGTACGAGACGGAAAAACAAAACAGTGTGTGAATTTGAAACTCTGGTCAGATTTATATAGGTAAAGGTATATTCGTTACAATGCATTGCATGAATGTTTACCTTCATACGAATAATTAGGCACTCCTTCATCTCTAGTCTCGGTTCTAACAATGAGCCGTGAATTGGTAAAATGTCACGTAGTTCGGGCGTTTCTTCGAAAGGACGTATCGTAAAAACTACTCATAATATCCCCTACCTCTATGCATATTTCACCCAACTACATCGCCCCCCCGCCCCTTAGCCGGAATATAAGCGAATCCTTCAAAATATGGTGTTCGTATATAATTAAGTAAAAATACATCCCACTATACTGGTAAAATTTCAAGCCAAGTTACCGAACTTTTAACAAAAAACTATGACTAAAAATCGTCTATTTTACTATCTATCCAATAATCTCCATTAATATTATACTCTATTCAATAATATCTACACTAAATAACTGTAGAAGTCTGATATTAACTGTTCGCACGGGTAAAAAATTGCAAAGATTCCGCAACGACAATAAAATAAAGGTCATCAAATGTTTAAAGAAGATATTAACGATAAAACTTAGAAAAATGTGACCAACAGAAAGATCTTGATAACCGCGACTTTTCAGAGAAAATGTCTAAATCTACTAAATTTATGCGAATTTTTTTTATTCCAGATTATCACTGGGTACAATTATTGATTGTAACTTATTTTTTATTAAGCGCTATTGTAATTTACCGATGGTTCAGAAGAGCTTTGCTTATGCCACCCACAAAATACGGCCATGCGCGAAAAGAATACCTCATGGGGTTTGCTTGGGGCTCAAAAAAACGGGTCAACTTTCAATATTTTTTTCTATTTTCAGTCTCGGGAAGACGGGGTCAAGTTTTCACACCCGATTAATACATGGTTTTGTCAAATTTGAGGTCCTTTTTAATGGGAAATTTACAAACGATCGAATTATTGTTATTATTATTTAAACAAAGTGCGGCCGTTGTTGCATGATCAATCGGTGCAAGGTACCGAAAAGGTGTACCCAAAAGTATTTTCATCAAGAAATTCTACTGTCAAATTTACATATGAGAGGGAACAAAGATCGCAATAGAAAAAATATGGAGTTTACACCGGGTACTTAATAGCAGCTCCGATTAATGAGTTTATGACAATCCGCTCAAGAACTTTATTTAACAAAAAATTAAATTTCAATCGATTGAGCCTTCGAAATTCGTCGTTTACACTGAGGGAAAACGTTATGGAGCTTACATAAGCACCCGTGTAAAAGATAGATATGGAGATAGTTAGATTGTAGGCAAGGCAATAAAAGTGTAGTTGACACAGCTACATTAAAATAGGCCCGCCACTAAACTGTGGTTAATATCATCATAAGTATACTTATGTACCAATATGCATTTTGTACACAATAGAGGACTTATGAACAATTTTTCTATAAGTATTCTCACTTATAAGTATTTCCTCCGTGCGCAACACTAGGGCCCGTATTGTTAGTATTTTTGTCGGCTCTGTCAAAGACCCTGTGATGGTGGTTATAATATTGTGATAAATTATACAAATTTCAATCACGCCTCATTGCATTTAATTTGCTTGCATTGATTCTATTTGTCTGGCCAAAGACGGCAAGGAGCCCTTTCAGTAAACATAAAAAAGTAAGTAACATTTCCTTTAAATGTATATTTTGGTTTACCTGTAATTTTGTTATATGGCGAGAAAAATGGAGCTTTATAATTAATTTGATTAAAATTAAACAAACATATATTATTGCTGCACCACTGATAATGAATAAAATCTATTTTGATACCGAAATGGGCATACTTTTAAAGACCGGCTTTGAGAATGTGACACACAATATTAATTTCAAACCTCAAGCGCAATGTAAGGGAAAACTGTATCCGCTGAATACGTCAGGGACGTAGAAGAATTAAGGACAAAACACGACCCAAGTTCAATAATTCGAGCTCGTGTCTCAAGGCAAACCTCTTTTTTTCTTCTAACCGCAGCTATCCATTTGTTGCGTTGTTCTAACTTCCAATTTGCCGAAGGAATTCGGTAAAATTTGCATTTACTTTACCTTTTGGTATTTTTGCAATTTAGTACACAGCAACTGTCGGGGTCCTTTTTCATAAAACAATATTTTTAATTTTATTGCAAAAATCTCGCACTACGCTCATAATAATTTGACAGATAAATAAACGAGTTTATTGCAACTTTTGTCCACTCCGGGCGTTGTGTTCGATTTCATCACCACCACCCTATACCGTGAACGGAGCCGATACATATATACGAATTTAAGTCTTTTAACAGGCACTCTTTTGACATAGGTCAAAAAGTTAAGGTGGGAAAGTTTATTTTAAAAATTTCACTTCGAAAAGAATGTATCTAATTTCCCTGTCGCTGTATCTGTGTAATCAACTATGGTACTATCGTGTTTCGGTCAAACGGCGCAAAGAAACGAATCGCTTAATGTGAACCTTTGCTACGGCTTGAAAAGGGAAGTATATAAATAACTCACGTTGCAAATTCATTGCATATGCATTTTCACCTTTTTGCAAATAAGTATTCACTTCTTTGTCGCTTGTCCGTATTCTAACAATAAGCAGTGAACTGCTAAAATGTCACGTAGTCTGGTCGTTTATTCGAGAGGCTTTATCATAAAAACGATTGGTAATCGCGCTTACCTCTACGCATATCTCACCGAAATAAATTGTCGCCTTACAACTGGAATGTATGCGAATTCTTCGAAATATCGATTTTTTTAAATTCGAAAACGAACGTAATTTAATTTATAATGTAAACGAAAATAGACATGATTGTTTTTTTAATCATTGCTGGTACACTCATGGAACATAAGAATACCGATTACAAAGATCATGAAAAAAAATCGCTTCGAGAGATATTCCCCGATTTATCGGGAAATCATTTTTTTTAAATAATTCGACCTACTGATAATAACTTGAATATGATTAGTATTATTCAGTCGAGTGTTTAGTATATTGACGAAAATAGCATCACCGTTACCATTCATTTTTAATATTCCATTTACAATAATAAGTCAAACCAATGTGCGAGAAAGCATGAGCTTAGGGCTCAGAAAACAGGTCATTTGCAATATTTTTTTCTGGTCAGAGTATCGGGATGACGAGATCGGATTTTTACACACAATTAATACATGGTTTTGCCACCTTTGAGATTTGAAAATGAGAAATATTGAAAAACAATGTACTTCTTATTATTAAAGCAAAGTGCCGCCGTTGTTGCATGGCTAATCGGTGCAAGGTACCGCAAACGTGTACCCAAAAGTATTTTCGTCTAGAACTTCTACAGTCAAATTTAAGTATCGGAGGGAATAAAAATAGCAATAAAAAATGTATTATGTGTGCGTCGGGTAGTAAATAACAGTTTCGATCGCTGAGTTTACGACAATCCGCTCAAAAACTTAATTCAACAAAAGATAAAGTTTACTAAGCTGAATCAATTTTTGAAATTAGTCATTTAAACTCAGGGAAAACTTTATGCAGTTTGCAATCATCACCCGTGGTAAATATAGACATAAAGATTAGCAAGGCAATAAACATATAGCCGATACAGCTACATTAATAAGGTCGTTCATTAATCACGTGAGGTTTTATCGGCCACTTTTTGAGCCCACCTCCGCCGTGGTGATATGTGGTGAGGTTTCCAGCCCCCACCTCCCTCCGCGCCCACATCACGTGTATTTCTTTTGTTAACAAATGTCAGACACAAGCGATAGGGAGTACGGGATTTTATTGTCAGAAACGAAATAATATATATTGTCAGTATATTTAAATGGCATTGTGCTAGGCCCATGGGTTCATTTGCGTGTTTTATACAGTAACAAGTGGACAAGCCTTTTGTGGATAAGATGTAGGCACTTCACTTTAAGTAGGTGGCCAATCAAAATTAAATAGAACTAAAAACTAATTATCGTATATTTATAGCTTGACTACATGAGCCACGGGGGGAGGGGCCGACATGACTGCGCCTATGCTTCGATCACCTGGTAACCGGAGCATACGCAAATTCTCCAATGCATCGTTTTTTTTTCTTTTTGCGTTAAACAAATATATGCAATTTGATTTATAATTTAAATCGCAGTGAACAGCATTGTTTTTTTTTCATTTCGTACAAGAGTGCAGCAATAGCGTATACAATACAAAGTTCCTGAGAATAAAATATCATTACGAACGATTTTGCGAGATTGATCAAGAAATTATTTTTATTTTCGTAAAAATTAATCTACCGACAATAACTTCTATATTATTAGTTTTTTCGAATCGCCTGTTCAGTATATTTACTATTAGAGCGTTACCGTTATCATTCGAAAGTTATCTAGACGTTGTCATCAAAACGTTATGGGACTTCTTAAAATTAAAGGGGATTCGATGTACTTAACTTTATGGATAAATATGATACGAATGGCATTACGAGAGTAAATTCTCGAATTCGGCTATTCCCGATGACAAACGCTCGGGGTGCGCCGTCGAGATGCAGCAACTTTAAACGCGTTTTTTTTCGAACCTACGCTTTTCGAAGCTTGTACATATTCTTGAAGGACCAATAAACATGTGCATTTTTTGTTTTCTTTAGTTATTTTAACCCAAAAATGACCTCCAAAACAGACCTCTAGATAATGATACGGCCTTAATAGAAAATCTTTTGACGTAGGTCAAAAAGATAATGGGCATAATTATATTTTGTAAATTCCAATTTGAAAAGCGTGTACCCAATTTTTTTATCGCTGTATCTCTGTTGTCAACCCTGGTGCAATCGTGCTTGGGGGAACAGCGCGAAGATGCAAATCACTCGACGTGAAACTTGGCTACGAATTAAAAAGGCAAATATATATAACTCACAATGCGAATTCCTTGCATATGAATTTTCATCTTTCTTTGGAGAATAATTATTCACTTCTTCGTCGCTTGGCGGTGTTGTAACAATGAGCAGTAGATTTCTCAAATGTCACGTAGTCCGGGCGTTTATATGAAAAGAATAATCACCTCAGCTCCGATAATCTTAGCCATTTCTATGCATTCTCAACCGAAATACCAACTCTTCGATCCAGAGGCGTAGGCAGAACTTACGTCGGGGCGGGGAGGGGGGGGGGCAAAAACGAAGAAAGTTGATATAAAGGAACTATTGAACAATTTTTATAAAAACTGCAATCGATTTAAATCTTTTTTTAAAAGGGGAAAATGAGACAGGGAAAATGATTTTCTAATGATTTTGAAGTTCTCTTCGTAACCAATCGTTTGTTAGTCGTTTGTGAGTGATTGTTAGTCGATTTTCATCGTTTGTGAGAGCTTCATTTTTATTTCATCGTTAAAAAACTTTTCGTTCCCATAGCACGCTGTAAGCCACATGAAGTTGGCAGCATTGCTACAACGGCTGAGCACGGCTTTGCCCATGTGACTCCTCAATTTCAGAAAAATGCTGATTATTTCAATTCTACTCGATTGTTAGGCGTTTGTGAGTGTTTGTTAGACAAAATCCAGCGTTTGTTAGACTTCGTTTATTCAGTTATACGAAAAAAAATTTCATGTCAAAGTTAGCCGCGGGAAAATGGTTTTCTAATGATTTCGAACTTCTCTTCGTCAAAAAGATAATGGGCATAATTATATTTTGTAAATTCCAATTTGAAAAGTGTGTACCCAATTTTTTTATCGTCGTAGCTGTGTTGTCAACTCTGGTGGAATCGTGCTTGGGGGAACGGCGCGAAGATACAAATCGCTCGAGGTGAAACTTGGCTACGAATTCAAAAGGCAAATATATATAACTCACAATGCGAATTCCTTGCATATAAATTTTCATCTTTCTTTGGAGAATAATTATTCACTCCTTCGTCGCTTGGTGGTGTTCTAACAATGAGCAGTAGATTTCTCAAATGTCACGTAGTCCGGGCGTTTATATGAAAAGAATAATCACCTCAGCTCCGATAATCTTAGCCATTTCTATGCATTCTCAACCGAAATACCAACACTTCGATCCAGAGGCGTAGGCAGAACCAAGGCCGCGAGGGGGTTGGGGGGAAAAAACGAAGAAAGTCGATATAAAGGAACTATTAAACAATTTTTATAAAAACTGCAATCGATTTAAATCTTTTTTTAAAAGGGGAAAATGAGAAAGGGAAAATGGTTTTCTAATGATTTTGAAGTTCTCTTCGTAACCAATCGTTTGTTAGTCGTTTGTGAGTGATTGTTAGTTGATTTTCATCGTTTGTGAGAGCTTCATTTTTATTTCATCGTTAAAAAACTTTTCGTTCCCATAGCACGCTGTAAGCCACATGAAGTTGGCAGCATTGCTACGACGGCTGAGCACGGCTTTCCCCATGTGACTCCTCAATTTCAGAAAAATGCTGATTATTTCAATTCTACTCGATTGTTAGTCGTTTGTGAGTGTTTGTTAGACAAAATCCAGCGTTTGTTAGACGTCGTTTATTCAGTTATACGAAAAAAAATTTCATGTCAAAGTTAGCCGCGGGAAAATGGATTTCTAATGATTTCGAACTTCTCTTCGTCAAAAAGATAATGGGCATAATTATATTTTGTAAATTCCGATTTGAAAAATGTGTACCCAATTTTTTATCGTTCTAGCTGTGTTGTCAACTCTGGTGGAATCGTGCTTGGGGGAACGGCGCGAAGATACAAATCGCTCGACGTGAAACTTGGCTACGAATTAAAAAGGCAAATATATATAACTCACAATGCGAATTCCTTGCATATGAATTTTCATCTTTCTATGGAGAATAATCATTCACTTCTTCGTCGCTTGGCGGTGTTCTAACAATGAGCAGTAGATTTCTCAAATGTCACGTAGTCCGGGCGTTTATATGAAAAGAATAATCACCTCAGCTCCGATAATCTTAGCCATTTTTTATGCATTCTCAACCGAAATACCAACACTTCGATCCAGAGGCGTAGGCAGAACTTGCGTCGGAGCGGGGTGGGGGGGGGGGGGGGGGGGCAAAAACGAAGAAAGTTGATATAAAAGAACTATTGAACAATTTTTATAAAAACTGCAATCGATTTAAATCTTTTTTTAAAAGGGGAAAATGAGAAAGGGAAAATGGTTTTCTAATGATTTTGAAGTTCTCTTCGTAACCAATCGTTTGTTAGTCGTTTGTGAGTGATTGTTAGTCGATTTTCATCGTTTGTGAGAGCTTCATTTTTATTTCATCGTTAAAAAACTTTTCGTTCCCATAGCACGCTGTAAGCCACATGAAGTTGGCAGCATTGCTACGACGGCTGAGCACGGCTTTGCCCATGTGACTCCTCAATTTCAGAAAATGCTGATTATTTCAATTCTACTCGATTGTTAGTCGTTTGTGAGTGTTTGTTAGACAAAATCCAGCGTTTGTTAGACTTCGTTTATTCAGTTATACGAAAAAAAATTTCATGTCAAAGTTAGCCGCGGGAAAATGGTTTTCTAATGATTTCGAACTTCTCTTCATCAAAAAGATAATGGGCATAATTATATTTTGTAAATTCCAATTTGAAAAGTGTGTACCCAATTTTTTTATCGTCGTAGCTGTGTTGTCAACTCTGGTGGAATCGTGCTTGGGGGAACGGCGCGAAGATACAAATCGCTCGACGTGAAACTTGGCTACGAATTACAAAGGCAAATATATATAACTCACAATGCGAATTCCTTGCATATAAATTTTCATCTTTCTTTGGAGAATAATTATTCACTTCTTCGTCGCTTGGCGGTGTTCTAACAATGAGCAGTAGATTTCTCAAATGTCACGTAGTCCGGGCGTTTATATGAAAAGAATAATCACCTCAGCTCTGATAATCTTAGCCATTTCTATGCATTCTCAACCGAAATACCAACACTTCGATCCAGAGGCGTAGGCAGAACTTGCGTCGGGCCGCGAGTGAGGCGGGGGGGTTGGGGGGAAAAAACGAAGAAAGTCGATATAAAGGAACTATTAAACAATTTTTATAAAAACTGCAATGAATTTAAATCTTTTTTTAAAAGGGGAAAATGAGAACGGGAAAATGGTTTTCTAATGATTTTGAAGTTCTCTTCGTAACCAATCGTTTGTTAGTCGTTTGTGAGTGATTGTTAGTCAATTTTCATCGTTTGTGACAGCTTCATTTTTATTTCATCGTTAAAAAACTTTTCGTTCCCATAGCAAGCTGCAAGCCACATGAAGTTGGCAGCATTGCTACGACGGCTGAGCACGGCTTTGCCCATGTGACTCCTCAATTTCAGAAAAATGCTGATTATTTCAATTCTACTCGATTGTTAGTCGTTTGTGAGTGTTTGTTAGACAAAATCCAGCGTTTGTTAGACATCGTTTATTCAGTTATACGAAAAAAAATTTCATGTCAAAGTTAGCCGCGGGAAAATGGTTTTCTAACGATTTCGAACTTCTCTTCGTCAAAAAGATAATGGGCATAATTATATTTTGTAAATTCCGATTTGAAAAGTGTGTACCCAATTTTTTTATCGTTCTAGCTGTGTTGTCAACTCTGGTGGAATCGTGCTTGAGGGAACGGCGCGACGATACAAATCGCTCGACGTGAAACTTGGCTACGAATTAAAAAGGCAAATTTATATAACTCACAATGCGAATTCCTTGCATATGAATTTTCATCTTTCTTTGGAGAATAATCATTCACTTCTTCGTCGCTTGGCGGTGTTCTAACAATGAGCAGTAGATTTCTCAAATGTCACGTAGTCCGGGCGTTTATATGAAAAGAATAATCACCTCAGCTCTGATAATCTTAGCCATTTCTATGCATTCTCAACCGAAATACCAACACTTCGATCCAGAGGCGTAGGCAGAACTTGCGTCGGGGCGGGGAGGGGGGGGGGCAAAAACGAAGAAAGTTGATATAAAGGAACTATTGAACAATTTTTATAAAAACTGCAATCGATTTAAATTTTTTTTTAAAAGGGGAAATGAGAAAGGGAAAATGGTTTTCTAATGATTTTGAAGTTCTCTTCGTAACCAATCGTTTGTTAGTCGTTTGTGAGTGATTGTTAGTCGATTTTCATCGTTTGTGAGAGCTTCATTTTTATTTCATCGTTAAAAAACTTTTCGTTCCCATAGCACGCTGTAAGCCACATGAAGTTGGCAGCATTGCTACAACGGCTGAGCACGGCTTTGCCCATGTGACTCCTCAATTTCAGAAAAATGCTGATTATTTCAATTCTACTCGATTGTTAGTCGTTTGTGAGTGTTTGTTAGACAAAATCCAGCGTTTGTTAGACTTTATTTATTCAATTATATGAAAAAAAATTTCATGTCAAAGTTTGCCGCGGGAAAATGGTTTTCTAATGATTTCGAACTTCTCTTCGTAACCAATCGTTTGTTAGTCGTTTGTGAGTGATTGTTAGCCGATTTTCATCGTTTGTGAGAGCTTAATTTTTATTTTATCGTTAAAAAACTTTTCGTTCCCATTGCACGCTGCAAGCCACGTGAAGTTGGCAACATTGCCACGATGGCTGAGCACGGCTTTGCCCATGTGACTCTTCAATTTCAGCAAAATGCTGATTATTTCAATCCTACTCGATTATTAGTCGTTTGTTGGTGTTTGTTAGACAAAATCCAACGTTTGTTAGACTTTATTTATTTGATTACACGAAAAACAAATTTCATGTCAAAGTTAGCCGCGGGAAAATGGTTTTCTAATGATTTCGAACTTTTTTTTCGTAACCAATCGTTTGTTAGACTTTATTTATTTAATAAACCGAAAAACAAATTTCATGTCAAACTTATAAGTTTGACATGTCAATGTCATGTCAAACTTATAAGTTTGACAAACGCTGGATTTTGTATAACAAACACTAACGAACGAGTAGGATTGAAATGATCAGCATTTTGCTGAAATCGAAGAGGCACACGGGCAAATCCGTGTTCAGCCGTCGTGGCAATGCTACTAACTTCACGTGGCTTGCAGCGTGCTATGGGAACGAAAAGTTTTTTAACGATAAAATAAAAATTAAGCTCTCACAAACGATGAAAAACGACTAACAAGCACCCACAAACAACTAACAAACGATTGGTTACGAAAAGAACACTCGAAATCATTAGAAAACCATTTTCCGGCGGCTTACTTTGACATGAAATTTGTTTTTCGTATAATTAAATAAGTAAAGTCTAACAAACGCTGGATTTTGTCTAACAAACACTCACAAACGACTAACAATCGAGTAGAATTGAAATAATCAGCATTTTACTGAAATTGAGGAGTCACATGGGCAAAGCCGTGTTCAGCCGTCGTGGCAATGCTGCCAACTTCACGTGGCTTGCAGCGTGCTTTGGGAACGAAAAGTTTTTTAACGATAAAATGAAAATTAAGCTCTCACAAACGATGAAAATCGACTAACAATCACTCACAACCGACTAACAAACGATTGGTTACGAACAGAACTTCGAAATCATTAGAAAACAATTTTTCCGCGGCTAACTTTGACATGAAATTTGTTTTTCGTATTATTAAATAAATAAAGTCTAACAAATGCTGGATTCCGTCTAACAAACACTCACAAGCGACTAACAATCGAATGGCATGAAAAAAGATTCGATATTTTCATAGTCGGCGGCTAAGTTTATTGAGCTCGCGTCTCGGGCAGGGTGCAGTGACATAGCCAAGGAGATTATAGGTACCCAAGCAGCATAAATGTTAAATTGACGTCGATAAGTTACCGTTGTCAAGTTACCTTTAAGACATGACCGTAAGATAACCATTCGACATCTTTCAAATGACATCCCATATAATGCTGCCGTAAAGTTATCTTTTTTATGATATCTTTCGGCGATGAAAACGGATGTCTAAAAGGTATCCCAAAATATTATCCAATTGGTGACTTCTGTAAGTTATCAAAAAGTCATCTATTTACTGTTATTTATTGTATCTTGTTCAATGTTATCCAAAGGATATCATCAAGACGAATTACATAAGACGTTTTTTTCATGACATCTTTCAGATATCGGTAATATGCTGTCTTTTAAGATATTTGGTTTTGGCGGGAAATAGTAAACAGTCATCCAAATGTTGTCCTAAAAATCACATCCAACGGATCACTTTCATCGTAGTGCGAATGTAGCGTGTCATATTTCTTTTCACCGGCAAAAAATTGTGTGTAACAACAAGTAGTTGAAAAAATAGAGGTGCTGAAGGATATATTCGTGAGGGCCTTTTATCATACTATTCGTTTCGCCTCTGTGAGTACATATATGTGTTTAATGTACTATTTTTTTATTCTAAAAGCGTATGTATGCTTTTGAGGTTATCCACGGGATCGCTTGGAGCATGACAACCACCAAAAGACGTGACTGCAATGGGAGAAAACTCTAATAACGACTGTACCGTTTTTATAATATTAAATTACATTTCCCTTATAATGAATTAATCGATGTTTTATTTATAATGACCTAGCCCACTTCGAAACCGACATAACAATATCTTATCAATTTCTCCATGATAAAAATTAACTTATTAACAGTCTAGATTATTGAGCCATATTAAATATTCTAGACTATTAATACGTTAATTTTTATAAAGAAATGGATAGGATATTGTTATACATATATGTCGCCAATAAATAGATATCTTTTCGATAGTACTCTTTGATACCGTTGAGATGTCGTTTTGCTAACCTCATTCGGATGCCTATTGGACAACTTTTAGATGGCAGTGGTATCTTGGCATTTTTTTGCCTTTAAGAAAATATCTTTAAGATATGTCGATTTGATGACTTTGCGCTAACGTACCGACAACCGAAAATAGTTAACCTTTTGTCGACACTTTGTTAATCATTAAAAGTTGCCGCATAGTTAACTATCGGACACAAATAAGTTATCTGCCAAGCGGACATAAGTGATACGTTTTGTAATACAAAACGGCGTCTTTCTAGATAACCAAAAAGTTGTCCGTATCCGTTTCGCAATATCTTTCGGATGCCATATAGATAACATTTTGCCACCTTAATTCATTTTATAAATAAATTTCGTGTAGCTGTGGTAGTGCCTTAAGATGTTTCTACATTTAAGTCGTAGTGCAATTACCCGCGTAATTACGAGAAAAAAAACCGAAAAAATGCCATAACAATTTATATCCCACGTAAATATAAATTCCATTTAAATGTGGTTTAGTGGCCGAGATTATAGTGTGTAAAGTATGTAGAAAATGTCAGCGGCTGGGACATGCAAGTGTTAATTGCATGTCCCGGTCATACCACTGCGTCAAGTGTAGTGCTTTACACGCAACCGGAAAATACACTTTAAAAAACTCATCGGATAAACACCTCCTCCGCTGTGCGAATTGCAATAACCTAGATCACCCAATGAACTATAAGTAATGCCTATACTACAAGTTCATATACAAACGGTCATAAAGTGAGAAACATTAGACAACGACAACTCATCGAAAGAATTGACGCGATACACCCGACAGTCACCCGCAGCGACAGTAGCAACACAGAGATTCACCACACAGTAGCGAGCATCATCCGCAGCATCACAAGACTCATCGCTACCATGAACAATCATTTTACATTTTATATTTATTGAAATAATATCAAGACTCAAAGATGCTTATACAGCAGCCCAAAATCTACAATCTAACTACTACTAAGATGCGTTTGTTTATTTAGTTTAACTTTACGCACAAAGTAAAAAAAAACTCTATGGCACCGTGCGAGGTACTGCTTTCGATTCTCTCGTAAAGTTTTTTTATAACTAATGTTTTTTTAAGTTGAAATTATTTGTTATGCCTTTTATCGGTAAATTAGTTTGATTATTGATTACATTTGTTATAAGAATCGTAATAACGCAAATAAAAATAGTAATAATTCCTAAGAGCAATTAACGTTAATGTGTTTATTGATTGTGGATGGTTTTTTGTGACTATCCAAAAATGCATTATAAAAATTATTTACAAAGTTGTAATACATTTTTCGTAATTAAATACAAATTTAAGTGCTTTTGTAAAAATTGTCATCCCAATTATTACATTAAACTAATTAGACGAACTAGATCGCAAACAAACAATCTTAGTGCACGATAGGTGTTTTTTTTTACTAGCATCAACAATTACCCGCTATAACAGTCAATTTCACCCTGTGCACTGGCTGTATTACTATATTTTTGATACACTAACGACACGAACGACGCCTTCAGGTCATATTAAACACCATGTTTTGGGGACGGATTTACGGACGGTTCTTAACCGTCTCACCATACGTAGCAAGGAGGCTATAGTGGGAGGAGGCCGATCTGTGCATTTCAAAGTGGCTACAAAAATGTGGTCACACCGGGATGGCGCCACCTTCTCTAAAACCTCGAGCAGGAAGCTGAGTATCGATGTCGTGTAAGAGAGATGGAAGAGGATCGAATACGCATCCCAGCAAGCAGTGCAGCGAGATCGCGCGCAAAATTACCCCCTCTCTGGTCTCTTACGCGCCGGTCACACAATCATAGTAGCGCATGTCCATGGAGCCTAGATACCAGGAGGTTCAGCGAGGCCTTTCAACTCGTCCCCAAAACGGGAACAAGAAATGATGGCGCTGGGGTGCTCCTGCACCTATATGTATATAGATATACGCTAACCATGGGTGCGATCTAAGACAGATCACAGATTATGTACCTAACCCTCATTAGTGTTAAGGGATAACACCACTCTAGGATTTTGGAAAGACGTTTTCTTTCCTAAAAATACTTTGGTGTCATAACAACAATATGGAATTGGTCCTGTAGCAATTTTTTTTATTTAAAGGTTCAATTATCGATTTGGCCGCAGCGCCTTGGAACGCGCGCTGAGCTGCTCGTACAACTTTAAACGCGTTTTTCTCGAAACCACTTTTTTCGATCTCGGAAGACGGATTACTCGACCACCTTTGCATGCATTAATTTGAAATTTTGATAGCAGCTTCACAATTATATTCTTTGTGGGAGTACGTAGCCGGTTTTTTGATTAAATGTAAACTTCTTTTTATAAACAATTTACTGCTTTTTTGGCAAAACATCGATTTATTTCATTCAGTGCGCTATTTTTGCAAAATTTGAAAGCAGATTTCTAGGTAGTCTCATAGCTAATAATATATAAATTATCATTTTTTTGGTTTTTGTTTCAGGTCTTATATTTTACGAGAAAACCGTTCTCCCGTGAAGCTATATGTAAAAAAAAACACGTTTTTCTAGATGGGCTGTATCGCCGCCATTTTGAGTTTGAGTTTGAGATCTTTTCTCGCTTTTGCGTTTTTTTTCCGAACTGTCATGAGGAAATTATGAATCGGCGGATATTTCGACGTTTGATGTCACGATCGGTCTGTCGTGAGGTTAGAAACTCATCCGATCACTTTCACCTCGTTGACCAATATATTACTATATATGTAGGTGCCGCTGCACCCCAGCGCCATCATTTCGGGACATTTTCGGGGATGCTTTTTTCAGCGCCTTTGCATTGCCGCTGAACCTCCTGGTATCTAGGCTCCACGGCGGGGAACGATCCCGCGCCCCTGCGGACCGAAGTCAGGAACGCTTCCAACGGGACCATCTCATCGCTTGTAGAATATGCACTTTCTGGTACTGACGATTCGCGGCCAGATGAATGATTCGCTTGTTTTTGGGGATAATGCTTTATCGCTTGATGAAAGTATGAGAATTAATATAATAATACGAACATAAATATATTTCCGCTTACTTTTATGAATTATAATTTATTTGGCATAAGGATGGGTGTGAGTAGAGTGTAAACAATTTTTTAGAAGACAAATAAGTTGTAATTTGGATTTATTGTTATATTTAAATTAACGTATAAACTAAAAAAATAAGCGATCAGGGTGCCCGATACATTTTTTTGTATACATTGATAACGCAGAGAATCAAGAGCTAAATAAGCATTGAAATTGTGGCGGCTTCGGCACAGCGTGCACCTATATTACCGACCGGACAACTTGTTCAGGGAGGTGCACAGCAGCGCCGGCGGAAGCAAACGCTAACGCCACGGCGCTGGGACGTCTAGGGGAAAAGGTTTCCCATGGACACGCTACATATGTGGTGTAGCGTCAGTCGTTCAAAAGATCTCTACAAGCTACACGTTAAACCGCAATATGAAAGAACAAAGAACACAGACTGAATAAAGATATATGTTGTTAAAAGAGAAACCCTTCTGTTTAATTATTTTATGGGATAAAGAGGAGTGCAACACCCATAAATGGTGACACCGACGTGATTTGTGTGTACGGAAAACGTGCCGGTTACGCGACCAGTCCCAAAAGACAAGGACGCTCTCGAAGCCACGCGCTCGAGACGAAGACGCACTCGAACCACGTGCGCGAGACAAAGGGACAAAGAGACGCGGTCTTGATTAACAAGCCGGTAGCTCGGGTAAAGAAGTGACAAATAAAGAACAAATCGAAAATTTATCACAACACCCAAGGGTAATTAGCATAAAAGAGATAAATAAATAAAAATAAAATAAGATAAACATAGAAAATATATATCGCGCGCGTGCCAGTGGAACGACCAAGTGAATAAAAAAAAAAATGTCTGAGGGCAATAGCCAGATGGACACAAAAAGTGCAAACGACGCAAAACAAGTCACGCGACCGGCTACGCGTAGCGAAACAGCGAAAGCCGCGGGTAGTGGACAAAGCGGCATGGAACGCGCCGCCCCGCCACCGCCGCTAACAATGAAGAGTGACGGAATGGGACAAAGCACAGCCTATACCAGCTACTTGCCCAGTGACGTGTTCACCAGCATGCGGAGGATACAACTTCCAGCGTTCATGCCTGATCGACCAGACATATGGTTTTACGTCGCGGAATCGGAATTCCAGGCGTCTAGCGTCGTCAACGATCAGGCGAAATATAGCGCGGTCCTCAAGGCACTGGACACAAAGACGCTGTCACAGGTCACCGACGTCCTGTCCAGCGCCCCGTCACAAAACAGGTACGAACACATTAAACAAGCGTTAATCGACAGACTTTCGCAGTCCAGGGAGAAAAAGATATACACCCTCATAAACGGACTCGAGCTGGGGGACAAAAAGCCATCGCAGTTGCTGAGAGAGATGCGAGACCTAGCCGATGGGGGCGTGTCGGACGATGTCCTCTACCCAATGTGGCTAAACCGGATGCCTGCGCAGCTAAAACCGCTCCTCGTCAAAACCAGCAATGTCGAGCTGGACGGGCTAGCGGAAATAGCCGATCGGGTCGTTGACACGACAGGATTGTCGCCGGTCATGGCAGTATCCTCACACCGTCCGAGCAACTACAATTCGTGTGACTCTTGCGTGCAGCTGTCAGCCGAGATGAGAGAGTTGCGACAGATGTTTACAGAACTGCTGAAAACATCGCAGCCGAGGGACAGCAACGACAACTACAGGGCAGGATCACGCCGTCGGGCTAGGAGTCGATCAATCACACCGAACAGGAACGGGGTGTGCTTCTACCACCGGAGATTCGGCGTACAGTCAACGAAGTGTCGACCGCCCTGCAGCTGGGTGCGACCAATGAACCCGGAAAACTAGAGGTGCTGTCTTCAACAACGGCGGTGGGAGATGGCACAGTAGAGGCAGCGGGCGAAATCCGCCTATTCCTTCGCGACAAAAAGTCAAATATCAAGTTCCTAATAGATACAGGGTCATTAGTGACTATCATACCGCGCAGTATCGTTAAGGAAGAGCTCACCGAGGCAGCATTGAAGCTGTACGCGGCAAACTGGACGGAGATCCCTACCTATGGCACGAAGGTAATCACCGTGGACATGGGTCTTCGACGGCCTTTCCGTTGGCCATTCATCATCGCGGGAGTCCAGTCCGCCATCATCGGAGCCGATTTCCTCGCGCATTACGGGCTGCTTCCGGATTTAAAGAATAGAAGGCTGGTCGACTTGACGACATTACTCTCCTGCCAAGGGACGATCGCTCAAGCGAGCGTGCACAGCGTCTCCACGATAGGCACCGACGGGGAGTACGCCGAGTTGTTGCGATCCTTCATTGAGATCACGCAAATAACATCTCGAGCAGCCGACAAGACCCTAAGTACAACGGAACACCACATCGAAACAACGGGACCGCCGGTGTTCCAGCGACCACGTCGCCTCAACGGCGAAAAACTCGAAGCGCTACGGGAAGAAATCGGATATCTCCTGGAAAACGGGTGGATACGGCCGTCGAAAAGCTCGTGGGCCAGTCCGATCCACCTTCAACCCAAACAATCTGGGGGATGGCGGTTGTGCGGAGATTTCAGGGCACTGAACGCGCAAACGATTCCAGACCGATATCCGACTGCTCACTGTCACGACATCTTTCAGAGGCTACATGGAAAGAAGATCTTCTCAACACTCGATCTTACTCGGGCATACTATCAGAACCCGATGGCGAAGCAGGACATCGAGAAAACGGCCATCACCACACCCTTGGGGATGTTCGAGTTCCTGGTGATGCCGTTTGGTCTGCGAAATGCTTCCCAAACATTCCAACGCTTCATGGACTCGATCTTCAGGGGGATCGACTTCGCAATCGTGTACATCGACGATATTCTGGTGGCATCAGAGAGCCCCGAACAACATCGCAAGCACCTGAAGACAGTTTTCGAGCGCCTTCGACAACACGGCCTGAAGATAAACGCGAACAAGTGCGTCTTCGGAAAAAAAGAGGTAACGTTCCTAGGCTACATCATAAATGAGGAGGGTTATCAACCTCCGCCGGAACGGGTCAAGGCGATCGTGGAATTCCCTAAGCCGACAACAATCGTGGAGCTGCAGAGATTCCTTGGCCTAGTAAATTACTATAGGAGATGCATCCCTAACGCGGCTAGGCACCAGGCGCGGCTGAACGACTTCCTGCAAGGCGGAAAGAAAAATGACAAGAGGAAGATCCAGTGGACGCCAGAGACGGAGGCAGCGTTTGACGAATGTAAGCGAAGCGTCGCATCGGCAACGCTTACGCGATTTTTATCGTCGGAAGCACCGCTCTCGCTTACCACAGATGCGTCGGACGTGGCCATCGGCGCCACCCTCGACCAAAAAGAAGGAAACGAGTGGAAACCGGTTGGGTTCTTCTCGAGGAAACTCGACAAAACCCAGAGAAGGTATAGTACCTACGACCGGGAGCTTCTAGCGGTCTACGAAGCAATCAGATTTTTCCACCACATACTCGATGGTCGGCAATTCGTGATTAGGACGGACCACAAACCACTCACGTATGCATTTAAACAAAAATCGGACCGAATCTCGCAGCGACAACTCCGCCAGATCGACTTTATATCGCAGTACACCACGGAGATTATACACGTGGATGGCAACAACAACGTAGTCGCGGACGCATTGTCGAGAATCAGCGAGGTGAACCGGATCGACATGCCGAGAGGTCTATCGGCGAAGGCCATAGAAGAAGCGCAGCTTGAAGACCCGGAACTCCGCGACCTGCTGAGAAACGAGACGTCGTTGAGACTTCAGCGCCTGGGCGTCGAGCGAGATGTGAACATCTACTGCAACGTCGATTCGGGAAACGTACGACCGTACATACCAAGCAGTCTGCGGAAAAAAGCATTCGATTCCGTGCACTCGCTCTCATACCCTAGCGGAAGAAGCACGTGCCGGATCCTTCGCCAGAAGTACGTCTGGCCAGGCATAAAGAAGGACGCGCTCGAGTGGTCACGAAAATGCGATCCTTGCCAACGGTCCAAAGTCCAAAGGCACAATCGCACACAGCCCACTCACATCGATGTCCCGGATGCCCGTTCCAACCACATCCACATGGACATAATCGAACTGCCAACAGTAAATGGATATCGATACTGTTTAACAATGATAGACCGATTTTCTAGATGGCCGGAGGCGATCCCGATGAAAGACATCACAGCGGATACAGTAGCGACAGCATTCTACCAACATTGGGTGTGCCGCTTTGGAAGCCCCCTCACCATCACCACCGATCAAGGGAGACAATTTGAATCCAAGCTGTTCGCATCGCTGACGCGACTGGTGGGCGCCGAGAGAATCCGGACAACGCCATACCATCCGGCATCGAATGGCATGATCGAACGATGGCACAGATCGGTAAAAGCAGCACTGATGTGCAGCAGACAGATTCCGTGGACGGAATTGCTGCCAACAGTGATGCTGGGCCTAAGAACAGCCTTCAAAGAGGACATCGGGGCATCGTGCGCCGAAATGTTGTACGGGACAACATTGCGCGTACCAGGGGAGTTTTTCATCAACGTGGACCTTCCTGCCAATCCTAAAATCTTCGTAGAGAAGTTTCGAGAGGTCATCCGAGGGATGAGGCCAACGCCAACAGCCCACCACAGCAAGGCGCGAATGTTCTTGCTAAAGGACATGCACACGTGCTCCCATGTGTACGTGAGGGTTGACGCAGTCAAACCGCCCCTGGAACCACCGTATGCAGGACCGTACGAGGTGGTCAAACGATTGGATGACAGACGATTCGTCATCAATGTGGACGGCGAGGAAAAAACCTTATCCGTAGATAGGTTAAAGCCAGCGCACGTCAGCAAGGACGACGAAGGCCGGCCAACACCAGAGGCAACCGACGAAGTCAAGCGTCACCAATGGGGTTCGGTCATGGAAAAACCCCAGAAAACATACGCGAAGAAAAAAGTATCGTTCCCTTCTGACTTAGTCAGGGTCACTGGGAGGGGGAGTAGATGTGGCGGCTTCGGCACAGCGTGCACCTATATTACCGACCGGACAACTTGTCCAGGGAGGTGCACAGCAGCGCCGGCGGAAGCAAACGCTAACGCCACGGCGCTGGGACGTCTAGGGGAAAAGGTTTCCCATGGACACGCTACATATGTGGTGTAGCGTCAGTCGTTCAAAAGATCTCTACAAGCTACACGTTAAACCGCAATACGAAAGAACAAAGAACACAGACTGAATAAAGATATATGTTGTTAAAAGAGAAACCCTTCTGTTTAATTATTTTATGGGATAAAGAGGAGTGCAACACCCATAAAATCATCTAAAAGCCTCGCGCGTTCCGTCGGATGACGTCACGCGCGAGTCTTGCTCAGATTGCTTTTTCCCTCGAAGCCTTCGTTTCGGCTTAGCCGCACATGAACCCGCTCGGCGTCCATGGATTGGTGTAGCTGCCGAAGGCGCGGTCGGGAAACTTCGACCGTGCTCGGCTTTTTCTGAAGATGTCTAGCGTCGCTCGCTCACGAACACGCGGTACTATGATTGTGCGATGGGTGTGTAAGAGGCTATAGAGGGGGTAACTTTTGCGCGCGATCTGGTTATATATCATTTTGCATCTCTCTTGCACGCAGCCTACTTCTCAAGTATCATGCTGCCTTATGCACAGTTCACTTCTCATTATTTACTTGTTCCGTCTCTGTCACACGCAGCTCACTTCTCGGGTTTTAGCAATAGTGGCGCCATCCCAGTATGACCACATTTTTGTAGCCACTTTTTTCAAGTCTCTCCATAAGAGATCGGACTCCTCCCACTCTAGCCTCCCTGATAGATTGGACTTCTTCCCTGTAGTCTCCTTGGTCCCAAAACAAACCGTTCGATCTCAAAATTCACATCTTTTTTCGAGTATTTTTAATGAAACAAGTAGTAATGTAATTGATGTAACTAATGTAATTAATGTAACAAATTATGACAAATCGCTCAGTTTTTTAAATTTTAATCGAAGTATTATTTTAGTCCCTGCATCCCTATAACTAGTGTCTACGTGTCGCTATGTGTACACCAAATAGACAAAGGTTCAACTTATACATTAAACATCCTCGACACTGTGTTGTGAAACGGATTAATTTTTGGACAGTTAATGCATCCTAAATTAATCTCTCGGTGATATAAATTTCAATAGTCTACAAGCATTTCGATTTTCGTAGCGAAACTACTTAACTTATTAGTCATAGCCTAATAGTTCGTGTATCCATTGGCAAAAAAGCACGGCAAACGATCAGCTGTTGCACGCATGCGACGGGCGAATGAGCGAACGGGGAGGATCGTGTGTCGCGTTAACACGCGCGCGCGCGGAAGCCCGAAACGTTCGTTCGCATAATCGAATTTACGGACAACTTGTATACAGTTTTAATCACCGCACGTATGATATCTGCGAAAAAGTTCAAGTTTCTCGTTGTATCGTTGCAAGGAACGCACATTATGTATGTCCCGGAGATTTGAAGTTTACGAGAGATCTCGCGTCTCAGCCGGTGGATTGGGGGATAGAGTATTTATTTTACGTATCGTGTCGGGCGGATAATGAGCGCGGAGGACGATTTCAGTTCGCCGAGAAATGTTGATGATAGTGCACAACCGGCCGCGCAGTCAGAAAACATCGACGTGGCCAAAATACGACGACCATCGATAGAGGAAAGACTAGCGAGCAAGATGTTCTCGTATCCGAGGGAAATAATGGGTCTCTTCGTCGCTCTGACACTCACCCTTGGTTTCGCTGCCATTCACAGCGCGTAAGTTTTTAAGGTTATGCCGAAAGAAAGAAAGAGTGAAAAAAAATAAACCAACATTCACCGGGTTTTCTCTTTTCGGGCCTTTTTTCCGTTTCAATGAAAATACCGCAAGTCGTGGTTGCAATAAGGCCGCGAAAAATGTTAAGCTGTCGCCGGCTGTCGATTTCCTTTGTTTAAACATATGACAATGCATTTTTTATATCAAATACTAAAATCGTTACCAAAACACTTTACTAATATTAATTTTTTGGTAAAAATATTTTTCTAAAATTTATAAAAATCCGAACATATTCTTTTGAGGATTCTAAAAATCGGAAAACATTCTTCTCAAAATCTGAAAATATTCTCAAAGTTTCAAATCGGAAAATGTCCTCATAAAAGCTGAAAATCTGAAAATATTCTTCTAAAAAAATTACAACCAAAACATTTAACTAAAATCAACTTTTCGTTGAATATATTTATCAAAAAAATCTAAAAATCTGAAGAAAAAAATTATAAAAAAATGGTTACCAAATCATTAAAAAAATTGATTTCTTTCAAAATATTCGTAAAAAAAATGCCAAAAATCTAAAAATATTGTTCCAAAAAACTCATCTAAAAAATAGTTACGAATAACTCTTCTTTATGCACTGTGAGTAAACTGCGTATGAATATACTTGGTATAATTATATCTGATTGTACCAACTGTATGCGTAATTATGGATGTTCTGCAGTCATGGAAGTAGTGGGAAAAAAAATGCAAGTTGCAGTATCCCTAGAAAAGCATAGGCATTATAGTACCGTGGGGTGAAGCAAAAAACTATTGTATTTGGCGGTGTTTTTTATATGGGGTGGCCCAAAAAGTAGCGTGCGAAAGAAAAATCTAAATGCCTCGTATTGATACCTATCTGAATCACCCCATCTGTCTCCTACAATTTTTCTTACTTTTTGGAAAAAAACCATTTTTCAATTTTGCTTCGAGTTTTGTAGCAGCATAGATTCGTATTTTCTCCTCCTTTGTGTACTTCCCTCTAAGAAGTTTTTGAAAGCGATTGGGAGTCCTTTGGACTAGTATCATTTTTTTTGTCGTCTGAACTTTAGTGCCTGATCCTCTCAAACCTGTTTTTTCACCTTTTGATCACTATCTAAGGGGTTTGGGTTAGTGCTCAGTAGGTTGTTCATTTATCGCTCAACAGTGCAATTCATAACGATAACGCAAGTAAAAAAAATCGTGCGTAGAGTACAGAAGCAACGGAGAAAGATAAAAAATGCTTTTTTCTAAAAACTAAAGGAGATCTTAGAACAATGAGCTCGAAGTTTGCATCGTCAGAAAGCAAAGAGAATTAATATTCCTAAATTCTTTTAATTTCACTCAGCAGATTTTGCCTATAAAAATCCCTAAGCATTTCTTAAGCGGTCTTCTCACTTTAGACGCTAAAAAATAAGGCTATTTTCCAGTTTTTTTTTTATAGGTTTATATCATAGATATTGATATAAACGTTGTTACACTCAATAAATACACTTTCGAAATACATTTAAAAAATTTGTTTTATGTATTTATGTAACTCAAACAAACTTTAAACACGTTTTTCTTGAAACAACGTTTTCGACTGCTTGTTGATGACTTGTGACTTGAATAAATAATTTTTTTTAAATGTATTTCGAAAATGTATTTATTAAGTGTAACAACTTTTATATCAATATCTATAATATAAACCGATAAAAAAAACGGATGAAAATAGCCTTTTTTTAGCGTCTAAAATGAGGAGACCCCTTATGATGCTTATTTAGCGATCCATGGTATGTATCTACAAAAAAAGATTTTGCATAATGATGAAAATGCGTTCCAACGATGCAAACTTCAATGCAGTGTAGCACATGGATGGGGGTAATTCGGATGTGGTATTGATGGGAAGCATCTAGATTTTCCTTTCTGACGTCATGCTCCACGCTATATACACACACGCGCATACACAAAAGCGTTTTTTTTCTTTTGCTTAGTGAAGTAATTTGATAAAAATGTTGAATGATAAAATATGGATTGTCATTTTAATGGAAGTTTAATCAGATTTCAACTTTGATAGAAGTTAATCGTTTTCATAAAAGTTAATTGCATCAACCTTCTTAGGAAGTCTGTATTTTGCTGGTGTAACTCTGAGATAAAGCAAAAAAACAACTGTTTTTATATACATATATGCGAGTTTGTGTACATACATATATGTATATACACACATATTTGTGTTTCCCCATTGCTTTGCTTGGTATTGGTTTGATCTTTAATTCATGTCTATGCCAAGAATAGATTTTAGGGTTGTATCATATTAAGCGTTATTTGCCAAAGTTATTATAACATACACATTTCCCCTATATAAAGAAAAATACAGTCTCTATGTACTGACAAAAAACTTTTATCTACAGTTTAAAGGGTTAGGCTACTGTGTCGACCTGAATATCAGAGATATTTAAAAAAATTAATTTTAAAGGAATAAGTAAAATAATTGAAAAATCGTTTGGACATTCATTGGCGGGTCCATTAACAAAGTTGTGTACCACATTTCAGTAAAAAATAATTATCGAAGAAGTTAAAAACAATTTCGTGAAGGACCGTTGATTGTGAGGGGCTTAACAGTGTACTTGACTTTGGCCACCCAATTGATCTGAAACAAAAATACCAGTTTTTTCAAAATAGATCATATTTGCTAAGACTTGACCGAGCTTGTTTTTGTTATCGTGTTTCAATAATAATAAAAAAATTGTTTTGCTTTTTATTGCTGATTTGCGTTCACTTTCCTCTTATTATTTACCTCGTTATCTCTTTCTTCTTATACATTATCTTATTCTTTTTTTTTAAATATATTTTTCACTCGGTCCTATTCTCTTATTCTTCTTTGATCTCTTCTCTCATTGCTCTTTCTCTCTCTCTGTGTTATTCTCACATATCATGTTGCCGAAGTCTGCAACGCAAAAATGCAACGAAAATTATTTGATCTTTCTACTCCTTCATTTTTGTTATTCGAAATCCCTTTTCTGCTTATCTAAGTTGTATATTGCCAATGGGGGTCCTAAAAACCCTAGGAAAACTATCGTAGCCTAAACATGCTGAAAAACAATGGAGCAATTGGCAAAAAATTAATTTTTATTGCCTCGCAAGGATGTAAACTTGTTTTTCACATTCACGGCTTGCATTCTCGTCCATCCCTCCCATTGCGTTCGCCGCTATCTCTTCAACGGATTATCTCCTAACGTGTCTATGTCTCTACGGTCGTCTCTGCGGCGGTCCGGACTTTATAGGAATACAAAACGTTTCAGACCTCCTAGAATATCGAAGCCCCCGACGGCGCAACCTTTCTTCAACCAGAGCTCGGTTATTTTGGATTTCTACAAAGGTCACCTGGAGGCTATGATACAACGAGCGTCCGGGGCAGACTTGAGTTTCGTCATGTACTATGCACCCTGGGACGCGGAGAGCCAAGTGGTCAGACACGAGTTTGAGAACGTTGCTCGGTATTATCATTCCAAGGTATGATCGATGCGAAGCCTGCGAAAAGCTCTGAATTTTCAATAACCAAAATTAAATGAGTGGCAAACGCGTTAAAGTCATGTTTTCCTCTTTCAGATTTTTTTCGCGGCTATTAATTGCTGGCATCCGGGATCGGAATGCAGGTCTCAGTACAATAAGATTCAGAGTTATCCGGTCTTGATGCTTTATCCTTCCAGGGATACGGCCATTGAGTACAATGGAATAAACACCGCGCCTTATATGATGCGCTTTTTGGATGCCTTCGTCCAACCGATTAACAGAATAACCAAGAGGGAAGAGCTCGCGCGCCTGCTCGTCGAGAGCGACGTAAGTTTAGGACATTCAAAGATTTTGGGAAACACCAGGAATATTTCTTTTCTTAGGCTTTACTCTTGATTTCAATTGAAAAATTGAAATTGCAAACAATATCAACAAAATGCAGACAAGATAACGAAAAATTCGGCAAGATTCGAGATATTCGTTATAAAATTGTGATCATATTTTTCATAGTGTTTTAGTCCAGCAAATTTGAAGTTCATATCCCGGACGGTTTTTACTAGTGGCAAATCCGGATTTGACCTCGCTCGGTTGGTTACGGCAGAGCGCCAATATTATCGACCCGGGAATTCTGAGAAATTGTATTTTTTCGTAATTCTGTTAAGGGGTTAGTCTACTGTGACGAACCGAAAATTAGGCTTATTTGAGGAAAAATCGTTTGAAGGTATAAGTAAGATTATTGAAAAATCGTTCGGACCTTGACTTGTATGTACATTAACTATGCGGTATGTGTACCAAATTTCATTACAGAATATTAATAATTGAAGGAGTTATAAACAATCTCGTGAAGGACCTTTAAACGTGCAGGGCCCAACGGTGTACTTGATTTTGGCCACCCGGTTGATCAGAATTGGAAAAAAAACAATTTTTTTCTCCAAATATATAATATTGGATAAGACTTGACCGAGGTTTTAATTCTGGAACTAAGAGTGAAATATTTTCGTTAATTATATTTGTTTTAGCAGCCAAGTACGAGGGAAAATTTAAAAATAATAATAGAGACGAGTTTGAAAAAAAGTTCGTTTTTTCGGCCATCATTTTCATATAAAAAGTGATATATTTTTGACAATTTTCAATTAATCGAAAAAAAGCGTTCGTACTTGACTGTTAAAGCAATCTAAGGAGATACAGTTAAAATTTCAAGTCGATTGGACGAAAATTGTTCGAGCTCTGATGCATGCCGATTTCAAAAACATGGTTTTGAGAGAAACGTGTTTGAAGTTTTCGGTACCCGCTGGGACACAAATGCACGAGTGAATTTGCAGAAGCGTAGGAGCTTCTTAAGCCGGTCGGTTGCGTGATGCTCGTTGGGAACCGTTTTTACTTCAGGATCAAATTTTTGGACGGTGTTTTGGTAGTTGGTACTGCGTCTACCCGCGTGGCGTCGCTGAAGGCACTTTTCCGCGCTCGGAGACTTCGCTCAAAAGTAGCTCGAAAACCAATTTAAAACTGTTCTTTTTTTTCAGCTATAAACGAATACGCATCATATTGTTGAGTTTTCAAAGGATTTTCGACAAGTGTTTCCAAAAAAACGATTATTCGAAAGTTTCACAGCGGTGTCCTCACTGAAGGGGCTATACCAGTGTGAACGCTGAAAATTTGGGTGGCTTTCGGGAATTTTGCGGAAGAAAAGGACTCAATTAAATGTTTCGGAAAATGAAGAATGTATTTGGCTATATTTGACCTATATTACATAATTTTTTCGTAGAAAAATATTGCGATGCCAGTGACTTATGCGCTGCCTTCGGAGGCGCCAAAAAAAAATTCCTCCACTCCAGTTTAACGACAAAAAATGTCGTAAACTGGAAGGTATTTCTTGTACAATGACGTAGGATTTTTCGAAAAATCATTGTGGTCATAAATAATAATATGGAATAAAATGGTCATTTTTTTCAATGTAAATCGTCAATTTTCATCCAATCAAAAATTTCCTACGTCATTTTAGAGTAAATATATTCAAGAGTACTCAGTTCAAATTTCAAGTCAATCGGATAATTGCTCTTTGTTACAATGTCAGCAAATTTGAAAAATCTTATTTCGCGAAAAAAGCGTTTGAAGATTTAACAATCGATTTTTGCAAGATAAAATGATATTGATATAAATGATATAAATGATAATGATATTCTTGAAAGTATAAACTGTCGAAAAAGGCAAAAAAAATCGATTTTTTGAAAGTGTCACACTCGTATAGCCCCTTAAAGTTTCACTCGCAGTTCTATGGTTGCAATGATAAGTTAACCTTCAATCTGCGATTCCTGCACCATATGTTGGACCTTCCTCTCCAATTTGAGTTGCCTCAATCGACTATCGATTTTTTTTTTTTGAATTTTCACAGCAGCCTAACTCTCTAAACTACCCCGAAAAAAAAGTTAAATATTTTTAATCGCAGTCTTGTTATAAATAATTAAACGCAAGTCAATGCTGGACATTAAAAACCTCCCTAGTTCTCTTAATTGTATTATTAGTAGATTAGTTTAACGAAATTAATCGAGTTTTTCAACCCCTAAGGAAGTTTTTTCAAAGTCGACACCTAGCTTTCTCTTTCTCCCACCCGAAAATGCCAGATTTATCCCATTTCGTCCAACGATTTGGCCGGTCTTCGAGATAAAAGGTAATTCTTGAAATAAATGACTTTTTCGGAAAATTGTTGTTTCCAAACAAACCCAATATAGGCGTCGAGATGTTCAAAAATGCTCTATTTCATCACGTGTTTTCGTGAATTTCAAAACCCCAATAACTTTTACCCATACTTTAACCAAAACAAACCCAATATAGGCGTCGAAATGTTCAAAAGCGTCCTATTTTATCACGTGTTTCCGCGAGCTTCAAAAACCTATAACTTTTTATAGTGAGGGGGGGGGGGGTGAATTTCAGCTTCCCCCGACCGAATATCATCATTTAAAACCCAATAAATAATAAAATAGCAAAATAATACTTTTAGGCTCATTTTTCGGAAAAGTCACTCATCTAAAGAGTTACCAGACGAAATTTACAAACCTGAGTACCCTCTGAGCGCGAAACATCAAATTTAATACGCGTTTTCAAAATGATGGTCTGACTCGTAGGGATCAGGCAGACAATTCGAATCTGTCGTTACCCGAAGCATCGCTCGGTAAATATTATCGCTTCTCGTCACACAGGCAGTGGTGGTTGGATTCATCGATTTCAAAGGACTGTCCGTGAGCCCCGGTTACAAAGAATTTTATAGAGCGGCAACGCGATTTTTGGCTGGCGATCCTAACAGAGACGTGACTTTTGCAATTGTCACGGATCCGCACACGGCTGGCAAGGAGTTCGGTATTTTTTCCTTTCCATCAGTGACATTGTCGATGTGGAACGAAACACTGGTAAGTTAGGCCCATTTATGTCAGGTCAGGATTAACATCGACGACATTGATTGTACCCGTTAAGACATGGAAAAATTAAGCCATTTTGAGGGATGTTTCAAGGTAGTACGAGCGCGCAATCTTGATTTCTATAGATTTTGTTCAAATTTCAACCAGACATTGTTCATATCATTATGCATGTTTGAGTGAAATTTCAGAACAGTCGACTATTTAGATTGGGAGATAAGAGGTTTTAAAATTGAAACTTTTAACACTGCAGGTCTGCATTGAAATTTAGACAGAATAATTTTCCGTAAAGAATATTTGTCTCCTATAATAAGAAGACATGGCAACACCGCATCGTCCCACTCATCCAATGACGTGAGTTTGCGCGGCATATTTGAAATAATACTGCAACACAAATACAGTAGAGCCTCGATTATCCGAACCAATTGGGACCGACACTAGTTCGGATAATCGAAACCTGGGTTTTTTGGGACGAGATCATAAACATCACTTTTTTACGTAAAAACCGTACATACATATATATTAAAATTTGACATATTAACGTTGAATATATATATATATCGTCCATTTTTAATTGACCAACGGCTGTAACGTGTTTTTGAACGGCTAAGTCCCGCAGCCGTTTAAGAAGGAGAAGTTGCGTTGGTTTGCTTATGGCGGTGGCAGCGAGCAACAATGCATCTTTCGCGCCAACGTTCGGATAATTGAGCGTTCGGATAAACTAAGTCATCGTTCGGATAATTGAGGGTTCGGATGATCGAGGTTCTACTGTATTTATTTTCAAGTAATTTTTAATCGAACAAAGTTTTTAATTAGTTATGAATGAATCAACACTTTTATTTGTTAATGAAGATAACATAAACAATATAAAATATTAATATTTATAATGCAAATATTTTTTTATGACAACATTTTCAACTTTAGGAACACGATAATTATTTTTTTCACGAAATATTGAACGGTACTGTTCTGCGGTGTTGCCATATGTCTGCTTATTATAGGGGACACATACTTTTTACGGAAAATTATTCTGTCTTAACTTCAATGCAGACACTGCAGTGTTAAAAGTTGCAATTTAAAAACCCATTATCTCCCAATCTAAATAGTCGACTGTTCTGAAATTTCACTCAAACATGCAAAATGATATGAACAATGTCTGGTTAAAATTTGAAAAAAAACTATAAAAATCAAGATTGCGCGCTCCTACTACCTTAAACTAAGAAATAATTATTCTACAGTTATTAAACTTTAGGTGATACAGCAGAACCTCGATTATCTCCTTTTTTTCTCAGTTAAGGGGTCTTCTCACTTTAGACGCTAAAAAAGGCTATTTTCATGATTTTTAAAAATAGGTTTATATTATAGATATTAATATAAAAGTTGTTACACTTAATAAATACACTTTCGAAATATATTTTTTTAAATTATTTATTTATTTAAGTCACTATTTATAGACGTAAATGGTAGTTAAAAAATGTCCTAAAAAATTAAGGTTCTGTGCTGTTGATGAAATCTCGGAGATGGATCATCCAAAACAAAAAAATCGAACGGTTTTACATTCAGTATGTTAATGGCTATAGCGCATATCATACGATTTTTTATATACGCAAAGACAACAAAATGGCGGACATGTTTCGAAAAAAAAAGTTTTTTTCAACGTTTTTAGCAAAAAAAATAGTAAATATCAAAAGAAATTAAATCCTTGATATGTACTGTAGCTCTAGTTGTAAAGAATATATGGTTTAAATTTCATAAGGATCGGTTCAGTAGTTTCGAAGATTTTATTAACAAGCGGTCGAAAAACATTGTTTCGAGAAAAACGCGTTTAAAGTTTGTTTGGGTTACATAAATACATTAAATTTTTTTAAATGTATTTCGAAAGTGTATTTATTAAGGCTAACTACTTTTATATCAATATCTATAATATAAACCTATCAAAAAATTCATGAAAATAGCCTTTTTAGCATCTAAAGTGAGAAGATCCCTTAAGGTATCGCCCTAAGGTATCCGCCTCTTTGTCTCTTACAAAGGTGTTTCTTATCACTTCGAGATATTTTCAAAATACATTATTACCTATATGTTACTTCATATATCAGCTCGTAAGTATATACATTTATTACATACGAGAAACCGCCGTGGAATGGTTTGAAACCCAACCAGAAAATAGTCCCACACAGCTACTGTTCTTGAACCGAATTCGAAACGCGGAACTACTATGAGACAGCCAGAAATTGGTCATTATTTTAAGCCGCAATTGTGACTTAACTCCATAACTAGAGTGGTGGTACAAAAAATGAAACTTTATTCATTGTTAATTGCTATCAAATGAGGAATTTAAGGTCGTTCGAATAATAAAAAGAATTTTCGATACTATTTATATTACTTGAGTTGATGGTCCCGGAAATCCGAGACATATTTTCGGTTACCCGAATTTTTGATTATCCGAACGATGCCCTGTCCCAATTAGTTCGGATAATCGAGGTTCTACTGTACTTTTTAATTCATTTATTGTTAAAATGGTGAAGCTGTGGCCGAGTGTTGCAGGAAGGTTGCGAAAAAAAATTCAAAAATTTGTTCAGTTAGAACATGTATAGTTTCTATTCGACGGTAATTAAAATGAAGAAAATGCAAATTTGTAAATGGCATTTACAAACAAAAAAATTAATATTTCACGCAACGTTTCTGTAAAATTGGGGTTAAAAAAGTCGTTTTTTTTTCTAATTTTTCAAAAACAATTCTCGTCAAGTAGAAGGTAACAATATTATCAATTTTTATACCAAGTTTCAACTCAATCGGCTTGATACATTTTGAGTAATCCTGCACGCTAATTTCGATGCATTTTTGAGAAAAACGCATTTGAAGTTTACGCCGGGCTGTGACGTTTGGAGTTGTTCGAATTTCGCTTTGAAACTTTGGGGAAATATTCTACATAGATGTTACTATCTTTTGAAGACGAAAAAAGAAATCGATTTTGTTGTGCTTGTAAATGTATATCCCGCCTCAACTCGACACGACAGATATTCTCGACGGAGAAATCGTGGACGGCTCAGAACTTGCTGAACTGGATCAGAAGCTCGATGCACAAGGTTGCACTGTGGCTTCAACCACCGGGAGTGAAATCCTTGACACTGGCGCCTTACATGCGCGACGGCCCCGTACTTTTTTTGTTCACACCGAGGAATCCACTCCACGCCTCGAACTACAATTACAAATTGGTACGTTCATTGCCACATTGAAGATAACTTCGTTAAACCCATCGTTTTAACTTGATTTAAGAAACAAGTTTTTTATATCAAGTACCGCGACAAGGCCGTAACGTCAAGCAATTGAAAATTCTTTTCAATAATTAAATATACTTCAGGCGTTACCCCCCACTTGTAGCGCAAAAAAAAGGCCTTTTTCATGAATTTTTTTAAAGAAAACTACAAAACTTTTTTAATCGATCAATATAACATCTTAAAGAACACATCTTGAAGAACTTTCAGTAATTTTTTTATTGCATAATATTACATTGTTTAGTGGCAAATGGCCGTCAATGAAATAATGTTTTTATATACACGGTTTGCGGTCACCAACATTGCGGCGAAGTGGATCATCTGAAAAAAAAAAATGCGGATGGATTTAGTCAAATATAAGTATAAACTAGTCTTTAATCGAAGGATTTTAAAAAATATTCATTTTTCACAAAATGGCGGGCAGTCAAAGTTAATGGTTCGATTTTAACGAAAAAAACGGCCGTTTTTTGGCTATAAAACGACCATTTTTTTTTTCGAAAAAAAAATCGAACGATTGAAGACTACATTTTTATGTATTAAATAAGCCTGCAAAATTTCAAGAAGATCGGTTCATTAGTGTTCGAGTAATCTTGGTCACCGACTTCAGAAATGCCATTTTGAGAAAAACGCGTTTAAAGTTTCAATTTCAGTTTACACGAAGAAAATATTTTTTTTTGTAAACTTACATAGAGTCATCTATTCCGGGCCCATACAGAAGTTATTCTCAGATACTTATACTTAAAAAAAATGCAATAAAAAGAATCGATTTTTTCAAAATCGCAAGTGGGGGTAACCCCTTCAATACCCAAGTAACCATTTCTTAATTTTGGGAACACGGCATTCTAACTGCTAAAGGGGTTAGGCTACTGTGACGACTCGAAAATCAGGAGTATCTAAAAAAATTAATTTTGAAAGAACAAGTAAGATGATTGAAAAGTCGTTTGGACACTTATTTGTATGTACATTAACAAAGTCGTACCAAACTTCATTTTTTTTAAATATTAATAATTAAAGAATTCGCGAATAATCTTGTGATGGACCTTTGAACCGGGCGATCTTAAAAAAATGTTTTTTTTTTTCTAAAAATCGATAAGACTTGACTGAAATTTTTTTGTTATCGTGTTTCTATCATCGAAAAAAAACATTGGAAATTTTATTCGATTTTTTCGAGGAAAAATGACATTATTGTTAATAACTAATGAAAAATAAATGTTAAGAAGAAACACATCCGTCAAGACTAAACTACTATTACATTGAATAAGTGCACCAAATGTTCAGTCAATCCGTTCATTACATGTCCAGTAATCGTGTACACCGTTTTGAAAAACATAGTTTCGAGAAAAACGCGTTTAAAGATTTACTAGCAGGTTTATCTGTGCAATCATAAGTTCACCTTCAATTTGCGATTCCTGCACCATATGGTGGACCTTTCTCTTCAATTTCAGTTGCCTCAAGGGACGAACGAGCGTTCGTCATTTTCACAGTAGCCTAACCCCCTAAATCGCAATGGGAATTAATTTTTTTTAATGCCCTATTTTTTCACGCGCTTTAACGCTCCAATAATCACTCAAAACATCAGTCCAAACACGAAGCCCGCCTTCTATGAGGAAGCAAAAAGAGTTATTATTGCACGTTACCATGAAAACTTCGAACCCAATTTGCAATAATCATTCTCTTCTCCAAAGTGTCAATTGGCAGCCTTACTGCTGTAGTATTGTTTTCAGAGAAAGAACATTTTTCGTTCAGAATATCTATTTGAAAAATGCCATTGAAGTTTGCATCGTTGGAGGGCAACGAAAATTCGATTTATATCTCTTTTTATTATTGTCCATGTTTTCTTGTTGTAGCAAATTTGAGTTGCAAATCTGTAACAAAGAACCTGCAAAAACTTTTCAAATTATATTCGTAACCACAATCTGTAAAAAAAATGGGTAATAAAAAAAACCATGGCGTTCCAAGGATGCCAATGAAGCTTATTTTTTAAGGGCGGGGTAAGGTTAATTCGGTGAAAAAAGGCATGTTTTAAAGATTTTTTTTTGCGATACAGATAGTGTTAGTTTATTCAGTCAATTTCCATATAATAATGCAACATTTGAACAATACTTTCCTAAATTTTCATTGCAACATATTAAAGTGACAGTGACGAGTGACAGTGAATCTCCGGAGGCGCCTCGAAAAAAAAAGTTGTTTTGCGGTGTACATCATAACTCGCAACAGAATCATCTGAAAAAAAAATCAAAATGCATTTGTTAAAGGAGATGTTTCTCGAGGTAACCAGGGGAGGATTTTTTAATTTTTCGTAGCACTTGGGAAGCAAAAAACCGATTTTCGCTAAAAAAAATCGGCTAATTTGTTGTTGTAAAATTGATAATTATTTTAAAAAAACAAAAAAGCTCCCGACAATATCTGGTGAATTATGTGAAGAAGTACTGTGCAAAATTTCAAAACGATTGGTTCAGTAGATTTTGAGTTATAGCGTACACGGACTTCAAACATGGCAAGTTTCAGGAAAACGGTTTAAAGTGTTGCACACTGAAAAATTCAAAATAAAACTCGATAATTTTCTTACACTGACACAGAGTCGTCGATGCCAGGTCTGTAGAGTAGTCCAAGAGCCCCAACCAAAAAAGTAGGTTTGGCTAAAAACGTTCGGGAACAGGTATTTTTTTTGGAATATGTTCAGGGGTGTCCCCTGAATGTAAATCCAAGTGGGCGTCGTGGCTTAAGGTTCACTTCAGCCGCCATCTTGAAAAACACGTTTTATTAAATATCTCGCGAACCGCGCATCGTACGACAAAAATTGTAGAGATCATTATTGTAGATAATAATATTTGCCATCTTTTTTATTTGAAACTTTTTTTGTATAACGCATAGATTTTTAATTATAGCGCTCCAAACTTTTTTCAATATGGTTTTTGCTAAATATTTAGTTAATGGTCAATGATAAATTAAAAATGGTGGCAACTAATTTGTAGAGCATGAAATTTCCTATAAATTTCATTGGAAACTTTTCCCGTAGTATTTATAGCAGTGAATTTCAACCGGTGTGCCGCGGCACACTGGTGTGCCGTGAGTGTATTTCTTGTGTGCCGCCAAAAAATAGGCGGATGTATGTATCACGTGATAATACCCGGGCACCGATCGTGACGAGTGTCGTTTCGCGGGGCGGTCGCCGCGGGGCGAAGTCCAATACGAAGTCTCGCCGTAAGAATTTTACAGAGATTCAAGTGTGCCGCCTTATAAAAAAGGTTGACAAACACTGATTTATAGTTTAGGAGCTATTACGCTGTAAATGAGATTATAACGAAATATAATGCTGTATATTCAATTATGCGCCTATGAGTGTAGTATACACAGTATTTTACAAAATTTGCAACAATTAAAACGGTTTAGCGATTTTCCGAAAAACTCAGATTCACGTTGAATTCAAAAAAATAAAAAATTCAAATTGAATACCAACCTTCATATTCTTCTATTAAAAAAGAAATCATTATTAATATTACAACACATTACAATATACAATATAAAATAATACTGTACAATATAAAATAGCATCATACAAGCATAACGTTAATTAATAATAATAATATTAATAATAACAATAACAATTCTTACGATGTAGCGTTATGTACTATTGTTTTTTGCCACATGGACATTCTTGTATGATTATACCGTTTTAAGTAACAATAAAGATCGATAAATTATTAGTTGTTCTCCACACTATTTATAATTTTAATTCATTTGCTACACAGCTGCATTGACATTTTTTTGAACACTTTATGCCATTTTATGCGTTATGAAATTTTTTTCGTATACAACGAGCAATATTGCCGCTGATAATGTACGAGGTGCAAGTTTTACCAAGCTGCAGCTCCTAAACTATAAATACTACGGGAAAAGTTTCAAATGAAATTCATAGGAAATTTCATGCTCTACAATTCAGTTACCACCATTTTTAATTTATCATTGACCATTAACTAAATATTTAGCAAAAACCATATTGAAAAAAGTTTGGAACGCTATAATTAAAAATCTATGCGTTATACAAAAAAAAGTTTCAAATAAAAAAGATGGCAAATATTATTATCTACAATAATGATCTCTACAATTTTTGTCGTACGATGCGCGGTTCACGAGATATTTAATAAAACGCGTTTTTCAAGATGGCGGCTGAAGTGAACCTTAAGCCACGACGCCCACTTGGATTTACATTCAGGGGACACCCCTGAACATATTCCAAAAAAAAAAAAATACCTGTTCCCGAACGTTTTAAACCAAAAAGAACCCGGCGCTTGGCCTAGAGCAAAAAGCTTGCATCAACATGATCTGGGGCATCTTTTTGCATTTGTCTACGCAAAACTCTTCCTTCTTTACTGTCGTGCGCCGCTTGCTCTATGAGAGGTATAAAAAAAAGCTACAAAAACCCGGTCTGGAGCAACGGACGCTCAAATACTCATAACTTCGTCAATTTTGCTCCGATCGACTTGAAATTTTGACACAATATTCTTGAGATATTATGCATTCATTTAAAAAATAAATAAAAATGAAACAAAAAAATTTTAATGCCTTACCCCCCCCCCCTTAATGCCTCTCTAAACTCTTTTTCATCCACGAGGAAAAGTTGGATATCAAAATAAACGATCCGAACGCGTTGTTCACAGCTGCGAGAAATAGGTCTGCAATATTACAGTTGCGATGACATATTATTGACGGAAAATTTGGCCGAGCGTCTGAGGGAAAACATTCGTCTGGGCGCTGCGAGGCATCGCGACATGAGCAAAAGATGTGCCGACGTTTTGAGCGAAAAGAACGTGAAAAACGTAGCTCCGGCGGCGAGCGTGTCCGTGCAACGATGGATAAATGACAGTTGTTGCGCCAAAATCGTAATGAACAAATGCCTATTGTGCAAGAAAACAATTGGTTTGGATTTGAAGAAGGAGACCAATGTTTGCAGCTTATCTGAGCATAAAATACAGGCAATTTGTAAGGGCTCGGATGTCTTCAGAGCTGCCGCAAACGCGAACGATTTTGAGAAGCAGCAATTCTGTTGTGACGCTAAACGACACTGGAGCTCAAGTACTCATGGCGAATCGTTCGGCATGCCTGCGTGAGTTTACAACATACTTTTTTCAATTATATCTTTGGTACATGTGTATAATCATAGGAACGTATGCACAATATATATGAGTATATAAAAATAAATGCAAAAGATTGGAAATTCTAAAAACTGCGAAATCGAGGAAAGCGAAGGAGTCGGAGGTCTGAGATAAAGCGAAAATGCGGTTTTTAAGGTTCCGTACCGAAAGGGCAAAACGAATGAGTTACAGACCTGAAATTTGGATATATTGTACAGAAAGTTGACCCAAAACCGAATATTGAATGAGAAATTCAAAGTATTTTTCATGGGGATCCCATACATGAAAAAGGAGCAAAAAAGCTCACCCTGGCATGTGTGGTGTGATTATATAAAGCTCATTGAGTAGAGTACAAAAAGTTTTTTTTTTTTCTTGTTCACCTTCAAAAATAAAGAAATGCCTTTAAAGTTGTCAGTCTTATGATGTTGAAGTTTGCATCGATGGAACCCAACAAAAATTAATTCTTTTTCATTGATTTAATTAATTTTTGGCCGATTTAGGCTATGAAAATCATTTGAACGTTCTTTCATATTTTTATTACTGATTTAGGACCTCAAATTGCGAAGGAAAGTTTCGAATAATAGTAAAAATGAAGGAATTGCATAAAAAAATCGTTGCGTTCCCATGTTGCGAACTTCAAAGTAATTCAGTTTTAGACCATTTTTGTTACGGGGTCTATCTAAAAAATGAAACTAGTTAGGAATTTTGAATTTCTGTATATTATGTACCATATACACTGTATTTGAACAAAAAATACTGAAAACGCCGATTCATAATGTAGCATATATAATAATTGATTGTATACATAATACCATTAATTTATAATGAAGATATATCAAATTATTGTTATTTAAATATTTACAATATCAAACTACTTATTTGTGGAGCCAGTGCCAGCCAAGAACGAGAAATTTCCGTCACAGAAGAAACGAGGTTGCAGATTGAAGAAAGCCTGTAGATCGTATATTTCATTTATTTTTCTTCGCCTCCTCTTTTTCTGCCGAAAATGTGACAATATTGGCAATTGGCTGATGCCGACTCCAAAAATAAGTAATTTGGTATTGTAAATATTTAAATAAGAATAATATTATTCTTATTTAAATTAATTTTATTGTTACACCTCATATGGTTTCAATTTAGTACTACCTAAGAACTAAGACAGAAAAAAAGCATTACCTCATTGAATATCTAGTTTTAAAAAAAAGTTAATTTGTCATATGTTTATGTCTAATCACACACACACACTAGTATGTTTGCAGATGAATTGTATTCGTAATGTCTAGGGATCCGTAGTCAAACAAGCAACGCCCATGACTTTGTCACTCCCGTCCATCACAGCCTCACAGTTTATACACTTTTTAACTGATATGCATGACATTTTGCAGGTAGAGGCTTCAGATGAGAATGTAAATGAATGTGCAGACAAAGTAAAAAACAAACATTTTTACGAGTTTTTCCCTTATGTGTAAAATGAGGGCCACTTTTTTGTGCACCCCATCGAGTGGAATTTGGGAGGTCTTTGAAAACAAAACTATCGAACTTTATAGAACCTCCCGGCCAACCCCCAAATTTTTCAATCGATGAAAATCTGAATAAATTTGAGGAACTATCCTTTACCTAGTAATATCGATTGAAATGCAGTCAAATTACATTTAAAAAATTCGGAAATACGGACACCCAAGTAACGCCGAGTTAACTTTGTAAACACCCCACATAAGGAAAAATGACGAATTTTCGTGATTTTTTTTCTGAGAAAACGTTTGCACGTTTTCAAATTATTATTATTTTGCATTGAAGAATATAGTTTTAAGTATCTTTCACAACTTTTGTATCGAAATATATTTATAAATGTGGTAGATGGAATAGTATGTGCCGATCGCTGTTTGAAAAAGGTTCTTCGCGGTGACCACTGCTGCTCGGAAACGAAGCATCCGAAATAAAAAAAATCAAATGCATTTAGTTTTCGCATAGAATTATCCAGGGCTTGGACGAAGGATTTAATAAAATGTCAATTTTTCAAAAAAATTACCGCCGTCCAAAGTGGAAGTATCGATTTTCCGTGAAAAAAATGCTCTTTTCTCGTTGATGAAAAAAAACTTGGTATGTATTAAAAAAAAAATCTTCGTTCAAGCACTGCTTTTTGATATAGAAGTTTGTAAAATTTGAAGTTGATCGGTGTCGTGATTCTTGAGATGGTCACCCATCTTGAAAAAGTAATTTTGAGAAAAATTCAAAAGTTACGTATAAACGCCCATAACTCCTGCAATTGTGAACGGATCGACTTGAATTATTCAGAGAATATTTTCGAAATGTTGTATTTTGACAATCCGTCGACAACTAAAAATTGAGATTTCCAAAAAATTCAACTAAGTGTAAAGCCCTTACTATCGCCAGGCTTCAAACCATAGGATTTTCACAATTTTTTTTTTTGAGTATCACTAAATATGTTAATAATCGTCTCTGTAAAATTTCGTTTATCGATCTAATTACAGAGAAAAGAATGATTAAAATTGCGTATTTTGTGAAGGAATTCCGAGACGACATACAAAAAACCAATTTCCGGTCGCTACAAGAGTGTATATAATAGTGGGAATCTGTCAGATTCTTAAAAATAATTAGATTTACATACTTAACACTTGTAGCAATCCAGTGCTCTCAGAAAAATTACGCTTATTTGCGTAATTTTTATGTAATATCAAGTTTAATTTGAAGTTCCGGTATTGGATTTATTACCACTTGCTACGATAAAGAGACGCGACAGCAACGCAACAGCTGACTGTAGTCCTAACCTCATCTCACTCATTCGAATTTCCACACATATTTCATTTTTAACCGACATATTTCGTCGACACAAATTTTCCACGCTTTTTGCCAGTTGTGACTCGAATACAATGCTTTATATTTCCCGCACCTGACATCGTTTTGACAGATCGACGTTGAAAAGCATGGAGGTTAAACTCGCCTGGTTGAGTAAAAAGAGACGGAGATAGAACCAATATTGCCAAATATCAAACCTAGAAATACTGCGCGAATCGTTGGAATAACCATTTTTTCATTTCTCTAATTAAATGTGAACATTCCTTAAACAGTTGATGCATGAAAAATTTAGTTATTACAAACTTTTTTTTTTGCATATGTTAAAAATATTAATTATACAAGTCTGATCAGTGGTATGACTAATGTGAAGCGATCGGACTACCTTAAATACTCTTTGTGCTGAACAAATGAAGCGATATTTTGCTTTATCTCAGAGCCCTCTGACTTTTAAACCTGGCATATATTGCTTGTTCGTTCTTTCAAAGAATAATTTTTTTCACTCGCTCATCGAATTGATCTCTACGATTATAATTGTATGCAATCTCCAATGGGATATTTGCTTTTCAATGGACTACTTTTTACAGCAATGGCAGATTTTCAAACGAGCCTAAACGTAATAATACAAAAAATGCAAAAAGAGTTGGCCCAAAATAATATTAAACAAAAAAACATTTGTATTCAACGCGACAAGAAATACAAAAAAAATGTATCGCCTACGCGAGTGAAAAAAATGTATCGCCTACGCGAGTGAAAAGTAATTCTATCAATTTTCTCTTGATTGTGTCTGTAAAACGCGTTTCTTTCGTTTTCAATTCAGCAAAGGCTACGAGTCTTCAACAGTGACGAATGACGAGGATCGTCGATCAGCAACCGCCGTTAGAAGAACATTCCTCCGGGATAAGTGCACGAAATTCTTGGCCGGAAACAAATATCAAAAACCGGTTTTTCCGGAAGAAACGGAAAAGAGTAACGATATCAGAGTCGCGGTATCGGCCTGCAGAGTAAACAAAACTTTGGCACTGATAGCTATAGATAGTACACAGTACTTCCATTTTGCCGAGGGCCTCGGTATTGATATTCTCAAAATGAGAGACAAGACTGCCGTTGTTATACTGGATGCCGATGTAGGTTGAATACGCCTGTGAGATTTTCTTTTTACGAAAAGCCACAAGTCCGAGCTCGCGAATTGCTTCCTCGCAAATTACGCGCATTCCTCTTAACGAAACTCCTCGTTAAGTGGCTACATGTGCCCAGAGGCCCGAAAAAAATTGCCAAATTCTGCATTTTTTTCTGGCAAACGGTGGGTGAAAAAGAAACGCATTTTTTTAAAACAAGTACCTTTTTGTTGAGAGTTCTAAAAAAATCACCAAAAAATACAGAAAAACGACAAAACACAGGAAATTTGTTTTGCGACGTTTCGCGGTGGACACTCCAGCTTAAGGCGGGATATACATTTAGAAATGAAAAAACAAGCAATATTGAAGGATTTTTTAAACTAAGAAATAATTATTTTACAATTACCAAACTTTAGGTATACTTTAATAGTATATTTAAGTATACGAAACAATTTTTAAAAATTATTTCACCATCAAAATGGCGGAGGTGTGGCAGGGTGTTGCAGCAAGGTCGCCACGGGAGTTGCAAATCGGCGTGCAGTCTAGCTTCCCGTTGACTTTGATTTGCAAAAGAGTTCGAACATTTTTTCAGTTTGAACATGTATAGTTTCTATGTGACGCTAATTAAAATGAAGAAAATGCGAATTTGAGAAAATGGCACGGATTTACAACAAAAAATCATCATTTCACGCAACATATCTGAAAAATGTGGATTAAAAAAGTAGTTTATTTTTCCAATTTTTCAAAAACAATTTTCGACAAGTAAAAGGTACCAATATTATCAATATTTCTACCAAGTTTCAACTCAATCGGCTTAATAGTTATTGAGTAATCCTGCACGCCACTTTCGATATTGCAGTTTTAAGAAAAACGCGTTTGAAGTTCACGCCCGTGCCGAATCCGAGCGATGAGGCACAGCGTTGACGGGCTGTAACGTTTGAAGTTTTTCGAATTTCGCTTTGAAACTTTGGGAAAATATTCTACATATATAGTTCTATCGTTTAAAGATTAAAAAAAAAGAAATCGATTTTTTGATCGTTGTAAATGTATATCCCGCCTTAAATTTTGTGCTGCTACCGCTCTCCCGGTCGACTGTTAGCAGCCGTAGCTCATTCAATTTTAGTAATATTTCAGTGAAATTTTCAGCGATAGCAAAAAAGTGATACTATCGATTAAAAATATTTTTTAATGCAATTTTTTTACCTATTTAGGTAGATGGCGCCCGTTAAATTGCCTTCGATCAGTTTTTCCACTAACGAAGAAGCAATTGGCAACATCCAACTTGTAGCTTTTGAAATATTTCAATAATTTCGTCATTATTTGTTACAGTCCGACCTCCGAATAAGAAACCCGGCAATAAGAAGCTTTCCCCAGTTTCTCGCTCGAGCGCTTCCCCCACTCCGACTCGAACTCCGAGCTCGAGAATTTTGTGCGCGGAACCTCTGGTTAAGAAACCAGCCTGGGAGAGATTATTCGGGCAAAATAAAGTGAACGTTGTACTGTAAATTGATGTGTGCATGCGTGCGTGAGTATGTGTGTGTGCGTGTGTGAATGTAACAAAAAATCTGCAAGTTTATTAGAAATTTTTTGTATTCATTGAAAAGATACATATATGTGTTGACAAGATTTCATATAAAATAAAAACAAAGATAAGGGCGTTTAAAGATTTTCATATAAAACAGCAAAAGTTTCCGAGACGTAATGAAAAGCGTTTTCGTCTTGTTGCGTATTATTTTGATCCGCAACGCACTCAGCGGACGGTGGAATATTTTCGAGAGAGTCGAACTCTGCCATTGAAGATGAATCCTCGGAGATATTGACTTCTTCTTGTATATAAATGGGATAAAACAATATGGACATAAAGCTCTTTGCCTAAATTATCACCTTGCGGCGCGGATTCTGTAATATTTTCTTCGACTTGTATACTACAGTCTGATCTCTTACGCTTCTTTACAGTTTCGGTTATTTTATGACAGTTAATAGTAATTCAGATACAGTAGTACACAATAATATTCAATCGTATGTATATTAACGTGAAACAAAAATTCGCTAAATAAATGTCCACGCGCAGTCGAAAACGTTTTTGCATGGGCGATGTGAATACTAAGTGGCAACTCGTTCGAGCGAGTTTCTTGTTGAGAGGATCGCATGCGGAAAAGAGTGAGAGAGGCAGACAGAGGTAGGGAGCGCGGAGCGCGGGCCTGGTGGGGGTATGCGATATATAAGAAAAACTCTTCGCCTTGGGGGCTTTTGGTTTCTTATTCGGAGGTCGGACTGTACACCGTTGATTTTATCGATCTCATCATTTTTGTCGACAGTAGCGCTCCTCATGGAAAATTTCGTCAACTTGATAACGAGGCCAGCGCTCCTCGCGGCAGTTCTGACAATCTATGCATTCAGCAAACATTCATCTGTTCCTATCTAAGTACTATCTAAAAATATGCCTTTTCTTTAATGAGAATCACTTGTGATTCGTCAATTTCTCGTTCGAAACAGCGATAGTGACACAAAAATGATTATTTCGAATTATTCGACATTTTCAACTACGCAGTTTGAGCTGGCATCGCGAATGAGAAAAGGGTTTTCAAACAGAAGATGTTTATCTTGTTACAATTGCAGCAAGAGAGCCAATACCTGATGAAACGAGCGTTTAGTCGCGAGGCTCTGGTGGAATTCATCAACCAATTCACCGACGGCCTCTTGCAACGAACTTTGCGCTCCGAGAGCTCCAAGAGATTCGCGCGGGATTTCAAGAGCCCGAAAGGCTGTGGGGATGCATCGGAAACGGAGATATGCGTCCGGGAATTGACCGCTGATACATTTTTAGAAGTTGTTCTAGATCCTACAAAGGTGACCGATTAAGTTTTTTGTACAATGCAGTTCGAGCGCTTCACTGATGAACATTGAAGGATATTGGTTTTTGTTTCAGGCGTAGGTACTTCCAATAAAAGCTGAAATTCACAGTTTGAAAAAGTCTTGCTAAGTCGGTCTCGGAAAAAAAGGTTTAATACATTAAAATCTCGGCTATATGCGATACAGTCGGTTCAATGAAAAATTATGAATTGAGCTGAAACTTACGATTCTTCCATAACGATTAAGGTAGTACGGGCGCGCAATCTTGATTTCTATAGATTTTGTTCAAACTTTAACCAGACATTGTTCATATCATTATGCATGTTTGAGTGAAATTTCAGAACAGTCGACTATTTAGATTGGGAGATAATGGGTTTTAAAATTGCAACTTTTAACACTGCAGGTCTGCGTTGAAATTTAGACAGAATAATTTTCCGTAACAAATATTTGTCTCCTATAATAAGAAGACATATGGCAACACCACTTCGTTCCACACATCCAATGACGTGAGTTTGCGCGGCATATTTGAAATAATACTGCAACACAAATTTTTATTTTTAAGTAATTTTTAAACGAACGAAGTTTTTAATTAGTTATGAATGAACCAACACTTTTATTTGTCAATGAAGATAACATAAACAATATGAAATATTAATATTTCTAATGCAAATATTTTCTTATGACAACATTTTTAACTTTAGGAACACGATAATTTCATTCTTTCTCGAAATATTGAACAATACTGTTCTGCGGTGTTGCCATGTCTTTTTATTATAGGGGACAAATATTTTTACGGAAAATTATTCTGTCTAAATTTCAATGCAGACCCTGCAGTGTAAAACGTTGGAATTTTAAAACCCATTATCTCCCAATTTAAATAGTCGACTGTTCTGAAATTTCACTCAAACATGCATAATGATATGAACAATGTCTGGTTAAAATTTGAACAAAATCTATGGAAATCAAGATTGCGCGCTCGTGCTACCTTAAGGATGTGGCAGGCTTACAGAAATGGAAGGGATAAATATTGGACACGTTATTATTCCGGTTGTTTCAAGGGATAGCACCACTCTAGCGGCAGAAAATGAGGCCTAACTTTACTATTATTAACCTAGCTAATACAAACTGGCGGCGACAGAGCCCATCTTGAAAAACGTGTTTTCTTAGAAATAGCTTCACGGGAGGACGGTTTTCTCGTAAAGCAGTGAATTTCAACCGGTGTGCCGCGGCACACTGGTGTGCCGTGAGTGTATTTCTTGTGTGCCGCCAAAAAATAGGCGGATGTATGTATCACGTGATAATACCCGGGCACCGATCGTGACGAGTGTCGTTTCGCGGGGCGGTCGCCGCGGGGCGAAGTCCAATACGAAGTCTCGCCGTAAGAATTTTACAGAGATTCAAGTGTGCCGCCTTATAAAAAAGGTTGACAAACACTGTCGTAAAGTATAAGACCGGGAACAAAAACCAAAAAAAAAATTATAATCTATATATTATTGGCTATGGGACTACGTAGGGATTTTTTTGTCAAATTTTGAAAAAATGGCGGCCTTTGAAAGAAATAAATCGATTTTTTGCCCCAAAAATAAGCATTTATGTTTATAAAACACTGTTTATAAAAAAAACGTTTACATTTAATAAAAAACGGCTACGTGCTCCCATGGAGAATGAAATTGTGAAGCTACTATCAAAATTTCAAATCGATCCATGCAAAGGTGTTCGATTAATCCGTCCTCCCAGTTTGAAAAAAGTGGTTTCGAGAAAAACGCGTTTAAAGTTGTACGTGCAATTTAATCTTTGAAATTTTTGTTTACCTTTGATCTGCGATGCCTGCACCAGAGGAGAGAATTTTTTGTTTACCTTTAATCTGTGATGCCTGCACCACAAGGGATAACACCATCTTAGAGTGGTGTTATCCCTTAAGGGGTAAGGCTACTGTGACGACCCGAAAATCCGGATTATTTATAAATTTGTGCAACAACATGACCAAATTCGTGTACCAAATTTGATTTGAAATATTAATAATTAAAGAAGTTATAAACAATGTCCTCAAGGACCTTTGAACGTGAGGTGTTCAACGGTGAAGTTGATTTTGGCCACCGGGTTAAACTGATACAAAAAAAAGAGTTTTTTTTTCTCAAAATAGATCGTTTGACTAAGACTCGACCGAGCTTCTTATTTTACAAGCAAGTTCTATCATTGTAATAATCAGTTCACCTACAATCAGCAATCCCTGCACCATATGTTGGACCTTTCTCTGCAAATTTAGCTGCCCCAAGCAACGAACGAGACTTTTGAAATTTTCACAGTAGTCTAACCCCTCAAGCCTGCATGCAGAATTTTGCCTCGTTGAATTTTGCCTTGTTGAAGAAGTACAAAACGTTTACTTTGCAGTAGCTTTGCGTTTTTGTAGGACGTTGCTCTACTTTAAAATACGATAAAAAAAGAGAACAATATAAAAATGGTACGGCATGTTTTACATTCTTTGTCTGGGTAATTGACATACGAAAGAAATTCTTTTTGAAAATTTCACAATCGGTCACTACGTGATCGTAGTGTTTAAATCGTAGCATACTAAAATTATTCGTTAACCAATGTTGGAAATAGTCGAGCGGCTCGAAATTGCGGTAGTAATTTAGCGCTGCACGTTCATATTAAATAGTTGTCCCGATAGAGTAAACATTAACAATTGCGAGTGAAATGATCGATGAAGAAAAAAAAACAATTGGTTAATTTGGGGCACGAAAATAACCCAAACGGTTTTTCTTATCTTCGTTAGAGATCCACGAGCTTAAACTGTCAAATAAATTATAGGGGCCGGGTTGAAATTCCGAACTTTGAATGCTCTGCCGGTTTAAAACTCCGAATTTTAATGTTCCAAAATTCAAGATGGGGCCGGGTTGAAATTCCGAACTTTAAATGGTCAGAACGCTCAAAACTCCGAAAGATCAAAACTCCGAAAGAATTTTACACGAATGACCAAAACTCCGAAAATCTTAACACCGTCAAAATAATTCGGCTATGGAAGTTTTAAAAGTTTCAAAACTTTCAATAAATCGACGAATTATTTCAAGAACATTTTTTTATTAAGAAGTGATTTTGCGTCAATTTTGAAATTTGTCTAGACAATGTTATACGTTCTACATCATTTACCGTCAACTGTGTAGACTTTCGCTAGCATGATCTTGACATGAGCGCCGAGTTGAAATTCCAAACTTTGAATGCGCCGACGGTTTAAAATACCCAATTTTAATGTTCCGAAATTACAAGGTTCATCAAGATTATGCCAGCGAAAGTTGGCATGTTGCCTGTAAATGATGTAGAACGTACAACATTGTCTAGAAAATTTTCAAAATTGACGTAAAATCACTTCTTAAGGAGAAAAAATTCTTGAAATAACTCGTCGATTTATTGAACATTTTGAAACTTTTAAAACTTCCATAGCCGAGTTATTTTGACGGTGCCGCGGTGTTCAGATTTTCGGAGTTTTGATCTTTCGGGTAAAATTCTTTCGGAGTTTTGATCTTTCGGAGTATTATAATTGTTTGTATTTTTTATTTCTTTTCTTAGTATTCTTTCGGAGTTTTGAGCGTTCTGGTTATTCAAAGTTCGGAATTTCAACCCGGCCCCAAATTATCGGCCGTGAAAAAAAAAGAAACGGAAAAAATTGGAGAAAAAAACTTTCGTTGCATTGATTTGACTTCTATGTGTCGAGAGTTTTGAGAATTCGAGACGAATTCAGAAACACGAAGACATATTTTCGCGAATCGTATCCGACATGGATTTGTAAATCGCCGATCAGCATCTACTGATGATACGATCAATATCCTCTACCATACATCGGCGTTCGAGCCTCCATAGGAAAAAAACCCCAACGTTAATATTGGCCTGAAGCATGTCCTTTCGTGCTATCTAATTGTTTATTTTTTTCGTTACTCACAGGACGTCGTCGTAATGTATCATTCGCCCTACTGCGCATTCTGCAGTGCGATCGCTTACGTTTACCTGACCGTCGCCAAATATCTCTCGAAGATGGATCATTTGATATTCGTGAGAATAGACGGTGACAACAACGATTTGCCCTGGGAATACAGCATGGATCGTTATCCTTCGATACTGTTTTTCCCAGCGAAGAGGTAAATCTCTCGGGGCTTTTGATGCAAAGAAATCAATAGCGACGTTGAAGCTTGCAACTTCGGACTGAAACGAAAATAATTGGTACATTTTCGTATTCCTTCATCTCCGGTCGTTATCCAAAATGGTTTCTCCGCACATTCAAGTTGTAGATATTTAAGGGGTTAGGCTACTGTGACGACTGGAAAATCAGAGTTATTTAAAAAATTTAATTTTCAAGGAATAGGTAAGATTTTTCAAAAATCGTTACGACATTTATTTCTATGCGCATTAACAAAGTTGTGTATAAAATCTCGCAAAACAATATTGATAATCAAGAGGGAAAATACCTTAGGCGAGGAAAAAGATGCTGATTTTCATTTTTTTTTTTTTTTTTTTTTTTTTTTTTTTTTTTTTTTTTTTAAGAAAGTATTCTTCACCAATTTTTGAACTTAGGGTATGTTTTATTACTACGTTTGGCTGTTACATGGTTTGAAAAAAATTAATCTTAAAAAATGGCAGCGCTATCGCACGGTATTCCAAACGGGTTGCGGCGCATGTTGTCAGGCGGCGTGACACGTAGCGTCGGCGGGATCAATCTTTTAAAAAACCAACGAAGATTTTTCTTTCCTTAACACTCAAACGCAGAATATGAACCAAGAACAAGTGAGAAATATTGAAAATCGATAAAATGGTACGCTTTGAAATAAAAAGATTGTATTTTCCAAAAAAAATGGCTACATTTTACAATAAAAAAATACATTCATTTTTAATTTTTAAAAACATTTACGGTCATGTTTTAGAGAACGAGGTTAGAAAGATTTATACCAAATTTCATCAGAACTGGTCGATAAGTTTTTTTACCCATACGGCATGCCAGTTTTGAAAATGCAGTTTAGAGAACCGTGCCATACCTCTGCAATTTTCAAAGATTAATAAAAAAAAAGTACCATGTAACAGCCATGGCTAGTAATTAAACATATCCTAAGCCTAAAAATGGTGAAGAAATCTTGGCTTTAAAAAAAAAACTTGAAAATCAACAAATTTTTTCCTTGCCTCAAGGTATCTGTCCCCTTGAAGAAGTTATAAACAATTTCGTGAAGGACCTTTAAACGTGAGGGGTTCAACGGTCTACGCGATTTTGGCCCCTCGGTTGATCTTAACAAAAAAAACGATTTCTTTCTCAAAATGGATAATTTTGGCTAAAACTTGACCGAGCTCTTTTTCGTTATCGTGTTTCAATAATCGATAAAAAATTTTATTTTTCGAAAAAAATGACATTAATAACTACCAAAAAAAGTTAAGAAAAATGTCGGTCAAGACTAAACTACTATTATTCTGAACGAGTGTACCGAATTTCTAGTCAACCCGTTCATCAGATATCGAGAAATCGTGTACACCGTTTAAAAAAAATAGCGTCGAGAAAAACGCGTTTAAGGGCTTCCTTTCGCAGAGGGCCGTATTTTTTGCGGGCATAAACAGGGCCCTTCTGAATTGTCGGTAAATTACAATGGCGCTTAATGAAAAATAAGTAGTAATCAATTATTATATCCAACGGTAATCTAGAATAAAAAATTTCGCGCAAATTTAGTAGATTTTGACCTTTTTACATTTTCTTTGAAACGTCAAGCCTACGAAAATTCTTCCGCCAGTCACATTTTTCCAACTATATAATAATTATTTTCTTTAAACATCGTGATCCCCTGTTTTTATTGTCGTTATTACCGATTCTTTAGATTTCTTTACACCCGTGAGCAGTTTATATCAGGCATCCAGAGTTATTTAGTGTATAAATTATTTGATATACAGGGTGACTTTTATAAGGTGGCCATGTATTTTTTAAGGGGCTTGCGCGGTGAGTTTGCGACTGAAAAAAATATTTTTAATGATTTTTCAAGCCCTCCCTAAAAAAATATATCGTATTTATGTCATGAATATTATTTGCCACAGAAAATAGCGCATTCCGGGAAAAAATGGAAATTCTATTTTGCGTGCACAAGAATGAAATTTATAAAATTCCGAATGCGGAACATTCCCGAATTTTTTTATTTGTGCCCCCCCTGTCACGGAGAAAACATTTATTAAAGATACGATTTAAAGTTGATGGATCGAAATTTAATCAGTGGAACAAACGAGTTAAATCAGGCACGACCGCGCTATAGGAAGTGCTAGTCTGCTGACGTCACAGCTGCAACTTCAGAATGTTTGGTTGTCACAGGACGTTAGTTGAGACTCCTATGACATGCGGTCGAACCAAGGGATTCGAATGCGTCCCTATGCGAGAACTTCATTGAAAATAATGTCAATTTCGAAAATGTTCGAAGATTCCATGCTACGCAAATACGATTTTCAATCATTTGCGATTCGCTAACAACTTTCGGAATAAATAATTCTAGCAATACATTTTAAATTAATTTGGCGTGAAATTATTATTTTTTTGCCAAATACTACGAGTATTTTTGTTTTTTAACGTTGCATAAATTATCTTAACATTCTAAAATTTAAAATAAATATCCAATCAATTATCTTAGCATTCTGAACAGAATTTTGAAATCTTAAATTCTAAATGTAAAAATATTCTACGTAATTCTAAATACAAAAATAAATATTTTAAAATTCTGTCGTTACAGAATTTTTAAATAATTAATGAAACAGAAAAAAATTAAATGCTTTATTAAGTTTCTGTGTTCGATAGCTTATCCCAAATATACATGGTGACTGTTTTCAAAAATCTTGGGAAAACACGAACCAACAAATAAAGCCAAATTAACAACAGTTTCGTGTGAGATGTACAAATACTTTTTTTTACCCACTGTAGATGTGGCCAGCGTGACGTCTCCGCAAAGCGCCGTATAAATGAGAGAATTTTAGAGTCGTAATTTTTCATTAAAAGTCCGGCAACTTGACTTGAATTTTTACCAGTATACTGTGATGTATTTTGTCTTGATTATAGACAAACATCATTTAATTGTTAAATATTCGAGTTTGTGAAAAGTTTTACCAGCAGTTCCATCGTAATCACGAGTTTTCACTCTTCATCCTGCGATTCCTGCACAACATGTCGGACCGTCCTCTTCAATTTGAGTTGCCCCAAGCGACGAGCGCGTGTTCGTCATTTCCACAGCAGCCTCATCCCTCAATAAGGATTCTATACAATAATTCCTTGACTTTCGTAGCCTAATTCCACCGAACGAAAATTCCAGCAATCAAAAAAGAAAAACAAAACATTTAATGGCGTTTTGTTAAACTGTGAAAAATCGTGTACTTTCAGAAAAGAGGACAGCACCGTTTTTCCGTTCACGTTGCCCGTAACGATACCGAATTTGCTGAACTTCGTATTGGCCAATTTGGAGGACGACTCGCACGTCGAGGCGCTCGTGAATATTTGCAGTTCGGGCTCGGGTGAACCAGCGCAGGACTGCGTCGCGCGTACTCGTCGCTTGTGTCTCGACGTTATCGACAAGCACTTGAGAAAGTATCGTAAATTGGGACGTAATCGGGCCGCGTTGTCGAAAAAAATCGCGAGCAGTCTCAGGCGTGAAATTCTCTTGAAATTGGATCACGTTAGACAGGTACACTTGTTGCTCGAGACGGTGAACGATCTCGGCACCGATCGCGCCAAATTACGGCAAATCAGGCGGAGATTCACGATCCACTACGAAAATCTCGAGGCACTTGCGAAACGCGAGGATAAAAGAAAATCCGTCCCACCGACGAGTAAAGTCGAGATTGATCGACGAGACCCGAGACAAGGGAAGGACGAAAAGATCCTCAGGGACGAGTTGTGATACGAGTTCGGCTGTTTTGGCGACATCGCGATTCAACTGTCCTTACTCTCGATACTCGACCCCAATTAGTCCCATTGACTTCGACAGAACTCAGATTCGCGTCGCGAAGCAAAACTCAGGGAATTGGGCAGTATTACGATACCTGCGGATCCTAATTCTGACCACGCAGTCTTCATATTTGACCCAAAATAGGACTTTTCAAAAGTGGTAAACGTCAAAATCCGACCCTTAAGGGGGTGAAACGGGGGTTTTAAAGTTTATATGAGACAGCATATTTTGTGGTCAGATTCGCTTGGAACTTGGTATAAATACACTCCAATACAAAGAATCAAACAAGTATTAAAGCAATTTCCAAAATGTAACCTTTAAGGGGTTAAACGGGAGTGTTGAGGTTTGTATGAAAAAATCCCATTTTTTGACCAGATTTACTTGATACTTACTGTTCGGTGTTCGGTTCGGTGCGTGTAGACTTTTAACTCCTCAACTGTGTATGCCATGTATGTGAACATAAAAAAAAACACCCAAACAAACCCAAACTTTAAAACCCCTGTTTCACCCCCTTAAGGGTCGAATTTCGATGTTTACCACTCTTGAAAAAAGTCTTATTTTGGGTCAAATATGAAGGCTGCGTGGTCAAAATTAGGGGCCGCAGATATCGTTATATCCCCTGGCAAATGTTCCGTGAACTCAATGCGAAAAATGTTCTACAACGTTAATTTATACTCGAGAAACGATTTGCAATCGAGAATAAAGTTGGGAACGGTTTCGCTGTCCAATCGCGTTTCTCGAGAGGTCGATAGGGTAAAGTGACCTCATTTTACCAATTATTGACACTTCTCTTTTACCTTAATAGTGGTCCTTAAATTGCCAATAATTGGACACCGTACCCTACTACTCGAGCGGAAAAATTTGCAAACCGAAGTGTATATTTTTATCATCGCAAATTTAATTTTTCTACTCGCTGAAGAATAAACGAAAAACAATGAAAAATGTCAAGAGCCGCAAGGACGGTGACGGTTTGCTGCAGTTAGCGAACGAAAAAAAATCAGCTCAAAACTGTTGAAGAATTAGACGGATTTTTGTGCTCCGAAACATTTGCAACAAAAAAGGCGCCCTTTCGTGGAAAAAAGGTTACAGCATTTTTTTTCATACGTAACACCCGCAAGGTTTGCGGGTGGAAACTATAAATGAGTAATGTTGGATCAACAGGAATTTGATGTGCGGTTGGTTGGGGGTTGAAGTTTGCATCGTTGGATTGGAACGAATTTTCTTTTTATTGGGTAATTCTTTAGATAAGTGACTTTTCCGAATAATTTCGAATGTTTCAAAAACCCAAACAAACGCAATATAGGCGTCGGAATGTTCGAAAATGCCTTCTTTTATCACTCGTTTCCGCGAACTTCAAAATCCTATAACTTTTTATGGGGGGGATTTCGGAGAAGTCTTAAATATTTGGGTTATAGAATGGTCATTCTTTAGTTTAGTGACTTTTCCGAAATGTGAGTCTAACATTTTTTGTTGCTATTTTCTCATTTATTGAGTTATAAATGATGATATTCAGTCGGGGGAAGCTGAAATGCACCCCCGCATGAAAAGTGATGGGGTTTTGAAGTTCGCAGAAACCCGTGATAAATCGGGACATTTTTAAACGTTTCGACGCGTATATTTGGTTTGTTTGGGTTTTTCGAAAAATTATAAATTCGGCAAAGTCACTCATCTAAAGAATAACCAAAAAATGTATTACTTCAATTATTATCTAGATTCATGTTTCGCAGATTTAGGTTGTAGATCGCTGAATAAAAATTCTAAAAAAATGTTTGCGTGATTTTCGTAGCTTAAGGATGTATGGCAACTAAGTTATTTACTACTGTTCGAATTGAAACTCACTGATATTGTAAAGGAAGATATCGAGAACTTTTTGAGATTAAAAAAACAAAATTTGCTCACGTGAATGCTGAGATAAACGAATTCAAAGTTGGGTCATTTAACACGGGGAACATAGGACTGTACGTCCAAAATTCCCTTTACATTGGCAAAAAAGGTATTTCCGGAGTACTCTTTTGTAAAAAAAACTTTTGTGCGGTATCGCTGTAATATGCATGATACGTTAAAAAAAAAATCGACATGTGCCCATATATTTTGCGAGATATTGCGAGTTAAATGGGACCGTTTTCGTATTTCTTTAACTCGTATGTCGTAACCACGACAACGTCAGGGAAAACGTACATCAAATCAGCAACTAAATTTGCAGTTAAAAATTGAAAATTCTTCTTTCTGTACCGCATGTTTTACTTTGAGCTGTGGTAAATCTCCTTTTTAGCTTCAATGAATACTACAATTATTTTATTTAGTCTTTAAATGCGATTTTTGCAAATTGCATAATCAGTTCTGTAACGACTCTGCAGTAGCTGCCATACATCCTTAAATCTGCCATAAAAAAATTGGGAAATAAAAAAAAACACTTTCGTTGCGTTCCAACGATGCAAACTTCAACGTCATCGGTTGCTTGGGTTTGTTGAATATTGCGATTAACGCCGTTTCAAAGTCGCCGTACCTTTTACGATCTCGCAGTTTAACCAAAGTGTTTACTAACAGTCATCCGATATGCACTGTCATTCGGCTAAAAAAACCAACGTCTAACTCAATAGCGAAATTCCAATGATTCAAACTACTTCGCATCAAAGCATTCGTTATTTTATCGCGTCTCGATAATTGTTCTTCATTATTCCAATGTAGAATGATCATTTCCTTTCCGTTATTTTTCTCGCTACTTCATTTTTTTTTCTTTTCGAGCGGCGCAAATTCCTGTTATCGAGGCTATCGGGAAAAAGAATCGACGCTGCTGCCCCTGTCGGCTAGAAAGAGAAAAAAAACACGTTACGCGCAAAGCCTCGTGACTTCGATCGCTCGAACAACAACGATACTGTTCATTACGAATAGTGTTGAACTTCGCATCCTCGGAATGCTACGAAAATTCTTCTCCTGCTCGTTAATTTTTCCATTGCCATTATCCAAAATATTTTTTTGCCGATTTTGGTTGTACAATTCCTATTAACTATTAACAATTCCGAAAAAAAAATGTTTGAGTGAATTTCGTAAGCTAGATCTACAAAAAGATTGGCCCATTGAAAAAAAAATTCGGGGCCGCGTTGAAATTCTGAACTTTGAATGGTCAGAACCCTCAAAACTCCGAAAGAATTTCGCACGAAAGACCAAAACTCCAAAAATCTTAACACCGTCAAAATAATTCGGCTATAGAAGTTTTAAAAGTTTCCAAATTTCCAATAAATCGACGAATTATTTCAAGATTTTTTTTTATTGAGAAGTGATTTTGCGTCAATTTTGAAATTTGTCTAGACAATGTTATACGTTCTGCATCATTTACAGTCAACTGTGTAGACTTTCGCTGTCAAGATCTTGACATGAGGGCCGGGTTGAAATTCCGAACTTTGAATGCGTCGACGCTTTAAAATTCCTAATTTTAATGTTCCGAAAATACAAGGTTCGTCAAGATTATGCCAGCGAAAATCTACACAGTTGACTGTAAATTATGTAGAACGTATAACATTGTCTATACTAATTTCAAAATTGACGTAAAATCACTTCTTAGTAAAAAAAAAAAAAATCTTGAAATAATTCGTCGATTTATTGAAAATTTTGAAACCTTTGAAACTTACATAGCCGAATTATTTTGACGGTGTTCACATTTTCGGAGTTTTGGTCTTTCGTGTAAAATTCTTTCGGAGTAGTATATTTTCGGAGTTTTGAGCGTTCTGATCATTCAAAGTTCGGAATTTCAACCCGGCCCCAAAATTTCGTTGCTTCTCACGATGCAAATTTCAACATTTTGGTGTCGTTCGCGATCTTCACGGCGTATATTCGCACAGAAAACTGAAAAAAAAACCTTAAAAGTCCAACATTTTCGTCAAGAAACAAAAATCCAAAATTTTACGAGCTCCTTTATCGAAAATTGCCTTTTTTCGTTACTTTTGTCTCTACGATTTGACTGTTCCTCGCGCGTAGAGAAAAGCATTCCGAACCATCATTATCTCGATATCTTTAAATACGCATTTTATTTGTTGCAAGATTTAAAAAAAATGTATGAAAATTTTGGTGATGAAGCCTTCGGCGTAAGAATTCTCGCATTCGCACCGTTACGCGAGCCTACGCGCGTGACTCGATGACGTATAGTCGTCTGCGAGTCCGTGTGTGTTTCGAGTGTGTGGAAGAATCCGCTCCGTGGGTGTGAGCGACGAGTTTTTCTCTTCGCCCTGTAAAGTGTACATTATCTATATAACAATCGATCGTGAGAGGAAATCGTGTACAAACTGTACAGTTATTAGTCATCTGAAACTTTTTTAAATCCATGAATGACATTCAATCGTGAATGTAACGTACTCGGAGACTGACACCTGTCGTTCTTTCCAGAGGAGGGTATCTGTTTAATGAAACCGTTTAATGAAAGAACGAAAAACGAAGCTTCAATCGTTTATTTAACTTTTCGACGGCAATCTGTTAATCGCTGATTGCTTTGTAGAAAAGGAGTGACCCATGGCAGAATTGGACCCGCGCACGTTCGTCCTCTGCTCGAGAATGTAAATTGAGAGGCTTGTAGCGCAGGCCAAGAGTTTCAAGTACGAACGCAGCGGTGAAAATAAATGTTACTTTTAGCCGTTACTGCGGGTCCATTTCATCAAATAATTGATCACAGAACATTTACAGTAATTACGCACAAAGGGACGTCCCCTTTGAATGTTAACTTTTATTTTTATGTCATTGGGTACACTTTCTGAATAATTTCATATTTATGGATACGAACACACACCCACTCACATAGATATACTTAGAAAATATAATGACGAAATGTCATTTACGAATAGCTTTTTTTTGCTAGCTCGGAAACTGCATTGGATTCCGAGCCTTATCTTCGTGTACGAAATTGCTCAGGGAAACGGACGCAGCGTTAAGGGAGAATATCAGTGTGAAAAAAAATCGATTTTTTTTCTTAAATAGTTTTGGCCTTTAAGAATATGTCTACAAATTTTCAAAACAATATTCGGCTTAGAAGTATTCGAAATTGGCGCCAAGCGTCGACGCTCTCAGAGCATTCTATACGGGCCTTTCTATACTTTAAACGCGCTTTTCTCGAAACCATGTTTTTTGACCTCGTTGACAGCATAACTCCGTCAAATTTTGTCCAATCGACTTCATTCAAAAAGGATTCTCTTTAGAAAACTTATCGCTATCGTCGCATCGTAGTTTTTTTAAAAATTGTTTACTTTTTTTATTAACAATTTACTGCAAAATTTTTGTGTAAAATTCGATTTTTTTAATGGCCGCCATTTTTTTTCTAATTAAAATTTTCAAATTTCCTACGATGCTGGGATAGCTATACTTTTATAATTTAATAATCTTTTTGAATTTTTTATTTCACATGCTTGCTGTGGCACTTATGCTGTCAACCGTCGGGGAGTCTTTTTTTGAGTTGCCATTTTGCGACCGCTCCTCTGCTTGATAAAATGTACTAAAAAAAAAAAAAATTCCTTACATGCTTCATTACTTCAATAATTAATACACAAAATTTCAAATAATTTGATCGAGCCGTTTTTTCAAAAAAATTCCTAAAAAATACCTCATTTCAGCCTGTCACACTGATATTCTCCCTTAAGGGATAACACCACTCTAGCGGCAGAAAATACGGCCTAACTCAGACAATTTATTTTGGGAGTATGAAAAAATGAATAGAATTTCTTTTAAGAGGGTTTATTAAACACATATTAAAATATGAAGATAAAAAAATGTCATTATAATTCTCATACAAAATGGCGGCGACAGAGCTCATTTTGAAAAACGTGTTTTTTTACAAATAGCTTCACGGGAGTACAGTTTTCTCGTAAAGTATGAGACCTGGAACAAAAACCAAAAAAACATTGTAATCTATATATTATTAGCTATGGAACTACGTAGGGATTTTTTCGAATCAAATTTTGAAAAAAAAACATGGCGCATTTTGAAAAAAATTGATCGATTTTTTGTCCAAAAAATACGCAGTAAATTGTTTATAAAAAAAAAGTTTACATTTAATCAAAAAACGGCCACGTACTCCCATAGAGAATGTAATTGTGAAGCTACTATAAACATTTCAAATCAATCCATACAAAGGTGTTCGAGTAATCTGAGACGCTGCGGCAAAATCGATAATTGAACCTTTGAAAAAAAAAGTCGCTCCAGGACCAATTGCATATTGTTTTTATGACTCCAAAGTATTTTTAAGCAAAAAAAAACTATTTTTCCAAAATCCTAGAGTGGTGTTATGCCTTAAGGGGTTAGGCTACTGCGACGACCCGAAAAATCAGGGTTATTTAAAAAAAAATAATTCTGAAGGAACGGGTAAGATAATTGAAAAATCGTTTGTACATTTATTTATATGTAAATTATCAAGTTATGTATAAAGTCTCGTGAAGGACCTTTGAACGTGAGGGGCTCAATGTGGTACTTGATTATGGCCACCCGGTTGATCTGAAACAAAAAGAGTTTTTTTAGATAGATAATATTGGCTAAGACTTGACCAAGCTTTTTTTATCGTGTTCCAATCATCAGAAAAGAATGTTTTATTTTTTTTCCCGACGAAAAATGGCTGTAAGTAAAGAAAGAATTTTTTTTGAAAAATGAATTATGAAAAACAGGAGATGAAAAAACGCCTTTAAAGTTTTATTAGCAGTTCGACCGTTGTAAACACAAGTGTACCTTCAATCTGCGATTCCTGTACCATATGTTGGAGCTTCCTCTTCAATTTGAGTTGCCTCAAGCGACGAATGAGCGTTCGTCACTTTCACAGTAGCCTAATCCCCTAAAAATACCTCTAAAGTGTACAGTGCAATGTAAATAGCTACCTTCGCCCGTTCAATCGCTCGTACGATACCAATCGTACGAAATCGTCCAAATCTGTAATCGCAAGTTTGGCTTTCCTGTTACGGACGGACAATTTTTGTTTCTACACCTTTATAAATGAAGAACGCAAACGTGTTCAGTTGAGCTCAGCTGTTTCTATTGACTGAACGCAATGCATTCTTAGCTTTTTTCACATTTCGATTGGTCGAGAAAAACCAAAAAGTGTTTATTTTTTGCAAAAACGAAATAATCATTGGGTCTGTAACTAAAAAAATGCAACGTGATGGGCAGCGTCGCTGCTGCGATATAATAGTAATAATAATGATCATTATAGTGATAGATAAACTGTGGAGAAAAAAAACGCAAATTGTGTCTCCGGAATAAGCGAGAGTTCATCCCTCCTGCTTATGGAAAAGAAGAACCAGCTGCTCGAAAAAGCCAACGACCTTAAACTCTCTCGAATGTGTTTTATACAAAGTGTATATTTATTGTTTGAAAATATGTACTTTACCCGGTATCTGCACGATATGTAACACGTACTTCTGATACGAAAAAGGAAGAATGTTCTACTACATTGTACATTGCTGTAAATATCATTGTTATTTTGAATGTTAATTGCGAGATATTCTTTTATATATTGTTCCTTCCTTTAAAGCAGCGTGCAATCGAGTACACGGTATACGAGAATGATTTTCCAGGTGATAAAATTTGTATGAGAGATAATACGTGGGATATGCGGAATCGTACGTGATATATTTACATATATGTATGTATGGGGCATTTCACGCGAAATTACGTGCAAAACACGAATAGAAGACACTTGTTTTTGCATTTTTCGATTTGTTTGATTGGTAATTTTTTATTTATTATTCCTCAAGTCTGGGACCTCAAACCGCAATATCTCGAAAACTACTGTAACCGCACGGAAAATTCTTTTCACCATTTCTGTTCAGTTTTTAACGTGCTTCCGGTGAACAAATTTAAAAAAAAAACTTTTTCTTACTGCTATGGCTTTAGAAGCCGATTTTTATTTTGCTAAACGCCATTTTTGAACTTTGCATTTCCTTTTTGTCGAATTCTATGTAAAGTTACGTTTTGAGCCCGAGCCCAGAGTGCGTTCTTTTTTTTAAGGAGATACAGCTATCCAAAGCTTGGAAATAATACAAATTAGATCGAAATAGACAACGAGATGTTTTTACATTCTGAATTCCTTTTGAAGTATACATTTTATAAGGTAGTTTTGCAATAGGGCCAATATTTATAAATTTTATTAACATATATTTATAATTTTATATATATTGAGTAAACATTTATTTATTATTTATAAAAATTTCATTTATTGAATTAAAAATGAAGATAAATCATTAAAAATTCATTTATGATGTATAGAAAATTATCAAATTTTAGTATTTGTAAAATTTAACCTTTTGACCTGATGATTTTGACACACCGAGAATTCGACCCGGCAACCCTTCGGTCGGGTTTGATTTTAAAAAATCAACGATACTATTTTAACATTAATATGCCTGCATAATTGAAATCGGAAAATATGAAATTAAGTTGAAAAACATTATTTAAAATGTGTAATTTTACAAAAGTCAGCATTTTATTAAAAATTCGTTAAGCCTTCGGTTGATTCTTATTTTTTTGAATCAACAACATACTTTTAACACTCATTAATATGTCTGCATGATTTAAATATTGAAAATGTAAAATTTTATTGCTCCAAAAAAAAGATTGGAAATGTTCAATTTTAGAAAAGTGAGCATTTTATTTTAAATGCGTCAACGCGCCGGTCGGTTTTTATGTAAAAAAAATATTAAAAAATAAAAAATACATCTCCAACAATTATTAATATATCTGCATAATCAAAATTCGGAAAATATAAAATTGAGTTACAAAAAGTTATTTAAAATTTTCGGCTTCAGAAATGTGAGCATTTTATTTAAAATTCATCAACTCTTCGGTCTATTTTTATTAGACAAAATCAACAATACATTTTTACCACTTATCAATATGTCTGCATACGATGAGAAACATTTAAAGGTCATTGACGATCTCACTTTTTTAAAGTAATAATATGGTACCATGGTGCTGGTCTGATGATGGAGCTGGAAGGTGACCATAGGAACTCCTCAACTAAACAAGATAGCCCCGTCGTGTTTGAGCTCGTTGGGTTTGTCTTGACACGTACTATAGCCCTCGTCCTAACTGAACAAATTTAAATGCTAAAAAGTACAAAATAAAATAACGTAAAAAATCTTTTCAAAAACAAGTTCTTGGTTATGAACTATTCAACTACATACACTAAATATTATTATTTACTTTTGAGTTCAATTTTTATAAATAAAAACTTGTTTTTAAGAAGATTTTCCACGTTAATTTTTTTTACATTTCAGATGGACCCTTTAAGCTGGAGTGTTTTTGTTCTTTTTCTGTACTTTTTGGAGATTTCATTAAAGGCTCTCAATATATGTATCTTCGTGTTTAAAAAAATGCGTTTCTTTTTCACCAACCGTATCCCAGAGGGAAAAAATCGGAATTTGGCCATTTTTTTCGGGCCTGTAGGCAGGGTTGCAAATGATGCATTACTTTTTGTAATGCATTAGCGTTTTCATTACTCATTACTTTACATTTGATAATGAAAAAACAATTCATTACCTATTACATTACATTCAGTAATGCAACAAATTTCCAATACTCATTATATTACATTTTGTAATGCAAAGAATTGCCATTACTCATTACATTGATACTTGTAATGTAAAAGATGTCCATTTTTCATTAAATTACTTTTTGTAATGTGAAATATTTTAATTACCCATTACAATGTCCAATGTAATGCGTAATGGATTTCCTTTACATTACTACATGTAATGCAATGAGCAATGAAATTTTTTCACATTAGAAAATATTAGGTAATGAGTAATGGGATTTTTTCACATTACTAATGCAATACAATGTAAAAAATCTCCATTACTCATTACAATGTAATGAGGATTATTATTCGTTTCCCAATAGGGGCAGCGGCGAATAATAATCCATATTACCTTGTAATAAGTAATGGAGATTTTTTACATTACATTAGTAATGTGAACAAGTTCCATTGCTCACTACCTTATATTTTGTAATGTAAAAAAATTCCATTAATCATTACATTACATTTTGTCATGTAAAAAATGTCCATTACCCATGACATTGCATTTTGTAATGAAAATGTTTCACATTGGAAAATGTAATGTAATGAGTAATGGAAATTTTTTACAATACAAAATATAATGTAATGAGTAATATACATTTTCTACATTACAAAATCCACAGTAATGAGTAACGGAAATTGTTTACATTACGAAATATAATGTAATGATAAATCGAATTTTCTTACATTACTGAATGTCGTGTAATGGGTAATGAAATATTTTTTTCATTACCCATTAAAAAAGTAATGAATAATGCATTACTTTTTCATTAAAAAATTCGCAAACCTGCCTCTAGGTAGATGTAGCCGCTTAAAAAATCGGTTACCCGAGAATATTTCTCGACTATCGTCTCTCCATGTGTTTGTGGAAAAAATGAAAGTGGGAATGAGGTCCATTGTTGAAAAACACGAAGCGTCACAAATACTTGATTTACCATTTATTGCAAAATACTCAATAAAAATAGTACTCAATGATAATAATATTTCAACAGACAAATTATTGACATACACACGAATACACGTACACAGAGACACACGGATATTTTACGTCACGTTCGATGAATCGAATCTCGAAATACGTGGATATAAAATCCAAAGGTAGTAGGAAATGATGTCTCGAGTGATAAAGAGAAGCGTGGGTCGAAAGTGGTCGATGGATTATAGCGCAATACCAAGCGTTAGTCATTCGCCTTCCCCCTCCCTCCCCCCCCCCCCCTCCGCATCCTCCGCCGTCTTCCCTCTCGACCGTTTTATATATTTATGGGTTGGGCTACTTATTCGACGTAATTAAAGTTCCGAGAAAAATGACGCGTGATAAGAAAGCAGTTGCCCGGAGAACGTGATCCACCGTTGTATCCAGACGCGGCAAAAAAAACTTGGAAAGATGCTGCGGACGTATTTTTTATCTTTTTTTTTTCTGTCGTTTTTATACTTGCAAAATCCGATGAAACGTATCGAGAGTTTCGCAGCGAGGCAGACCCAAGTGTGAATTCTAGTGTTGTACAGGGGCGTTGAAATAATTGCAGTGGGAAATGGGACACGATGGGATGGAGGCGTTTTTCCTCAGATTAGTATTGAAACGGATGATCGGATTCGACATCAAATTTTGGAGATCTCATCACCATGAGAATTAATGGCGAAAAAAAAATTATACATGTCGATTTGGATGGTAAATTCTCGTTTACACTGAATTGTTGCTTTTAAAGTAGAGGTCCATTAATTTTTGTAGGGAAAGAAAGGGTGCAGGGTAATGAAAAATATTATGTTTGATAATCGAATACGTTGAGGGAGACTACCGTAAAACGGGGCTACTTTGAACAGGTTTTGGAAGTTTTTTGTAGGTAAATTTTTTTTAACATCTGAGATACCAACTTTTCTTGCTCCAATAGAACAGTGTCTTCTTTGGCTATCAATGTATAAGAAAGTCAAGCTCCACAACATCCTCACAATTCGATATATACTTTTTTAAAGTCTCAAAGTAGCCCAGAGTGTGGGGCTTTGTTGACAGGGCATTGAAATGCAACTTATGTCAAAGATTGAGGGTTACTTTGGAATTATTTTAACAAAAAATATTATATTTTATGCATTCTACATGGAATTAAATGAAAAACAACGATTTTTTATAACCAAATTGTCATCGTTATTAAGGGGAGATATACACCTAGGAGCCGGAAAAAGGTGATTTTTGTGAATTTTTTCAAGGAAAACTATTTGACATTTCGGATTGAGGTTTTAATTATCTAAAAGTATATGCATCCAAAAGTATGTTTAATTTTCTTTATTTAAAAATATCAAAAATATACAAGGCTATTGTACGATCCTTGGAGCGTCGTAAAAAATCTGCGTATACGGTACCCACTGGCGTTTCTTCAAAAATCATTTGAAAAAAAAAACAAAAAGATTATTAAATTAGATACTATAATCTAGTACTTGTCATAGCCGATTTTGAAAATATCAATTTATGACAAAATGGCAGACGTTTGAACATAAATAGTGATTTTTGGGCCAAACATTAGTTATTATTTTGCTTATAAAGCAAAAACTTAGTAACGGGAAAAAAACCCTATGATAAGTACTAGATAATGGTGTATAGAATAATCACAAAAAACCTCAAGGCAATCGATTCATTGGTTTTCGAGAAATATTGGGTACCGATTTGAAAAACGTGGTTTTGAGAAAAACGCGTTTGAAAATTTAGGTATGAATAAATCATGAAATTTGTCAACTTACATGGAATCATCGATACCAGGCCCATACTTCTACGGTCGACGGAATGTTCATAGCCTCGACCTGGACCATCTAGGTGTATATCTCCCATTAAGGCAGCAGAACTCGAACAATTTTCGTCCAATCGACTTTAAATTTTCATTGTAGCTTCTTACATTGCTTTAACAGTCAAGTACGAGCGCTTTTTTCGATTAATTGAAAGTTGTAAAAAATATATCACTTTTTAGATGAAAATTATGGTCGAAAAAACGAACTTTTTTTCTTTTAATTATTTTTAAATTCACCCCTTACTTGACTGCTGAAAATAATATAATTAACGAAAATATTTCGTGCGCCGCCATTTTGTATACTTTTGACAAATAATTTTTCTTTGCGTACTTCAATATATACCTCATAAAACCTAAAAGCTCTTTTGACCATGTATTTTATTTCTTTAAAAACAAATCGAAAGAAAACTGTCGAAAATGGGCGGTTACAGTGGTGCCCTCCCTTAAGGAAACATTTTACATAAAAATGTCAAGTCCCTGGAGTCCTATTATAGGCACTTAATGAGTCTTAAAATTGTCATTGAGATCAAAGTCAACATGAGCAACATTACAATCAGCTTTAGCAACATTATGACAAACTTGAACAACAAATTGATGTTCAAGTTTATTCCCCGCACCCGCCGCCCGCCGCAGGTCAAGCGGGCTCGCGGCACACACATTCAAAACGTATTTTGGCGCTCTATCAAAGTAGCCCGGAAAACTGTCAAAGTTACCCTGAATGTCAAAGTAGCCCCGTTTTACGGTACTAGTCTAGAGCCCGGAAAAAAGGTGAACTTCGACATTTTTTTATGAATACCTAGTTGATAGAATGGAAATTTCACTTGGTGTCCTTCATGCTACATATCTTCAAGTATCTTTACAAATTTTTTCACACGATTCTGCAACAAAACGGCGGCACTGATGGATGAAGCGAGTCACCGTTATCTGATTTACTGCGGCCGGCAAGAGTTCTCCATTTTTTTATATCTGGAACGTAAATGTAATACAAGATTTGCCTTCGAAGTACGCAAGGAAGTCGAAAAATTTCGATTCTTGTTCAAATCGTGCAGGTATGGAAAAATAATTGTTTTCGGTAAAAAAAAATCGCCGAAACTAATTTATTTAGGGAAAAGTTTTGAACGTATCAAAAATCTCCTATGTACTGCGATGTAAAATGTTGTTATAAGGTTCCAAAAAAAAATTCAAGCTAATCGGATAAGAATTGACGATGTAATGTCGCCGGCTGCAGAACACTGTCGGGTAAAGGTGACTCGCTTCACCCAGCTTCAGCGCTGCCAATTTGTTACAACATCTTGCAAAAAAATTTGTAAAGACACTTGAAAATATGTAGAGTAAAGGTCACGAAACGGAATTTTCGTTGTATCAACTGGATATCCATGAAAATTGTTCGAAATTCTCCTTTTTCCGGGATCTAGACTGGTAGTCTCCCTTAAGACGGAATGACACCTCATCGCGGTCGGTATGGTAGAGCAATTGTAGATACCCAAAAATTTCTGAAACGGCTCTTCAGATCCCGTCGAAATTTTGCCAAACGACGTCAAATAGATAGACGAACAGCTGTCTGCCTCTCAAATTTTCTGAATTTGAGAAAAAAAACGTAGATCGGGTTATCATAAGCCAATCTACGGTTTTTTTCTCAAATTCAGAAAATTTGAGGGGCAGACAGCTGTTCGTCTATCTATTTGACGTCGTTTGGCAAAGTTTCGACGGGATCTGAAGAGCCGTTTCAGAGATTTTTGGGTATTTACAATTGCTCTACCATACCGACCGCGATGAGGTGTCATTCCGTCTTAAGGGAAGACACCACTGCGACGAGCAGAAAAAGGTCAGTTTTTCCAAATTTTTTGTCTGCTAGATTATATACTTAGGGATTGAAAAAAAAGGTATGTTATTAAGCATACATTGAACTTATTTCGTGTAAATTTTTTTTGAAAAAAATAAAAAGTTTATAACGATATTGAGGTATAATATCGACATCTTCCTATATTAAGTCGTGTTTTTTTCGGTCATTCCTTAGATAAGTGACTTTTCCGAAAAATGAGCCTATTATATTTTTATATTATATATTTTTCCTTGCTATTTTCTCATCTATTGGTTTATAAATGATTATATGCAGTTGGGAGAAGCCGAAATTCAACGCCCCATAAAAAGTTATGAGGTTTTGAAGTTGGTGGAAACGGGTGATCAAATAGGGCATTTATGAACATTTCGACGCCCAGTTTGGGTTTGTTTGGGTCTTCGAAAAATTCGAAATTATTTTCAACGATTTTTTGCTCGTAACAAATTTGTTAATGAACCATTTCGGCTTCCCCCGACTGAATATCATCATTTATAACCGAATAAATGAGAAAATAGCAACAACAAAAAATTCGGAAAAATCACTTATCTAAAGAATTACCGTCTTATATACAGGTCTGGAAACGGCCACAATATGGTAGGCACTTATCCGATCCACTTTTCTTTACATTTTTTCGCCACTACGTGGCATTGCTGTTGAAGGATGTGCGACAAGGACAGAATACCTTCTGCCTGTCTCCCTCACTCTCCTGATCGAGGCGCATGCGCCGTCGATCTTACCCCCTACCCAGTTTATCGTATATTTGATAGAGATACGAATTTAAAAAAACCTAATGAATAAATAATAAGCTTACTGAGAACACCATGATTCGTAGACACCATCGTAATTGAGGTCACCTGCTTGTCACATAAGAATTCCGTAGAACCAAGCATTTGAGATGAACATAAGCGATTCTTATTCCAAATCATCAAATCGCAGTTTGGCTAAATGGTTAAGGCCAAGTTTTGCAACACCAAACTTCAGGGTGAGATTCTTGTACAAGTTTTTTTTAACTCTTCAGGTAATAAAAGTGTTCATTTATTCAGATGCGTTGAATACTTTTTTATTTCATTTTTTCTTACATTCATTCGTCACTTTCTTTTTGTACACGTATCATCGGCGTTTATTTCGCAGACACTGAAACACCAAATCGCCGTCGCTATCTGCAATAATATTATCCAAATTCTCGTTGTAACTAAATGTAGCTCTCGTTAACACGATCGTAAGAGCATGAGATGATACACGGACCGAGGTTATCTTTCACATGACAACACGGGAAATAATAAATGGCAAGGGGGGAAAGGGTAAGAGCACAGAAGACCATGGGTGGGAAACGTCCTCCGATAACAGCGCCGCAAGTGGCGGCGAGCGTAAACAAAAGTGGAACGCCTAACGGTGCCTTACAACATCATTGAAATCTGGCTTCGTTTCCACACCTGTATGTCAGACCGTAATTCGGTATATGATAAAAAAATTTACTGTATACATTTGAATCAAATGGTAACATTTCGTCAATTCTCCCGCAACTCCTTAATAACAGAAACTAACAAAACAAAAAAGTCTTGATGACGGCAAATTTCGTATGATTATTCGTCCAGTGGCTAGTGGTGAGACGTATACCAACCTGTATTACAAGCTACTACACAGAGTTTTTAAATTCATTTTAATTTCACAGTGAGTGTCGTTAGCAGTTCATTGAAGACATTTTTTTATTATAAGCTGTTATAAATTAATTCAGTGATACGTCGACAAAGGAGAACGCTTCCACCAAGACAGAAAAATCATAGAAGATAGGTATCAGGGAAAATGGGACACACACATGATGGCTGATTATGTCTGGAGTTTAATGCGCGACTGCCCCGACAAGTCTCACTCAAGAAAATCACGAAAAAAAGCTTTCTTAACAAGCTTCAAAAATATTTAATAATACTTAAATTTTTCAATAAAATCAGATTTGATTGAAAATTGAATATTTCCCTTTTTTTACGTTGAATATCAATATTGAGCGTTAAAATAGAATCAGTATAGAGATAAAATGAAGAAAAAATATGCAGTTTTGCAGCACTAAATCGATTGTTGAGCCATGTAATAACCCTCGCATGACTGGATACTTTTTGGAAATTTTGAAAATTACGAAAATGACAAGCCGGATAAAAAAGGTTGATTTTCGACAAAAATAACTTTAATTCGAATGCACAGTTCCGCCACGAACCTCTGACTGCATATTAGGTCGATCGGACCCCAGACATTTTTCAGATCGTTGTATTTCGATAGATATGCATTTTTTTTGTAGAAACGTTTTTTGTAGTCAATGATCCTTATTTATGGCCCAAAATTTATTTTTCAAGACAAACAAAGATTGAGTGCCCAAACATTTGTTTAAAGTGGGAGATGCATTGAAAAATACGTATTTGCACGAAAAAGATAATATACATATTTTTTTAATATTTAAAAAATTCCTTTGGGGTTTTTAAAGAGGAAGTTTGTAGATACGAAAAAAGACAGTGTCGACGGTCTTTCCAAAATGTATATATATTCGGAGGTTTGAATTCGAGCATTTTCGGGATAGTGAAAAATGGAAAAAATCCACTCCTTCGGCAGATTAATCGTTGAAAACGAATATTTTCCGCCTTTTTTACTTTGATGACTTGTTATTATTCACATTTATCGCAATCGACGCATAAGTACATTCGGTGCTCGTTGCACATAGCCCTCCTGCACAACGGACACTTGCTTTTAGTTTTATGCTCGGCATTCTAAATACATCATTTATAGTAACGCAAAATAAAAATATCTACGAGCATTTTCTATCGTAGCTCACTTATATGGAGTAATAAAACGATGAATTTCCCAAAAAAAAAAATTCACTTTCAACGTACTATTGCATAAACGGGGTCAACTCGACCCCAGATCCTTTTTCGACAGTTGTCCTCAGTACACGGGCAGGATGAGGATGGGGCCCTAGTGCCCACCTATGGAGTAGGAGTGGGGGAACATTCGAGCTCCGCATGCGGCCGAATAGAGTACTGTTTTGCGATACCGTCAGTGGAAAAAAAAATGGGGTCAAAATGACCCAGTGTGGGGTCGAAGAGTTAATCATTTGTTTTTAACAAATGGATAAATATATTAGAAAATGATCGAATCACACGATAGATACGTTATAAACTATGCTCCGTCCAAATTCGAAGTGAATTGGGAGAAAAGACTGAGACATACGACTTACACCGTTTTAAAAAACATAGTTTTGAGAAAAACGCAAAAAAGGGAAGATCTCAGCAGGGCGGTTTGCCGTACCGCCAGTGGGCGGCCAGACCCGTCACAAAAATTCTTATAACTCGTTCAATTTTTCTCATTTTTGCAAAATCTCTGTTGCAAATCAAAGCAGAAACCCTCGATCATAAACATCTATAAAAAAGATCGTGTTTTCACATTTTCAAACTTTTGCAGACCCCTTAAAACAATCCTGGTTGAAAAGATATTCTACCATATCGTCATTGGAACAGTGACCTATTGGAAAGTATCGATATCTCGAAAACATATCAAGGTATCGAGATCTTCCTATTTATCGTTAGTAATAAAAATAATACCTCAAGGCCGTCATACTCAAAGTGTGATGAAAAAAAAACAACTTCATACTTCCCAATAAATGGCAACACCTTCAACAATTTACAGTGGAATTAATTCATTGTTATGTAAAGTACCTATTTTTGTACGCTTTTCATAAATAAATAAACATAAAACCAGGTTTTGCTTATTTCAGGGCTCCGAAAAATATTTAGTGTTTCAAAAGCGTTCCGTCGCCAAAAAGTTTGACAACCGCTGCCTCAAGGTAGTTTTGTAGTTATGGTCAAATCTTAGGCATTTACTGAAATCTAAGTATGGTGTAGATATCACCTTCATGGAGTGATGCCCAAAAATTCAATTCGATTCACCGTTTAGTTCATTAGATAATTGCAATTGAATATGGGTATTTTTCTACGCGATCGTACGGGATTGATTAAAAAAAAATGACAAACTTTGATCGTTTAGTTTCGGGGATATCGAGTTATGAAAAATGGTAATTTTATTCCACACCAAACTCGGGCCCAACCATCTATAACGGAATGGCAACAGTGTACGCTGCACCCAGCTGATCGGCGCGTGGTCTGGGAACTTGAAGCCTGCTTTTTTTCCCGATGTCTAGTAATTCTGAGACGGATGTGAACTAAATTTATTTTGCAAACCAATTTAATTTGTTCAATTTATGCATATATGCTTGCATTTGTCTTTATTACAGCGAATACAATTTAAACTGTCGGCAAGATGTTGTAAATCCACGATCCAAAATCCTTCGACAGCGAATTTTTGTTGCTGATCTTTAAGGTTATGGTTATTTTCATCGCGTTTAGCCGCATTTGCTCGGCACATGGCTGCCACAACTTTCAGTCTTTTAGTAAGCGCCTTTTTTCTTGTAAACTTTCCTTTGTATCGCATTTGGATTGACATTTTCACGCTTTTTTTTATTTATATAAAATATTTCGGGAAAGACGGATCGTAGAAAGCTCAACGCTATGACTGCAGAAAAATCGCGCTGTTGACCCGATTACAGCGCCGTTCGCTATACGAGTATGAGACCTATCTATGCATGAGGTGCGAATGTGTGGGACATATGGAGGGTACGGCTCTGTCAAAAATGTACAACCAACATCATCGTACAGGCATTGGATGTTACTATAAGCTTCGACCGACACTTTTGGCTAATACGTGTACCTACAGAACTACCTTAAAGGCACAAAAATGCCAAGATACCACGGCCATATAAAAGTCGTCCAATAGGCATTCGAATGAGGTTGAAAAAACGACATCTAAACGCCATCGAAGAGTACTATCGAAAAGATTTCTATTTATTGGCGATATATATCCTATCCATTTCTGTATAAAAATTAACCTATTAATAGTCTAGAATATTTAATATATCTCAATATTCTAGACTGTTGATAAGTTAATTTTTATAATAAAGAAATTAATAAGATATTGTTATGTCGGTTTCGAAGTGGGCTAGGTCATTATAAATAAAACATCAATTAATTCATTATAAGTGAAATATAAATTAATATTATGAACAAGGTACAGTCGTTATTGGACTTCTTTCCCGTTACGGTCACGTCTTTTGGTGGTTGCTATGCTCCAAATAATCCCTTGGATAATCTCAAAAAGCAGATGTACGCTTTTCGAATAAAAAGACAGTACATTAAGGAGGTACACTAGCTTCAGCAAAATGGTGATAGATCAATAAAATTTGGTGAATATATTCTTTAGTATTATTCATGTAGATACAAATTTTTTCAGATTTTTTGGTTGTGCCGTTTTGTTACAAATAATTCACAAGCGTTTATTCTTGTACCCGGAATATATACCTATATCTATAAAAACCCTATGCTTATACACGTGAACTTCAATGTTCAATTATTCGATAACGGCACAATGAAAAAATCTGAAAAAAATTGTATTGACATATATAATACTAAAGAATATACTCACCAAATTTTATTGATCTATCACCATTTTGAAATTTGACCATGGTTTAGCATGGCAACATTGTATGAAGCTGGTGTACCTCCTTAAATACATATATGTACTCATAGAGGCGAAAATGATAGTAGGATAAAAGGCACTCACGTATATATATTTCAACGCCTTTATTTTTTCAACTACTTGTTGTTACAAACAATGTTTTGCCTGTGAAATGAAATCCCAGGTAACAATTTCAAAATAGTTGTCTATTAGTTGTCCAAATGGGTACCAAATGTCCGCTTGGAAGTTACCTATAAGTTATCATGTGTCCAACAGTTATCTTTTTGGATGGTTGTCGACTTTAAGATAACTTCCGGGCGGACATTTGGCACCCTTTTAGCCGACTTTTGAACTTTTTGAAAATTGTTACCTGGGTAATCGACGTCAATTGGACATTGATGCTGCCTGGGTTTCCGACTCTCGCCTCGAGTCCGACTTTTAAATCGGCCGCGGAAAAAAAAGCCACGACGGCCCTGCGTCAGTGTGCGTAGATGTCTCTGGCGGCGCGTTCGGCAGCGCCGCGCGTGTAGCTACTGCCGCACTGCGCGCCTCCGCGGAGCGCCCTCTCGCGGCGCCATCGTGCCTCCAGAGCGGTGCGGCGGAAGGGGGGATAGCCCGCTAAGCCTATTTACGGTTGTGTGCGTCGAGCGAGAAGTGAGGGCGCAACGGCGATAGAGCGAGCGAGACGGGTACACGGCCCGACAAGACCGCCGAACAAAGAGAGCCCGAGAAACCGCCGGCCCAGTGGCCCGGAGGGGGGGGTCGAACCATGGCGTGCCGTTGGTGGGGGAAAGGTTCGGCCGCAGCGGGTCGCAGGGGGAACTAGAAGGTACAGGAGAAAGAGATCGTGTGATAGTGTATGCGCCGAACGGAGAGCGTACACATTCGTTCGGGTGGTTGTGTTCGTGTCGCGTGTTTGTGTGTGCCTCTCTTCTGACAATGAGCCGCGGCGGTGACTGTGATAAGTGAGAGACAGCGGGAGAGAGAGCACGGTCTGCTAACACCGCAAAAGATTCGCGTAGTGTTGCCCGCGCGCGTGTGTGTGTGTGTTTCGTTACTATTATTATTTTTTTTCGTGTTTTTTTTGTTCTACACTTAATTGTTAAAAGATAAGATAAGCAAAGGAGCGCCCAGTGTTTTGTGCTCGTGACCGCGTGTTTCGGCAGTGGAGAAGGAATCCCGAAGTAATTAGAGAAAGAGCGAGAAAAAAGGGATTACGATAATAATAATAACAACGAATAAAAGTATTAAAACGTCGTTGGTGCGGATTCGGGAGCGCGAGTGTGCGGGTTCCCCGTAGCAGAGGGGAAAGAAAAAACGCCAAAGGCCCGCTACGAGTGACGATAGAGCAACGAAAAAATAAAATATAAAAACGAGAGTCAACTTGATGACTCGTTTTTTCGTATGGTGGCATTCGGTTCGCCGTATAAAAAATCATTGTTAATTATGTTCAATGTACCGCCCAAGTTTTACGAGCTTTGTCGCCTTTGTTTATCGTCGGACGGCTCGAAGTTGCCGATATTCGATGACGAGGGCTTGCAGCGTAACTTCGCCGACAAGATACTTACGTGCCTCTCGATAGCGGTAAGCGATCTAAACCGGAATACGCGTACGATTGTACAAAGACTCCGTAACGTTTTTCTTCTTCTTTTCTTCTATTCTTCGAACTACCGAAAACCAGCCAATCTTCTCTCTCCCTCTCATTCTTCTTCTTCTTATCTTTTATCTCGTTCGTTCCCGTCTTTCTTGGGTTCCGTTCGCGTTGTGTCGTCTCATCAAAAATAGACGCAACATCTGGGGAGAGAGAGCCCGCCGTCTTTCTCTCTCATCTCGTTTGGGATATGTGCGTTCTCGCGTTGGACTCGAAATCTTTCAGCTCCCTTCGACGAATTTTATACCTCGGAGAGCATAATCGAAGCGTACACCCTCGATATCCTTGTTCCCCATTCGTCTTTATCCCCGAGAAAACAACGAGTCTGAGAGAGAAAGACATCGGCGACTGTACTGTCCCTCGTAGTTTTATATTTCTCTATAGGCCTATATATATCCGTCTATACGTCCGCATGCGTCTGTTGGTATTCGTGCTATCGGATTTATTCGTGTTGGTGCGCGTGGCACGGGGAGAAAGTTTGGCAAGAGATGTGTCCGGGAGATAAGACTCGCGGCTCCATCACTGTGTACGTACGAATTACACACGTACGACAGCGTATATGTGCGTCGATGCATGAGCTATCGAAAGGTTTTAAAATGGCTGTGATAACGATGCCTCGTCCTTTATTTATTACCTATCACTCTCCGACATATAGTACCAATTCTCCACGCAGCTGTGCAAGTGTTGATTAATTTTATCAATAAATCCTAACGTTCTACAAAACGTTGCTTTATTGCTCGGGTTTTTCTTCGTTTTTTTTCTCTTTTTTTTTCGTTGGGTATCTCCAGGCGGAGGCCACCAACGAGAAAAAGAGAGCAAGAGAGGGGCCACGCGTACGCGCGTAAGAGAGAGACCAACGCTCGTATAAATCGTGGCTCCTTATTTGGACCGCCCTGTTATCAGGTTTCACACGCTTACGCTCACACGTAACGCACACAGGCATACGCCGACGAATCACGCTTAGAACTCTTGTCAGAAAGCGGCGTGGGTATTGGCGAGCGCGACGAAATCACCAGCCCCGCGGCGAGGGGGGGGGGGGGGGCTCCTCGTCCGATTCCTACCGGCTAAGTACGTTGGCCTATACACGGGGAACAAAAAAAATCGTTCGTTAATTTCAACACGGCAGCTGGGTCGTGCACTATCGCTCGAGTTTTTGCTTTTTTGAAACTGTTGATGCGCGGTTTTTTTCTTTCACTTTCGAATGTGTGGGCGAGACTGCGGTTTTGAAAATAAGGTAGTTTGTGACTTTTCCGAAAAATTTGTTTTGCTATTTTCTCATTTGTTGGATTTTATATGTTGATATTCGTCGGGGAAAGCTGACATTTTTTATTAACAATTTTTTTACGAGCAAAAAATCGTTAAATATAATTTCGAATTTTTTCAAAATACCAGCAGAACTCCATATAGGTGTCGAAATAAAAAAATGCCCTATTTTATGACGTGTGTACGCGAACTTCATAACCCCATAACTTTTTATGGGGGGGGGGGGGGGGGGGGTTGAATTTCAGATTCCCCCGACTGAATATCATTTATAACCCAATAAATGAGAAAATAGCAAAAAAATTCTACTCATTTTTTGGAAAAGTCACTTATCTAAAGAATTACCGAAAACAATTTTAGATGGCTGTTGGGTAATCGGGGGAAACTTGTTTTGGGTACGTTTTGGATATTACTTTCACGGACCTGAATATTTAACAATTAACTTATTTTCGTCTAGAGTGAAATATAAGTACATCTTATAGTGAAGTATGAAGTAAATATTATAGTATGAAGTACATCTTATCGTGAAGTATAAATATATCTTATACTAGTCAAATTTCACGCCTAGTTGGTGAACTTTTAACGAAAAATTAGGAGTCTAAAAATCGTCTCGTTTTTACGGCGCATTATGGAAATGAGATGCTGACCACGCTCGCCATTATTTAATAATTTATACACTAATAACTCTAGATGCCTATACCGTTGAAGTTTGCATCTTTGGAATACAACAGAAATTCTTTTTCTATTTACTTTTATCTATTTTTATCGTTATCCAAAATGTTTTGCAATCGATTTAGGTTGTAATGATGTTAAAGTTTGCATCGTTGGAGCGTAACGGAAGCTCTTTTATACATGCTATTTTGCTTATTTAAAATTTTCTTTTATTATAGGCGATTAAAAAAAATAGATTTATATTGTAGATCGCTAAATGAATATCTCAAAAGAAATTAAAGGAATTCAGAAATATTCATTTTCATGGCATTCCAACGATGCAAAGTTCAACCTAATGGATTGCAGGTCTTTAATGAGAATCTTGAAAAAATGTCAACATAGCTTCAATCTGGCAAAGAAAATTGGAATGAGCAAAAAAACAATTTTCGTCGCATCCCAATGCTGTGAACTTCAACCTCATAGGTTGTAGGTCTCTAATGAGGATCTTAAAAAAAAAGTTCAACGCAGCTTTAAACTGCGAAAAAAAATTTGGAATAAAAACAATTAATTGGAATTAAAAAAAGAATTTTGGTAGCCCCGACTTTTCAGAGAAAATGTTAAAATGCGTAAATCTACTAAACTTGCCTGAAATATTAAGACTAAGCAGAGAAAAAATTGGCTGATAACGAATCAACGATAAAAAAAAGATTCGTTGCGTTCCAACGATGCAAACTTCAACATCATGAAAATATTAATAATTAAAGAAGTTATAAACAATCTCGTGAAGGTCCTTTGATCTTCAAAGGACCTTCAAAGGTCCTTTGAAACAAAAGAAACGAGTTTTTTTTCTCTTAGAATAGATAATATTGGCTAAGACTTCACCGAGCTTTTTTGTTATCGTGTTTCAGTCATCAAAAGAAAAATTGTACATTTTTGTTCGAATTTTCGCGGAAAAATGACATTATTGTTAAAAACTAATAACTAATAACTAAAAACAATGTTAAGAAGAAATACGTCGGCCAAGATTAAAGTACTGTTACACTGAATAAGTGCACCGAATTTCAAGTCAATTCGTTCATTGGATGTTGAGAAATCGTGTACACCGTTTCGAAAAACAGAGATGGAATTGAAGTATGGTATTGAAGTTTGCATCGTTGGAACGCAACGAAAATATTTTTTCCCTTATTGCACAATTCCTTTTTTGGCACATTTAGCCTGCAAAAATCATTGTAACATTTTTGAAGATCCTTCCTAGAGACCCATAAATTAAACCTACAAAAAACAACTTTACAAAGTAATGAAAATAAAGAAAAATTTTCGTTGCATCCAATGATGCAACGAAATTTTTTAATTGAATTTATTACTTTAATTATTATCTAGCATTATGTTTGGCAGATTTAGATTGTAGATCGCTGAATAAAAATCCGAAAAAATGTTTGCGCGATTTTCGTAGCTTAAATCCGCATTAAGAAAGTTTCGAAATAAAATAAAAATCATTTTCGGTGCGTTCCAACGATGCAAACTTCACCGTCATCTTTTATTTAGTATAATAGTAGAACTTTCGTATGGCTGGATAGTTTATTCAAATTTTAAAAATTATGCAAATGGCTATCTGTAGAAAAAGAATTGATTTTGAACAAAGAAACAACTTTTATCGTGTTTTCATCAACGAATGCATAAACATATATAAAGATAATCTAGTCAGGCGATATAAAATGTTATAAACTCCGCTCTGTGCGAATTTGCAGTGAATCGGACCAATACATTTTGATAGGATTGAAGTTTGCATCGTTGCGATACAATGGAAATCAATTTTTCTCAATTCCAAACCTTTCTATTGGCAGGTTTAGATTACAAAAAAACACGCAACTATTTTTTAAGAAGCTTATTTAGACATGCAATCTAAATTTGCAAACAAACATTATGTATAATAATAATAATAATAAGTAAGTAAAAATATGAAGAAAAAAACTTTTCGTTGCGTTCCAACGATGTGAACTTTAGCACCATAGATTTTGAGATACGACTTACGTTTCATAAAACACAGTTTCGGGAAAAATCCGACCCTTGACAAAAATCGTCATAACTCGGTCAATTTTTTTTAAATTCTTACAAAATGTTCATCGCAAATTGAAGTTAAGACCGTAGACTGAAAAACGATGGAAAATAAACCTTAAGAATTTCAAATTTCAAGCTAATGCCGACCCCTTAAGAAAAATTATGTTGAAGTTTGCATCGTTGAACGCAACGAAAGTACTTCGATTTTTTTGGCAAATTTGGGCTACGAAGACAGCTCAAACTTTTTTTTGCAATTTTTTAAAAGAAATCTGGTGCCCAAATTTTTACGCTAAGATTTTGGACCACGAAAAAATGAAGATATAATTTTTGTTTAAATTTCGTTGCATTTCAACGATGCAAATTTCAACGTCGTTAAGAAAAACGACGTCAGCAATCATAATTCCCCATGAAATTGTACTAAATTTGCGGTTAGGAACGTGAAAATATTTTCAAAATGAATATTTGGACTCATCGAAGTTGACTATTTTTTCTGATATTTTACTCTTTCGTTCAAGTAAAAAAAAAGTTTATTTCGGATTATTTACTCGGACCAAATTATTGATGAAAGACTGCGCCCGAAAATTTGCGTTTCCCCTCGAACTCTTTTACCTAATTTTGCATATGAAAAACAAAGAGTCACGATTCAAAAAAGTCTTCAAAAAAGATTACGGTGAAAAAAAAAGCAAATCGGTTCGGACGGAAGAATATAAACATGTTCAACGTAACGATTACTTCACGTTTATTTTTATTGGTTTTACGCATACGTGCCATTTCATATCTCGGATAATTCAAGTTTTCGGAAGATGCGCTTCGAAAAGTCACAGGAGGCGATGTACAATGGGAGTGTTGTATTTTTTCTATAAATAGTATACTCTATAACTCCCACGTGTACCGAAGTATAATTTCAACCTCGATACTCGGGCGAATCCGCGTGTATGACACGAAAACTCGTGATAAAGGCTCGTATTACGAACGAAACGGGAATACCTTATCGCAAAAATAGAAAAATTCAAGGCAACGTTTTTGTCTCTGATTGCAGGAGGATAATTTTTTTTTCCCTCTTGTATTTTGAGAATTTCATGAAAATTATTTTTCTCCTGCGAATTAAAAGGATTGTACGAATATTTTTGTTCACGGTAATTTTAATAATACGTGAAATCATTATGATGTTGAAGTTTGTATCGTTAGAACGCAACGAAAAATCAGTTCTTTTTAATTGTTCCCATTTTTGTTTGGCTATAAAAATCTCTCAAACGTTTTTACGTATTCTTATCAGATATTTACGACCTCAATTTGCGAAAAATAAGACTTTGAATAAGCATAAAATCAAAGAAATTAATAATTTATTGTTATTCCAAAAATGAAGATTTGCCATTCCTCATTCAACTATCGCTTGTCATAAGAAGTTTCGTCGAGTTTTGGACACACGTCTTTTCTTTCTCCGAGGACAAAACAACGTTTCCTTCCCCACTGCACCTAAACCTTTTCTTGTCTCGTTCTTACGATCCCTACGGTCCCTAATATTCGCCAAATTTTCGTGGCCTTTGAGCTTTTATCGTTGGAACGCAACGGAGACATTTTTTCTATTTCTATTTTCCTTTGTATCAGTCTCAATTTCTTTCGATGCCTTTATTCATTTCTTTTCTTCATATATACCGAATTTATTTGTCCCTTTAAGTTCCTAGATCATGAGATTGAAGTTTGCATCGGTGGAACGCAACGAAAATTAATTCCTTTTAGTAATTCAACTTTTTTTCTTGCTAGTTTAGGCTGTGAAAATATCTCAAACATTTCTACGTATTTTTATTAGAAATTCACGACGTCAATTTGCAAAAAAAAGTCTGTGGATAATGATACAAATAAAGAAAAAAAATATTGTTGCATTCCAACAGTGCAAACTTCAATGTCATGATCTATAAAAATAATCCAGAAAAAACCCCGCGTAATATCCGTACCCTAAATCCTCCCAAAAAAACTTCAGGCAATAAAACAAAAATGTATTTATATTTCTCATTGCGTTTCGTATAGAGGAAACAATCAATAATCATGAAGTTGAAGTTTGCATTGTTGTGACGCAACGAAAATTAATATTTGTGAATTCCTTTTATTTCTTTTTGTAAATTTTGCCTACAAAAATCCTTCAACTACTTTTTAAAACATTTGTTTAGCGATCTACAATATAAATCTATACAAAAAGATCCTCTATAATAATACAAATATGGAGAATAAAATGTGAGAAAGAACTTTCGTTGCATTCCAACGATGCAAACTGCAACACCATCAATAATCTTTCATTTTCATGCTTGCCTTCTTCCCCTTAATGATATTGAAGTTTGCATTGTTGAAATGCAACCAATTTTTTTCTTCTTCCAATTGCATATTTTCCTTTGGCGGATCAAAGTTTCGGAATTTTTTTCTTTTAGATCCTCATTAAAGGGCTAAAACCTGAATCTATCGAAAAACAATTTTGGATAACAATAAAAATGGAGGAAAAGGATATAAATTAAAAAAAACCAATTTCCATTGGTTTCCAGCGATGTAAACTTCGCCAGCATTGAACCTCGCAGTTTAGTCTTAAAATGAATAATATTGGCTAAACGTTGGCCGAGATTTTTTTCGTCATCGTGTTTCAACCATCAAAAGAAAAATTCTGAATTTTTTTCGGGAATTCTTTAAGAAGGCAAAAAACAAGTGAGCCCAGTAAACATTGAGGTATCTTTTCATGTATAATGGAAATGTATAAAAAAAAGTTCAACGTGAAACAATAAATGACTGCAGATTTATAAGCATATTCCATGTGCGCCTTGCCACTGCAGTCCCCAAACCGCGGGAAAGATGCAACTCGTAATTCTTGACTGAAACAAAAAACCAATGAAATTTTCAATTGTCATATATTTTTCTTCTGGGTAAATTAAGAAAAAGCTGAAAAAATCGCGAAATTATAACTTTTTTTAGGTTTGAAAAAAAATGTGTTAAGAAACACTTTAACGTGCTATAAAATTTATTTTAAAAGCCTTTTTCAACGACTTTTTCAATTCACTTAGAAGAGATTTTCATAACGAAGAAATTAAACTTTGGTCTGATTCAAAAGGTCGTTTAGTTTTTTGCTATCACGCCCCCGAATTTGGAAAAATCGTGAAAATGAATACTCGAGAAAACGCGCTCCAAAGTTTTCAATAAGAGGAAATATCAATATGAAATATCGCTTCTCTGCTTTTGGCCTTGTATCTTCGAAAATATTTACAATTGGCCTCTGTAACGTTGTAAATACATTCTTGGCCTGTTTTTCCGTGGTCGGGCTCTACTGCTAAACAAGTACCGCTGAAGTCTCTACTGCTAAAACTGTACTGCTAAAAGGCTCCACAGCTAAAAGCTGTACTGCTAAATGGGCTCTACTGCTAAAACTGGACTGCCAAAACTAGCTTCTGACAGAGGGCTTATATAAGTGCCACTGATGGAGGTTATACTGTACTTTTTGCGGTTTTTTGACGATATTTTGGGATTTTTCTTAGAAAACTTACCTTGCTATAGGTGCCATTGTGTTGCACTCGACGGGATGCGTCCGTAGACACCTCATTTGTACTCCTGTGACGTCAGGAACGTCAAAAGTTAGAAATATCTACCGCCAAAGTTTGTTTGGGTTTGTTTGGGTGAAACTCTTTAACAGTGCTGCATTTAGCAGTACAATTATAGCAGTACAGTTTTAGCAGTAGAGCCCGTTTAGTAGTTATTTTTTAGCAGTGGAGCCCTATTACCGGTTTTTCTATCGATTTAAGGAGGTACAGTAGCTTCAGCAAAATGGTGATAGATCAATAAAATTTGGTGAATATATTCTTTAGTATTATTCATGTAGATACAAATTTCTTCAGATTTTTTGGTTGTGCCGTTTTGTTACAAATAATTCACAAGCGTTTATTCTTATACCCGGAATATATACCTATATCTATAAAAACCCTATGCTTATACACGTGAACTTCAATGTTCAATTATTCGATAACGGCACAATGAAAAAATCTGAAAAAAATTGTATTGACATATATAATACTAAAGAATGTACTCACCAAATTTTATTGATCTATCACCATTTTGAAATTTGACCATGGTTTAGCATGGCAACATTGTATGAAGCTGGTGTACCTCCTTAAGCAATTAAGGTAGTTCTGTAGGTACACGCATGAGTCGAAAGTTTCGGTCGAATCGTATAGTAACATCCAATGCCTATACGATGCTGTTGGTTGTGCATTTTTGACAGAGCTTGTACCCTCTATATATGTCCCACACATTCGCAGCTCATGCATAGATAGGTCTCATACTCGTATAGAGAGCGGCGCTGTAATCGTGGCAACAGCGCGATTTTCCTGCAGTCATAGCGTTGAGCTTCCTATGATCCGTCTTTCGCGAAATATTTTATGTAAATAAAAAAAGCGCGAAAATGTCAACCCGAATGCGATACAAAGGAAAGTTTACAAGAAAAAAGGCGCTTGCTAAAAGACTGAAAGCTATGGCAACCATGTGTCAAGCAAATGCGGCTAAACGCGATGAGAATAACCATAACCTCAACGATCAGCGACAAAAATTCGCTGTCGAAGGACTTCGGATCGTGGATTTACATCTTGCCGACAGTTTAAATTGTATTCGCTGTAACAAAGACATTTTTTGAGGAAAACAGTGAATAAAACCCGAATGGGATTGAATTCTCTTTTACACTGTTGCCATTCCGTTACGGATGGTTGGGCTCGAGTTCGGTGTGGAATAAAATTACCACTTTTCATAAGTCGATATCTCTGAAACTTAACGGTCAAAGTTTGTCATTTAAAAAAAAATCAATTCCACAATAATACTGCGTACACGTGTGTTTTTATTTTGAAATCCTAAGATCCGTTTAGAACCTATATCGAGAAATGCGAGCAAACTCCTATCGGTTTGCGTGTTAGGTATAGCAGGGTGTCTACTGACCTGAAAAGTCATGAAAAATCTTAAATGTCATGAAATTACACTCGACCATGAAAAAGTCATGAAATGTCATGAAAAATTACCAGTCTACCTGAATTATTATACCGTACTAAATTATCGTTGAGTCTATATTCAATATGAACTAACTTTGCGGTACTTGTCGATAGAGAAGCAAATATCGAATCGATAGAAAATAAAATAGAAGAAAGTAAAAGAAAATGATGCGTTATCTCAACATATTAGTTTTTCTTTGTTATTCGTGTAAAGCGACTAGATGATATCACTCAAAGTTCCTAAATGTATGTAATATTTTTCTAGATGTTCCCAAAATATATTTCTTTACAGCAATCTTGAAATTATGTTTGTCTCACATTTTTTACTACATATAGAATTGTACAGTTTGGTGACTTTTCGTTTATTCCATATACTTTTTATTGGCACACAATACACATCTGTTTGAAAGAGCAAAATAAAAATATAAAAATTTAGAAAATCGGTCGCACTGTACAATCATTAAGTATACTTCTATGCCAGAAAGTCATACCAAGAGTCATAAAAAAATCCCCATTCCTTGCCTTAAAAATCCTCAAATGTCATGCAATTTCAGTTCTGGTCAAAATTAGACACCGTGTATAGGGATCGTGTGCAAAATACCCATATTCAATTGCAATTATCTCACGAACTAAACGGTGAATCGAATTCAATTTTTGGGCATCAGTCCATGAAGGTGATATCTACGCCATACTTAGATTTCAGCCAATTCCTAAGATTTGACCGTAACTACAGAACTACCTTAAAAAAAACAAACGATTTTTCGGACCTCCTAATTCAGGCTCCGGCCTTAAAGTAATCATTGAACCTCGCAGTACAACGGACATTTTCGAATTTCAGGTGAAAGATGGCGACTGTTTACCACCGATCATCTGTCATCGCTGCGTGTACAAATTGGACATACTACACAATTTTCGCGAGGTCTCGCGAAAGTCCGACATCATACTCAAACAGTACCTGGACTGCGCAAAGCAATTGTCGTCGCAGGACGACCAGGTAATTCCGTTCGTTCGCCTCACCGTTCGCCTTCACCACCTGCCAATGCACCAAACGTGTCCGGGCCGACCGACGAACAATCGTTCGCGAGCGAGACCGGAAAATAAATGCCAACGAAAATGCAGAACGTTGAAAAAAAAATGCTGATACACATTCGCTTGGCCATTGACGAAACGATGAATACGACGATGAAGACGTTGGCCGAAGCCTCGTTTGAAATTGACCCGAACCGTGCTGACACTCGCGAACAGTCATACAATTCTGAGTAGTGATGAAATCAGGAATGCGCAACATGTGCAATTTGATTGTAGATAAGAGCTCCTATACGTACGTGTGTTTATGCGGGGTTTGAAAATATAAACGAGTTTTCCAAGTGCTCTGTCGAGCTTTCGATATACTTGCGGTACGTGCATGAGAATAATAATAATAGCGCAGCGCGAGAGTATTTGCGGAAAAGCTCGATAAAACAGTCGGAAATCTCGTTTACGCTCTCAAAGCCGACAACTTTTAATCTGGACGCGTACTGATATATCAATGGTATTGCATAAGACACTTTTCAAGGCCGTGCATTTTCTACGAGCTTCCCAACCTTATCAGACTGACCGTGATTCATTCGAACAAAAAAGAGGGAAAACATTCAACGGAGGAGACAAAGAGAGAAAATATCGGTAAACGGTGGTTTTACGTAGAGAGAGCGAGATATCGACGTACGAGTCGAATACAAAGCTGAGAACTTTGTCAGCTTTATCGCCACGTCTCGTGCAGCTCGGTTGTTTTCCTTTCTTTAGTTTTATTTTCATTCTGCTGTGTTCTGACTTTCGACGGGAAAAAGGGCGATATGTACAGTGAAAAAATGGGAGACGTTAAGGCCTTAGGCCACAGTAACGGGTATAAAATCATGTGCGAATTTAACCATTTTTTTTCGTATGGAAAATTGATTCACTCATAAAATTAATTACACATCTACTTAGTATGAATGTCAAGCTGTTGAACATTTCTTTAATCGGTTTACAAAATGGCCGACTACTCGAAACTTCTCGAAACAGCTTTTTCCAATTGGCGTGACAAATAACTTCACAATTTTCGCTCATTTTACTTCAAATTTAAAAGTTATGTTCCTAATTGCATTTCGCAGAGAAGTACGTACGGAATTTCTGCTTAATCGAAAACTTTTCATTTTACGAGCAGTTTATGAGCAGTTATAACGAAATTTTTCACTGAAAATTCACGACAAATTCTACGATTTTTGAATAAAACAATATTTTTTAAATCCCGTACGTACTTCTCTAGGTATTCTAATGTAGATTGACGAGAATTTTTGTTTTTTGTTCTAGGTAAAAAATTGTGGATGCTAAATGTCACGCCGCGGAACGCCTAAAAAAAAGATAAAAGAAAATATTAGTAGTCGTCCATTGTTTACATCGAAAAGAAAAATTTCTAACAGCTTGATATTCATACTAAATAGTGTAATTAATTTTATGAATGCATCACTTTTTCATACGAAAAAGTTAAGGGGCTAGGCTATGAGGCGAAAGTCAGGGTTATTTGATAAAAATTGTTTTGAAGATATAAGATGATTAAAAAAACGTTTGGACTTCTATTTGTATGTACGTTGACAAAGTTTTGTACCAGATTTCGCTTAAAAATATTTTTCATTACAGAAGTTATAAAAAATCTCGTGAAGGAGATTTAATGATATTGGAGTTTGCATCGTTGGAACGCAACGAAAGTCCAGTACCTTGATCTACTTTTGGCCAATTGGGGCTCTGAAAAACACTCGAACGTTTTTGAGAGTCCTAGTAAGAAATCTGAAGCCCAAATTTGCTGGATAAGATTTTGGGTGATGAAGAAAATGTGGAAATCAACGTTTTTGAAACATTTTTCGTTGCATTCCAACGCTGCAAACTTCAACATCGTGAGCTTGATATCAAACAGATTTTTTTTCTTTTCTTAAAATGCATAATATTGGCTAAAACTCGACCAAGATTTTTTTTGTTATCGTGTTTCAATCATGCAAAAACATTCTGAATTTCTTTCGATTTTTCGAGGAAAAATGACATTATTGTTCATAACTAATGAAAAAAATGTCGAGGAGGGAAATTCCTTTAGACGCCCAAAAATGAGTCATTTTTTCATGAATTTTTTTAAAGGTGATAAAATAATCGGATCGGTTTAAAATTTCGACATTATCTTATTACAACTTTCAAGTGTTGAAATTTTTGTCTTTTTTAAACAAAACAAAATGGCGGCGTTATAAGGTATTCCTTTAGGCGTTTTTTGAAAAACTGCTCATGTTATAGCTCAAAAAGTTATTGATCGATCTGCCTGACATTTCGGGAGGTTTCTCACTATAACATTATTGGAAGGATATGCCTGAAGTTTTAAGGCTATCGTGTAAATAAATTACATTTTTGGTGTAAAAATTGTCGAGAAAATGGTCAAAAATATGAAAATTTGATGCCAAAGCCTACTCAATTTTTAATTTTTATACTTTTTAAAATTTTTTATAGGTATATCCTTACGATAATGTAACGAAATCAAATTTTTTCTCGTATTGCCCATTTTTTGTGCACATTTAAGCTAAAAAATCACTGAAGTATTTATGCAGATCCTTATTAGAAATTCTTAATGCTAAAACTGTCAAACAGGAGTTCAGATATTAATGAAAATAAAGAAATGAAAAATGGAGGTTTTTCGCTGCATTGCAACGCTGCAAACTTCAACACTAGAGCGACGAACGAGCGTTCGTCATTTTCACAGTAGCCTAACCCCTTAAGGTAGTTATAGAACTTTGATCATGTAACCGGTGAGTGGAATAGGATCGAGATAAGGTGAATTATCATGGGATAGATAGGATGTCTGGTGATATTGCGAAACGAGGAAAAAGTAGAAAGTCGATCGATTCGTTATCGCTTTCAATCTGCTGGATTTTTGGACTACGAATTTCATCTCTTATCAGCGCTGCGTTGATATCTTTTTACATCGTTATAAAAAATTGACATTGAAGTTTGCTTCGTTGAAACTCAACGAAACTTTAGTAGCCAGATCCTTTTTTTTAATAGCAAATTTTAATAGCAGTTTTTAATAGCAAACAATCCTGAGCGAAAATCTCCAGCCCAAATTTGCAGGCTCAGATTTTGCACGATGAAGAAAATTGACCACAAATGAAAAAGGAATTTTCATTGCATTCCAATGATGCAAAATTCAACGCTGATAAGGTATAGTGTTTAGTTTTGGAAAATTGTAGAAAAAAAATGTAGGAATAACATAGAATCTTTGGTTATGAATTTTGAGAAAATTCATTGATTGAGGGAACAATCTCGTTATGTGAGACTTTTTTCGATCAGAGCATATACGCAATGTTCAGTAGTATTGAACGAGTCAATTATTCATGACAACTTATTGTTTTAGGATGTTTAAAACTATATATATTTTTTAGGATCGTTGCTACGGCGATCTATACCTTAAATCTGCAAAAAGAAAGATTCCTGGTAATAACATATGAAAAATAATCGTCGGCGAATTTGAACGATGCAAACTTTACCGCGATAGATAAATATTCCTTTGTAAATAAAGTTCACAAGCGCCTGACGTCGAAACCGTTTTTTGTCTTCGGGACGATAATAAAGTCGCGCAATTTTACATCAAACTTCTTTAGATCGATTTGAGAACAACACTGATAGTTGGATAATCGCCAGATTCTCGGAGAATTCTCGATCCAGGAGATCGTTACGTCTCAAAGTTAAAAAAAAAAGAAATAAAAATCCCGGATCGTATTTCACATTTAACGTGGATCATCGTTTTTACTCTTCCAATCTCAGAAATTTAAGTACTCGTTTAATGATCGAACGATTAGCTAGGAAATGGACAAGTGTACAAGGCCTGTGCGCACGACGTCCTTGCATCATCGTTTTTCTGCTCAATATCCGTGTGTGCGTGTATGTGTGTGATAAGAATCTTCGAAATTCATTAAGAATCGATAAAAATCATCTACGAGCGAAAAAACAATCACTCGGTTGTCAAGTTGTTACACATTCACTTCGTGAACATTTTCCGTGCTTGGAAAAGAAGATCTGGGCACTGCCTAGAAAGAGGAACCACACGTTGAAGCTCGTAACATTGGGATGCGATGAGAATTAATTTTTTTTTCTACTACGTAAATGCGTTGCCCCTCAAATTAAAAAAAAAAAAATCAAACGTTTCGTTCGGGAGCCTCGTTAGAGATCCACAACCCGAACGTGCACAAAGTCTTTTTTCGGTAATAACGAAAGCGAAGAAACCAAAAAATTAAAGAGGGATTTTCGTTGCATTCCAATCGATATTCGTGGCTGTTACGCATGTGGAAAACACGGAAAATTCAGAGAATTTCTTTCCTCCTGCAACAATCAGGGAAAAGTCAGGGAATTTTGAAAATTCTCTGGAATTTTTTCTCGAACTTTACTTTTTGCAAGAATTACAAAAAATGAAACCGACTTGAAAAAAAAGACTAAAAATTATAAAAATGAATATTTTGTATATTTTTGATATTTATATTATTCATTATATAAAAAAAAAACGTTGTCAGTGCCAAACATTGAAAATTTAAAGAAGGAAAAACTAATTTACTCTAAAATGCGATATATTTTTATTCGATCTGTCGATACACAAGCACACGATTATTCTTGTAGATACGTGTTTGTATTTATTTTTTATTTTTTAGCATCGAAATGAAGCGGAAGTTTGCATCGTTGGAATGCAGCGATTTTTTGCTCATTTTCCGTTCCTGTATTTTTATCATAATCCAAAGCCTTTCCTTTGCAAATTGAAGTCGTAAATCTCGAATAAGATTTCGTAAAAACGTTTCAGTTTCCACAGCCTAAAGCAGCCAAAAAAATGAAGTAATTTAAAAAAATTATATTTCGTTGCACTCCAATGATGCAAAGTTCAACATCATGACACAGACATACAAAATTCTGTTTACGGTAAAGAACAGATCCTGTATTAGCTTTTAATGTATTTTTTTTTTACTTTACAGTGCTTGAATTATTTTTCGACTTTCAGTTTTTTCAAATTGTATTTTGATACTTAACATTTTCATATATAAGATCCTAAAAAAAATAATTTTCTTTCTATGACCCCAATCTCTCTGGAATATTTTCAAAACCTGTGTGGAAAACCTGGAAAATTTTGGAAATTGCTGAATCAATAATGTCTAACAACCATGATATAAGTCAAAGTTGAGATCGACGAATGATTTTTTCTAGCCATCCTAACTCTTCGATGGTGTTGAAGTTTAAATCGTTGGGATGCAACGAAAGGTCTTTAAAATTATTTTCTTTTCCCATTTTTATTACAATCTATCATTTTTTTCAATAGATCAAGTTCGTGGATCTCTTATGACGATAATAAAAAACTGTTTGGGCGTGCTTCGTACCCCAAACCGGCGAAAAAACGTGAGCAGTAGAAGGAAAATGAACCTTCGTTACATTCCGACAATGCAAACTTCATGAGATTGAAGTTTGCATCGTTGAAGTGCGTGAAAATGATTTTTTCTACTCCCCCAAAATTGATTTAGCCGATTTTGGATACGAAATTCCCTCAACTGTTTTTTAAGACGCTTTTTTGGAGATCTTCACTCTAAATTTGCACGAAAATATTTCGTATACTAATAAAAGTATGGAAATAAACATATTAAAAAAAACAATGTTCGTTGCGTCCCAACGCTGCAAGCTTCAACATCATACCTTTGTCCTTGATTGAACTACAAAAATAGTCAAAATAATCATACAACAAATTGAATCCATAAACGTGCATTTATTTAAAAAAAATCTTAATAATATATTTGATTTTCCAGGAAAAATCTTTCTCCACTGCCAAAATAAAGGACGAGAATCCGACGCAGTCGTTTCTCCAATTAAACAAGACCCTATTCAACGAGGACGCGAACTCACCCGCGAACATAAATCAAAACGTAATACCTCATACGCAGACGGAACGAACGGACGAGATGAGGGGTGACGCGGAGGAGCAGAATCATGAACAAATGGCGGGTAGCATAAAGTGCGAGCCCGAGGACGACACGTGCTCGAACAGCACGGATCCGGACAGATTGGAGATCGAGGATCGCGAGGCTGAACACGAGAGCGACGGCGAGGAGAACGGCTACGACATGACCGTGAACAAACGCATCAAGCTGGAGAACAGTTACGAGAGCAGCTCCAAGAGGAGTACACCAAATGCCGGCAGTCCCGTCAATCGAATGGACACACCTGAAAGCAATTGCTCCGATACCCACATAGATCAGGAAACCACTAAGTTGTGGCAGGCTCTCGCTAAGTAAGCACCGTCACTAATCTTGAACGAACTAAGGGGCTACTACATCTACCTAGAGGCACGAAAAAATGGCCAAATTCAGTTTTCTTTTCTGGGGAACGGTTGGTGAAAAAGAAACGAATTTTTTTTCACCACAAAGGTACATATCGACGCTGCTCACGAAAAATAGCACGATTCCATATTCACCGCGAAAACTAGCTTGTTTGATTTTCACTGTAAAAACTAGTGTAAAAGGAGTAAGCTTAAAACCTTAAGGATCTCATCGCTCGTACAATCTAACCAAAAATAGTTTTGGTGAGAATTTAAAGTCCTTCGTGCTCAGGTAAAAATATGGAAAAATAAACCATTAGTATTCTTTAAAAAATATGACAATTTTTTGCGTTGTCAAATTTTTATTTTATACTCGTTGCTTTTATTAACATTTTGATAATAACAATTAAAATCGATAGTAGTAACTTTTATAAAAAAAACAATATCAAACTTAAACCCAGCTCCAGCTTAAACGGTCCATCCAAAATCTAAAATCTAAACGGGTTGTTCAAGTTAACAATAAATACGACTCGTTGACGATCGTCGATTTTTAATATCATTTCTTTTAACAACGTGGCGACGAATTGAAACTCGAGCATACAACATCTATGAAAAAAGGTCGTCATTTTTACGTAACTATTAAAAAATGAAGATCGATTTTCAAAAAGTGAGGTCGTCAACGTTCTTTAGCCCTTGTCACACTTCTGTAGAATTACGTACTTGCCACACTGCGGTTGATTCACACCCCAGCGACAAAAAATGTTACAAAAAATAAACTATTGAATATTTGTAATTTGAAATTTCGTCAGATTATCTAGGGAGTTCACTTGAAAAGACCATGTAGGTTATTTAGTCGAAAATCAAAATAACTCTTGCCATACTTCTATAGAATACACATCAATACATTTTAGCACAAGAGAAAAAGTGGGTGGGGTGTTTCGAACCGCACAGTGGCAAGTAAGGGTTAAATGTTTCTCATCGTATCTCCTGTAAATTTAGAAACAATTCATCGAGTGGTCCTCGAGATATGTCCACCCACTTTGAAAACGGTGTTTCGAGAGTTATTCCGTCGTAATAATCACTTCGAGGAGAAACAACTGTTCCCGGTAATGGGACGCACTAAACTGACTTTTTCGCCGTATTGAAAGGGTTAATATTGGCTGAGACTTGAGCGAGCTCTTTTTTGCGATCGTGTTTTAATCGTCAAACTTTTTTTCATTTTTTTTTCGATTTTTCGACGAAAAATTACATTGTTAATAACTAAAAAAAATGTTAAGAAGCAAAACTTCGGTCAAGACTAAACTACTGTTACACTGAATAAGTGTACAGAATTTCAAGTCAATCCGTTCATTGGATATCGAGAAATCGTGTACACCGTTTTGAAAGACATAGTTTCGAGAAAAACGCGTTTAAAGTTTCACTAGTAGTTTTATCGTTGCAATCATATGGTGTTGAAGTTTCCATCGTTGGAACGCAACGAAAGTTCGTTCTTACATTTTATTTTTCATATTTTTTATCGCTAAAGATCTTTTTTTTCAAATAGATTTATATTGTAGTTCGTAAAACAAATATTTTGAAAAATGGTTGGAGGATTTTTGTAGGCAAAGCTTGCCAAAAGAAATGAAAGGAATTCAGAAATATAAGTTTTCGTTGCGTTCCAACGCTGCAAACTTCAACCTCTTGTGATCATAAGTTTATCTTGAATCTGCGATTTCTGCACCATATGTTGGACCTTCCTCTTCAATTTGAGTTGCCTCAAGCGGCGAACGAGTTTTCGTCATTTTCACAGTAGCCTAACCCCTTAAGGTGGCACGAGCACTGTCTCCGTTATTCGATCGTTGCTGATTTTTTTTCCCTCCTATTCTACAAATAACGCACGCAGAAGCGAGCGTGTATGAAAACGCAAGCAAGGCCATCGGCTAGTTGCGCCAAACAAATAGAGCCGAAGCCGACAGATTCAACGTAGTCTCTTATGGAAAAGACGCTGCGACCGCGTTTCGGTTCAGCTTTATTCGTATCTCGCAATCAGATGCACAGGGCAGCAAGCGCGTAGCGTTCTCCGGATATTTCACGCATCGAAAGTATATTGGAGAATACAGCGCCTGCCGAACTTTCCAATGAGAATTCGGTAATCAGTGCCAGTGATTAGTCATTTTTCCACCTACTCGTGCAGAGGTTATATCGTGCGTTTTTTAAAACCTTGTCAATGGAAATGCAATAATGGGATGCAATGGAAATCCTTGGTTCTTGTTCTTAAAAAAAAAATGATAACATGGCTGTTACGCGTATGGAAAACAGGGAAAAGTCCGGGAATATTTATAATTCTCCGGAATTTCTTCAGAATTTACGTTTTGCAAGAATAACGAAAAATAAAACCGACTTGAAAAAAAACCGTAAGGTATAAAAATAAATATTTTTGTATATTTTAAATATTTATATTATTTTTCATTAAGGGGTCTTCTCACTTTAGACGCTAAAAAAAATTCATGAATTTTTTTGATCGGTTTATATTATAGATATTGATATAAAAGTTGTTACACTTAATAAATACACTTTCCAAATACATTTTTGAAAAAATATTCATTTAAGTCACTATTTATAAACGAAAATGGTAGTTAAAAAAATGTCCTAAAAAAATTGTACGTCTGCGCTGTTGATGAAATCTCGGAGATGGATCATCCAAAACAAAAAAATCAAACGGTTTCAGATTCAGTATGTTAATGGCTATGGAAAAACAAAAAACGTTTTTTCACCGTTTTCGGCAAAATAGTAATGTCAAAATTTTAAAAAATCCTTGATATGCGCTATGGCTATAGTTGTAAAGAATATGTGGTTAAAATTTCATAAGAATCGGTTCAATAGTTTCGAAGATTTCAACAACAAGCCGTCGAAAAACGTTGTTTTGAGAAAAACGCGTTTAAAGTTTGTTTGGGTTACATAAATACATTAAAAAAAATGTTATGTGTATTTATTAAGTGTAACAACCTTTATATCAATATCTATAATATAAACCTATCAAAAAATAATGAAAATAGCATTTTTTTAACGTCTAAAGTAAAAAGACCCCTTAAGTACAAAAAAACATACATCAGTGGGAAACATTAAAGATTGCAAAAACTATTGTTTTTTAGTCCTCATTATACAACGCTTTGCGTTTTTGATATCCCACTCACATGTAACTTCAAAAACTAATTTACTCCAAAGCTTTAAATATAGGTATCCAATTTGTCGACACACAATCACACAATTATTATCCTAAATAAGTTTCTATATTTATTTTTTATTTATTGGCACCGACATAAAAATCATAAATGTATTCTTTTTCCTTTACAGAGTTTAAATTATTTTTCGAATTTCAGTTTTTCAATTTCATTTTTATTTTTAACATTTTCATGTATTTTATGTAAAAACTTCTTTATTTGACCACAATCTCGCTGGAATATTTGCAAAATCTGTGTGGGTAAACCTGGAAAAGTTGGGGAATTTCTGAGTCAATAATGCGTAACAATTAACCAAAATCCTTTTTTGCAAGTCAGATTGCAGATCTTCGATAACGATTCTCGCAGTCTTAACCTGCAAAAAAAACATTTTCATTACGTTTCAACGACGCGATCTTCAACATCGTAAAACAGGCGAGATAGGCGTAACGACTGTGATAATACCGTAATCGAAAGTGTCCAGTTTTTCCATGGTTTTCCATATGTGAGACCGTTTACAGTTCTAATAATAGTCATGATCGTAAATCAAGATTGAATAATAATGAGTCGTGCACAGTGATATCACTCGTTTCATTGCCAAGTATCTCTCGTCTCACCCTCTCTTTTGTCTATCCTCGTCCCTCTGGACATTCACAATTAAGTCATAGTATTTTCGAAACGTGGCATAACTACGAGAAAATGCTGCATACTTGTTCACGAATGACCCATCGGTCGATGGAACAATAGACTTTCTTCGCATGCTTTACGTGAGAAAACAAAAAGGGAAAGTCTTCAGTATGGCACTGTTAAAAATAATGATTCGCAAAAAGAAAACGATTTTCGATAATAATAAAAATGAAGAGACAGAGGAGAGTTTTCGTTGCATTCCAACGATGCAAACTTCAGCCTCGGAAATAACAAAAACAGCCGGAAATTATGACATTGGAGTTCGCATAGTTGAAGTTCAACGGTTTTTTTTTTAATTTTTTAATTTTTGTGCTTATCCAAGTCCTGTTTTTTTTTTGCAAATTGAGGTCGAAATCTCTTATTAGAATACGTCAAAGAAATTTAAAAACAAGTCTTTATTTAAAAGGTACTGTACTAAAAAGTAAAATTAACGTTCAGTAAAATTGAAAATCAAAACAGTATAACTACGAAAAAGTCCCTTGGTCACTCATCATAGGTGCAAGTCCTTAAAAGGTACATAAACGTAGATATTTTAAAAATATGAAATATAAATTTTTAAAGCTTGCGGCTTTTTTTCAGGCATTTTCAAGTAGTATTAGTACTTATGACGTTCGACGCCTCAAGCTTTTGAAATTTATATTCAATATTTTTTTTAAAATCTACGTTTACGTATCTTTTAAGTACTCGCACCTATGATGAGTGACCAAGGGACTTTTTTGTAGTTATACTGTTTTGATTTTCAATTTTACTGAATATTGTTTTCTACTTTTTAGTACAGAACCTTTTAAATAAGAGCTTGTTTAAAAAAATTACTTTTTATATACTTTTTAGTATTAAAATTTGTTTATTTATTTGCCATGCCAGGCCCCCATGGCATTCAGACATCGGCGTAATAAAAAATCTTGCCTTAGGTTATAAAGGTTTTCGCGAGAAACTTTGTAATAGTGTAATTATAAATAGTGGTCAAGTCAACAAAGTTAATGAGCCCAAACTTGATTGTCCTAGCATTTGCCATTGGGCAATATTTTTTAAATTCGGTTTTTTATACATGTTAGTACAAGTCTTAAAGTAAAAGGAATTTTTTAAAATTATTTTGAAACAAAATGGCGCTGTAGACGATGAAAGAAAACTCCTTTTTTTATAGTCCTCTACTATTCGCACAGGTAATAATTTTCAAGCTAGAACAAAATACGAAATATATTTTTTCAAAGTAGATATCAAAAACTAGTCCAGTACGTAGGGGTTTTTCAAAATATTGATAAAAAAATGGCGTTAATATGAAAACAAAAAAACGGTCGAAAATCGATCATAAAATTTTTAAATGTTCTCTTATCGAAAAAAATTACGTTCTGGACTAGAAAGTGTTATCAAGAAGCTACAGTTAAAATTTCATGTCAATCGATTGAAAACTCGAGGCGCCACGCATACGCCCGTGTCCAAAAACATAGTTTCGAGAAAAACGCGTTCAAAGTTTTATGGGGTTAGGCCACAGTAATGGGTATAAAATCATGTGCGAATTAAAAAATTTTTTTTTCGTATGAAAAAGTAATTCACTCATAAAATTAATTACACATCTATTTAGTATGAATATCAAGCTGTTAGAAAATACAATTTTTTTTCGAGTCCAAAATGGCCGATTACTAATATTTTCTTTTCTTATCTTTTTTTTAAGCGCTCCGCGGCGTGACATTTGGCATCTACAATTTTTTACCTAGAACAAAAAACAAAAATTCTCGTCAGTCTACATTAGAATACCTAGAGAAGTACGTGCGGAGTTTAAAAAATATTGTTTTATTCAAAAGTTGTAGGTATTTGAACTTAAGAAATGAATATTCAGTGAAAAATTTTGTTATAACTGCTCATAAACTGAAAACTGCTCATGAACTGAAAATGAAAAGTTTTCGATTAAACAGAAATTCCGTACGTACTTCTCTGCGAAATGCAATTAGGAACATAACTTTTAAATTTGAACTAAATCGAGTGAAAATTGTTCAAGTTATTTGTCACGCCAATTGGAAAAAAGCTGTTTCGAGAAGTTTCGAGTAGTCGGCCATTTTCTACATCGAAAAAAAAATATATATTTTCTAACAGCTTGATATTCATACTAAATAAATGTGTAATTAATTTTACGAGTGAATCACTTTTTCATGCGAAAAAAAATTATTAAATTCGCACATGATTTTATACCAGTTGTGGCCTAACCCCTTAATCGGCTATGCCTGGATCATACATCTTTCCTTCTAATTCAACATTCTCTTACTTCTTTTCTGGAAGATGTAGGAAAAATAAGCAAAAAAATGTACAAAGGTATATTCCCTCTTACGGAGTTGCATTGCCCACCTCCCACCTCCATCATCAGACTAGCTCCATGTACCATATTATTGCATTGTCACCGAAGTTACATAAGTCTACCAAATTTGAGCTCAATCGGATGCCAGCGGGTGCTTGAAAAATGGATTGCAAATTTTGAACCGGAATAACAGACATACGAGCGAAGCTAGTTAAACAAAAGCTTGTAAAAACGTTTGAGTTATTTTCCACGGTAAAAAAAAAATCCGAAGCAAAAAGAATTGATTTTCGTTGCGTTCGAATGATGCAAACTTCAGTCGGAAATTAGCGCCTGGAAAGGCTGATACGAGAGTAATCCGTCGTAAACATCGAGATAAATTTCGAAGCGTGCCTCGGCTAACGTTTCGTAATACTTTAATCCACTCGACATTGACATTTTCAAGTGTGTTTATTCTCTTTATCACCGAGATACGAGTATCTCATTGCCTTTACCTGCTACCGGCACTGCCAACCGGTAGCCTGTGTTTGCTCTTGTAAATATGTACCTCGCCTTATCGCGCCCCATTCTTTACACACTATGCGCGCCTCTACCCCGGACCTTCCGCTTTCTCTCGCCAATGGAACCCCCTACCAATTACACGGCACACGCCTCCTTGTTCTTCCTTTGTCAATGTAATTGCGAATTATCAGACCCCAAAAACTGTTCGAGATAAACATTCCCGCGGTGCATCTGACTCGGTTGTTCGTAATCTTCTAAGTCCAACCACACGAATCTCCCTTTGGGTCTTGCTTTCCCATAGCTTTGCCTGTCCCGCTGCAAGGATTCGAGTTACACGTTTATTTCTATCAGAATATCAATTCTTTTTCATTTTTTGTCACTTTTTAGCTACAAAAAATACGCGAATGTTTTTTTTTTTTTTCAAAATCCTTATCAGAGTCTTTTCAACGCGAATCTGCCAAACAGATGTTGCATGGTTGTGAAAATAATGATTTTTTTTAATGAAATTTTTCGTTCGATTTCAACGATGTTATTATATAATAACTAAAATAATAAGAAAAACGCGTTTAAAGATTTAACTGATAGAGACTAGATAAGATTTAACTGATAGAACTAGATAGATAAAGTGATAGAGATACGGCCTTGACATTTTTACAGGATATTCTTGAAAGTATAAACTGTCGAAAAAGACAACAAAAAAATCGATTTTTTGACAGTGTCACACTGGTATAGCCCCTTAATTTGGCAAAAAATTATATATCATGATAAAAAAGAAGAAAATGGAAAAGAACTTTCGTTGCATTCCAACTATGCAAACATTGGATCGTTGGAATGCAACGAAAATTCTTTAAAATTTCGTGTTTTTATTTTCATAATCATCCAATATCTTTTCGTACATATTTAGGCTGAAGATCTCGAATAAAGATTCTGAAAAAACATTTGAGTGATTTTGGAGGCCTAAATTATCAACAATAAAATTTAGCTACGAAACTTTCGTTGGGTGCGAACGATGCAAACTTCAATACCATCGTTTTCTTTTCTTTCGTTTTCCATGGTATACCAATATTACTTGTTTACTTTACCAAGCTAATGGCTGAAAAATAAGATCACTTTGTATTTAATTACAAGCTTTTATCTAACTTGACTTTCTGTGAGATGCAAAACGAGAAATCGATATTTCACCCACTTCCCGACTACTTAGAACTCTGACATCTTGCAAACATGCATTTAAAAGGTGACAATGTATGATTCAACTGTAAATATATATATATATATCCATAAAATTTTCGACTTTTTAAGTAAAATTAGCGATATCTAATCATCCATATAAAATCTCACTAACACATACAAACAAATTCGTAGTCGACTGTGTTTGTATGTAAAAAGTTTATATGCGGCAATTAGCCGTAAATTCAATCCCGATTACATTTTTTGTTATTTTTTACAAGCATTCCATGTTCCAATTAAAGACTAAAAAGTCGAAAATAATTTATATGTAAAAAAATATTCAAAAAAACAAGCTTTTATTTAGTGTACTGAAAAGTAGAGAATAATTTTTTTACTAAGTTTTACATGTGACTATAAATAAAAGCTTGGGGCGCTCAAAATTTAGACATATAATCTTTAATTTACATAAATCCGTTAACATATTAAATGGATTTAATTTACTGTGAACTAATCTTAGATTTCTTTTTAAAAAATCCTGAAACTGAGTATAAACGTGTGATAATAGTTTCTCTAATTACTATTGTGCCAAATTAAATACGGTTAACGAAACTGAATTGATCGAATTTATGAATATTGAAAAAGTTGAGCGCCCCAAACTTTTATTTTTAGTCACATATAGGTGACTTGGTAAAGAGAAATTATTTTCTACTTTTTAGTACATTAAATAAAAGCTTGTTTTTTTAAATATTTTTTTTATTCGACAAGTTTAATTTGAATAGCATATTCGGATTGAATTAAAATAGGAAACAAAAAATCACCGATAAGTATTTGTCCAATTATTTTCCTATCGAGAAATCGTTATAAATGCTTTTTTGTTTCTATCCCCAATGAATTAGAGTTGAGCGATTTTCAAACCGTGTTCATCGACTCTTCTCGATTCATCTCCGTCAATATTGCCATTAACCATTATTATTTGTCCCAACAGTAACAGGAGCTTGGAAATAACGCGAACGAACGGCGACAAATTGAACAACGGCTTTACCGGCGAGGCGACAAATTTGCTTCGATCGCTGATAAACAATCGACAAATTGGCATAACCGCGGTGGACGCGGATCGAGCATCGCCGCAAATAAGATTTTACCGGGACACACAGGGTACCACGATCGAGCGGACAGTGCCGGATTGTTCGATACTCGGCAATCGAACGAACATGCCATGCCTTGAAAGCAAGGTACGACACATATCGATAATTCAATTATTATTTATTTATATATTATATATTTATTCATTTATTTATATATTATTATTCAATAACTATTTATCAAACAAATTATTTTTCACGTAAATGACGCATTTTTTTAAAATGTTCATCCACCAGCACGTCGGGGAGGTGCTCAACTCCCAAAGATGAAGAGAAGTGTTTTATTCTCGTGCTTTACTTGCGCTAGACGCGACTGTGGCGATAAAAAAATTCGAGTTATTTGAAAAAATTAATTTTGAAGGAATGAGTAAGAGAAATGCGAAATTGTTTGAACCTTTATTGGTATGTACGATAACAAAGTTGTGTACCAAATTTCACAACAAAATATAAATAACCAGCTAATGCCCGGCATGCGTTGCACTGCCTCTTTGAATTATTCGATACGACTTGCGCGCCACCTATTGCACATTGATGGTACTATATCAGAAAATTTCACGCAAGTGCCAACAACGACTGTACAAAGTTTCAACTCAATCGGATGAACGATGCGCGAACTCATAGAAGCCAAACACACAAACATTAATTTTTATATGATGATAATTAACGAAGTTAAAGACAATTTGGTGAAGGACCTTTCAACATGAGGGGCTCAACAGCGTTCTTAATTTTGGCCACCCGGTTGATCTAAAAAAGAACGAGGTTTACCTTAAGATAGATAATATCGACTAAGACCTGACCGAGCTTTTTTTGTTATTGTGTTTCAATCATAAAAACAAAATTTGAATTTTATTTTCGATTTTTCGACGAAAAATGACATCATTATTGTTAATAGCTAATGAAAAAAATGTTAAGCAGAAAAACGTCGGTCGAAAAACATATTTGTGAGGAAAACCGCGTTTAAAGTTTAACTAGCAGTTCTATTGTAACCATAAGTTTACCTTGAATCTGCGACGTACGAGCGTTTGACATTTTCACAGTAGCCTAACCCCTTAATCACTCGAGAAAAATCTTATCAAGATTCCAAAACGTTCTTCAGGAATGTTCGAACTGATCTTTCGTAAGAGCAACAAATAGATTCGGGTGACCATGCGGAATGAAATGAGCACGAGATTTACGACATTGACGTTTGCGTCGTTGAAATGCAACGAAGAACTAATTCTTTTGAATTAATTCAATATTTTCGGCTGATTCAGGCCATAAAAACGCTCAAACATTTCTACGTATTCTTTTCAGAAATTTACGACCTCAATTTGCAAGAAAAAGCCTTTGGGTAATGAGAAAAATCGAAAGAAAAAAACAATTTAAAAAATCGTTACATTCGTACGATGCAAACTTCATCATCATCGAGAGTTTTTCATTCTGGTAGATTTAATTTCATTTCGAACAAAAACCGCGGGCTGTGAATAAATCCGGGATATTTTGAAATTCATCAATGAAATTCAAATGATTTAAGGGGTTAGGCCATTCTAGAGGCCGAAAAATAGGCTTTTTGGGGATTTTTTTTTTCAGAAAAACTACAAAATAAATTGAGATTACAAAAAAGGGTGTTTATCATACATATCAGTGACTGTATACAATAATTTTTTCGAAGCGATTAATTTCAAAATGGCGGCTGTGCAGCGTTTATCTCAAAACTGCATTTTTTAAGTTGGCCGGAAACATAACTCAGACAATTTTCAACCGATTCACTTGAAATGTTGAATATATCTTGAAAAATACATTGTCTATGGAAGTACGTAGGATTTTTTTTATATTGCATAGTTAATTTGTTATTAACTATTATCTGACGATTTCTTAGGCAAATTTTTCACTTTTCAAAAAAATCGTCAGATAATTGTTAATAACAAATGAACTATGCAATATAAAAAAAAATCCTACGTACTTCCAGAAACAATGTATTTTTCAAGATATATTCAACATTTCAAGTGAATCGGTTCAAAATTGTCTGAGTTATGTTTCCGGCCAACTTAAAAAATGTAGTTTTGAGATAAACGCTGCACAGCCGCCATTTTGAAATTAATCGCTTCAAAAAAATTATTGTATAGTTACTGATATGTACGATAAACACCCATTTTTGTAATCTCGATTTATTTTGTAGTTTTTCTGAAAAAAAAATCCCCAAAAAGCCTATTTTTTCGGCCTCTAGAGTGGCCTAAGGGCTTAATGATTTCTAGGTCTGCATCGTCGAAATTCAATGCAAATGAAGTTTTTCTTTCAATTGGACAATTTTTTGCCAGCCTTTAACCACAAAAATCACTTAAACTCTTTCAAACGATCGCTATCAGAGATCTACAACCTAAATCTGCAAAAATATTGCTGATAACAATAAAAGTGACAAAAACAATCGATTTTCGTCGCTGGCAAGCGCTGCGGAAGTTAATACCTTGTCGATCAAATGCCGTCCCCAATTAACGAGGGGCCCGTCGCCACCTTTCGATCCAATCGATGCAGCGCTCGGAATACAATTACGTCCCAAAGCAGCCATAAATAAAAATATCCAAAACGCAAAACAAGAATAATCCACGCTACCGTACAGGCGAATCCTCCGTCTCTCTATCTCCACGTCCCAAATATTTGCCTCTCGTTAACACGAACGGAAAGGATAAGGAAAAAAAAATCCTTTCCTACATCCCTCAACTTCCCGACGAGCAAATCTCCTCAGGTCGAAGGCAGCGCGAAAAAAAAAGAAACAGAGATTGGGAAATGCCCCTGTGCGACTTACCGATTCTGCACTATAAAAATTCGAGCCCCGAGAAACGTTTTTGTGTGCAAATAAAGTTTTTCCGGGCGAGTGTGGCCAGCAAAAGCGAAGGAAGGCAAATAAAAAGAAGGAGAAGAAAAAAGATGATGGAAAGGACGACGGAGGTATGTTTGTGCGATGTAAATAAATGCTGGCTCGTTTTGGACGAGTGTAGAAGCTTCTAGGCGAAGAAGCCTATCGGGCAAGCAGGGGCAGCAGGTATACAAGCGTCGCACAGTAACTGCATGGCTAACAAAACTGTAGAGGCAGGTCAGGTGACCCTCGGGTGTCAAAGGATCCCTCGGGGTGCTATTTAGGTCCCACCTGCCCTTCAGGTATCGAAGCCCCGTGAACTTTTCCATAAGGACTTGGGAAGCTTCCTTCGACAGATAATAGATAACTACCGGGAAAAGGAACCCCTCTCTCTCTCTCTCTCTCTCTGTCTGTCTCTCTTTCTCTCTCCTTGCAATAGTCGAGACGCCAAATGTTGCAAAGAGCGTACGGGACAAATGTATAGTCATCTCCGAGCTCTCGGACAGTACCGTAACGTGTCAAGCCTCTGTTAACAGATGTTCAGATAAGCCCTACGGGCCCTTGGTGGGCTCACAATGGATTTTTCAAAGACCATTGTTCGCGTATATCGAGGAAATTCGGGATTCTCGGAGTCCCCAGAGGTAATAAGAAGGTATCGAGACGAAGAGAGAGAGAGAGAGAGAGAGAGAGAGAGAGAGAGAGAGAGAGAGAGAGAGAGAGAGAGAGAGAGAGAGAGAGAGAAAGAGATTGTCCATAGTATTTGAGAATTTTCGGTATGGTACTGGAGCGAAGAATAAAGTAGACAGAGAGGGAGGTTTCTTCCTCCGCGCTCTTTGTTAGAATTTTTTTCCATTACAGTGGATCTTTGTACGATAACAGGTAGAGGTCTCCCTCCCACTCTTCGTCTAGGGGGCGAGAGGATCCGAGCGGCTTTTCGGGGGCAGTAAAAGAAGCCTCCGAGTCTTTTCTTTACCTACGTATTTATATACCTGCTCTCCTGAGCCTCGTATACCCGCTGGAAAAATCTTTCGATCGCTGCGCAAAATCTCAATCCTTACCCGTCAACCGGTGAAGGGCCGGAAAGCAGAGAAAGAAAAGCGAAAAAAAAAAACATTACTGCATTAGCACGAAACAGGGTCAGCGGTAGTCGAGTACCCGCGTGATATTTTTTCATTCTCGAAAAACTCGATGCTCCAACCTCCGGCCATATCCGCAGATTGCAAAGTTTTTTTTGTCTCCGCCATTCAACCCGATCTTCGATCGATTGAACGATATTTACGCTTCGTTATTCGCAGAGCGTCTCGATGGACAGCAACCCGTCGAGTCCGGCGAGCATCGGGCGCAAAGAGACGAAGGGACGAAGAAAGCAGAGCTACCCGAGCAAAGCGCCCACGAGCCCCGATCTAATGAATTATCAGCAGGAGTCGGGCGAGGAACAACAGGCCCAAGACTTTACGGCATGGTCGAGCAAAATGAAGGGGAACAAGATGGAGGACAATAATAAACAGCATTACGATCAGCACGGTGGTAATTCGACGAAGAAGGTCGACATGTCGTGCACGAATTGTGGCACAATGACAACGACTATATGGCGACGAAATATGAAGGGGGAAATGGTCTGTAACGCTTGTGGGCTTTATTACAAGCTTCACGGTGTTAACAGACCGGTCACCATGAGAAGGGACACTATACATACCCGTAGACGCCGACCAAAAGGTGAAAAGCCCACCCGGCACAGAAGTGAGTTTATATCCGTGTATAGATTATATATGTATAGTACGAAAATCGTGCCCCGTTCTTCCGAATTCTTGGAACTTTTATTCACAGCACGATACCTTTCCGCAATGCCATTTTGAACCCTCGTCCTTTCTCCCGTGATGGTCCTCGTTTCCTCTGGTCAGGCGTATCGGCTAGTAATGCCCACAGCTCGACCAAACGAGAGAGAGAGAGAGAGAGAGAGAGAGAGAGAGAGAGAGAGAGAGAGAGAGGTTCATACACTACCGAAAAGACGAAAAGTGCACGGAATTTTCAATGGCAGAGTAAAATGCGGGGGAAGCTCGTAACTGAAATCACCGAAAGAAAATTCTTATGCTCAGCCGCCTTGAAGATACATAGGATGGTGGTTTATTATACGGGGATTACCTTTTATTCCGAACCTGATTTTTAAAGATTGTTATTGCTTTGTACAATGCTGGAACAAGTGCTATATTTTAACGAATAATTCTAGAATGTTTTATACGGTCATTGGGGTAGACAGTTAAAATTGTTATTACTTTGTAGAATGCTGGAAAAAGTGCTATCTTCAACAAATGATTCTAGAGTGTTTCATACGATCGGTCATTGGTGTAGCCAGAGGGCAGAATTCCCCTCTCCCCTACGGAAATCACGGTGCCCTGGGAAAAATCGATTCACAATAAGTCATTCAAATAATCGATTCATTTTATTTGTTTCACCCAAGCAAGCGTAAAGAAATAATTCGAAAAAATTGAACTATTTTTTCGGCGTACTTCGCAACATGTGTAGAAAGTAGATATTTCATTGCGTTAAGGGGTTAGGCCACAGTGACGGGTATAATGTCGTGAGCGAATTTAACAATTTTTTTTTTCGTATGAAAAAGTGATTCACTCATAAAATTAATTACACATCTATTTAGTACGAATATCAAGCTGTTAGAGAATATATCTTTTTTTTTATGTACAAAATGGTCTACTACTAATATTTTCTTTTGTCTTTTTTTAGGCGCTCCGCGGCGTGCCATTTAGCATCCACAATTTTTGACCTAGAACAAATAGCAAAAATTCTTGTCAATTTACATTAGAATACCTAGAGAAGTACGTACGGAATTTGAAAAATATTGTTTTATTCAAAAGTTATAGGTATTTGAACTTCAGAAATGAATTTTCAGTGAAAAATTTCGTCATAACTGCTCATAAAATGAAAAGTTTCCGATTAATCAGAAATTCCGTACGTACTTCTCTGCGAATTGCAATTAGGAACATAACTTTAAAATTTGAAGTAAATCGAGTGAAAATTGTCGAAGTTATTTGTCACGCCAATTGGAAAAAAGCTGTTTCGAGAAGTTTCGAGTAGTCGGTGATTTTTTACATCTAAAAAAAAAAATAGATATATTTTTTCTAACAGCTTGATATTCATATTAAATAGATGTGTAGTTAATTTTATGAATGAATCACTTTTTCATACGAAAAAAATTGTTAAATTCGCACACGATTGTATACACGTTACTGTGGCCTAAGGTCTTAAATTATACTTTCGATTAGGAAAGTGTACATGTTAGTTGAGATACTAATTTAATAAGAACTGAGTAATTCAACTAATAATAATAATCGAGTTTTATTGGCACAACTTGCTTAACAAGTTTTTTACAAAAAGTTTCCGATTTGTTTATACACATTTTTCTTACATCTACCTTAATTCTATGTTCTACCCCGCATATCTTCGCTCTCTTTTTCTCACTTTACTCCTCATCTCCATCGCTTTCAACTCCCTCTTCCTCCTTGCGCATTTTTTGACATGCTTTCTCTATTTCTCTGAAATACTGGCATATCCCTATATTTATCTTTCCACTCAACGTGTTTATAATTTTTCTCTCTATCGCCACCTTGTCCACTCCTTGCACCCACTCTTCAGTTTCCTTTCTCGCTTTCGTCGTTACAATTTTTCATCCTTTTTCTCATATTAGCAGGTGCTCCATTGTTTAATTTTCTTTCTTGCAAAATCTGCATCTCCAGTCCTGTTCCCCCTTCTTTCCCGCCCTCCATATATTTCCGCATCTTAGTCTTGCCCACATTTCTTTATCCCTACACGTCACACCCTCCTCCGCCCAATACTTCCATGGCCTTTCCTCATTTTCCACGATATATTTGTAGTTGCCATTATATGACGATTTTCTTATTCTTTCCTCCTCCTCGTCCAAAATGTTCTTTTTTAGGCATTCTTAACCCTTTTCATCTCTTCATCTATTTTATCCTCTTCCCTTCTTTCTCTTACCATTGTGAGTAAATAAACTATTATAAAATGATGGAATTATTCAATAAATTATTAAATTAAAAGTGGGTTTGTTTGGGGTCATTTTTTAGATAAGTGACTTATCCCAAAAATGAGCGTGGATTTTTTCTTGCCATTTTCTCATTTATTGAGTTATAAATTATGATATTCAGTCGGGGGATGCTAAAATTCACCCCCCCCCCCCCCCATACAAGATTTTGCAGTTTTGAAGTTCGCGGAAACACATGATGAAATAGGGCATTAAACATTTCGACGCTTATATTCGGTTTTTTTCTTCGGGTTAGCTCGTAAACAAAATTGTTAACGAAAAATTTCAGCAACCCCCGACTGAATATCATAATTGATAACCCAATAAATGAGAAAATAGCAACAAAAAATGTCAGGCTCATTTCTCGGAAAAGTCACTTGTCTAAAGAATTACTAATTGTCATTTGGGCAATTGTTTTTCGAGAAACTTTCCGCAAAGCGCCTAACAAATCAGGCGGCAAAATCAAACGTCCATCCCCCAAATTCTCCAAGAATTCAATTCCCAGAATGCCCATCGTTTCCCAAACGAGATATATATATGCAAAAAATAAGATTTAAGGCCTTAGGCCACTCTAGATTCCGAAAAAATAGGTTTTTTGGAGATTTTTTTTTTCAGAAAAAGTACAAAATAAATCGAGATTACAAAAAGGGTGTTTATCATACATATCAGTGACTGTATACAATAATTTTTTTGAGGCGATTCATTTCAAAATGGCGGCTGTGCAGCGTTTACCTCAAAACTGCATTTTTTAAGTTGGCCGGAAACATAACTCAGACAATTTTCAACCGATTCACTCGAAATGTTGAATATATCTTGAAAAATACATTGTCTATGGAAGTACGTAGGATTTTTTTTATATTGCATAGTTCATTTGTCATTAACAATTATCTGACGATTTTTTAGGCAAATTTTTCACTTTCCAATATTCAACATTTCAAGTGAATCGGTTGAAAATTGTCTGACAAGGAACATCCGTCAGGTGACACCCTTTAATTTTGTTGAAATTTGGATATGTTATAAAACACCGAAAAGCAAGCAATACGTATTTTTTTTATCGGCGGAAAAACGGCTTTAAGGGCTGAAACGCACCCTCAAAAATGGGGATGTTTTTCGTTTTTCGTCGATAACGTTTTAACGGTACGAGATATTAAAAAATTTCAAATTGCCACAATGTTTATTTTTTTTGTGCACTATACATTGGAAATGAAAACGATAACGTTATCGACGAAAAACGAAAAACACCCCTATTTTCGAGGGTTCGTTCACCCTTAAAAGCGTTTTTTCGCAGATAAAAAAAAATACGTATCGCTTACTTTTCGGTGCTTCATAACATATCCAAATTTCAACAAAATCGAAGGGTGTCACCTGAGGGATGTTCCTTGTGAGTTATGTTTCCGGCCAACTCAAAAAATGGAGTTTTGAGATAAACTCTGCACGGGCGTCATTTTGAAATTAATCGCTTAAAAAAAAGATTGTATACAGTCACTGATATGTACGATAAACACCCTCTTTTGTAATCTCGATTTATTTTGTAGTTTTCCTGAAAAAAAAAAAAATCCCCAAAAAGCCTATTTTTCCGGCCTCTAGAGTGGCCTAACCCCTTAAATTAAAAAAAAAAAAAAAAACAGAACGCGTATGTGAATATTTGGCTTTCTTTCGCAGAGAAAGAGGCTTCGTTGTTGGCACCGCAGCCGGAGCAAATGGACGCCGAGAGTGCGGACATGCTGGCAGCATTGCGACGCCAGATACAGCCTCACCTAATGCTCGCGGCGCTCACACCGCCACATTTGTCAAGCTCCCATCCGTCGGCCTCGCCGGCACAGCTCAATTACTCATTACCCCTGTCGACATACATGATGTCACACGTGAGTAGTAATACGCCGCAGACGTATTCGATAGATCTCGTAAGCCGTTTGACGCGCAAAGCGCCAAACGCCAACTCGACGAATACGAGTCACCAAGCCGTAAACTTTGCGCAGCACGCGAAGAGCAACGAGGCGAGGGAACACTCGCGTAGCCGTCGTCCATCCGACGAGGAGCCGGATGACGGTGACGAGGAAAACATCTCTGACTTACCGCTGAATCTCGTTGCCACCTCGCTCTCGGAGGAGGCACACTGAACACATTGATTACAAAACAAACAAATAATGAAAGCAAATAATAACGCGCGATACAATGATAAAAAGTCGCACTCTCGGAGCCGAAACGATATTAAAATGTGAAGGAACTAACGTACGTTGCCCCGACGATTGTCGCCGGCACCACGTAACGCCGTTGGAGACGAATCTCAGGTGACAGGATATGCGTTTCGTATCCGGAAAAATGGAGAGAAAAACAAACATAAGAAAGATATATACAAACGAACACCGGAGCGTAACGTCGATGAGCGAACGCGCTTTTACGCATCACCGATTCTCATGTTCTCCAATCTCGATGCCTTATTAGCTCTCTATTTAATGTATACATTTTTTGTTTATATATATATATATATATATATATATATATATATATATATATATATATATATATATATATATATATAACTGCGAAATTTGAAGGCGATCACCGAAAATTTGTACAGGAGCGAGTATTCCAGTAACGAGATATCTCGCGAGAGTTCCTCCAAGTAATTGGAATCTCTCATTTGTCGCCAGTTTAATTATTATTTTTAAAAAATCATATTTTAATAATTCTTAATTTTTTTTCCGAAGTTATCTGGCCCGTGGTGCAGAGCAGTATATACTAAGAATTGATATTATTACGCAGTATTAACTATTAACACGTAGTACGAGGGAGATAGGACAGGGGGGATGGGGGGGGGCAGCAAAAGGTGCGTGGGTGTTGCTGTTTATACAAACGCGCCATCACCATGAAAATAATACGGAGATGATATTTTTATACGAAATTTTTTCTATAATCGCCTTTGACGCGAACGCGACTTGTACATACCGAAAAAGTTCATCGTATTTTTTTTTTCTTCTCGTTTTCGTCGAATTTTCTTTTCGTTCGTATTTTGTTTAACGATTATTTTCATTCTACAAATCGTTCGATGGCGCAGTGGTTATTGTTTCGCTGGATTTCGTGTTCAATTGTGTGCCGCTAAATTAATACGTAATTCGCGGTTTGGAAATTCGAACGTACGAACGAAGCAAAATCGAATAGTTTTCGGGCAAATTTTTTCGCGAAATTTTAACGCGGCGCTTTACGCGAGGCCCCGGCGAAGAAAAGTGATAGTCGAAGGCGTGGTGAAGCGTTGAAATATATTGCGACGGGGAATTACCACGGGGATGAAGATTCAAGGGGCGGAGGGGAGAAAGAAACGCGCGTGCTGCTCTTACACCGTGTGCTTTGCTTCCACGGGCTTTTTAGCTGTCGAGGAGCGTGTAGGGAGGAAAGAAAGGAAAAGGATCATAATACTCTGTTTTTTTTAATCGTACGTTCAGTGTGATTAAACTTCGGCGCGATATTCAACCCCCCAAACCCGGACCCCCTGTTTATATACAAATAAGTGATCGAGGGGAGGATTTTTCTTTTCGTATTTTAAGGAAAACTTGATACAAACGGACTACACGAAAAGGGAATATGGAAAAAGCATTAGATGTGCACGTGTACGCGCGTACATACATACGTACATACATATATGTGTGCGCACGAGATTGTGCGGATATACGTAAAGATGTGAAATATACAGATATGCACGTACGCGCGTACTTTCGTACACATCGCGTACTCGTAACTGACAAAGTGCTGGGCGAAAAGTTCGTCTGAATTGTACCATGTACATATTCATCGATATTTCATAACCGCGTACACGTGTACATTATCTTCCTCCGAGGAAATTCGTCCCGGCGGTTTGTGAGGTGTCGCGTAAAATAGGACAGGTGACAAAAGAAACAAACAAAACCACACAAAACTTGCGAAACCCGAAGTCATTCGATTGCCAGTAACACTCGTCGTATTTTCATAGTTTTCTTTTTCTGTTTTTTTTTAATACTCAATGGATATATATATATACACATACATATATATATATATATATGTGCATTTCTCTTAACGCTGAAAAAAATCCATTTACGCCCTTACTTTTGTCTTTTAATCCACGAATCGCGGAGAATTTACTTACCAACGTAGACTTAATAATTTAGCGGATGGAGCGACCTTTCTTTTTTACCCTCAACTTTTAACGAGCTTCGTCGCGAACGACAATTTTGCCTTTTCCCTCGTCTTTCTTTCGTCTTCTGTCGCAAAGCCTCGCGCAACGTGTGAGTTTTCTTTTTACTCCTTTTTCTCAGTGTTTTTTCCCCCTTTGTTGTCAATTGTCCCACGTGTAACGAGGGAAAAGCCAGGATCGAACGAAAAATCAAGTACTTAAGGGAAGAAAAGCGAGAGGCGAACGACGGAACAAAAGTCAAAGCAATATCGGAAGAATCTCGAGAGTCGAACGAGCTGGATAGGCTTTGGAGGACAAAACAGTCGTATGCCGGGGCGTGCCCCGAATCTCAATTTTCGAGCGAAAATGATAACAATGACCGGTAGGATCATCGAACCCGGAGAACTCGGGATGAGACAAATTTAAACAGGCATGATGGTAAATCTCGTGAAATTATCGGGACGCGAAATTTCACTTTGCTAAATCTGCAGAATTAGAAAAGCAGTAAAATTATATTGCTCCTAAGACCGATGCGCTCAAAACTTTTCTCAACGCCATAAAACTACGTCTGTCTTTGTCTTTATATATATATATATATATATATATATATATATATATATATATATATATATATATACCTCTTGCTCTCTTCGTCCCAAATTTAAAAGTGACTTTATTCATTGTGCTAACCCTGAGAACGATTGGTAAAATCATTCTTAGAATTCTCTCGTACAAAGTCCTTCCACAAGAAAACAGAAAAACAACCAACTTTACGTCCAAGCTCGCACTCACGACTTACTTTTTTTTTCTTGTTTTTTTTTCTTTTCTCGCAAGTTTGTACAGATAACGAAATAATCGATAAAGAAAAAAGTATTAAGCAACCTCAGAATAGCGCATAATACTTATGGCCAGTGCATCTTATTACGTGTATCGTTTATTTATCTAATGTCCATATATACCTAAACGAAAACTTTGCCAAAAATAGATTTAGTCTTTGTAACATAGAATATAGTTAAGGGCATATAACAGAACAAATTTCACAAAGCTCCCGTCCGTTTTTCTTCTGCCTCTCCCCTGCTCTCGTCCCGATTTTTTTTTCACCCTTCTCAGTCTTCTACCCACACAATTGTTCTCGCCGAACTCTTTCGTGATCGGTCACAATGCAACGAAAACGTACTTACGAACGAGTTTTGAAAAGTTTGAGCGACGGTCGCCGGGGCAACGATAATTTTGTAACAGCGTGTTTTTTTTTTCATCTCGACGCTATCGGTTGAGAAATTATCGAGCATACGCGCCGCGGAAGTAACTTGAGCTTGGCGGCGGAACTTGTACCGGGCGACAGGCCGTTTTCTTCGCTGTGAAAATTGAAATGGCGATTTTTATGACATCGTCGCACGCTGCGAGTAAAGGCGAAAAAAAAACAATAGTCGATCGAATTATCGAACAATAGGCATTAAATTCAAATATATATTGTTCGCCGATTCGTGCCAGTCGATTGGAGAAGGCCGAAGAAAAAAGTTTTTCTTCGAGGCAAGGATGCGTAGTGGAAAAAATCGACATTTTCATTTTTACGTTATTTGCGTGAGCGAAAACGGAATATTACTCGTGACACGTAGCTGCTGAAAGGCTGAAGTATTTTTTCTACTGCCTATTCGATACTGTCGAGTGAAAGTGCCTTCGGCAATTGGGGTCCCTCATATACACACGTTATTTAAGATATCCATTTGGTATTCCGTATTGTTTTATACGAACGTAAATTGCATCGAGATCGCAGGGCATCACGGTGAAAGGCTATTGACAGTCGCGTTAGAAGATCGGTTATTGGCATCTCTCCATACCTATAAAAAAGGGAAAGCTCAACGGAAGACACCACTGTGACGGACCAAAAGCGGTCGTTCTTCCGATTTTTTTTGCCTACCAGATTTGTTTATTCGGGATCTGGAAAAAGGCATGTTATCAAGCATATATTGAACTTATTTCGAGTAAATTTTCATTGAAAAAAAAATTTTAAACGAACAATGTTATTGACGTACAACAGAGTCTCGGTATAAAAAAATGTGGTCCAACGGCCGGATCGATAAGATGACAATGGGAGGTTTGAAAAATAAAAATAAAGAAGTTTTATAATCTATATAAATGTAGTTCTCGTTGTACGTGGCCCTTTTTCGTAAAAGAAAAAAAATCACCGACTGGCGGGTGTTAAAAAAGTGTAATTTTGGCGAAATTTTTACTTGTATTCGGGGGCTTTAAAAATACTTAATAAAAAATAACAAAACGGCTACGTACAGTGATAGCGACTACAAATGCGGAAATTTTGGTTTTTTAAAATTAAAAATCGGACTAACTTGGTCAATTTTCGATATTTTAACTTGAATTTTTGTTCACATATTCTCGAATTCGTATACTTTGAGGAAATACAAAAATCGATATTTTCCCGTCACAGTGGTGTCTCCCGCCTTAAGATTCAAATGGGCCATGCCTTGACGGTTCATCCGTAATTTTCTTTCCTGACAAGCCGCGTCCACTTAGCTTCAAAGTTAACTTCAACGATACCTCGAATCGTCGAGAAAATCTTAACCCCTTCAGCTTACGTTTTAGTTCGGTTTTTCGTTCAGTTTTAAAACGAGAACAAGAGGCTCAAGTTCTCTTTTTTACCGTATCGAGAGCACGCCCATTCTCGTAGATTCATAAATATAACGAAGCGTTGCTGCACAATCCATCCTAATCGCAGTTTTCACTGAGCATTATTGCACCGACGTGAGATTCTTCCGTATATGCATTTGTACTTTGAGAAAGAAGCATAAAGAAGAAACATTCACAATCGAAATATCGTCGTACGCGAGTACCGATGTCATAGAAAAGCATCTTCGCCATGTTGGTTGTTGAATTCCAATGAATGTTGCTTCGTTGTGTGGTGTTTCTTCTTTTTTCCCCTCTACTTTCCTCGTTGCATCGTACGACAGAGAAAACGGCTATTATTTTAAGCGCGACTTCAAGAGTTAACCCATCCGCTAGAAAAATGGACAGTTAAATATTCTGGCATTTTATTCATTTTTTGTCTTCTTTTCCCCTCATCGCGCCACTTGTCTCCCGTATAATCACGCTCATTGCTATTTTTATCATTATTATCGTTAGTAATATTATTATTATATTTCACGCGCGTTACTTTTGTTTACCGGTAAAGCGTCGTGAGTTACATATATATATATATATATATATATATATATATATATATATATATATATATATGTTTTTTATTACGATCTATTCATCGTATCCCCCCCCTGACCCCCCGAAATTAAATTCGCAGGCTTTGTCCTCTACGATAAGTAAGAATAGGCTTTTGGCGAGCTCTCTATATATACAACACATATATACATACTAATGCTGCGAATTGTGTAGATGATATTTTTTTACAATAACGGTATCGCGAATAGAATAGCGGATATTGCTATTTTACGATTGATATTACTTAATACAAACGAAAAATATGACAGAAGCAACAGCGACAAAAAGTATGAAGGAAAAAGAAAGAAAAAAAAGGAAGAGAAAGGAGTGAGCAGAAGGAGGATGAAAGTAACGAAGTAATAACGAAACTACAAGTGTCTTAACGCTCGAGTATTAGAGAATTTTGTAGTTTGCAAAGAACCGCGCGCCGATTGGGGTTTTTTTTTCCGGAGAATTCGGTTTTGGCGATGGTTTTACGCCGAGGCTTTCTTGTAGAACGTTTTTTTTTATATCAGTATTCCACAACTTTGTTTTATTTTATTTTATTGTATTTTTTTTTAAATTAGCACTTAAGTCTTAATCGACACTTAAAAAAAACGATACGCTACGTAAATCGATTACTTAATTATTAAATTATTTAGTTCTTTTTTTACATGTATTTTTACAGTCACCCTCCCCCTCCAACGTCCCCGATATCCTGATTTCTCTTTTTTTTAATATAATAATTTAATCAAGTAATTTATTATTGTCTTCTCAGTTCGCACTTACCATCGCGACGTTTTGTGCAAACATCACGTAGCAGCCTGACAATGGCTTAATTTATTCTACACTTAATTCATTTGATTCTTATCTCGTTTCGTTTTTTTCTTTATTTTTCCCAACCTTTGTCGATTGGTAATTCACGAGTGTAAATGATCACGATCCCTTAATCTGGCCTCTTATTTCCGACGACATTTTATCCCTGCAACTCCATCGCTTGGCCAACTCCATTCTTCACTCCGTTATTTAATGTAAATTTGGTAGTATTTTCTCTGGTTTTTTTGTTCTTTCTCTCTTGCGCAATCATCTTCATGTTTTTTGTACGATTTACGTATGGCATTCCGCCCCCCCCCCCCCCCAAAGCGTATTCGTCTTTGAGCGATAATTAAAGTCACACGAAATTGAATGCATTTTTGATTCGTTTGTTTTTTCTCGCGGCGAAGAAATGGAAAACAGAAGGTCTCGAAGGACACTGTATTGTACAGCTACGCTCTACCAGAAATTTTAGAGCCTCGCGTAGATCACGCACTGGATACGTACAGTGGACTATATATATATATATATATATATATATGATCATGTGCATATTAAAATGATATATACACGCTATTAAACATGTACACACGCTTTCGGAGCGCTGAAAAAAAAACAAAATAACCCGTCTCCCCGTCACACACGAGTATTAATCCGAACTAATTGACTGAGTATTATTTTTATATCGAATATATACTATAAATAAAATAATGATAAAGAAATTGTAAAAAAAAGAAGACATAAACGTCGTCTCCGTCGCGTAAGATAAAGTGATTAGAAAGAGAATACTCTGTTCGAGGTTCTGTTTTTCCTTCGAGAATGAATTGGAATATATACCGGGTGCACGGTCGTGTGAGAAAAATATATATATTAGCGGACGGAATTCTTTCGGAATGTTTTGTGAACACGAAAAACGACAAATCAAAATTAGCTGCATATTAGTCGAGAAGAACATTTTTATCTTTCCCGAGAGCTCTTGAATTATGGACTTTATAGACACGTGGAATATTTTTGCTTTCATGTGCGCAGAATTTTGATGGCAGCTCCGAGCGAATATTTAATTACTAGACAACTGCAGCAAATGAAAAAAATATATGTATATGATTATGTTGCGATCTTGGTAAAAGCAGAGGTTTAGTTTTTATTCTACTTCGACGTCGATCAGATCGAACGGGGAATAATTAAGGGAGGATACCATTGTGGCGGGCTAAGAAGGTCGTTTTTTTTCGAGTTTTTTGTTGTTGTCTACTAGATTGTTTATTTGGGATTTGAAAAACGGTATTTTGTTAAGCATACATTGAACTAATTTAGTATACATTTTTAATAATGAAAGCTAAAAATGAACAACGTTATTGAGTTAATAACGTTGGTCTGAAAGATAGAAATAAAAAAGTTTTATAATTTTGTAAATGTAGTTCTCGTTGTACGTAGCCATTTATCGAAAAAAAAATACACAACATTTTTACTTATACTTAGGGGCTTAACAAAAACTACATTCTAAAAAACGACTACGTACAAGGTTAACTATTGCAGTTACGGAAATTTTGGTTTTTCAAATTGAAAATCGGACAATTATAGCTGGAGTTATGATTCCGACCAGGTTGAGAAAAATCGTTTCGAGAAAAACGCGATTAAAACTTTTAGTACACGTCAATCGTTGCTCTACCTGCTCCCACTGGATCGTCTGTAACTTGACCAATTTTCAATATTTTAAATTGACATTTTTTTCACATTTTTAAATATGTATACTTTGAGAAAATGCAGAAAAATCGATTTTTCAAACCCATCACAGTGGTGTCCCCCCTTAAGGCATCTCGCTAGGCACAAACATTGCAAATATCCATATATATATATGTTTATAGAAAATTCACAATCTTTTGTCGAATCTTTCGTCGCACGGCCGTTGCACCATTGAAAAAAAGAAAACGTAACCGAAAAATCTTGCGCCTTCGAGTTCTCGGATGGAGAAAAAGCGGGAGAGGAAAAAAATTGTAAAATCTCGTCTAACCGTCCGTTTCTGTTAACACCCGAGCTCCAGTGAAGTAACGAAATGAATATTATAATGTAAAAATACTGCGAGTGCCCAGACGTATTTTGTATACAAGAATGAAGATGATACAAAAATGTTGACATCGAGCCCTACAATGGCGATGAATATTCTACTTAAAACGAGAGTGTGTGAGCAGAGAGAAAAAGAAAGAGAGCGAGAGAGAGTGAGTGAAAGTGAGAGTGAGAAAAATCTGCGAATAAATAATCGACTTTCGTAACGATATTCTTGTCGTCACGGACAAAAATAATAGCAATAGCGACGATAACAAAAAAAGAGGAAGTATAATTTCAAAAAACGAAAGACCGAGAGAGAGAGAGAGAGAGAGAGAGAGAGAGAGAGAGAGAGAGAGAGAGAGAGAGAGAGAGAGAGAGAGAAAGGAAAGAAAATTTACTTTTATATCCAGGAAATTACGAGATAAGTTAGTTCGGGCTTAGGCCAGCAGCTGTTGAGATTATTCAAGGTTGTGTGTATCGTTATAAGTATTTTGAATTGTTGAATAGTAATTAGTGATAAGAACGACGAAATTAAGAGAAAAAAAAACACGAAAGATAATAAATAAATGAAACAATATACACACGGAGGCTCTGATAACGATAACGTACGACCTGCTTCCGCCGATTGCCCCGACAGAGCATCTTTGCATTGTAAACTCATTACACTTATTGCAAATTAACAAGATAAAAATTGTACACGAAAAATATCTATTATTTTTTTACGCTCCATGGAGATAACAATAAAAATTTGAGAAAATAATATTTGTCGACATTCGAGAAAATTTAAATTGGCGAAATTCGAAAAAATAAAAGTTTGTACGAAATTTTAAAAGCAACCGGCGACAATTCCGAATATTTTTTTAATCAAACTATTCACATCTGGCTTGTCAATTTTTTTGAAGTACGAACGAAGATGATTTTTTTTTTGTTAATTTTAAATCAGGCGTGTTGCGAATATTCGCGATGAAGGAAATTTTGGAGAAGAGAAAATGATTTTATGGCAAGTTGAAACTCACCCATTGTCGTGAATGGTCGAAAAAATCGGCTCGAAGACGTCGTACGTAAAAAAAAACCGCATTATATTCCGAGCGATCTCGGCCAAAAATGAACAAACAGACACGAGCGAATCGTTTTTTTCTCTCGATGACAATAGCTTAGTATTTACGGTGCGACGAAGACGCAAGAGTATTGTTGAGACGAGGGTCGTTCGGTGGCTTTTCGATCGTTGTGGTATACTTTTTTTCGGTCCTCGATACCGATAAAATATTTCGCAAGTTCGAAAATCACGAAGAAACGAGAAATGAAACGTCCGTTCGGCAAAAAATGGCACAATTTTGTACTGAACAATCTGAAAGAAACAAACAAATTGGAGCACCGTACCACGATTGATTTTACAAATTGGAGTGTGAGAATTTGAAATTCTACAATGAGACAACACCGTTGACAATTTATTCGTAACGAAAAAAAACAACTCGAAATTAAGAAAAAGAAAATGAGAACAAACGAAAGGGGAGGGGAAAAAACGAGGGACGGGAGAGGGCATCTTGTGCAGGGGCATTCTTGTGATACCACAGACGCAGCTTCATTGAATCTTCAATAAAAAAAAAAAAAACTTAAAACAAAAACAGTGTGTCGTTAGTGCGAATTAAAAATTTGATCCCTTTTCCCTTCCTTTCCCTCTCCGTCTCTTTGGTCTCTGAAAATCCAACGGGACGTCATCTTTGTTTTTCAATTTTCATTGTTCGCGCGCGGTAAGTCCCAATTCTTGAGGCCAGGCTTTTTCGAGGTTGCGAGATAGACGAGAGCACCGCGTCCGGGAAGGGGCTTCACAGCTACGTACGTTCTGTGATCCTTGGACCATCTTTTGTGGAATTGGATTTTCTTCGGTCTCTTCACTTCCTGCTGCTGCTGCGACCCCTCGTCGTTCTCCGCGTCGGCATCTGAAAATTCGCCCTGACATTCGAGTAATAAAAAAATTAGACTACTTTCGATACGACGATATTATCGTTTCGTTTGGATTGTTGTCGATCTAGTCAACTAGGAAAAAAACATTCTTGGTGCCGGCAAAGTTCGTATGATTTTTCGTCAAGTTACTAATGGCGAGACAGGATTTTTAAGGGGGTATTTAATATAAGGTAAAAAATAGTAAGGAATTAAATTTTTTTTGCATTTCTTTTTATTTTTTTAAATGAATGCATAATATCTCATATTGTGTCAAAATTTCAAGTCGATCGGAGCAAAATTGACGAAGTTATAAGTATTTGAGCGTCCGTTGCTCCAGGCCGGGTTTTTATAGCTTTTATAGAGCAGAGGAGCAAGCGGCGCACCACAGTAAAGAAGGAAGAGTTTTGCGTAGATAAATGAAAAAAGATGCTCTAGATCATGTTGATGGAAGCTTTTTGCTCTACGGACCTGGCATCGACGACTCTGTGTGAGTATAAGAAAATTATCGAGTTTCATTTTGAATTTTTCAGTGTGCAAAACTTTCAAGCGTTTTCCTGAAACTTGTCATGTTTGAAGTCCGTGTACGCTATAACTCAAAATCTACTGGACCAATCGTTTTGAAATTTTGCACAGTACTTCTTCACATAACTCACCAGATATTGTCGGGAGCTTTTTTGGTTTTTTAAAATAATTATCAATTTTACAACAACAAATTAGCCGATTTTTTTTAGCGAAAATCGGTTTTTTGCCTCCCAAGTGCTACGAAAAATTAAAAAATCGAAAAAAAAAATCCTCCCGTGGTTACCTCGAGAAACATCTCCTTTAACAAATGCATTTTGATTTTCTTGTTTCAGTTGATTCTGTTGCGAGTTATAATGTACACCGCAAAACAACTTTTTTTTCGAGGCGCCTCCGGAGATTCACTGTCACTCGCTCAATTTTCAATATGTTGCAATGAAAATTTAGGAAAGTATTGTTCAAATGTTGCATTATTATATGGAAATTGACTGAATAAACTAACACTCTCTGTATAGCCACAAAAATCTTTAAAACATGCCTTTTTCACCGAATTAATCCTTACCCCACCCTTAAGGAAAAAAATAGCTCCACGTCCGACCCTAGGCTGTGCATACAAAAGGGTCCCCCAAAGCACCGTTAGAAGGCAGGCCAGTCGCTTTGGCTGCCAACAACTTATAGTAATTTAGTAGCTAGTAAGTTTTAGTATACTAATTTAAGTAGCTAATAGTTTTAGTAGTTGGTAACAACTTATAGTAAACATCAGACCGCGTAGGGTTAAACCAATTGACTTCAAATTTGGTATCAACCTTCTATATACGAGGGTGGGGTGAAAAGTTTCCGACCTGACCAAGAAAAACGATATTTAAATATTTTTTTTTGCTTTATTTTTCAACATAATCTCCATCAACACTGATACAATTCTCATAACTCTCGCATCCCAAAAAACAGCAGCCATAACCATGTTTGCCGATAAAATTGTTTTTGCCTTCTTTGGGGTTGGTTCCCCTTTTCCAACCCACTGTTTTGACTGTTCTTTACTTTCAGGAGTGTAGTGGTGGACTCATGTCTCATCAACAGTTATGAATCGACGCAAAAATTCGTTTGGATTACGTCTATACAGCGCCAAATTGTCGGTAGCGTCGAGCGTTAGCAAACGCTCGATTGGTCGAGCGTTAGCAAACGCGGCACCCACCTTGCACACAGCTTTTCCATGTTCAAATGGTTGTGCAAAATATTTCGCACACGTTCAGTTGACATCCTACAGGTCTGAGCTATCTCATGCACTTTCAACCTGCGGTCTTCCAACACTATTTTATGGATTTTTTCAATCATCTCTGAAGTTGTGACTTCAACGGGCCGTCCTGAGCGAAGCTCGTCAGAGGTGCTCACACGACCAATTTTAAATTCAGAAACCCACTGATTAATAGTTGAATATGATGGGGAGGAGTCTCCTAGTGCTGAATCCATCTCTTCTTTTATTTGCTTTGGTGTAAAACCTTTCAAATGGAAGTATTTGATGACAGCACCTTTTTCCAATTTTTCCATTTTTACGAAAACAACGGAAGCGTCTCGCGCAATGTGCTCTCAAACGCAAACTAACGTAGTGATTGGGCTGAAACTGTACATACAAGCTCGGTAGGAATGGTACTGTAGGACGCCGCTCCAAAACTAGACCTAGTGGCACCATCTCTTGGTCAGGCCGGAAACTTTTCACCCCACCCTCGTATATCCCTCTATCGCCCCTACCTCGGGTATTGCGAAAATACTGTTATTACTATTTTTAAAATTCGAAACTAACAAAAATAGGGCGAAGAATTAACTTTTCTTTCAGACAGTCGCCATTTTTTTTCTCTTTTGTACCTGCCATAATGACAATCTTATTGATCAGGAAAGTTGGTTTTATTTCTGTTTCAGATGAATGGGAGCTTTGGAAACATATCAACCGCCTCAAACGTTTTTTTCACGGCTATATTTAGAGGCTCAACATTACTTCAATTTTTATTCGTTTTGCACGAATTTTTTTATGTAAAAAAACTCAAAACCTGCATAGTAAAGATGTTTTTTTTTTTCATCAAACCCAAAAAACGCCCAAAAGTTAGGCCTTTAGGCTAGAATACCCCGTTAAGTGTTAAGGTAGAATCAGTGTAGAGATAAGGTTTATAAAAAATATACAGTTTTGCGGCACCAACGAGTGGACCTCAATTTAGATATACTTGAAAACGTGTTTTCCAAACGTTTTATCTGTTTGGGTTTGTTCGAGTTTATATATCCTACAGGGTGTCCTATTGTGAGTAGAAGCGCGCAGCTAAGCGGTCACCGATCCGAGTATCGGCCCAGGCCAACGTTGCTCGAGAAATTGCCGCAGCCGCGCGTCCACCACTGTCGTGTCTTATTTTCATATCTCCATTGATTTCTCTCTTGTAGACTTATTTTCGGAACTTTACCGGATTTTGGAGAAAAGCTAGGCTATTGTCGGGATCGCACACTGCATGCGGTTCGGTATCGAGACAATTCGTCAGCACGCCGTCGCTGAGCACTTTGATCATGTACGACAGGAAGGCGTTACGATTCTTCTTCACCTCAAGCACCGGTGACTTTATGTTGCTCACTCGGATCAGCCACTTTTTCGCCAATTGCATCTCTGTTTTCGGCCAATCGTACTTCCATATAAACGTTCACGAGGCACCATTGTATTTTATATCGTATACTATACGAACTTGCAAAAGTTGTACGTACATTTGTATGTAATAATAAAAATAATAATAAATTGTAAATTTTCGGTTGAAAAACGGGCTCGAAAATTGCGTTGCGAAAATATTACAGAAAAATTCAATTTTATTTGAGGGACGACACCGCTGTAGAATTTTCGAAAAATCTTTTTGGAAACACTTTTACAAAATCATTAGAACCTTCAAAAATGTTATGCATATTCGGCTATAACTAAAAAAAAAACAGTTTTCAACAGTGGTTTTCGAGCTGTTTTTTGAGGGAGTCTCCGAGCGCTGAAAAGCGTCTAATCGACTTGAAATCTTATCTGTAGGGTCGTAGACTGCTTTAACAGTCAAGTGCGAGCACTTTTTTGGGGCCGGGTTGAAATTCCGAACTTTGAATTATCAGAACGCTCAAAACTCCGAAAGAATATACTACCCCGAAAGATCAAAACTCCGAAAGAATTTTACATGAAAGACCAAAACTCCGAAAATCTGAACACCGTCGAAATTTCAAAGTTTCAAAATTTCAAAGTTTCAAAATTTTCAATAAATCGACGAATTATTTCAAATTTTTTTTTACTAAGAAGTGATTTCTCATCAATTTTGAAATTTGTCTAGATAATGTTATACGTTCTACATCATTTACAGTCAACTGTGTAGGCTTTCGCTGGCATGATCTTGACATGGAGGCCGGGTTGAAATTCCGAACTTTGAATGCGCCGACGGTTTAAAATTCCTAATTTTAATCTTCCGAAATTACAAGGTTCGTCAAGATCATGCCAGCGAAAGTCTACACAGTTGACTACAAATGATGTAGAACGTATAACATTGTCTAGACAAATTTCAAAATTGACGCAAAATCACTTCTTAATAAATAAAAATTCTTGAAATAATTCGTCGATTTATTGAAAATTTTGAAACTTATAAAACTTCCATAGCCGAATTATTTTGACGGTGTTCAGGTTTTCGGAGTTTTGGTCTTTCGCGTAAAATTCTTTCGGAGTTTTCATCTTTCGGGGTAGAATTCTTTCGAAGTTTTGAGCGTTGTGATTATTCAAAGTTCAGAATTTCAACCCGGCCCTGCACTCAGAAAAAAGATTTATTAAGGACAAAGAATTTTGTCTCCCGGCGAATAAGTTTTCTTATTCGTATGTCGGCCTACTACGATTGTATTAACAGCTAAGAACATTTTTTATTTAATTTTATGTTTAAGATTTACTAAGAATTTTTCTTAACATCTAATACGATATATAAGTTAGAAGAAATAGGTCTTTTATGTCCGACAAATAGAGTTTTTCTTAACATCTAATAGGATTCTTCATAATCCCCCAGCTGGTTTTCTTCGAGGAATTGTGTCATTTCGTCCGTCATTATTTTTTCACTTGATCGTTTTTTTCTCACTTAATATTCTTACTTACACTCAAATCATTCCTCACTGTCGAGTTTCTCACTTCCGAAACGCAATACTGACACTTGTGCCAAAAGCATTGGCATAGGAAGAAGCTACATGGTAAGCGTATGCGTGAGCTACATCTGACGAGCGGCCTGCTGTTGGGCCCGTCGCGTTGAAGGGCAAAGTGCGCATGCGCGCATTAGTATCATAGTCGCGAAATAAGAGGTTTTCGTGATTGGAAAGTAGTATTTATTTGATTTGAGGAAATATTTATTCAAATTTTTTATTTTAAATATGGCTTTTAATTGATGTGAAAAATCGGCACGTAAAGAAACATATTTAGTGACGCCGAATAAATGCTGTGGTTACAATCACATAAAAACTGTCTCCATACGAGTAAACGTTTATTAATTTCTAAGAAATTATGTTCTAATGTGCCAATTTATTGAAACATAATAAATCTTTTTTCTGAGTGTGTTTTTTTCGACTATTCGAAAATTGTAAAAAAATATATCACTTTTTATATGAAAATTATTTTTTTTAAGGGTGGAAAAATGGATTTAAGGGGTGAAACCAGCCCTCGAAGAAAGGCATGTCAAGGGTAATATTGCAGTTTCACCCACAACCAGTCGACGGATCGCAATGAAACAAAAACGAAAATTTTTCTAATCCGAAGCAATGCGAAATCCACCAGAGAGTTATCGCAAAAAAAAATAATTAAGGGGTGAGCCACGACCATTCGACGGCTGATTTCACCACTTAAAACCGTTTTTCCACCGATAAAAAAATACGTGTCGCTTAGTTTCCAATGCTTCATAACATATATAAGTTTTAACAAAATCGATGGACGACACCTGAGGGATGTTCCTTGTTGTTTTCAGGATTAAATTTACGACAGTTCTACCGCGTGCCGCGGAATGGGTTGGCAGAAAACCAGTAGTGCTATAGCGACTCGTGTGCCGCCATTTTGTATTATTTTGACTAATATATTTTTTTACATACTTCAATATATACCTAATAAAGCCTAAAAGTTCTTTTGATCATCAATTTTATTTCTTTCTTTAAAAAAATCCAAAGAAAACGGTCGAAAATGGGCAGTTACAGTGGTGACCTCCCTTAACATAGTCTGTTGGTGATATTCTCAAATAGGGAACATTTGAAGCAATCGACGGGTTACACCTAGCTCGTGACCGGATAAAAGAGGAATTTTCCTGAATTTTTTCGGGGAACCGTGTGCAGGTTTTCAAATATTTTTTTTTACCATAAGGAGTTTCGGGACAATTGACGAAATGTTACTATTTGATTTATACGGTAAATATATTTATATTATGTATAATATATTTATACGGGATATAAATTATATTATGTATAATATATTTATGCAGTAAATTCTTTGTCGTATACTGAATGCACCCGTCAAGTTTAAAATAAATTGAATGGCAATTTCACTCACGAAATAGAGTGAAAAAATGTTATGAACTGTCCAATCCCTTAGTACATTATGACAATTTCGTCATCAGCGTCATAATGTACTGAGTGATTGGCAGTCCAAAGAGAAAGTATCGATTTGCGTTGATGAAAAGAAAACTATGCATCGAAAAAAAATCCTGCTTTTTGCTGGCACTGGCACTTCCATACTGGCACTGGCACTTTTTTTCTGGCTGAAAAGTAGCTTGTAGAATTTAAAGTTGATCGGTGCGGTGATTTTTAAGTTATCGTGTTGACCGATATTGAAAAAGTCATTTTGAGAAAAACGCGATTGAAGTTCGCCGGATTGCGAAACCTCCCTATAGACGCCCATAACTCCCTTAATTTTCATTGGATTTACAGGACATTTTCAGCGAATATTTTTGAAACAATATATTTTAATAATCCGTCAAAAACCAAAAATCGATGTTAAAAAAAATGTCAACTAGGTGTGAGCCCGCGAATAATGCATTTATATATCTATATTACGATATGAATATAGACATATGGGAGTTATATCAATAGTTAACCTTTCTTGTCGTCGAGATTTTTCACCAGAAATTTGGCAATCTTCATCGTTCGATTGAACTGCTCGTCGTACAAGAGGCACATATCCTTCAAGGACATAGCCATTTTTATCCTGATATGTGATAACCCACGAACCGAATGATCAGCAAGGAGGTTCAAATTTTGTTAAGGTTGGCTTCTCACAGCACAGGCCTTCGTTAAAGAGTTATCACGATCCTGACATTTCTTGAATTTCGATTGTTTAATGCTCGATTTATGTACGCGGACTGGGAACGTACCGGAAGTCGCTGCTATAACCAAACTCTCTCGTGAAATTCATTGCATTGTGATGGAAAGAGCGTCGACATCTACCTAGAGGACCGAAAAAAATAGCCAAATTCCAATTTTCTTTCTGGGAAACGGTTGCTGACAAAAAACGCATTTTTTTAACAAAAAGGTGCATATATTGCGAGCCTTAAAAAAAATACCAAAAATTATAGAAAGACAACAAAAACATGGCCGCTGGAAGATGATGGCATTTTTTTTAGACGTTCGGCGGCGAACACTCTAGCTTAAACGGTCCATCCGAAATCGAAAAACTCTTTCAATTTTCATGTTAACAATAAATATGAGTCGTTGACGTTCGTCGATTTTTAAAATAATTTTGTTACAACGTGGCGATGAATCGAATCTCGAGCATACAAAATCTTTGAAAAAAGTTGTCATTTTTAACGTAACTATAAAAAAAAGAAGATTGATTTTTTAAAAGAGAGATCGTCAACGACCTTCAAATATTATTCGACCTTTAAATATTATCATATCTCCTGTAAATTTGAAAACTAATCATCGAGTGGTTCTCGCGATATCATGTCCACCGACTTTGAAAACAGTGTTTCGAGAAAAACGCGTTTAAAGTTTGGAGTATTGTGCTGCTGCCGCTCGCCCGACTGTTAGAAGCTGTAGTTCATTCAATTTAAGGCGGCCAAAGGATTTTTCGATATTCGAAGTGGTTCACAAGTTACAGCCCTCGAACGGAGCAGGTATACGGAGCAGGTATACTTTCAAACGCGTTTTTCTCGAAACACCATTTTTCGGAACGGTGACCACGATATTTCAGAAACTACTGCACCGATCTTGTTCAAATTTATACAGCATCTTTAATATGTTATAAGCCAGCGATTGAGCTAGGATTATCATGATTGCTTCGATAGTTTTTTTTTGTACGAGCGAAAAACTTAAGAAAAAATGAGTAAAAAATAGAATGTAATTTTCAAAAGTGTATAAAAAAGTCAATTTTTGTAATTTAGAATTCACTCTAGTTCAATCGCTAGTCTTAAATATGAAGATTAAAATGCCGTTTGGCTTTTTGATTTCAGATAAGCAGAACAGCCGCAATCTTGGTCACCGTCAAGCACCTCTTTTACTTGATGTCTTCCTGTCGGCCACTATAACGTTTATTCTATTATATATTTTGACTTCAAAGAAATTGTACAGCTTATTTAAATGTTAATAAAGATTATGCAAAAACAATGAGATTGATTATTTCGATGCTTTGCCCGTAAAAAATTATTGAAAAAGCCGTAAAAAAACAGCCGAGAAACTAGAGGACCGCGTTAAGAAATATTTCATTGAAATTTTCGGAGAATATAGCTAAAAGGTGATACTATCAGATGAAAATACTTTTGGAAAATGCCATTTTTTTACCCACCTAGGTAGACGTAGCCCGTGAAAGTTCGTACAGAGAAACTGAGGGATAAGTATAGTAACATTGGTTGGGTTAACACAACATAGCAATACAAAAAAAGTACTCCGGTATCGTAATGATGTAGCATGAATTTTTAACGAACTTCAGTTCATTCAATTAATGTTTAGTTGAATAAATTAAATTGATTATTAACATTTAACACCACACAGTTTGTACATTTTTACTAAGTATTTAAATTCATATTGATTCAAAGTCAAAGGTCGCTGATCACGAATCTGAAGTCAAATTTGTAAAATTCAAAACGGCGGATTCAATATGGCCGACCGATAGCACAACATTTTATTGAATTCGAGTAAAACTCTGTGTGCTCATGGTTTCGAGTCGCTGATCACGAATCTGAAGTCAAATTTGTTAACTTCAAAATGGCGGATCCAACATGGCCGACCGGTACCACAAGATTTTATTGAATTTGAGTAAAACGCCGTGTACTTATATTTTCGAGGTCGCTGATCATGAATCAGAAGTTAAATTTGAAAAATTCAAAACTTAAAATGGTTGACCGGTATAAACAAAAAGTTTTCTTGGAGTTACACTTCGTATATCCGATTTTTCGAGGTGGTCTGTCATGAATATAGTACAAAGAGTGGCTTGATGACTTATGAGGCATGTATTTCAAACGATTTTTTTATTTCGAACGCTACAACACAGAATACTATAAAAGATCTGAGCTATGCGCATCCATCGTTACCCTCTACCACGTCCACGGAACCATTAGAACACAGAAACATTGCCATAGCTTCAGGTGAGGAGCTTTTTCTTTGTTTTTTTCAACTGATTTCTCATGCCTGAATTGTATGGATCAAATGTGATCAGCATGCGTTAAAAAACATCTTCCATTGTCTCCGTTACGGCCTTCGCTACTTTGCCATCTATCATCGTGAAATGCATTTCATATTTTACTACAACTTCCTTTCCATCTGTAATAGTTTTGTAAGGGACCAAACTGTCAATTTGACTTGTTATATAACGCTCTTCATCACGAGTCGACTCTGTGTTTTCGTGCAAAAATTGCAGTTTTATTGGGCGACAAAAACGAGTTGACGAGGGACTAGGATTCTTCCATACTACTATTTCTTTGTTTGTTTCATTATCAATAGCAAGAATTTATAAAGAACAAGTGAAGTTCGAAAAATATTTGCATCTGAACTTTTCTCGTCACTAAACTTCTGTTTGTACTGACTTTGACCTGAACTACCATCACAACCCCATTTTATAATGCATCGAAGATAAGAAGTCAACTGTGGGTGCAATGTGTTAAAGGGCTATACCAGTGTGAACGCTGAACATTTGGCTGATTTTCGGGAATTTTTTGGAAGACAGATACTCAATTAAATGTTTCGAAAAATTAAGAATATATTTGGCTATATTTAACCTATATTACATAATTTTTTCAGAAAAAAATATTGAGATTCAAGCGACTTATGCGCTGCCTTCGGAGGCGCCAAAAAAAAGTTCCTCCACTGCTGACATGATTCCGGCCGATTAAGTAGCTGATACCGAAAAAGGAAAAAATGTCGTTAAACTGGATGGTATTTCCTGTACAATGACGTAGGATTTTCGAAAAATATCAAAATCTAACAAAATGGCGTAGTTATGAAAAAAGTCTGTTTTCTTGCCTATAAAATGGTCGTTTTTTTCAATGCCAAATCGTCAATTTTCATCCAATCAAAAATATCCTACGTCATTGTAGAGTGAATATTCAAGAGTATTCAGTTCAAATTTCAAGTCAATCGGATAATTGCTATTTGAGTTACAATTTCAGCAAATTTGAAAAATCTCATTTCGAGAAAAGCGCGTTTAAAGATTTAACTATCGATTTTTGCAAGATAAAATGATATTTACCATAAAAACTGCTAATCAAATCTACTTAGACCATACAATGGACCCTCCTCTTCCTCGAATAATACCTGCTGAGAGGCTGAAGCTTTTCACAATGGTATAGCCCTTTAAACTTCGAACAGCGCAGGATCTCTTGGGATTATAACTATTTCGATAATTTTCGATCAAGGTGTTCAAAGATCGATGCAAGTTGCAAGGGGTTTTTCGTCCCTACGTTTGAAACATGCAATTATCGAAAAAATGAGTAGTTAATGAATAAATATATTCTATATATCTCCAGGAACACCCTCGATATCGCACGAAACAATCAGCACTTGAATAAAAATTTTGTTTGTTTTCATTTGTTTTCGAGCAGTGTCAGGTAGCATTGGCTACTGTCCTGGCGGTTCACTTTGAACAGCTTTTGTAGTCTAAATACGTGAGTCAACGCTCTACTTTGAAATTTGGGCTTTTGCCGACTTTTTCGGCGATACCGACCGCTGTGCGTCTTGAGTTTCCCTTCACAGCAATGTTGCCAGATGATTCTGGCGGCTTCCCCCTAGACAATCGCTGGTTCCCCCTAAAAATCTCCTAAACAGCCCCCACCGAACCACTGGCCTGAACAGTGCTGTAAATGAAGGGTAATTTTCCCGATCGGTCAAATGTCGTTCAATAGCTATTGTTTAAAATGCATTTCCTAATTGTGTATTGAGTATTTGGTTTTGAAACTTGATTGCTGCGATCTGTGCGAATTATAGATGGAGATGAATACTTTTTTTTTAATGGAAATAATTGTTGTAGTTAGATGAAACGCACGGTCGGTAAAAACATTTATCGTGGTATGGTAATCTGTCTTTGAGACTTGGATGGGATTTATTTATTTTTGAATTTGCATATTACAAGAATCCCGCTTTTATATTTGTCTATATATTTGTTCATTATTACAACTTTTTACTTATCAGCCGAGTATATACTTTTAACTATTATACAGTGTAACTTATACTTATTGACGACCGTCCATTCCAAGCCATTATACATATTTTTGCCTCCTGAACACAAATTCACTATTAATTCCCCCGAACCCCTCAATTTTTATTGAAAAAGTGTGGAAAAATTTGCTAAAATCGATGGTCCCTCTTTGAAATTCTGCCAAAAATCGAAAAATACCCGCAGCACGATGGACGAAGCGGCATTTTAAAGCGAAAACGATAACGAACAGAATGAGCACAGAGTGGATTCCTCATCGGATTGATACTTATTGCAATGAAGAATTCACTGCTGCATAAATGGCTAAATTTCGGACCTAATTGTCAGGAAATATGTCGAAGGTTCGAACATCACTGTCATTTATGTTATTGTAAATAATCTCAGAGCTGAAACGCTTCAACATATGAATCAACGCTGAGCGTGAGTCGAACGTGCATTATAGCCATGGAGTCTAGAGTGGGAGGAGTCCGAACTCTTACGGAGAGACTTGAAAAAAGTGGCTACGAATATATGGTCAAACAGGGATGGCGCCACTATTGCTAAGACCACGAGGAGTGAGCTGTGTGTGGCAGAGACGGAACAAATGAATAATGAGAAGTGAGCTGTGTATGAAACAGAATGATACTTGAGAAGTGCGCTGCGTGCGAGAGAGATGTAAAATGATATGTACCAGAGAGATCTCCGTAAATGCGTAAAGATAGAAGAATATTTTTAATATAGCAATTTCCAATGAATAATATGCATTAGTTGCATAATTAACGGTGAAAAAGGTCGAAAATAATAATAATGCAATACCTAGTAATAGAAAAATATTTTTATTATAAGTGTTTAATTGTACAACGATCGATGGAAAACGTCTTAAGTAATAATTTTTTTATTCTTGAACACATTTTTTACTCAGGTCAATATGATGGTACATTATTCCTAGTCAAAAAATAATCCTTTCCAATCTGTTTGTATTGAAACTCGCAATCAGTGAATCGGTAACGCGATTATTCTGATGATAACATATTTGAATGAAAATAAGAAGAAAATCACACGAAAGAAATTGCAATTACTCATTGAGGTACGAAATTTCAAAAAATGTTCAGTAGCTATTTTTTGATTTGAGAAAAACACCGTAATAACAATATAAAGTCGAAGCGATATTGCTAGCTTCAATGTTTTACAGATAAAATATTTGTGTCCTCTCGTCAACATCAAAGCTGGTTTGTCTCGAAAATTTGTTTTTAAAAATTCTCAAATTGTTCGAATATTGTGTGTATATTATCGTATTTGCTGGTACTACAGTAGAACCTCTTTCATCCGACCTTCGATTTCTGCGTATTATCCGAGGTGCATTCTCGGATAATACGCAGAATCTCGGATAATCCGGAAGAATCTGCTATGTCTATGCATGGTCCTATATTGCTACTGCTTTCCGTATTATCCGAGATGTCACTAATCCGAGGTACATTCTCCCCACATTACCTCGGATAAGCGAGGGTCTACTGCACGGTCTTACATACAGGTCTGACAACGGTGGTAGTGGGGGTAGGCCCCCTTGGCGGTTTTGTTTTCCGATTTCTGCCGCTTGGTGCGATGCGCCGTTTGCCCTAACTTAATTTACCATACTGTCGTGTAAACTGCATAATATACGAAACCAATAAAAAAATGTGTTGATTAAAAAAAAGATGACTACTTTTATCTAAAAAAAACTGAAAACTTTTTGAATACATTAATTCATACCAGCACATATTACGACCATTTACATCCTGTTTTCTCCAATGTCTCACAATACATCGTTCTTCGAAATGTTTTTTGCACACGTACTGAGACTTTTTCAGTCCCGGAATAGCATCGAGCCATTTTTTGTATCGTTCGACGTTTCTGGGCACGCGAAACACGGAGCATTTCTGCGTACAATTTTTTTACCCCGTTTTACAATTGCGAACCGTGCAACTCTTAGCCATTTCGCATTTTTTTCGCAAACACTACCAAAAAAATTCACACTTATGCGTAAAAACACGATAAAAAATGTATCAAGGTAAATCGTGTAGAATCTGCTGGTATATGGTCGCAAATAAAGGTTATTTTGACAATCGCGCCACAAAAACACGCGTAAACACCTTGGGCCCATTCGCCGGTAAGAGGTAAGGGGGAAACTACTTCCCCTTGCTAGTAGCGACGCGTAGCGGCGCCTACTGAATCGAAAAGTGAAGCCGATAAGCGTGCCTATCCCCACCACGAAAATTTAGCTTCGTTGCAAGACCTGTATGCACGGTCTTACATACAGGTCTGGAAACGAAGCCAGATTTCAATGGAGTCGTGAGGCACCGTTACGAGCTTCACTTTTCATTCCGCTCGTCGCCACCGTCGTCGCTACTATCGGCGAGTACCTCCCAACCACGGTCTTCTGTGATCTCTCCCTTCGCCCCTTGCCTTGTCATAACTTTTTGATTACACGTTCTCGATAACCTCTGTTTGCGTCGCGTCAACGAGCATTTGTAGTTTAAAATATTCATAAAGCTTGGGAAGGTGGACCGTTGTTTCAGGGTATTATTGACAACTTGTCGACATGCCGAAGGTGTGTACGCACGTGTCACACCGGGTGTTCAATAAACGTATTTGTATATCGATCATCGAAAGAAACTCGGAATAAAATTCGAATGAAAATCCATTTCATTCGAAAAAGGTAAGTATTTTTAATTATTTCTAAAATTTTTATATTGGTCTTCTTCCAGCCATACAGGATCTTCCCCTTTTTACAAGCCCCACTTCTATTCTCTTCCACAATCCCCCCTCCTTATTCCACAATTATTTCTCATCTACCTCTATTCCCCCTTCGCCCCCCCCCCCCCCCGCGAAAAAGGTAATGTGTATTTCGGATCATCGAGAAGAGTGAGAGAGACGGGCGGAAGCTGTTCTGTCCTTGTCGCACCGTACACGCCGATAGCAATGCCGCGTAGTAGCGAAAATTGGAAACAAACGTGCGTTCGTTAACGGTGCCTACCCCCACCACGGTCGTTTCCAGACCTGTATGTAAGACCGTGCCTGTATGTAAGACCGTGGTAAACTGTTTTGTCATGGAGGCTGGGATGCGTATTCAATCCTCTTCCATCTCTCTTACACGACATCGATACTCAGCTTACTTCTCGAGGTCTTAGAGATAGTGGCGCCATCCCTGTTTGACCACATTTTTGTAGCCACTTTGAAATGCACAGATCGGACTCCTCCCACTCTAGCCTCCATGCACTTGTAGTTGGTTTTTTTACTTGTTTTGAGAAGAAAAAAACCTCGGAAATGTATAATGCCCTAAAAATACCCTCACGCTTCAGAATTCTCCAAAAAATCTCCTACAATTTTTTTTCCCCTATTTCTCTCCTAACCCAGATAAAATACCCTAAAATCTCGGAAGAAATCTCCTAACCTGGCAACACTGCTTCACAGTAAATCGGATATATATAATAATAATAACAACAATAAAACAAACGCGCAATTCTCGACTGGCCGTAATCAGAGTCAAGTTGCGACGACACCAATGACAATTTCCGGTTTGAACTTTCGTCATATTCGTCGCGAAAAAAGGACAGCCCGAGAAATGTAAAAATACATTTCCACATACAAAATACAAATTTGTATTTGTAATTGTATGAAAAATACAAATACACAGTTGTACACTTTTTTCGCACACATCCTTTGAGCCACGTATTGACGCATTTACTCGCTAGAGGCGCGCGCGCGTCATTTCCGTTTGGTGGCCCACGCGTCGTGCGTTCCCTTCTCGTTGATCGTTATTCGCCATCTTGTTTCGTTCGCGCGTGAACGGGGATACCTCGGGAGATTCCCGACGAAGTAAAAGCGACGCTCTCCGATTGCAAATCTCAAACTCACGTCGGTGTTGGTCGTAAAGAGAATCCAAACACCGGAAATAATACAAGTGCGAATAAGGTGCAGACTAATTGACGAAAGGAGTGAGCTCGAAGGTTTTTTTTTTCGTTAATTCGACGAGGAGAGCCGTCGTGACTCTATCGTCGGGAAGATGAGCTACGGTCGACCCCCGCCCCGCATCGACGGGATGGTCTCCCTCAAAGTCGACAATCTCACGTACAGAACGACACCGGAGGATCTGCGTCGGGTCTTCGAGAGATGCGGCGAGGTCGGCGATATTTATATACCTCGCGATCGGTTCAGCCGTGAAAGTCGTGGTTTCGCTTTCGTTAGGTGAGTCCACGTTATTTTCCGATCTTTTCTCTTCAAAATCTTCGAAACCATAATGTTTTCCCAAAAATGAACATTTTCGCGGTAGAATTTTATTTTTGCGATGTACTCCGAGAAAATTTCTGCACGCACGCGGCTCACGCAAAAGAACACTCGGAAACGAGTAACAGATGTGCGCACAGCTGTTGAATTATTCGCTAGGCGCATCGGCTTCGAAAAGGAGCATTACATCCACAAACGAGCGAAATCCAGTAGCGTCCACGCGGTGACGAAACGTTGGCAATCGGTCGTCAGGTTCTCAAGCTCACAACAAGTTCTCACATACTTGGAATGCAGGCTGTCGCATAACGTACTTTCCGTGCTGTAAGCTGTCGAAGCTGCGCATCTGCCGCTACGTCTCAAGACAAATGGGCAAAATCGTTGGCCCGTTGGCGATAACTGGTTTGCTTCAATGTAAAAACGTCGCACCTTTGGATCCGTAATGCCAAAAACATGCAAAACGTTCGGGCGTACCGATTGGCTACAAACGCACGAGAACTAACGGAGTGTGAAATTCTTCGTTTCAGATTCTACGACAAACGCGACGCCGAAGACGCGCTAGATGCTATGGACGGACGACTCCTAGATGGCAGGGAGCTTAGAGTTCAAATGGCGCGCTACGGAAGACCGACGTCTCCCCACCGAAGCCGTGGAAGCCGTCGTCGTGGAAGGTACCGACGAATATGCGATAATTGGAACGAGATTATTATTGAGTTTCCTTTCTTGTCCTTAATGCTCTATGGAACAATGAAAAATGCAGTTGATAGGGGAGAGGCCCAACAGTGAGATAGAGATGAAAATTAGAAACTTGCACATTGCTGTTTTGTTCAGCTAGCAAGGTACCGGTAAGATGGCGCAGTTCATGCAATGGCTGCTTCATTGGCTAAAAAAAATGTACACTTTCTGTACCGGCTCTTTGTGGTACTCTATTCAGGTGAAAAAAAGGCCTGATATCTCGAAATTTGGGAAAAGTTTGCTCCACAAAATGCAATTTTTTCTAAATCTAAATCTCAGGCAATTAAGGCCTTAGGCCACAGTAACCCGTATAAAATCATGTGCGAATTTAACAATTTTTTTTCGTATGAAAAAAGTGATTCACTAATAAAATTAATTCCACATCTATTTAGTATGAATATCAAGATGTTAGAATTTTCTTTTTTTTCGATGTACAAAATGGCCTACTGCTTATATTTTCTTTTGTTATTTTTTTTTAATTCGCTCCGCGGCGTGACGTTTGGCATCCACAATTTTTTACCTAGAACAAAAAACAAAAATTCTCGTCAACCTACATTAGAATACCTAGAGAAGTACGTACGGAAGTAAAAAAATATTGTTTTATTCAAAAGTTGTAGGTATTTGAACATAAGAAATGAATTTACAGTGAAAAATTTCGTTATGACTGCTCGTAAACTGCTCATAAAATGGAAAGATTTCGTTTAATCAGAAATTCCGTACGTGATTCTCTGCGAAATGCAATTAGGAACATAACTTTTAAATTTGAAGTAAATAGAGTGAAAATTGTTGAAGTTATTTGTCACGCCAATTGGAAAAAAGCTGTTTCGAGAAGTTTCGAGTAGTCGGCCATTTTGTACATCGAAAAAAATATATATATTTTCTAACAGCTTGATATTCATACTAAATAGATGTGTAATTAATTTTATGAGTGAATCACTTTTTGGTACGAAAAAAAATTTGTTAAATTCGCACATGATTTTATACCCGTTACTGGGGCTTAAGGCCTTAAAACCCACTTGGGAATCGACTAGAGATGATCGATACTCTATTCTTGTACAAAAATTCAGCGGGATATCTCGAAATTTCAGTAAGTTGAAGAGTTTACCGATTTTTTTTCTTGGCAAATCGACAAACTTTTTTAAACTTAAAACTTTAACCCTCTCACGTATTTTTGCAAAATGTAAGCGCCGTTCCTCAGTGGTATCGTTTGCGTACAAAAAAAATCATCGCAATGTCTTAAAGAATCAAGAAAGTTACAGCGTTCTCTCAGATTATCCAAAAGAATTTCCATTCAGAATTTATCGAACACACACTTCGACGAATGAAATTTTCGGTCGTTTGGAACATTCTGAAATATATTTTCATCAGTGTCGAGAAAAATTCAACTCAACCGTGAGAAAAGGAAAATAATGGGAATGTAAACTCGAACGAGTAGCGATTTGCTCGCTTCTCACTTGGAGTTCTATGACCAATCGATTCGACGATACAAGCTTAGATTTGTTTCGCAGATCAGGTAGCCGTAGCCGAGACCGTCGGCGTTCCCGCTCCAGATCTCGCTCGAGGTCGAGAAGCCGCGACAGAGATCGCAGCAGGCGCTCCTACAGTCGCAGCCACAGCCGTTCACGTTCCGATAGCAAGAGCTCACGTGGAAAGTCACGCTCTCGTAGCAAGTCAGTGGAGAGACAGAAGGACAGCCGCTCGAAATCGAGGTAATCCATATTAACTTGAGTTTCTCCATTTTACGGTTGTTCAAGCTGTTTCATGGTAAATATAAATTTATTGAAGAATTCGCACAATTTTCAATATACTTTTCCTGAAATATGTGTCCTTTTTATCGAGATATTGAAACTCGAGATCTCGTTAGTCAATATTTTAGGAAAAACTGTTGATTTTGAAGCCGCAGCCAGATTATATATGAAATAAAAGTTTACCGGGCTACATCTACCTAGAAGCTCGAAAAAAATTGCCGAATTCCGAAAATAAAATTCTGAGAAACGATTGGTGATTTTTTTAACAGATAGGTACATATACTGAGAGCCTTTAAGGAGTTACCCCCACTTGTAGCGCAAAAAAAGGCCTTTTTCATGAATTTTTTAAAAGAAAACTACAAAACCTTTTTAATCGATCAATATACCATCTTAAAGACCACATCTTTAAGAACTTTCAGTAATTTTTTTATTGAAAAATATTACATTGTTTAGTGGCAAATGGCCGTCAACGAAATAATGTTTTTATATACACGGTTTGCGGTGACCATCATTGCGGCGAAGTGGATCATCTGAAAAAAAATGCGGATGGATTTAGTCAAATATAAGTATAAACTAGTCTTTAAGGCCTAAGGCCACTGTAACGGTCCAAAAAAAAGGTTTTTTCACGAATTTTTTGCTTCCAAAATTGAAGGTAATTGAAAAAAAACTTTTAAGGGTGTTATCGGCCATACATTAAACTTTATTATCAAATTTTTTTACAGCAAAAAAAACAAAATGGCAGTTCCACAGCTATCTTCCCGGGGCATGTTTTGCTTGCAGGGCTCCGCGGCACGCAGCACCACTGGTGCACTTTTGAATCTAGAACAAAAAAAAAACCATCAATCTAGAGGGTTATAGCTAGAGAATGTCGATCGGATTTTAAAAAGTATCAATTTTTGTGGATTTGGCGTGCGTTTGAAAAAAAAAATTGATTTTTGACGAAAAAAACGGCTAGTTTTTTGTTAATAAAAAATCAATAAATAAAGTTATTGAAAATCCCGATCGACATTCTCAAGATAATGTTAATGTTCACATCTGGTCAAAATTTCAAGTAAAAAAAATGAAAATTGTTCGAGTGATGCTGCGTGCCATTTTGAAAAACCGTATTTCGAGAAAAACGCGTTTAAAGTTTTGCGAATAGTTTTTTATTGGAAAAAATAAAAAAAAGAAGGTAAAAAAAATTTACCGTTAGTCTGCAATCCCAGCACTATACATTTGTCCTTCGATGGCCAAATTTTCGTCTGGCAAAATTTACAGTGGCCTTACCCCTTAATCGAAGGATTTAAAAAAATATTCATTCACAAAATGGCGGACAGTCAAAGTTAATGGTTCGATTTTAACGAAAAAAAACGTTTTTTTTTTCTCGAAAAAAAAATCGAACGATTAAAGACTACACTTTTATGTATTAAATAAGCCTGCAAAATTTTAAGAAGATCGGTTCATTAGTGTTCGAGTAATCTTGGTCACCGACTTCAGAAATGCCATTTTGAGAAAAACGCGTTTAAAGTTTCAATTTCAGTTTACACGAAGAAAATATTTTTTTTTGTAAACTTACATAGAGTCATCTATTCCGGGCCCATACAGAAGTATGGGCCCGGATACTTATACTTCAAAAAAATGCAATAAGAAAAAATCGATTTTTTCAAAATCGCAAGTGGGGGTAACCCCTTAAGGGGTCTTCCAACTTTAGACGCTAAAAAAGGTTTATATTACAGATATTGATATAAAAGTTGTTACACTTAAAAATACACTTTCGAAATGCATTAAAATTTTTGAAACTTTGTATAAATACACTCCAATACAAGTAACTAAACATGTATTTGTTTGGTGCATTTATGCCAACTCAAAGAAAGACAGTCAAGGGGTTAAAAGTACTACTTGACTGTCTACATGCATCGAACAAAATAAATTATGCGAGTTTCAAGTAAATCTGGTCAAAAAATATGTTTTCTTATACAAACGTTAACACTCCTGTTTAACCGCTTTATAGGTGAAATTTTGGAAATTGCTGGAATACACGTTTAATTATTTTTATTTAAGTGTATTTATGCCAAGTTTAAAGTAAATCTGACTAAAAAATATGTTGTCTCATATAAACTTTAACACCCACGATTAACCCTCTTAAGCGTCGAATTTTATGAAATACTGAAATACGTGTTCAATGATTTGTATTGCAGAGTATTTACGCCAAGTTTCAAGCAAATCTGGCAAAAAATATGTTGTCTCATGCGAGCTTTAAAACCCCTGTTTCACTCTCTTAAAGGCCGAATTTCGAGTTTTACCACGCTTAAAAAAAGTCCACAGATATAATATCCCCAAAATGTTAATAATTAAAGAAGTTATAAACAATTTCGTAACGGACCTTTGAACACGAGGGGCTCAAGGGTGTACCTGATGTTGCCCACCCGGTTGATTTGGAACAAAAAAAAAAACATTTTTTTTCTTAAAATAGATAATATTGGCTGAACTTCACCGAGCTTTTTTTTGTCATAGTGTTTCAATCAACAAACAAAAAAAAAATTTCTTTCCGATTTTTCAAGGAAAAATTACATTATTGTTGATAACTAATGAAAACAAAATGTTAAGAAGAAAAGCGTCGATCAAGACTAAGCTACTATTACACTGAACAAGTGTACCAAATTTCAAGTCAATTCGTTCATTACATCTCCAGAAATCGTGTACACCATTTTGCAACATAGTTTACAGAAAAACGCGTTTAACGTTTTACTAGCAGTTCTATCGTTGTGATCAAGTTTACCTTCAATCTGCGATGTCTGCACCATGCATTGAACCTTCCTCTTCAATTTGAGTCGCCTCAAGCGACGAACTTCAAGTTCGTCATTTTCACCGCAGCCCGCCCCCTTAAATAATTTTCTCCAGGAACATTTCTATCGCTAAATGATCGTCAGGATTTTTCTTCCTCCCTACTGAAAAACTAATGGTCAAACTTGCTTCGAATCCACCTACCGCACGTTTACTCAACTGATTCGAGGCACGTTCTTTTTCTTCACATTTGCAGGGACTGAATGGCCGTACGTGCGGGCAGGCGTGAGACAGCGATGTACCCGTGATGGCCCAAGAAAAGCTAAAGCAGATTGTTTCTGACATTCAGAAAAATGAAAAAGGTATTCTAATACTCTTCATACCTAAAAGAAAAGAAAAGAAAAAAAAACAACCGACAACAAAAGAAACAAATAAATACGTCCCACGCATTAGCACGCTTCCCCTCTCATTTTCACATTAAGCACCGTGATGCACTTTATATTCTAATTATAACAAAGGACAGAGAATAAAGGCCCAATTTAGTTTTTAGCACGAATAAAATGCTCAGAGACGAACACGTTATTTCAGTCTCGAGGAAATATATAAACGTGGAAGTGGAAAGTATCTTTATTCCCGATTGCAAAAGACGCGACGTGAACATGATATTCTCTGTTTCCATCGTAGACGAAAACGTTAGCGCGAAATTTGTTAATGGAATCCGTTTGAAATTATATATATATTTCAGGCTAACTTAATTGTGTAAATCGCTGGCTTAACGTTGAACAAAATTTCATGTTTCTTCCCAATAAAGTTCCATAATATTATGTACCAGAATTTCTTACAGATTCGTACGTAATTATTTTCTCTAATTCTCGCGCGATTTTGTTGTCTACTCCCCATTCATATTCACCGCAATAAACATACAGGGACAACCACACACATACTTATTTCGCGGCTATTTTTGTATTTAAAAAAGTACGTAGTTACTCGTGTGACGTCAATATAGTCGCGAGAGGCAATACGCTCTTGCCTTTTCGACGTGTCAACACTTTTCATCATTGGTAGTCCAATTTCCGTACCGCAGACTTTTCAAATTCGAGTACAAAACCTTCACCCCCTACCCCCGATAGCCACACGAAAGGAACAGGAAAAGAGACGAAAAGTAATAATAATAATAATAATAGAATCACTCGGATTACTAGAGTTGACAATGTGTAGAATTCGTTAGACGATAAGTTTTGCGTTTGTGTAACTACATTTGCAGGTTTATTTATGTAAGTTTGCCATTTATAATAAAGTGTAATTCAGATAAAATATGACGATAAAATAATAATAATAACAGCAAAAGAAAAACAAGCATGACGACTTGTCCTGAGGAATGTGCGAATAATTGACGATGAACGATGTACTTTTTGAGCAATCTGAAAGCTTATACTTCTATCGAGAGAAATAAAAGTAACGTAAATTTGTGATCAATTTCGAATGTCCGATAAATCGACAATTTTGTCATATAAAGCTACTCCGGAGCTCGCTTGAAAATGTTTACAATGGGGCAGTGGAGGATAAATTACGGGGTACGCGGACTTTGCTGATGAAAGTACATCCGTCTTTGATATTATATTCACATCCGTTTGTCGGCGCGTGTCTGGCTAATTTCTCGTTGGTGAGTGACCGAGGAACCAGAGTTGGGCAATTTTTTTCGCACATCCTCCGAAATCACCGGTTCCAAATGAAACTACCGAGTTCGATACGGAATTGAGCAATTGTTTATTTGACATTCGTATTGGTCTGCTATTCTTCTGAATACACGTATTGAATAGCGCATATACTTATTATGGGTCTTGATACCGTCCTGAAATATCGAGCATGACGTGACAAGAGAATAATACGAATAATGACAATTTCCTATAATTAATGATAAAGCTATGCGGTTTGTGGATTTTCAAGCCCAACTCTGTAAAAGTGAAGTGCAATTATTGCGTTTGTACGTTCCCATCGTTTATCGTTTACAACATATCATACTTTTCTTCCCCGCCACCTCGCCTTGAGGGATTAGGCTACTGTGACGACCCAAAAATCAGCGTTTTATCAACATTAATTTTGAAGGAACAGGATTAAAAAATTGTTCGGACATTTATTTGCATGTACATTCACAAAGTTGTGTATCCAATTTCATTTAAACAAAATATCAATCATCAAAGAAGTTATAAACAATCTCGGGAAGAAACTTTAAACGTTTTAAAAATAGATAATATTGTCTAACACTTGACCGAGGTTTTTTTATATTGTTTCAATCATCAAACAACCAAAATGGATCTTCTTTTTCGATTTTTCGACGAAAAATGGCATTATTATTAATAACCACCGTAGATCGGAGTAACTTTGGGACATCGCGTAATGTTCGACTTTTGAATTTTCACCAGCACCATGCCTTATGAATTGGCGCGCAATCACCGCTACTGCTATACGTTGGTATGTGCTGGTACCTGCGCGGCAAATATTTGAAGCTGTATGTGTACTGACGTGTTCCTAATTTACCCCGGTTTACGGCATCGAAAAAAATGTTGAGGGGCCAGTCCACTTTGGAGCCACGAAAAAGGCTATTTTCGCGATTTTTTTTTTGAGGATTTTATAAAGGATATGAATATAAAAGTTGTCGGGCTTGATAAATAAAGTCTTGAAATACATTTTTAAAAAAATTTATTCATTTTTATTCATTTTTAAGTACAAAAACTATTGTTTAACGTAACGCCTCAAAAATAGGTGGGCTAGGTAGCTCCGTCACAATTCGGCAACGGCTTGTTTGAAACAAAAAAATCAAAGTCCATTAGATTCGGTATGACAGCAGCTAGAAAATGACCCTCGGATATAAAGTTTTATCAAAAAATAAAAAATGGCAGATGAAAAACGAAAAAAGTATTAAAAACGCGTTTTTTCGCAGTTTTTCGCAAAAAAAAGAGTGAAAATCAAAATTTTAAAACCATCGAGGGTCATCTTGTTGCGAATCATGTTTACAATATGTGATTCAAATTTCAAGAGAATCAGTTTATTAGTTTTAAAGATACGATGGAGCTAGATTTTGAAAACGTTGTTTCGAGAAAAAGGCGTTTGAAGTTTATACTATGAAAAACTCTTACCTAAACTCAATCGGCAATTCCTGCACCGTACAAAATCCCTTCTGATTGCTCATCATCGTCGATTTCTTCAAGTCTTGCTTGCTTTCGATTTTTTTAAATTTTCAAAGTGGACTGGCCCCTTAAGAAAAACGTCGGTCAAGACTAAACTACTATGACACAGAATGAGTGTACTAAATATCAAGTCAATCCGTTCATTAGATGTCGAGAAATCGTGTACACCGTTTTCAAAAACATAGTTTCGAAAAAAATGCGTTGAAAGTTTCACTAGCAGTCCTCTCGTTGTAATAATGAGTTTACCTTCAATCTGCGATTCCTGCACCATATGTCGGACCTTTTTCTTCGATTTGTGTTGCCTCAAGCGACGAACGAGCGTTCGTCATTTTCACAGTAGCCTACCCCCTCAAGGTTGATAATAATTTATTGGAAAAACCAGAGGAATTCCTAGTTTTTCGAACAAATTGCAAATCGTCGTACAAATACGTATTACATTCTTGATAAAAGATCGACGTTTCTCGTCCAAGTGGTTTAGAGGCGCATGAAAATGTTCACGTTTTCATGTTCCATCTTAGCCCGAATAACGTAACAACAAAAAAATGGACGATGACCTAAATGCTTGAGTGCTCCGCACGAGTTACCGAGCACAATGCGGTCCTTGAAAGAGTTGCCGTTAGTTTTATGTAGCCCGCTGGTAAAGAGATCCGGTTACATTGACACGAAAGTAATACCGTGACGAAATCGTACGTTTTAAAATTCACCCATAATTCATAATTGGATACATTTTCCCATTATTTCAGCAAACGACAGGCTATGGGAACATTTTATTCGGAGCTCCGACCCGAAAGTTGCGATGTTAAGGGGAGGTGCCTGAGTAAACGGCGAGAAAATCAGGTCAATTTCGGGAATCTTTATCTCAAAAACTAATGTTTCGATTGGATCCGGGTTTTTTTTATTGGAAAATATGTACATTGAGGTATGTTTAGGAATTTAAAAAAATTAATTCGTTGACTGGAAGCGATTCAAACGCGATTACCTCGAAACATAGTTGTCAAAGTCGGTGCCAGATGTATCTCGAAAACGGCTTGTCCGATTTTGTCCAAATTTGGATACAATATTCTTCGATAGTTTTTCTCGTTCGCCACGTTGAGGTTTTTCATTTGATTGAACCATTGCTTTTTTATGCAATGTGTATGCAATCCAAAATCCTCGGAAATTGCGAACGAAAAACGAATGTTAAATTAACACGGTCGCAATTCCGTCAAAAATAAAAATTTCAAAAAAATCCTACGTGGAGAACGAGAAAAACTATCGAAGAATATTGTATCCAAATTTGGACAAAATCGGACAAGCCGTTTTCGAGATACATCTGGCACCGACTTTGAAAACTATGTTTCGAGATAATCGCGTTTGAATCGCTTCCAGTCAACGAATTTATTTTTAAAAATTCTTAAACATACCTCGATGTACATGTTTTCCAATAAAAAAAAACCCCCGGATCCAATCGAAACATTAGTTTTTGAGATAAAAATTCCCGAAGTTTACCTGTTCTCGCCGTTTACTCAGGTACCCTTTGATCGCATCAAATATCATTCTGTAGTGAGGAAAGTGACGATACTTTCCTGCTCTGTAACGAGGAAACTTTAATCTCAATTTCCTGCTATTCGAAAAATACCCTAAGCATTTGTACATCGTGTTTTTCGTCACAGTGTTATTTTTGCCATTTGTTACTAACAACCCCTTCCCCCCTAAAAAAACTTATCACATTTGGAATTTCCTACTGCTCGTTCAACCTTGAAAAAAAAAGAGTGAGATAAAGAGAGAAGATCAATACGGTATTCACATGTATAACGAATAAATTAGCGAATGCCATTACACACGGATCTGATTGAATAACGCCGACGTAACTAAAGACTGTGAATTTTATGGTGCCACAGGCGGTGTTATGGAGTGGCGTGGCGGTTGGTAGCGGATGATGGGGGTAGCTGAGAGTAAGCAGTAAAGCGGAGGTTTGCCGGGGGCTCTATGCAGTTTGCAGTATACGATGCGGTGTTGGTGTTCTGATCTGGTGGTGAAAAATGCAGGTTCGCGAGAGGCTCTCTATGTTTGGGCCAAGGGGGGTGTTGCGGAGACGAGATTGAACGGATCTTATCGTTCTTCGAGAGACGCAAGAAACGAAATCCGTACATAAACAAAAACAAACAAAAGCACGCCAACAAACGAGATAACGAAAACAAAACAAAAAAGCCGGCCGATGTCCGAAACACGGAGCAACGATGATCGCGGTCGAGAAGGGAAACTTCGGAAAAGCTGTGATATCGGAAAATCGAACGCAGACTCACCCTGATCATCGGCGCAGAGACATCGCGACCATATCCGACGGAATGACAAAAAAACGACCCCCCCCCCCCCCCCCCCGATCGGAGAGATGCCCTTGAATGAAAAATTTCAGAGCGAAAACGTACGTCAATGATGATCCCGGCATTTCGACGAGATCTACCGGGATCGTTATCGACGCCCGTGGACACTCGGGAAAAATTTTTCCCTTCGTATATTTGTCTGACTTTCACGATTCCTCGTCTCTTTTTTTCTCTAACAAACTTTCGAGAGATTCTTGGGCATCGCGACACGATTCGATTTTGCTCGAAGGAAAAACAAAACGCGCGAGTGCTTCGATGATAACGCACGCAATCGGTGATTCGCGAAGGTAGAATTGCCCGCGTCCATTCGCCACACGATTTCGCGAATGTCACGTTCGTTTTGCGTTTTAAAGTCGTCGGAGCTTCGCCGGCCGGTCGCGACGGTTTTAACAATTGGCGTGATCGCATTGTCCTTTGGTCGTCCGCTGCAAGCGCGCTCGTAGTTCGCCCTTCTCGAGGGAACAGACAGATATCGTGACCCCGAATTGCTCGCGTGTCAGTTTCGTTTCTCTCTTCGGTTCTTTTTTCTTTCTCCTTTTGCCACTCCGCAACGCCGAAATGAGAGAGTACAATGGCGCGGTGTCGCGGGCTAACGTTTTCCTTTTTCCACAGCAAGAAAAAAACGAACGCCGCGTAAGTATCGGAGAGGTAAGCAAGGTTTTTCAACGAATAACGGAGAATAAAATACACTGATATTTTTGTTTCGCAGGCGCGTCCGGTCGATCGGCGAGGATGCTGCGGCCGTTCGACCTCCGATTACCAAAATCAAATTTTCCTTTTTCCATTTTCAAACCACATGTCGAATCCCGGTTGGTATTCTTTTTGGATCGAGCTCCATTTTAGCTCGATCTTAACCCCTTAACTGTGACACACGTGGGCGGAAAGGAATCGTGCCACTTTTGCGTTACGATGGATATGTGGGCATTAAAAAAAAAAAACATTTTTTTTACTCAAAGTCAAAAATCAAATCATGGTTTTTGAGGTCGCTGAATCTTAAATCAATTTTTTTTAAATTTAAAATGGTGGGTGAGTATTCGACAGTTTCAATTCGCCGAAAGTTAGTATTCTCTAGTTTTTGAGGCCGCAGAATTCGAAACTAAAATCAGATTTTTACCATTCAAAACATGGATGCAAATTAAAAAAAATTGTTTCATTCCGACGAAAATATAATAAAAATATTTAAAAAAACATAATAAAAAAAAATGGAAAAGAATATTTTTTATGGTCTCATATCCCGCTCTCTGCTGAACCCAGAGCCACGAATCCAGGACGTGGCGATTGTTCACTTCGATTTTAGTTTTTCAGGGTGTCTACCGACCTGAAAAGTCATGAAAAATCTTAAATGTCAAGAAATTACACTCGACCCTGAAAAAGTCATGAAATGTCATGAAAAATTACCAGTCTACCTGAATTATTATACCCTACTAAATTATCGTTGAGTGTATATTCAATATGAACTAACTTTATGGTACTTGTCGATGCAGAAGCGAATATCGAATCGATAGAAAATAAAATAGAAGAAAGTAAAAGAAAATGATGCGTTATCTCAACATATATTAGTTTTTCTTTGTTATTCGTGTAAAGCGACTAGATGATATTACTCAAAGTTCCTAAATGTATGTTATATTTTTCTAGATGTTCCCAATATATATTTCTTTACAGCAGTCTTGAAATTATGTTTCTCTCACATTTTTTACTACATATGGAACTGTACAGTTTGGTGACTTTTCGTTTATTCCGTATACTTTTTATTGGCATACAACACACATCTGTTTAAAAGAGCAAAATAAAAATATAAAAATTTAGAAAATCGGTCGCACTGTAGAATCATTAAGTATACTTATATGCCAGAAAGTCATACTAACAGTCATGGAAAAATCCCCATTCCTTGCCTTAAAAATCCTTAAATGTCATGCAATTTCAGTTCTGGTCGAAATTAGACACCCTGTTTTTGGACCTTTCGTATTTATTTTGTATTTATTGTTTTTTTTCTGTGGCTTCGGGATTTTCGTATTTTTCAATTTAATATCTACAGTTTTCAGCTTGGACAACAAATAAAGAATGTCGGTATTTGACAACACGAATCGAACTTTTAGAGTACTACAGTACTCTAAAAATTCGAGTAGTACGAAAAACAAAAGATACAAACAATCCGTTGGAATCAAACTATTTTTCGAGTTTCCATCCACCATACTGCAGCCGTTATTTTCAATTTCGAAAATCTAAAATTCAGCGTCCTTAAAAACCGTAGACTACTTATTTTCATCAAAATCAAACTACTTTCCGAATTTGCTTCCGCCATTATGGAATTCGAAAACCTCATGTCAGATTCGGCTTCAGTGATACCAAGAACCGTAATACTGGCATTATAGGATAAATATATCAAATCTTTTTTCTATCACAAAAGTGGCACGAAAATCTAGTTTTCGCCACACTGTTAAGGGGTTAGGCTACTGTGACGGTCTGAAAATCAGGGTACATTTGAAACAAAATTAATTTTGAAGAAATAAGTAACATGATTAAAAAACGTGTTGTATACATATATTTTGTATATACAATACATTTATTTGTATGTACATTAACAAAGTTGTGTACTAAATTACACAGAAAAATGTTAATTAACGGAGTTGTAAATAATCTCATGAAGGACCTTTGAACGTGAGGGGCTCAACGGTGTACTCGATTTTGTCCACCCGGTTGATCCGAGACAAAAAAACTCGTTGATTTATTAAAATAGATAATATTGGCTAAGACTTGACGAAGCGTTTTTTTTTGTTATAGTGTTTTAATTGTAGAAAGAAAACATTTCTGATTTTTTTCTTCGATTTTTCGACGAAAAATGACATTGTTAATAACTAAGTTGTAAAAATGTTGAGAAAAACGTCCATCAAGACCAAACTGCTATTACACCGTTCATTAGATGTCGAGAAATCGTGTACACCGTTTTGATAAGCAAAGTTTCGACAAAAACGCGTTTAAAGTTTCACTAGCATATATATCGTTGTTTACTTTCAATCCACGATTTCGGCGCTATATATTGGGCCTTCCTCTTCAATTCGAGTTGCCTCAAGCGACGAACGATTTTTTCGAATTTTCACAGTAGCTTAACCCCTTAAAAAATACGTGACCACCTTAAAATTGTCACCCTGTAAGTCTTTGACCCAGCACGTCGTTACTCCTAGAAACTCGAGGTCTCAAACTTATACGGTGCGGAGTCCTGAAACTTGACCCTAAAAACGTGTTTTTCTCTTTGTTGACGTTCGTACGTTTTGAAGTTCGTAGCTGTACGAATAGACGTAGAAAAAAATGGCAATGTCGGAATATCGTAGCATGCTCGATTTCTCTATTGAGCCACAATCTGTAAATTCGTCATTCGTTCGCGGTCACGAAGTTCGAGGCCGACTGATATCCCAAAGCGTAATGGTGTTTCACAGTTCAATAAATCCGTCACAAAATATCACTTTATTGTTTTCTTCTGCACTCGATGCGGGCTAGGGTCATACAAGATTTCGTCCCCAAGTCGTTCGTACGGACAGGTCATTTATTTTTAGATTACTCATTGCCTAAACTAGCTTGAAGACATAATTTGCCATCCGTAATGGCAGACTGAAGAATGTATATATATATTTATTTTTAAAAAAGTAATAAAACAAAGGCGTAAAAAGTCGTACATATGTAAACATGATAATTTACCGAAGCGGTAACGAGTGACAACTTGTTAAAATCTTAACGAATTCTCGCAGCTTTTTGGCAACTTTGATTCATTTGTACGAAATAAAATTGCTGCTCAATCGAGCAATGCAAATTTCTCAAAGAGCTAATAATTCGAAAGTCTCTTTTGAAACAAAATTAAAAGTTCACGTTTCACGCGTCAGGATAGAACGGGCGTTTGTCTAGTAACGAATATGTACGAATACATAAAATAATGTTTCGATATGCACGGGGTGGGAATATCCTCAGTTTACGTGAACCTTCTGTTCTCGCTCTTGTTCACCTTCCTGCTTCCTCTCCTTCCTCGGGATCACATAAGCCTTCAACAGTAGTCCAATTATCCATAACACGCCAACTGCAACGTGTCCAACCCAGTAAAGATCTCTGTAAAATCCGTACGTATCGTGGAAGGTCAATATTTGAAAACCAAGACCCAGATACGACATCCACGAGACTCTCATGAAGAATAAAAATGCCCAAAACACTTTCTGTGCCTGAAATAAAAGCAAAAGCAATTAAGGATATTTTCGTCGATTCATTTTTTGTGAAATCGAAGATATCAAGGACGATTGAGAGTAGAAAATGTTCAAAAAGCTTTCAAACTTCTGAGAAAACTACTACGTATTCACCAATGAATTCATTGTAGGCAGCATTTTTTCTGGGGGGGGGGGGGGGGGTGACAAAAAGTGGTTTCGTTTACAATCATTTTTTAAATAAAATTTACATAATAGTCGATATGACCCAACACACAAAATATGAAGCTTTAATCACACGTTCATGTAAACTTAATATCAAACGTTTGCATTACCTTAAAAAATAATGAAGTAATTTTTCATCGTTTCATCTGGTTACCAGTCTTCCGACTTTACTTTCAGTCGATAATCGATTAAATAAATCATGGGTTTCTATTTTTTTCTGCATATTGACCCAACACACTTTCAGCTGCAATTTCACGACCCTACATTATCTGTACGAAACAAATAACCTACCCTGGGGTTACGCTCACCCCAGCACTTCAAATCAATGCTGCTAACAAACTGTTTGTCGTAGAAAGATTTTTTTTTAATCGAACGCTCGAGAACTGACGAATGGAATATGCTTTGCGAGAAAAACCTAATATAAATTTATCACCGTAAAAAATGCGATTGAAAAAAGCAAGAAAAATTGTGTTAGCATTTCTCACTAATAATGTGGGGTATGCGGTACCCATGTGTAGGGTCCGAGGGTCAACAATGTCATAAGGGCGTCTGCAAATTACGCAACGCAATTTGGGGGGAGGGAGGTCCGGCCAAGCGTTACGGTCTACGGCGGGGGGGGGGGGGGGGGGGGGGTACGTCACGATTTTAGAACTTCCGGAAATAGTAAAATTTCTGCATGTTTAAGTTTTGAATTTTAAACTCGCGCGCAGTTTTACCGCGGAAAGTTGACAGCTTTCCAAACAAAATGTCAGTTCAGGGGAGAAGTCACTGTGCAAGTTCTTGCACAGTAGCTTTCCCACATTCCCCAAGCAAAATTAAAAAACAAAATTTGTTTTTTTATAATTCTTGAAAGTACATATATTCAAAAATATTTTGGCAAGATGTTTAGCCACAAGTCTGAAAATTGACGGAGTTGCAGTCACTTTAGTGAGAACAGATAGCGCGACGGGTCCCTCAGTCCATGCAGACGTGGCGTCGTTCACAATAGATTAAGTGAAGCTCTTATCATTTTGTGAAATATAATGAAGATGAAGAACCGTCATACCGCCCGGGACTACATACTTCAATGTAAGTATCAATATCCTAGAAAAAACAACTTTACATCAAGAAGAACCGAACGTAAACTTTGAACGCGTTTTTCTCGAAACTACTTTTTTCGACCTTGTCCTTAGCGAATGCTCAAAAACTTACCAACCGACTTTCAATCTTTTTCTTGACATTTTTGTAATCGCTAAGGTTGTACATAGCCGATTTTTGAAATTTTGATAATTACTATTTTTGAAGACTGCTCGAATACAAAAAGGGCCCCGAAAATTAAAAAAAAACGTCCAAACCTTCGGCATTTTGTAAAAAAAACTAAAAAATAAAAACGGCTACGCATAACGATAGCTACACTTGTATAGAGGTATCGATACATTTTTTACTTCATTTACAGATAACCTTTCACAAAGATATCGATGGGAGAATGAAGAGAATTTTTTTGTTCGTCGTCAAATCAAGGCATATATCGGTTCGTTTTAAAGATTTTTTTCACAAAAATTGGTATAAAACTAGATGAATATATTCTTAATAAAATGAGTATAAACCCGATCCTTTCATAATTAGTTATCTGTGAAAAAAATCGCAATTGACGACAGAGCACCTGTTACGTAACGGAACAGACAGGGGGGAGGGTCCGGCCAGGCGTTACGGTCCTGGTACGTGGGAGGAAGGGGGGAGGTCGAAAATTTGGGAATTTGGCGTTACGTAATTTGTGTACACCCCCTTATCTATGTTCAGCAGTGACATATGAGAGAATCTTTCCTGAAGCATTTTCCTTCTAAGCAACATTTTTATCCGTCTCATGGCAGAAAAACTCATCTCACAACCGGCGAAGCTCACTGAGAGTACTATTGCGGCTTGGAAAAGTTTATGTGAGTTAGGGCACTACTCCTTTTTAATATTTCTTAAATTTTCGGCATTCATTTCATTATTTTAAAATGAAAGTATGTTTTTCTGACCATCGCTTCAGCTTCTAAGGCGAACGTATCAATGATTAAGGTTTTTAATTAATTATTAATGAAATCCTCTCCGTTCTTCATATTCAATGTAAAAAAATGCGTCAAATGCGTGATTTAATGGTAAATTCTCAAATCGGCGTTTTAGATTTGCAATGATATTATCTATTACTTGGTAGTAAATGTTGATCTTCCAGTATTCTTCTGGTTGTGTATCTGCCCGCAAATCTAGCGTATTTCTTTTGCCCACAGTTGACTTGAAGGTGGAATTTGAATATCCATTTAATGTATGTAAAGAAATTGCTGCTTTGTATACAAGTTACGAAATTACGACGAAGAAAATAGTTCGTTTTATTAAATTATTTCTTTATGTTTGGTTGGGTGAAACAAATAAAGGCACGATTATGGTATCTCTGGTGCTTTAATTTGACCGTGGATTATTCATATTTGACCCCAAAATAAACTTTTTTTAAATAAAAAAATCGTGATTTTGGCTTGCTTTAGAAGATTAACTGGTTTACGTTCAGGCGTTAGGCCACAGTAACGGGTATAAAATCATATGCGAATTTAACATTTTTTTCGTATGAAAAAGTGATTCACTCATAAAATTAATTATACATCTATTTAGTATGAATATCAAGCTGTTAGGGAATATATATATATATTTTTTTCAATGTACAAAATGGCCGACTACTCGAAACTTCTCGAAACAGCTTTTTTCCAATTGGCGTGACAAATAACTTCAACAATTTTCACTCGATTTACTTCAAATTTAAAGGTTATGTTTCTAATTGCATTTCGCCGAGAAGTACGTACGGAATTTCTGATTAATCGAAAACTTTTCATTTTATGAGCAGTTATTCCGAAATTTTTCGGAGCGTCTAAAAAAAAGATAACAAAAGAAAATATTAGTAGTCGGCCATTTTGCACATCGAAGAAGAAAACAATCCTAACAGCTTGATATTCATGCTAAATAGATGTGTGATTAATTTTATGAGTGAATCACTTTTTCATACGAAAAAAATTGTTAAATTCGCACATGATTTTATACCCGCTACTGCGGCCTTAGGCCTTAAGAATAAAAAAATCGCGGTTTTGGCTTCCTTTAGAAGATATAGGACATTTTACGAATTATTCGTTATTAAGCGATTCAACTGGTGTACGTTAATGTAGGTTTCTTCGGAATGCGCTATGTCGAGAAAAAAAAACAAAAACAAACCCAAACAAAGTACGACGGAACAATGTAAAACACGCGGAAAATTCGATTTACATCGAAAAGCGGAAAAATACATTTTTTCTCTTCGTAGCGCTATAAATCCAAAACTAAGGCTCAAAACAAAAAAAGTTATTCCTGTTTTTCGTATTTTTTTTCGGCCATATTTCATAATTCAATGGTCAAATTGAGGCGCCAGAGATATCGTAATCTCCCCAAAATAAAAGTCAAACTCAAAAAACCGATTATTTGCGTTTAAGGGGCTTTACCAGTGTGACACTTTCAAAACATCGATGTTTTTTGCCTTTTTCGACAGTTTATATTTTCAAGAATATGAGATGAGATTTTTATACTTTCAAGAATATGAAATGAGATTTTTCAAATTTGCTGACATTTTAACAAAGAGAAATTCTCCGATTTACTCGAAATTTGAACTGAGTACTCTTGAATATATTTACTCTACAATGACGTAGGATATTTTTGATTGGATGAAAATTGACGATTTGGCATTGAAAAAAACGACCATTTTATAGGCAAGAAAACATACTTTTTTTTCATAACTACGCCTTTTTGTTAGATTTGCCTTTTTCGACAGTTTATACTTAGCAGTTTTTATGATAAATATCATTTTATCTTGCAAAAATCGATAGTTAAATCTTCAAACGCGTTTTTCTCGAAATGAGATTTTTCAAATTTGCTGACATTGTAACTCAAAGAGCAATTATCCGATTGACTTGAAATTTGAACTGAGTACTCTTAAATATACTTACTCTACCATGACGTAGCATATTTTTGATTGGATGAAAATTGACGATTTGGCATTGAAAAAACAACCATTTTATAGGCAAGAAAACATACTTTTTTTTCATAACTACGCCTTTTTGTTAGATTTTGATATTTTTCGAAAATCCTACGTCATTGTACAGGAAATACCTTCCAGTTTAACGACAATTTTTCCTTTTTCGGTTTCAGCTACTCAATCGGCCGGAATCGTGTCAGCAGTGGAGGAACTTTTTTTTTTGGCGCCTCCGAAGGCAGCGCATAAGTCGCTTGGATCTCAATATTTTTATATGATAAAATTATGTAATATAGGTCAAATATAGCCAAACATATTCTCAATTTTCCGAAACATTTAATTGAGTACTTTTCTTCCAAAAAATTCCCGAAAATGACTCAAATTTTCAGCGTTCGCACTGGTATAGCCCCTTAATCATTTTGGATTGATTTTTTCTAGGGGACACCAAGATTTCTGGGGGGTGGTGGTGGTGGTGTTCACTCGTGGCTACGACAATGGAAGAATTGTTAAATCTTTTAGTGGCAAAGCGCCTCGAATGTTCGAAATTTCGATCTCTCGCACTTACCATACTGTCCTCCTTGGTGCGATTGTAAAATTTGGTATACACGTCCTCGAAGGGTAAATAGCCGGCTACGGATACGATGCAAATATGATAACCGAGCGCCCAACCGTGCCACAATGACGAGAGTATGAGGGTGGCTGGAGTCCTCAGAACTTTGTGCGGAAATTGTTTATAGACGTAAACCGCCATCCAGTACTGCACCGTGGTGTTCCACATTTTCATAGTTTTTCGCACCTGGTAAGAAGCCTCCACACCGAGTACATCGACATTCCGGATCGTTTCGAAATCTATCGTCTGTGCCTTGAGATTATCCTCGTCGTCGGCGCTGTAAATATATCGTATAACGAAAAGTGTTGACCAAAAACCACGTTTTCGTTTGTTTTTTGTTTTTTGTTTTGTTTTGTTTTGTTTTTTTTTTTTTCATTGTCATTGTACTTAAAACTTACAGCGCCTCGGCAGCTTCGTAATTTCGAGGACCGAGGCCCGATACCGTTTCGCAACTCGCTGGATACGCTCCGAGGCCTGCCATTTGGCAAACGCACTCGGACAACGCCATGCCGGCGAATATTCGCGTTCTAAATGCGAAGAATGTCGGATAGGTGTACCATAATCTGTAGAGGAACGATCGCCCTCGAAACTCCTCCGTGAGGACGTACTGCGCAAGGAGAGAAGAAAAAAACACAACGGTACAATGCGTTTTGCGAATTGACAGTTTGCCTGACAACGATGGAAAAGAAAGTAAATTCAGCGTACATTCGTGGGGAATAGGTAACTCGATGTTAAATGAAGAATTATCAGTACTCCTATCAGCTTCAATTTGTCCTCTGTTGCTTTCCAGCAATTGGCATATTTGCTGAATGCTCGGTGCACGCAATCCCAGTAAGTCCGGTAACGATAATACGGACCTGAACAAGGCAGATGAAACATTTTTTTAAATAAAAAAAACATTAAAACGACGTTCTTCTGCAAGTACCAGTCTTGCCGATTAAACTCGTGGTATGTTTGTAAAAATGGTACGTCAAAGAAGAATGGATTGGGGAAAAGGAGGAAATGCAAAAGTTTGTGCAAGTAATTCGGTCGTAGTGTGGCGTAGCTTTGATCCCGATACTCGCTGAATAGTCTTACAGCAATTTAAAAAACGCACATTCAATAGCCACTTATCGGCTACCAAAATGATAAATTAAATTTGATCGGAATTTGTTTGGCCGTGCAGTTCTTTAAAGTGAATGAAAAGTTGCACATTTTTCCGGCTATTGGCCCTCGAAAAAGTCCATCCTGAGGGACAAAAAATGTCTGACCAATGATTGGAAAACTAAAAAGTTCGAGCTCAACACTTTTTTAAGTATTATTTTACGATAATTTTTCGCGAAGATTCGGCGGTTTGAAGATAACTAAAAAATTAGGCACATTTTGACGATCCTTTAGTTTTGGACGCCCGTATACCGGGTGAGGCAACATCTATTAGGAGTAGAAATATTTTCTAATTTATGAGACTTAGGCGAAAACTCCCAACGAAAGTTGCATAGTTGAAAGGGGGTCATCGAGTGGTGGCTACGAGGTCCATCCAGGTCGAGGCGCTTCGGATATTTCTAGGTTATCTCCATTTTAAAAAATGGGACCACGATTTTTTTTTGAAGTTTTGTCAAGGAACTCAAAATAAGTTCACACGCCAAATTCAGAGCTGATCAATCAATATTTGGTATAAAAAAATCGATAAAAAATAAATATTCAATGTTTTTAGCCTAGAATCGATTGAAATAACATAACAAATCCTTTTAGAAACAAGTTTTTATTTATAAACTATTGAACTAAAAAGTAAAAAAATAATATTTAGTGTATGGAGTTAAATAGTAAAGCTACACAAGAACTCCATCCTTGGTCACTGATGAAAGGCACAGGCAGTACATGCTTAAGGCCTTAGGCCACAGTAACGGGTATAAAATCATGTGCGAATTTAACAATTTTTTTCGTATGTAAAAGTGATTCACTCATAAAATTAATTACACATCTATTTAGTACGAATATCAAGCTGTTAGAAAAAAATATATATATTTTTTCGATGTTAAAAATTGTTAAATTCGCACATGATTTTATACCCATTATTGTGGCCTAACGCCTTAATGAAATTTACATAAACATAGAACTTTAAATGTTTTAAATATTTTCTCAAATGCTTGAGGCTTTATTTCAAGAAGTTTCACGTCTCAAGATTTAAAAAAAATTGTTCTATGTTTATGTAGGTTTTATTAAGTATGTACGCCTTTGATCAGTGACCAAGGATGGGGTTCTTCTGTAGCTTTACTATTTAACTTTATACGCTAAATATTATTTTTTTACTTTTTAGTTCAATATATTATTTTTAAAAACTTGTTTTTAAAAAGATTTTTTACGCTAATTCCATTTTATACTTTTTAGTATTAGAATTTGTTAATTTATTTGCCATGCCAGACCCCCACGCCATTCAGACATCGGCGTAATAAAAAAAACCTTGCCTAATGTTACAAAGGTTTCGCGAGAAACTTTATAATAGTGTAATTATAAATAGTGCTCAAGTCAACAAAGTTAATGAGCCCAAGCTCGATTGTCCTACCATTTGCAATTGGGAAATTTCAGTTCGCACCTCCCACCACCATTGTCAGACTCTCGTTATCGTGTGCAATGAAAAGTGCTCATGATAAGGAAACAAATGAGCACAAACTCGACTGTCTTAACGTATGTCATTATGGAGTTGCATTGCTCACCGCCCAACTCCATCATCAGACCACCTCCATGGTACCATATTATTGCATTGTCACCGAAGTTGCATAGGTATGCCAAATTTCAGCTCAATCGGATGCAAGTAAGTGCTTGAAAAATGGATTATAAATTTTGAACCGGATACGAACGAAGAAAGGTAAGGAGTTCGGAGCGATTCAGTTGAGTCAAATGACGGTTTATTCGTTATTTTTTTTTCAATGAACCTCAAAAAACTGCAAAGGTACAGATTTATTCTGTATATGCTGATTTTTTAAAATATATAATTAAAGGGCAAAATTATGCATTTCAATATATTTATTACGTAAAGTAGAAAAACTTTTGTGTTACTACCAACTTGAAAAAGTATAACATTATCGATGATTATTATGAAAAAACTACGACAACGAATGTTTTATAGAATTCACAATGAAATTTTGAGTAATTTATAATTATGCCTATTCATATTTACGTCACGAGATTATTGGCCCGTGGTTTACGATGGGCAAGATGAGGATTTTTTAAAAATGTTTACAAAGGTTCAGTTTGCGTTAATCCGTTCTTAGAAATGGTTTATCTTGGTGCTAAATAGCAACAAAAAAATACATAACCTTTAGTGTGAAAGTCTTGCCCATCTAACCTCACGTTACATTACACACATTAAACTATTTTTTATCTCCGGTGTTTGGTGGTGAAAAAAGTTCAAAAAATTCGTAAAGACTCAGTATAGTCTAAACAATAACATGTATGTTTTTTAATTCAATTTAACCTTGGATTGTCGCTAACGCTCCAACCTCCTTAAATAAGAGCTTGTAAAAAGTGTATTTTCAATTGTAAATTTTATAAAAAGGGTGAAAACGATCGTTTTAAAATTTGGAATGTACATTCGGTATATGACAAAAAATTTACTGTATAAATTGGAATCAAATGGTAACATTTTGTCAATTGTACCGAAACTCCTTAATACAGACTGACGTGATTAATAAGACAATAGAATCAATACCAATGAGATGACAAACATACATTAAAAGTGGTGGCCATCACTTTAAGGGGTGGTACCTGAGTAAACGGTGAGAAAAACTGGTAAACTTCGGGAATTGTTATCTCAAAAACTAATGTTTCGATTGGATCCGGTTTTTTTTTATTGGAAAATATGTACATTGAGGTATGTTTAGGAATTTTTTAAAATAAATTCGTTCACTGGAAGCGATTCAAACGCGATTATCTCGAAACATAGTTTTCAAAGTCGGTGCCAGATGTATCTCGAAAACGGCTTGTCCGATTTTGTCCAAATTTGGATACAATATTCTTCGATAGTTTTTCTCGTTCGCCACGTAGGGGTTTTTCATTTGATTGAACCATTGCTTTTTCATGCAATGTGTATGCAATCCAAAATCGTCGGAAATTGCGAACGAAAAACGAATGTTAAATTAACACGGTCGCAATTCCGTCAAAAATGAAAATTTCAAAAAAATCCTACGTGGCGAACGAGAAAAACTATCGAAGAATATTGTATCCAAATTTGGACAAAATCGGACAAGCCGTTTTCGAGATACATCTGGCACCGACTTTGAAAACTGTTTCGAGATAATCGCATTTGAATCGCTTCCAGTCAACGAATTTATTTCAAAAAATTCCTAAACATACCTCAATGTACATATTTTCCAATAAAAAAACCCGGATCCAATCGAAACATTAGTTTTTGAGATAAAAACTTCCAAAGGTTACCTGTTTTTCTCGCCGTTTACTCAGGTATCTCCCCTTAAGCGCCTTTTATTGGAGTAAATGTTTGCACCGTTTTTTAATCGATGCTAAGCTAAAAAAATTGAATTTTCTTTTTTATCGATTTTCTTATCTAAATCTTGATCGATCGTCTTGAGATTTGGCGTGTGAATTTATTTTCAGTTTCTTCATAAAATTTTGAAAAAAATAGTGGTCTCATTGATAAAAATGGAGGTGACATTGAAATCTCCAAAGTGCCTCCACCTGGATATGAACCTCGTAGCCACCACTCGATGACCCCCTTCGAACTATGCAAATTTTTCATACACCCACTCTCTTTGTCATGCCTATTTTGATACGTACATATCGTTACTGCAATGTGCAAGTACGTAGAGATTCGTTACAAAGTTTACCCCATAAAGTGACTGCTTCAATTTTAACTTCCTTACGCGGCAGATTTGACGTAATGACACAATGTAAATGTTTACGTATTGCACAATGTTCGACGACGTTGAAGTTTGCATCGTTGCAGTGGCGTAGCGTGGATTTTTGCCGCCCGGGGCTAACCCTAAATTTGCCGCCCCCCCTCCCTATTTTCGCAACTGAGTGCCGCCCGCCGCCGCCGCCCCACATCTGCGCCGCCCGGGGCCAGGGCCCCCTCTGCCCCCCCCCCCCCCACGCTACGCCACTGCATCGTTGGAATGCAACGATTTTTTACCTCCCGTATTCATGTCTTTGTTTTTATCATTATTGAAAGTCTTTTTTGCAAATCTAGGTCGTGAATCTCTAATAAGAATATGTAGAAACCTTCGAGTGACTGTCACAGCTTAAATCGGCAAAACGAAATTCGAGTCATTGAAAAGAATTGATTTTCGTTGCACTCCAATGATGCAAACGTCAACGTAATAATGTTCAATTAGTTTATTTCCTTTTCAAGCATTCACTACTATTGTTTATTTCCATACCAGTCCATTCCAGACTTTGTTTAAATTCAATAAGTTTCGTAGCCTCATTGAAGAGTATTTATGAGCGATGAGTTGCAATTGAGAGCGCAAGTGACAATTGAGAGCGCGGAATTTAAATTCGCGAGATTTATCATGAATATGAAAACCTACATGGAAATATACCTGTGTCGCCTAAAAGCAAGCTTAATTTCAAAATTAACAATTTAGAGTCGCTTCATCTGAATTGTAAAACCAAGTCTTATCGTAGCTGACCTGCAGTTCGATTATAGACGCAAGAAAAGAAAAAAAAAAGTGGAGCACTCACCGGTCAAGAGTCCCATGTAGCTGAAGCCGTAATGAAAAACATCGACAAACTGGACGTTTTTCAACGCGGCGACGCTCTCGGATTTATTGTCGTTTGATTCGCGTCTCGCTGCATCCATTTCGAAACCAAGGCCAACGAGTCTGAGCGTAAGCAACATTTGTATGAGATTCGTGTGCGAAGGTGGTGCCGGAAGTCCGTACCAATCCGCGAGCCGAAACACGAAGAGCAAATAGCCAAAAGAAAAGAAAAAACTCGCCACGTGACGTTTTCTGCAATAAAAGCGAAAGATTTAGCGATGAAAAATACGATAACTCGTGAGAGCTTTCTTTTGGGTCAGACAGGCATTTTTTTATATCATTCCGAAATTTAACGGGCTACATCTACCTTGGTGGGTCAAAAAATTGCATTTTCCAAAAATATTTTTATTCGATATCACCTTGTAGCTATATTCCCTGAAAGTTTCATTGAAATATTCCTAAAATTGAATGACCTACGGCTTCTAACAGTCGGCCGGGCGAGCGGTAGCAGCACCATACTTCAAACTTTAAGGGGTTAGGCCACAGTAACGGGTATAAAATCATGTGCGAATTTAATCATTTTTTTTTTCGTATGAAAAAGTGATTCACTCATAAAATTAATTACACATCTATTTAGTATGAATATCAAGCTGTTAGAAAATATATTTTTTTCGATGTACAAAATGGCCGACTACTAATATTTTCTTTTATCTTTTTTTAGGCGCTCCGCGGCGTGACATTTAGCATCCACAATTTTTTACCTAGAACAAAAAACAAAAATTCTCGTCAATTTACATTAGAATACCTAGAGAAGTACGTACGGAATTTAAAAAATATTGTTTTATTCAAAAGTTGTAGATATTTGAATTGAGTTGTAGGTATTTGAATGAATTTTCAATGAAAAATTTCGTATAAAACTGCTCATAAAATGAAAAGTTATCGATTAATCAGAAATTCCGTACGTACTTCTCTGCGAAATGCAATTAGGAACATAACTTTTAAATTTTAAGTAAATCGAGTAAAAATTGTTGAAGTTATTTGTCCCGCCAATTGGAAAAAAGCTGTTTCCAGAAAAACGCGTTTAAAGTTTTAGGTGCTCTATGGCCGTGCCAGAGGTAGGCTTACGTTATACGCTCAAAGGCGGTGAAAAAAAATTTGTCTTGCTATAAATCGAATAGTAACGCATTCTTATGCTGATAATGCACCGTTTTAGCGAGAAAAAAAATCGATTTTTTGAAAATTTTACTGTGGCCTTACCCCTTAAACGGGTTTTTGTCGAAACACTGTTTTCAAAGTCGGCGGACATGATATCTCGAGAACCGCTCGATGGATTGTTTCCAAATTTACAGCAGATCAGATGAGAAACATTTAAGGGGTTATATACTTATATTCATTTGAGGGATTACTTACCATTTTCATTAAGATACAATAATCTCACGGGTGGACGAATAATTCTTTTTAATACGATGAATACTTTTTTTATAGCCGATAAACAAGCTACTTTTTTAGCAAAAAATTGCGCATCCGCCATCTTGTAAAAAATAAAAATTAGCCTTTACCCTTCGTCCACGCGGAAGGTAGTGCTGGTAACTAAAATAATGTTCTCGTGAAAAATGTCGATTACAGATGATCCTGTCTTGAGCAGCTGTGTACACCGCAAAACGCCTTTTTTCGACATATCGGAGATCGCTTATAACTCGGCTAAAAATTAATATTTTGTCGTGAAAAGATTATTCGAACTTCTTTAAACATGTATTATTTTATTCAAATGCTGGTATGAAAATAAACAAACCAGCCGTTAAAAAATCATTAAAACGGCGTTTTTTACCTCATAATTGACTAACCCCTTAAAGGTAGTTGACGATCTCACTTTTTAAAAATTGATCTTCATTTTTTAAAGCTTTAGGCCACTCTAGAGGCCGAAAAATAGACGTTTGGGGATTTTTCTTTCAGAAAAACTACAAAATAAATCGAGATTACAAAAAGGGTGTTTATCATACATATCAGTGACTGTATACAATAATTTTTTTGGAGCGATTCATTTCAAAATAGCGGCTGTGCAGCGTTTATCTCAAAACTGCATTTTTTACACTTGAAATGTTGAATATATCTTGAAAAATACATTGTCTATGGAAGTACATAGGGTTTTTTTATATTGCATAGTTAATTTGTTATTAACTATTATCTGACGATTTTTTAGGCAAATTTTTGGAAAGTGAAAAATTTGCCTAAAAAATCGTCAGATAATTATTAATAAAAAATGAACTATGCAATATAAAAAAAAACCTACGTACTTCCACAGACAATGTATTTTTCAAGGTATATTCAACGTTTTAAGTGAATCTGTTGAAAATTGTCTGAGTTATGTTCCCGGCCAACTTAAAAAATGCAGTTTTGAGATAAACGCTGCACAGCAGCCATTTTTGAAGGAATCGCTTCGAAAAAATAATTGTATTCAGTCACTGATATGTATGATAAACTGTATGATAAATGTATGATATGTATGATAAACCCTTTTTGTAATCTCGATGTATTTTGTAGTTTTTCTGAAGAAAGAAGATCCCCAAAAAGCCTATTTTTTCGGCCTCAGAGTGGCCTAACCCCTTAATAGTTACGTAAAAATGACTCATATATTTCCTATGCTCGAGTTTCAATTCGTCGTCACGTTGTTAAAAAAGATGATTTTAAAAACCGCCGATCGTCAACGACTCGTATTTATTGTTAACTTGAATAACCCGTTTGGTTTTTAGATTTCGGATGGATCGTTTAAGCTTGAGAGTGTCCACCGCCAAACGTGGCGAAAAAAAATCTCAGCCGCCAGCCATGTTTTTGTTGTTTTCCTGTATTTTTTGGTGATTTTTTTAAAGGCTCTCAGTATATGTACCTTCGTGTTGAAAAAAATGCGTTTCTTTTTCACCGAACGTTTCGCACAAAGAAAATTCGGAATTTGGCCATTTTTTCGGGCCTCTAGGTAGATGTAGCCCCTTAAAAATGTAGTTCGCGATATTACCGCCACGAGCATTGCGTTAGGATGATGGCGTTGATGAGGGTAGAGATCACAGGGTGAGCCACGTGACGTCCCGACACGATACAGGCTATGGACAGGCCCAGTACAGTGCTCACCCATTGCTTCGTCTGAGGGCTCTTCAACTCACGAAAGACCGAGCCAAATGCCACGCTGATGAGCAGTAGACCGACGTAAATAAGATCATCGATGAACATGATTGTTGATTGTTAATAAACTCGTTGGGAAGGCCAATCACCACCCCTGTGCGGAGTGACTGCAAACTTGTGTCTCTATCCTGCCCCGTTGCGCAATCGAGACTGTCGTCGTTCTCACGCGTCGACCGACTGCACGGCACCACCGCACGCACGAAATTCCATGCACTACACGCGAATCCTTCTCTCCTTGTCTTACACCCGCTCAGCAGGCTTCACCGTGAAGCCCCCGGTACATGATAACTAAAACCTGATATCCCATTGAAGAAGCCTGTATTCGGCGATACCATTTTGTCAATTATCTCGATCTCCATGCTTGTCATTGGTTCGTGAAATTTCGCGAACCAATCTCTGCGCTTAGAATGCGGTATTTCGTATCCCGAAATATAGACGCGTCGATGTGCTTGCATATTTGCTCATCAAGATTATAGGTTAAATTTCTTAGAGGCGACAGTCACGTGAACGAATACGACCGGCCACAGTTTATGACCGTGTCATAATCTGACGAGCAGAAATCAGAAAAATCTATCCAGTAATTAATGGCGAACAGTCCATCAACTCTACCATTGAAATCCAAGCGAGTTTAATAGGAATAAATTAATTTTGTTCTTTCATGTATAAAATACATTCTAGCTGAATGGCTCCCGTGCGCTGGTTTTTTTTTCTTGAATGCGTATATAGCTGAAGAGAATGCAAATTTTAATAAATTGCGAATGGCACGTATAATTGAGATTAGTGCTCGCAAGTATTTCTATGTACATGTATTCGATGTATCAAAACTCAAAGATGATGGCGGAATGACGGATTTTGTATTAATTGCTGTTGTGCAGGTACAAAATAATTTCAGACAAAACGTACAATGTAGCTAAGTAACCAAAATTTGATTGGTTTGTCAATTCAGACAATGTTTTTTTACTTCATATTTTCCCGCAATGCATTTTGTCTCATGCGCGATCCAACATAATAAACAATCGCTTATGATAAAATATCGGAGCCATGTTCTGCGCGTGGGAAAGTAAAATTATAAATCGCTGACACGTTTATTGCACTCGACTGACCACACTATGTGCTAACCAAATACGCAGAATCACGTACGCAGGTTATGTTTGTCACTATCAAAACAACATCTCTCGATACTAGCGACACCAAAGACAGCTCCCATACGCGAGTCACCCCCACCATTGAAATTCGATCGAGTTGCAAGACCTGTAGGTAAGACCGTGATTGGCCTTTGCTCTTTGCGTAGTTTTTATTTAATTTTTTTTATTGACATTACAAAATGTATATAAGAGAAGGCTTTGGGATACAATGTCCCATCTAACCGTCTGCGTAGTCGAGTGCATGTGACGGTCCTGCTAGTTCCACCATCTCACCGCTACGCGGCGTTCCAGCGTTTCTCACAAGCGGTCGTCAATAGATACAACCGTCTTTCCCCTAGATCCTAACACCCAGCGCGTCTAGAAAGGCCCAGCTAACCAAGTATCGGAAATGTACCGCTCATGTGGAGAGGGCCGTACCGCTACTGTTGCCACCTCGTACGTGCGGACGGTACTGGTACATGACCGGTACGCCGTACGGTTCGCTGTACCGCCAATGTGCTAGTACGGTACCGGTACAATATCGCCACCGTGGAGCCACCGTGCACTGCAGTACGGTGTAACTCCACGGTAGCGATACCGTGGAGGTACGACTACGCTGGTATCCTGTACCCGTACATTACCGGTACTGTGGGGTACGGCGTACTCCACATTTGCGATACGCTGTACTAAAGGTACGCTTGGTTAACTGGGGGGTACGTGACACAGCACTACCCAGCTAACCAAGTATCGGAAATGTACCGCTCATGTGGAGAGCGCCGTACCGCTACTGTTGCCACCTCGTACGTGCGGACGGTACTGGTAAATGACCGGTACGCCGTACGGTTCGCTGTACCGCCAATGTACTAGTACGGTACCAGTACAGTATCGCCACCGTGGAGCCATCGTGCACTGCAGTACGGTGTAACTCCACGGTAGCGATACCGTGGAGGTACGAGTACGCTGGTATCCCGTAGCCGTACACTATCGGTACTGTAGGGTACGGCGTACTCCACATTTGCGGTACGCTGTACTAATGGTACGCTTGATTAACTGGGTACTGTTGAGTCTGTCACTACCCAGCTAACCACGTACCGTACATGTACCCCTCATGTGGAGTGCGCCGTACCGGTACTGTTGCCACCTCGTACGTGCGTACTGCACTCCTACATTACCGGTACGCCGTACGGTATGCTGTACCGCCAATGTACTAGTACAGTACCGGTACAGTATCGCCACCGTGGAGCCACCGTGTACTGCAGTACGGTGTAACTCCACAGTAGCGATACCGTGGAGGTACGAGTACGCTGGTATCCCGTAGCCGTACATTATCGGTACTGTAGGGTACGGCGTACTCCACATTTGCGGTACGCTGTACTAATAGTACGCTTGGTTAACTGGGTATATCCGAGCCCAGCTAACCACGTGCCGTAAATGTACCCCTCATGTGGAGTGCGCCGTACCGGTACTGTTGCCACCTCGTACGTGCGTACGGCACTGGTACATTATCGGTACGCCGTACGGTACGCTGTATCGCCAATGTACTAGTACAGTACCGGTACAGTATCTCCACCGTGGAGCCACCGTAGACTGCAATACGGTGTAACTCCACGATAGCGATACCGTGGAGGTACGAGTACGCTGGTATCCCGTAGCCGTACATTATCGGTACTGTAGGGTACGGCGTACTCCACATTTGCGTTACGCTGTACTAATGGTACGCTTGGTTAACTGGGAGACGAAACGCAAAAATTCTTTTCCTGCCTCCTCCTATCTTACCGACCTTACAGAACCTGGACAAGTAGCAGACAACTACAGGAGTATGCACCGACGGATCTACATGCAGACGATCGCTGCGACATCTGGCGGTATTTTGCGGCGGCTCGTAGACAAAAGCTCCGGATTCCGCAATACCGTCGCGACCGCGTCGAAATTTCGCAGCGCCCAGCTAACCACGAATCGCAAATGTACCGCCCATGTGGAGTGCGTCGTACCGATACTGTTGCCACCTCGTACGTGCGTACGGTACTGGAACATTACCGGTACGCCGTACGGTACGCTCTACCGCCAATTTACTAGTACGGTACCGGTACAGTATCGCCACCGTGGAGCCACCGTGCACTGCAGTACGGTGTAACGCCACGGTAGCGATACCGTGGAGGTACGACTACGCTGCTATCCCGTACCCCTACATTACCGGTACTGTAGGGCACGGCGTACTCCACATTTGCAGTATGCTGTACTAATAGTACGCTTGGTTAACTGGGCCCCAGTTAACCAAGCGTACCATTAGTACAGCGTACCGCAAATGTGGAGTACGCCGTACCCTACAGTACCGATAATATACAGGTACGGGATACCAGCGTAGTCGTACCTCCATGGTATCGCTACCGTGGCGTTACACCGTACTGCAGTGCACGGTGGCTCCACGGTGGCGATACTGTACCGGTACCGTACTAGTAAATTGGCGGTACAGCGTACCGTACGGCGTACCGGTAATGTTCCAGTACCGTACGCACGTACGAGGTGGCAACAGTATCGGTACGACGCACTCCACATGGGCGGTACATTTGCGATTCGTGGTTAGCTGGGGCGTGTCACATTGTCGTACCGACCGAGTGGCCATAACTGCGAGAGAGATAGCTGATTTGCAAATTGCCCGAGCAAAAGCTACCCAGCTAACCAAGTATCGGAAATGTACCGCTCATGTGGAGAGCGCCGTACCGCTACTGTTGCCACCTCGTACGTGCGCACGGTACTGGAACATTACCGGTACGCCGTACGGTTCGCTGTACCGCCAATGTGCTAATACGGTACCGGTACAGTATCGCCACCGTGGAGCCACCGTGCACTGCAGTACGGTGTAACTCCACGATAGCGATACCGTGGAGGTACGACTACGCTGGTATCCTGTACCCGTACATTACCGGTACTGTGGGGTACGGCGTACTCCACATTTGCGATACGCTGTACTAAAGGTACGCTTGGTCCATCATTGCTGCAGGAGGCACTAGTCTCGTTATCAATTCAGCCAAAATTGATCACCGCGAGACGCCCTACCCTCGATTCTCAGTTTATCATTCTCGCTGCCCGACTCTCGAATGACACACCGACAAACCACGGACGTTTCGACGTACCTACCCAGTTAACCAAGCGAACTATTAGTACAGCATACTGCAAATGTGGAGTACGCCGTGCTCTACAGTACCGGTAATGTACGGGTACGGGATAGCAGCGTAGTCGTACCTCCACGGTATCGCTACCGTGGCGTTACACCGTACTGCAGTGCACGGTGGCTCCACGGTGGCGATACTGTACCGGTACCGTACTAGTAAATTGGCGGTACAGCGTACCGTACGGCGTACCGGTAATGTTCCAGTACCGTACGCACGTACGAGGTGGCAACAGTATCGGTACGACGCACTCCACATGGGCGGTACATTTGCGATTCGTGGTTAGCTGGGTATATACAGCCCAGTTAACCAAGCGTACCTTTGGTACAGCATATCGCAAATGTGGAGTACGCCGTACCCCACAGTACCGGAAATCTACGGGTACAGGATACCAGCGTAGTCGTACCTCCACGGTATCGCTACCGTGGAGTTACACCGTACTGCAGTGCACGGTGGCTCCACGGTGGCGATACTGTACCGGTACCGTACTAGCACATTGGCGGTACAGCGAACCGTACGGCGTACCGGTCATGTACCAGTACCGTTCGCACGTACGAGGTGGCAACAGTAGCGGTACGGCGCTATCCACACGAGCGGTACATTTCCGATACTTGGTTAGCTGGGAGAGGCTAGAAAAAAATTACAGAAATCTTCATTACCGTCGGATGGTTAGGCCATCGCTGTCAACGGCCATACAGCGCCTGTTCGCAAGGCTGCGTAACTTTTCCATCGTTTCAAAACAATCCATCCCTCCCATAATCAACATCACATCATTACGCCGTGCATATAAAAAGAAATATACAGCAATCGTCGTCCAGCCGAGAAACGCAGCGTCTGCGTTAAAAATCCCAATCTGATAGTGATTGCGCACGCTCGTTGACAACTTATCGTGTAGCTCTGTTATTAAAAACCGTCTTTTTTTTCTCTCTTCATTACGCGCACCGATGCGTACCGGCCATGAGAATGTGCAGACGTACAGTTTTATGTACGACCCTCTAGTCATCCGCACGATCGTCGAGAAATCGTGCAACACCTGGGGCGAAACAAAGCAATGGCCAGAACGAAACAAGCGGGAAGACGATTGGTAAGCTGTGCCGTGTGGAAACGGAACACGTCGTTGGGTCGTCCGATCGGCGGATCCGCCAAATCCACAGACAAACGGTAAGCCCTCGTAGAAACGAAAAGAAAACATCGAATGCCCCGAAACGAACGAGAACGGTTCAATTGCGTAGGAAACGTAAGAAGAAAGTGGCGATGATGAACGAAGCTCCGGAGCACCAGGAACCTGACAGTTCCGTCACACTCGACGAGGCTCCCGAAACAACGACTTCTGCGACACCCGATACAACAGTAACGGCGACTTCGAGCGACGAACCTTGTACGATTCCTAAACTCATCAACGGGACAACCGCTTCTACCGCACAGACCAACGGAGCCCCGGCGAATTCATTTCCGGCGAACGGAAATGTCGGTGCGCTCTTCCATAGCCTCTGCTATTCGGAGGACGTTTTGTCCTCTCTTCCGAACAGAACGTGGGCCATACACAGCTCGGAGTTGCCGGAAAAGCGGATCGTAGTCAGCGCCATGACGATGCACAACTCGCAGGACTCGGGTCTCACTCCTTTGTACATAAAGCAGGTGTTTATCCTCGCGATGGTCGTCATTCGAGCGTGGTACCTCAATATTTACACATGGCCACAGGCCATTGATTTGCAAAAAAGTTCAAACATTTTTTCAGACAGAACATGTATAGTTTCTATGTGACGGTATTTAAAATGAAGAAAATGCAAATTTGAGAAAATGGCGCGCATTTATAAAAGAAAACAACATTTTACGCAACATTTCTGTAAAATGTGGATTAAAAAAGTCGTTTTTTTTTTTCAATTTTTCAAAAACAATTCTCGTCAAGTAGAAGGTACCAATATTATCAATATTTCTACCAAGTTTCAACTGAATCGGCTTTATGGTTTTTGAGTTATTTTGCACGCCAATTTCGATAATGCAGTTTTGAGAAAAACGCGTTCGGTGTTCACGCCCGCTCCGAAACCGAGCGGTGAGGCACAGTATTGACGGGCTGTAACGTTTGAAGTTTTTCGAATTTCGCTTTGAAACTTTGGGAAAATATTCTACATATATAGTCCTATCGTTTAATGAAAAAAAAAAAGAAATCGATTTTTTTGTCGTTCTCAATGTAAATCCCGTCTTAATGAAATGTGCTCCTGAAATGTTTCATCAAGGAACAGAACTGTGTTGAAGAGCATTGATACTGAGGTTCGAGTGAATCTGACCAGATATTTCTTTTACCATACAAACTTCTACCGCCTTTTCCCCTCAAGCATTGAATTTCCAAAAACTATGAAATTTCATTGTGTCTAGAAGCAGTTACAGAAAGGTTCAAGTAAATTTGACACCTAGTTTTTTCAATTTCCCTACAAACTTCGCCACCTCCTTTCGTTTAATTTCGAAAAACGCTAAAATACGTGTTTTATTAATTGTGTTGAAGACCATTAATGCCAAGTTTCAAGCAAATCTTCTGACCAGATTTTTTACAATTTCCATACGAACTTTGCCACTTTTGCGAAAATCCCAAAAATTCGAATAAAAATTTTATCCGAAAATCCGAAAAATACATGATTTTTTAAAACTATCTTTGAATAACCAAATGGTTATTAAAAAATGGTAAAAAAAATTCATTGTGGGTATCAAAATATTTAAGTATCCGCCCGAAGTAAGCGATTCTTGAATTTTTCGGATTTTTTTTAACGTTAATCGCTCAGAAAGCACAGAAAAAATCATACTTCCTCTGCGGGTGATAGCTCGAAATTTTTTACATATAGTCATGCATTTTTGGGAATTTTTTCAGATTTTAATCGGGGCGTTTTTTTTCGGAATTTTTTTTTATTTCGACAAAGGATTATTTCGGAAAATGTAAAAAAAATCAGAGTGTCTTTTAGAGTCAATGGAAACAGATTTAAAAAAATTAATTAAAAAAATTATTTGTAGAAATGGCATGCGAAAAACCAAAAGCAGATGATTTTTTCCAAAAAATAACATAAAGCCCAAAATCTCTAAAACCGTGCTACTTTTGCTAAACCGAAATTTCAGCATATAGTATCACATGATCTGTCCTGTATAGATTGTATTCGTCGTGATCTCTAACGTTGGTTACTTTCTCTTACGCAGATTATCTTCGACGAGAGGCTCAACTTTGAGATTCTATTGGCAAATTCGCGAATCGTGCCGAAGGACAAGCCAACGTCCATCTCGACCATGGACCAGTTCGAGGACCTCCTGGATTACGTGGACGGTTTGAAAGTTTGCGTAGGCGGACCGCCGATAAGCCAATTCAGTCGTGTCAATCCCGAGTGCGCTTACAGAGATTCTATGAACAATTGGCGGCACAATTTGTGCAGCCTCGAAATCAGTCACGGTGACATTTGCGAGTCTTGCAACTCGTTGGAGGAAATATTACGTAGGCACGCTCAACGTATCAGGACACCGGTGAAATCCGGGGGCAAGCGAAAACGATGAAGGAAATTCATCGAGGACGAAGAATGCAAAATATTCCTTAGTAATTAAACCTCTTACTTAGTCCGTAATGATTCCGTTCAATCTTGTTGGCGAAGTTACTCATTGCCACGCGTTGTTTTTCCTCTCGTTTGCGTCGTTGACGAGACAACGAGATACTTTTGCTTTATTCACTTTCGAATGATTCCAAATATCGTGAGTCATGGTTTGAAAATGATTTTCGACAGCTGGTGCTATCGACGCTTGGCGTCAAATGTTCACACTCGTTACTTGAAGTCAGGCGAAAATACGCGGATTACGTAATACACCATTGACGAATGGAATCGTGTAAATAAACCGTGTTCAGCCATTCGTATCGATTCCATTCGACGATACCTGCGTCGTTTCAATAAACTTACGACTGCATTGAAGATAAGACTTTTCGTTTCTATCTCATTATAATTTATTTTCGTTCTTTTCTTTATATAAACATTTGATACAGTTTCGTTTGTTCGTTTTATTTTGTATAGAGCTTAAAATTTAGCGATACGGGTAATTATTTTAGTAAATTTCAACGATTCGAATATTCTGGACACACAAGTGGATCGACTGACCAAGACATGTTTTTTTTTTTTAAATCGGTTTGGCATGATACGATACGATGTTATTTTTCTTCGTCTATTTCGCAAATACGTACGGAGGGGGTATCAAATAAATAGGTTCGCGTGAATCAGTGAGGAATAGTGATTTGATTTTTTGTTTCTTTTTCGCTCGTGGAATATTGGACAGATAGAGATATTAATGATATGTCGTTAGCGCCACCGAGGAGCGTAATTTCTTTTTAATTATTATTTTTTTTTATCAATCTGTATTAAACGTTTTATCATAATGTCGTTATCTAACGATGATAGACGTGTTCGATTTCGAAGGAGATTTCGCGTTTGCTAATCACGAATTCTCACGGAGAATTGTAGTAGATAAAAATACTTTTCACCTCCATCGCCTCGCTTTAACTATGCCAACAATCGTTATCGGGGATCAGGGTGGGAGGGAGTGGCTCTTCTAATTTGTCTTTGTCCTCGTATCAAGAGGCAGTAAATTTTACAATCGGAAGTGATCTTTGAAGATTGATCAAAGGAATCGGAAAGAGAAAGTGATCTCTCGTAAATTTATCGATTCGGTTGATTATTTTCAGAGAGATAGAGAGGAAAAAACGTCGGTATCGGATTATTCTTAACTAATGGTTTTTTTTCCGCTGAATATCGATATTATGAATATACAATGGAATATACATTTGTGCTCAAACTGTGAAAACGTCGTCGCATTTGGAAGTATGTTCTTCTTTCTCTGTTACAACGTGCGGTTTTCACTCCCAAATTCTACTATCTTCATCCGTTGTCGCTCTCGAGAGCCGCACGCTCGATAAACCCGTGACAGTTCCTTGCCGCGAAATCTCGTACGTACCGTTCGAACACTTTCGTTATTTTGAAACGCGCGGCATCGTCACAGTGAAAGCATGTGGTTACCTACTGAATTCGCATTATACATGGACTAGACTCGATTCCTTATCGTTAATAGTAGTTTCTTTAATTGCATTATTGCAAGGAAACAGACAAACGAATAACAGTGAAATAATAATAATAAAAAAAAAAATCAAATAAAAACATAAATCCGTTGTGACGCAATTTGCAAAGTCGAGTTTTTTTTTCGCCGTTCTCTTGGAGAATCTCTTCCCTCGACTTGGCAAATGAAAAATATATTCTCACCCTCGGCATCGGGTGCATGGAAGGCTCGTTTGTATACTTCTATTTCGGATTTTTGAGAGAAAACAAATCAAGAAAACCCACCTTGTTACACGTATACGGATAAATAGTGTATAAATTAAGTAAGTACAAAAATTACAAACTTATTAACAAAATATTGGCAAGACTGGGTTTTCGTCGGCCGAAATCAACGCTGCGTTCCTACATTTAATTTTTCGTTTGTATCTCATTTCAGCGAGAATAAACCAACCAACTAGCTTGCGGCATGATTGTACGAAGGAAAGAGACCAAAAAAACAACGACTTTCCGGTGCACTTATTTATCTAACGCTTTTGGGTTTTTTTTATTCGACCTTACAGACACCGGGCGCGCACGCTTCTTTGTGATTTTATCCATTTTGTTTTTCTTTTTTCATTCCTCCTTATTGCATTCCACGCTAATAAATATTATAAGTATATATAATCGATGTACGTCTCTGACGATTATTGTGTTCTTCAATTCACCTAACACATATCACAGAATACGTATTTTTCCTGTAGAAAATTATACAAGCATAATATATGATACAATAAGAACGGGACTTCGGAGGAGGGCAAGAAGGGACAGAGATTCAAACCGAGAAAGACAGAGGAAAGAAAATGGTATTTCTTTCTGTTATCACACAGATTTTCACTCCTGACGCGCTAAGGCGTACACACGCAACTGCAAGCTTGACAAGCATTCGTGCACAGTCTTTTTGCACGTGTACAACTTTCCTATAGTCTCCACACAGCACAAGCATAATTGAAGAGTCGCAGTCTGGCTGCCTTTGCTCTCGTTTTGAGGGCACGTACAAAGTCAACATAACCTCACAAATTTTCCAACTCAATTTTCTCATAGATGGTTAAATTTTTTAGGAAAAACAAAGCATTAGGCTCTGGAGAATTCCCTGACGCAGAGCTTGATCATTTCCTTTTGCCCTAAATATTATTCGTCTCTGAAGAATCTCGGTTAGAAAATTTCAGCTATTTCTCTCGCACTCAAATGTCACGTGGTACATCTTCTACTTCGCCTTGAGGGATCAGTGTGAAATTTAAAAAAAGTCGATTTTTTTTGCATTATCCGATAGTGTAGACGGTTATTAACATGATATAGACAAATTATATAAAAATTCCGCACTCGAAACTTTAAACGCGTTTTTCTCGAAATGTCATTTTTCAAAACGGTGTACACTCTGAAAGGGAGAGTTTTCAAGCTATCTGTCTGAAATTTTGACACGATATTCTTCACGCCATTCTTTATCTTGCTGCGGAAGCTTTTTTTAAATCTGCATATTTTTTAAAACTAAAAACTCGAAAAAATAAGCTAAATTCGAACTCTTCAAAATTCTTCAAAGCGCCGCCATTTTGTCAATTTTTATATAAAAAACGTCTATAGCAAGACAGCCGATTTCATACTGATTAAGGGGGGAATATCCTCCAGATATTATTTTTTTATTGCTTCAAAAATGAATTTAGTATCTGAGTATTTAGAATATATTCCCAAAGTTTGAAGCCCAACAGAGGGTCCTAAAGGTCCCTAGGAAGTCACCTAAGTGATGCCCTCCAAAAGTACCGAGAGTAGGTAAACGAGCGCGCGCCCTTTGCGGCCTCCACCTTTTAATTTCTTAGCCAAACAAGTTTGCTAGTTTACTTTTTGAATAATAGGGCGCACTTCCGACGATTGTAAAGAAAAAATCGGCCTGTGTAACCGTCGTTTTTCGTTGTCACAGTTCACACAAAAAGAAAAATCCAGTCCAGATTAGTGATTTCCTGGAAGAAGGCTTGCTTTATGGCCCTGGCATCGCAGATTAAGCTTGGGTAATTATAAATAACTCTAAACTCTACTTTTTAAGAACGAAAACTTCAATCGAGTTTTTCTCGAAACGTGTTTTTTCCGTGCCCTGGAATGTAACTCAAAAAGCAAGGAACCAATCAACTTGAAATTTTGTACAAATATTCTTTAACTTATCGGCCTTGGCACAAACCCAACACTTCGTATAAATTGTTTTAATAAATATTGTTTTTAACGATTTGCATATTTCAAGTGTTTTTTTTTCATCAAATTTTCAATTCTTAATTTTGTTTGCTAAATATAGGTTCATGCAAAGCGGAATGACTTATTTTTGTGAAAAAAAAAATGGTTTCGTTGATTTTAGTTAACTACAAGGACCTGGGCGTTCCACGGCGCAAACTCTAGGAGCCAAGTTCGACCACCTCTAGCGCCGCCATTTTGCTTTTTTTCACGCATGACAATTTTTGTTTGTATTCATTTGAACGTCAATATTATTATATAATTTGATTCATTGCAATAAATGCTCTTATTTTTTTGTAAAAAATTATCGATAAACCTGTTGTCTGGAGGAGGTTCCCCCCTTAATAATCTTTTAACAAATTTTGTTTTGGATAATATTTACGGCCACAACCGAGTACAGCGTGAGGACTCCTTTTTTCGAAGACATTGTCAACCGTTAAAATAGATGTAGAAAAAATAAAAATAAACGTTTGAACATTTATTTTCCGTTCTTCACGAGGGCTTTGATTTGACATAAAAAATCCGACTGATTAGCGTATTTTAAGTATCGAAAAAAATCGCGGGTCAGCTATTTTTCGACCCATTGCACTGTAATGATCCCTTGAAAAAAAAATCGCAAAAAGGAGTATGCGGTGTAAAGACTGGTTATTAAGGGGCTATACCAGTGTGACACTTTCAAAAAATCGTTTTTTTTTGCCTTGTTCGACAGTTTATACTTTCAAGAATATCATTATCATTTTATCTTGTAAAAATCGATAGTTAAATCTTGAAACGCGTTTTTCTCGAAATGATATTTTTCAAATTTGCTGGCATTGTAACTCAAAGAGCGATTATCCGATTGACTTGAAATTTGAACTGAGTACTCGTGAATATATTTACTCTACAATGACGTAGGATAGTTTTGATTGGATGAAAATTGACGATTTGGCATTGAAAAAAACGACCATTTTATAGGCAAGAAAACAGACTTTTTTTTCATAACTACGCCATTTTGTTTGATTTTGATATTTTTCGAAAATCCTACGTCATTGTACACGAAATACCTTCCAGTTTAATGACATTTTTTCCTTTTTCGGTTTCAGCTACTCAATCGGCCGGAATCATGTCAGCAGTGGAGGAACTTTTTTTTGGCGCCTCCGAAGGCAGCGCATAAGTCGCTTGGATCTCAATATTTTTCTATGAAAAAATTATGTAATATAAGTCAAATATAGCCAAATATATTCGTAATTTTCCGAAACATTCAATTGAGTACTTTTCTTCCAAAAAATTCCCGAAAATCACCCAAATTTTCAGCGTTCACACTGGTATAGCCCCTTAAAAAGGAAACATTCCAAAATGACCCTGTTGAACGAATTGAAAATATACCCCACGGATTGGCATAGTGCTCTACGAATGTGCTTGCATCTACGGCATAATTATCTACGAAGTTGACCCGGAAATGCGTTCGTGAACACTGAGCTCGCCCTCTGACGTTCGCTCGTGCAAGCCTAGTACACGCGTTCAGGCATGCTTGCACAAGCCTGGCCTATTCAAACATGCAGATGAAAATTCGATCAATCTTCAAGCCGCTGTCGATCATCATGCTTGTGCGAAAAAAAAATACACAAACTTTTGTGCATACTTGCACAAAAAGATTGTGCATGCTTGTCAAGCTTGCAGTTACGCGCGTAGCCGCCTTTAAGGGGGCAAAGGAAGTTTGCCACGTAAAGTAACGTCTCGCTAATTATTGAAATTTCCCATATTCGTATAGTTCGTGTACCTTCGATTGCGAGCGTGCGATACGAGGAAGTCGTTCTTTCACTTTTTTCGTTCTCCCACTTGGACCTAGCTATTTTACAACCCTTCACGATATATGGGCCTCGAATCTGACACTCCGAGATAACGAACGTTCATCTCCCTCTCTCTCTTTCTCTGTTTCTCGGGATGATAGAAAAAAAAGCCAGCTCTTTCCGAAGCTATGGGTACGCGTGACAAAGCTCATAGAACTGTAAATAGTTTCGAAAAGATCTTGTTTTGCACGCTTCCGCGACTTTCGCTAGCAGTGCGTTTCACACCCGAGTACACGAAGATTGTCCCATGTTGATCCTTCCGCAAGTATTCGTCTCGCACTAGTCACGCGAATGGTTTTTTTTGTTACCAAAGAGTTCCTGGGAGGTTCCGGAGATTATCCGAGATCGCTCCATCGACGCATATTGCGGTGAATCTGATGGAAACACACATGGAACAACCTTTATGCGGTGTTTCGCGAGTTTTTCTTTAAATAAATAATGCGCATGCGTCTTCCATCATCGATCGTTGCAAGTGGTAAGGCCCGGTTTGAGATTAACGATGCGTTGCTGATGACGATCCAGGTGATGGTGGTGACGATGATTTACTTCGTCGAAGGGAATGTGCATCTCCTTGACGTTTGTGGAGCTACTGATTGAGCAGGGTGTTGGTCACCTCAGAGATGGACAGCAGAGGACTCCCGGCGTCCGGTTTGTTATCTGCGGGGCAGCCGACATTGCTGCAACTCCCGACGTGCCCACTCCTCCGTGATGATGATGATGATGATGCGCCGGATGATATAAGCGGCTGGTGCTGTTGGTGGTGTTGTTGTTGTTGGTGGTGGTGTTGTCGTTGTTGTTGTTGGTGGTGCTGTTGTTGTGGTTGTTGTTGTGACTGCTGTCCGGGCCCATGGCCATGCTCATGCCCATGCCTATTCCCGACCCCGTCTCCGTTCCCACCGATGACGGTGACGTGCTGCAACCAAAACAACGCCACAACGTTAACCAACGCTAACTGTCGCGGCAGTCAGAAGTTTTCTCGGTCGAGGGCGAAGCGTTGGACAAACCCGAAAAACGAAATGCATTTGTAGTGTGGTCAAAAGGTTTGACAATCGCGAGGAAACAAACGGATGGTGAAGTAATCGTAGCAGTAAATGAGCGACAATTGCTTTTTACAAAGTAATAACGCGCTGAGCGTTTGTAACGATCGGCTTTTGGAAATGTCTTCACTTTAAACGTGGCTGAGTCGACTTTTTTTTCGCGAATGTATATTGCAAATATCAGCAGCATAAAATATTGTCAAGGGACCTTTCAATGTAAACTCTTTTGAAAATTGTTTTTTTTTTGCGGTATCGAAAATATGGACTCGGGCGCTACAGCCTTTAATTTAGATTACGGGATTCAATTAGCTGCGTGAGACCGGGCGCGGAAAAACGAGTTTTTCTCGAAACGTCGTTTTTTCAACACTGTGGAAGATTCTAAACGAAGAATTTCGAAGCTATCCGTCTCAAATTTTGAGACATTTTTTCTCACGCCATTCTTTAGCGTCGTACGGAAGCGTTTTTTAATTCGAAAATTTCACATTTTTTTTAACGAAAAACTGTCGCAACAGGCCCGATATTTGACACTTATTTTTTAATTGGCCACCCTTTTTTTAATCAAAACAAAAGAAGTCCTCCGTACGCCTATACAGTTTTTCATACTGCTGAATAATCTTTTTCGTATTTTCTTTCAGACAACTTTTTGAGGAGTAGGACTTTGCACTTTCAGGCGCCATTTTTTAAGCATAGTTTTGCAGTGGCCGATAAATTATATAAAAAATAAAACTATAGCATTAGAAAATATTTTTTTGTACACCATGAGTCATTCGAATGACCAAAAAAAAAATCGGACTGCTTATCGAATTTTATTTTTGAAAATCATGAAAATCAGCTATTTTCAAGCCAGTCACACTGGAATGGTCCCTCATCGGATTGTCATAGCTAAGATTTGCCGACAGAATTTAAAGCAATGAAAAAATGACTAATGTTCATTGCATTTCAACAATGCAAACTTCAATCACGTTCTTTTTCCGATGGAAAAGTATTTTCTTGGAACGTTTATACCAGGCTTCGCATGATATATATAAAGTGATATACACACGATATATATCCATTGATATTTATGTTCGATATATATCATTGATATTTATCCTAAAAAATAACAAAAACGCGGCTTTTTTAAATTGAAATAACTTGATATTCATGCAACTATACATGCGCTGTGCTGACTCGACTTAAAAATACCAAACTATGACGACTTATCTATGTCGTATCTACCTTGGTATTTGTTATCGGTAGGCTTAAAAAGGCACCCAATATTTTTTGTAAGTGTCGAAATTTCAGAGAATACCATTATCTTTCGACCAGCTGCATTTCTTCCATTGTTCTCAATGTTCTCATTTGTGGAATAACCACGGTTTTAGACAAGTAAAGATGTTGGTTGCGCTATAAATTATGATAATAATATGATGTTAAATTGAGCCTTGGTTGGGCTAGGCTCTGATGCGTGTGCGTGCGCGTACCAATTATAAAGTTGTTACATTGTTTAGAACAATGTTGTAAACATTGAATGTGAGCAGTTTAATAGGAACTTTTATTTGATCTGTTGATTTATTTGGTAAAGAGAAACGTACCTAATTATTTTTTAATTGGAAAGACTTCATTTTTTAAACGTGCAAGACTGGTTATCGTAAACAAAATAAGTAAATTAATAAATATTAGAATAATCAAAATTGGGGTCTAATACCACAACCATATTTTTTTAAAATTCGCAACACACTAAAAAGGCAGCTAAAAAAATAGGGGTTATTTTTATAAATGCACTGAGAATAAAAACCAATTGAATCAAAAAAATATATTGGTTGATTAAAATAAATGTCTGATCGCGGAGTGCCACCGATATATGAGATTGTTACAATACTATAAAATATTGGAAAATGTGATTCATTCAAATAACATATTTTATTTGAAAATCTCTTCTGTTCTCTGAATATCTACATTATCCTTCAAATGAAATTATATTCTATTGAAATCATTCTATATACAATCCGTAGATGTATGGATGAAATAATTAAGGGGTTGCTACAACATGTTTTATTTCGTACAAAAATATAATCAATAGAATGAATTATTTCTTTATTACATCGAAACGAATATGCCATGAGTCGTAAGTTTTTCAATTTGTTTTAAGTCTTAAATAAAAAGTGAGCATTAGAATGATCATCCACGATAATAGTGGAGAGAATATCAGTAATTTAACTGATAAGAACAGATACTACACTTTGATCCTAGCCACGGGCCAAGAAGCGATGCTCTTTAGAGTTTCTCCGGCGTTTAAGTAGATTTTCGGTTCGCACTACGCTTACGAGAAACGAGCGCGCGTGCGGCTTCTAGCGGTTACTCCGAGAACTACGGGTTTCCTCACACCTATAATTTCGGTGGCGCTCGGCCATGATTTGGTTGAATTTTTTCAACCAAATGCGCAAGAAACAAATTTTGTTTTCGCATAATTTTTCAACCAATTCAGACATTTGCTTAATGTTTTTCAATCAAAATAAAATATTAATATTTTAACGAATAATGTACTTGAAAATCAATATCGGATATGGTGAAAAAAATAAAATAACATATTCACTCAATAGAAATTTTATCTAACTCAAACGAGCGAAATTCAATTTTTCTTGTGTACTCGAATCAACAATATTCATGTTATAAATTGCAACGCTTTTTTTGTTCGTTGCAGAAAATGCATTCAAAACTATATAATTTGTTCGCGATAATTATTTAGATAGTTTCAATAATATATTGTTCTCGGCTAACAATACCCGAGTACAAATGATTGTATATACTTAGATACAATTATATAAAAATGATATACAATAATATATATTTTTCTATAGGTTTATATAATTAGATATAATATCATATACAGTTATATATAATTCAATATAGTGTTGTATATAATTATATATATACGTGAAAATTTTATTTACGGTATATAAAATTGTATATGACTGTATATGAGTACTTTTATTTTCTTTTGAAATACATATAATTGTATATATCTTTATATGGCTTCATATATGATTAGATATAGAAAAAGTTTTCTTTGGTTTTATTCGCGTATGGAAGCAGGCAAATCAAAAGATTGTTTATTAAAAGGTAACAAATTATAAATTGATGCGATATATTTACCAAATTTGATTACAATTATTGGGTTTCTTACAGAGATAATTTCCAGTTCCGATCAGTTGATTAATATTACTTTATTCTTGATATTTTACTAACACAATGTTATCGCTTTCTTTGACTGGTATAATATGTGTCACAATAGCTTTTTTTCTACATGACAAAACATATCAATGTATTTTACATTGAAACGTTGAATTATAAAATATAAACCCGAGTAAAAATGAATATATATAAACATATATAATTGTATATTAATTGATCATATACAATTGTATACAAAAATTGGCCCGATAGAATTTTATATATTTGTATATAAACGTATAAAATTGTATATACTAATATACAGTTATGTACGATAGTATATTAGTATTATACAATTGTATACGTTTATATACAAATATATAAAATTCTATCTGGCCAATTTTTGTATATATGATCAATTAATATACAATTACATATGTTTATATATATTCATTTTTACTCGGGTATATCTTTTGAATGAAAAAAAACCTTTCAATTTTATCATGTTATTAAAGTCAATATCGTTTTGTTTGGACTACTAAATCCGATTGTTTGCACCAACAATTTTACAATTGAATCAACGAAATTTCATGCAACAACAGCAATGATATTGGATCAATGATTTTTTTTCTCAGTGTATAAAAAATATCGAAAATATAAAAAAGATCGGATATACGTCGAAATATCCGTTATTTTCTATATTTACAATAAATATCGGATTCCTACGAAGCCTGTGCAAACACATGCGCTCGCCCAATTACATTTCAACAATAAAAACCCAAGCCCCTACGAACAAGCAAAATTCTGGAACAAAAAAAAACCAGATAGGAAACAAAACATAGTAAACAAACGTGAAGGTAGCGTGAACACTCACTGGGGCGTGTGCCTTGGTGGTGCGGGGTGGTGATGGTGGTAAGGATAGTACTGGTAGTGATGGTGATGTTGAACTCCTTGCCATACCTCGGAGCCCACAGCATCACCATGGCCTGGATGACTCTGATGAGAGTGCGCGTATCCACCGCTCGTTGGCACAGTCCCGTAATGTGAGCTCGTCACGGGATATTGTTGATGTTGTTGCTGTTGTTGATGCTGCTGCTGTTGCTGTTGCTGTTGTTGCTGTTGATGTTGATTCTTGTTCTTCGTCGGGCTAGCAGTGTTCGTTTGTCCGCCGGGTGACGTTTGTTTCCACTTGTTGCAGTCGCCGTTGATGGAGTTCATCTCGGCGAGTGATTTCAACGGATCGTTGGTGAGGTTGGGGCCGCCACCAGTCGCATTCGCCGGATGCGACGAGTGGCCGCTAGAGTGCGGCGTGGTCGGGCTGTAACTGCCGTTGTTTCTCGGTGGCGTTCGTGAGGGCGGTGGACCCCACATGAGTACGGTTTGCCTCGGTGCCTCGCTGCCGTAAACCTCGGGCTTGACGTCCTCCATTTTGGGCGTGCGTATACCATTGGCGGTAGTGACGGGCGAGCTTCCGGCTGAATTGTTGCTCGAGGAGGCGCCTTCGAGGCTGTGTCTGCTGCCGGTACGCGCGACCGTGATGTCGCCACTGGTCGCGTGATGGGGAACGGCAGCGGTGACGGGTGAGGAGGCGTAGGGCGAACCGCTCACGCTGTTGGGGTGTCGCGTATCGACGTAGCTGTATTTCGGCGATTCGGCCAATTGTTGGCAGTAGAGACGCTCCTCGGTCTTGCTCGCCAACTGGTGGGTGTCGTAAGTCGGCAGACTAACGTCTATGAAGCCGTTGTAAGCGGTCGTCGTGTGATACTCGGGATAGTAAGAGCCCAACGGGCGATACTGAAAGAGATTTTCCGTCGCGGTGAGATAACGATTGTCAAGGGCGGTCGCCGGATAAAGCGTCTGGTGATAATTGCCGGTATGGCCGATATAGGTAGTCAAGGAGGGATCGGTCGTTGCCGCGACCGCGGCCGGTGCGTAAGGCGTCGGATACATCGTGTTTAGGTTGCTGTATGCCGCCGCAACGGCCGCCGCGGCGGTACTGTCGGCCGCCGTAAGATAATCGACCGACGCCACCGTTGGCGCTGCCGGCGGTGACGCCGGTGACTGCGTCGACATTTTCGTTCGCTTGCTTCGACATGTTGACAAAAAGTCCCGTAACTGCGTCTTGTAACGCCTGTTCACTCGCTGCGGCGTCGGCTGAGCCGGCAGCGTCGGCGTTATCGACGAACCCGTCAGACTCTCGTTGTCCGAGAAATAACTGTTCGTCAGGCCCGCGTCGAGGTACGAGACCTTGAAGTCCATCGTTCGTTTCCCCAACAAATCACGGCCTTCCTCCTCCCTGCAAGGCGACAAACAGGAGAATCAACGAGGTGGAACAACTGAGTTACGGAGATTCGTCGCAACTGAAGATAGTGCTGGATTCTTATATACGGTGTCTTAAAGGGTTACCCCCACTTGCGATTTTGAAAAAATCGATTTTTTTTATTGCATTTTTTTGAAGTATAAGTAGCCGGGCCCATACTTCTGTATGGGCCCGGAATAGATGACTCTATGTAAGTTTACAAAAAAAATATTTTCTTCGTGTAAACTGAAATTGAAACGCGTTTTTCTCAAAATGGCATTTCTGAAGTCGGTGAACAAGATTACTCGAACACCAATGAACCGATCTTCTTGAAATTTTGCAGGCTTATTTAATACATAAAAATGTAGTCTTTAATCGTTCGATTTTTTTTTTCGTTAAAATCGAACCATTAACTTTGACTGTCCGCCATTTTGTGAAAAATGAATATTTTTTTAAATCCTTCGATTAAAGACTAGTGTATACTTATATTTGACTAAATTCATCCGCATTTTTTTTTCAGATGATCCACTTCGCCGCAATGTTGGTCACCGCAAACCGTGTAGATAAAAACATTATTTCATTGACGGCCATTTGCCACTAAACAATGTAATATTTTTCAATAAAAAAATTACTGAAAGTTCTTCAAAATGTGTTCTTTAAGATGGTATATTGATCGATTAAAAAAGTTTTGTAGTTTTCTTTAAAAAAATTCATGAAAAAGGCCTTTTTTGCGCTACAAGTGGGGGTAACGCCTTAAAGAGCTATACCAGTGTGGCACTTTCAAAAAATCGATTTTTTTTGCCTTTTTCGACAGTTTATACTTTCAAGAATATGAAATGAGATTTTTCAAATTTGCTGACATTGTAACTCAAAGAGCAATAACCCGATTGACTTGAAATTTGAACTGAGTACTCTTGAATATATTTACTTTACAATGACGTAGGATATTTTTGATTGGATGAAAATTGACGATTTGGCATTGAAAAAAAACGACCATTTTATAGGCAAGAAAACAGATTTTTCTTCATAACCACGTCATTTTGTTAGATTTAAAATTTTTTCGAAAATCCTACGTCATTGTACAGGAAATGCCTTCCAGTTTCACGACATTTTTTCCTTTTTCGGTTTCAGCTACTCAATCGGCCGGAATCATGTCAGCAGTAGAGGGACTTTTTTTTGGCGCCTCCGAAGGCAGCGCATAAGTCGCTTGGATCTCAATATTTTTCTATGAAAAAAATTATGTAATATAGGTCAAATATAGCCAAATATATTCTTAATTTTCCGAAACATTTAATTCAGTACTTTTCTTCAAAAAAATTCCCGAAAATCACCCAAATTTTTTGCGTTCACACTGGTATGGCCCCTTAAGGGTACATTTTTCATCTTTCATTTCAGATGACCCTAGTTGCCAGAATCGCCTACATCACTTGGCCACGCCGCAACGGCGGCTCTTTGTTTAAATAATAATAACTTCATTGTTTATCAATATTTTCCAATGAAAAAACAAATTCAAACTTGGCAAGACCATGTATTAATGTGTGTAAAATTTCGACCCTATAATCCGAATATTTTCACGGGAAAAAAATATTGACAAATCACGGCTATAGTCGTATCAACGGTTGGTTGCGTAAAATCGTCCATGCTGTTTACGAATACTTACATCAAGGGTCTGTGGGTGCTGATGACAAAGTCTGGCTTTGAGTTTTTGTAAACGAGGCGGGAACTCGTCTGCAACCATTGCCATCCGCCATCTTTCATCTGGTACCTGTAGGCTATCATACCCGAGGCACCGGTTTTCAAGACTGGATCAAAAGCACAAAACGAAATGAGATTGACAACATGAAAACTCTTGTTGGGCCTACGTATTATAGAGACAAGAGGCGCAATCGATGGAAACTGACGGTTTCAGGAAACGCGGACATCGTTTCCAATGTACGTACGCGTGAGTTATACTTACGTTCTTGATGTGCACTCGCGACGTAAGCAAGATCGTCGTAATGAACGAGATCGTAGCCGCCGAGATTCGCGAGCTCAGCGTCAGCATAGCCGAGCAGCATTTTGCCACGTTGATCCATCGAGACTAGAGCGAGGTCGAGTTTGTGCTTGCTCTTGAACATTACTTCCTTCTGGGGTACTTCGAGTAACGAGGGAGGCCCGAAAGGTGTGCAAAGGGCGAAGAGGGCCAGCGGAGGATCCTCCGTCTTTCTATTCTGACCGTGAAGCACTTTCACTCTACCCCTTATGTCCAATCGCTGTGAAAACCAAAAGAAAACGTGTTCTCAAATGATAAAATCACAAAATGCGCAATTAGCTAGTGCTCCGAATGAGGTGGTTGCTTCAAAGAATTACTTTTACATGATAACATTGATTATGCAGGACTCGAGGACGATAATAGTCGAAATTCATTAAGTATGCGTTTAACGTATACAAAGTTATCAGCTCGGGCCGCGAACTCATCTAGAATAAGGCAGACTAGCTTCGGGATGAAGAATACGGTAGGCGCATAAAGGAGGTCTATTTGGAAAGGAGAGTGGAAAAAGTGAATTTTGCAGCTCGTCCGAGGAAGAACGATGGGCGGGAACGGACGCGGAGACCGCCGCGCTGCCGTAAACCTTTTACGATTACAGTTTCATTTTCATAAACGTCAAAGCGGCAACGTTTTTTGTCACCCGAGACACCACGAGAGCGTCCGACCGCGTTAGTTCAGTGACGCTACCGCACTCGTCGACACAGTCGCGCGCTAGCTCATTCTTCAGCCCGAAGTGGCTCCCTCTCTCTCTCTCTCTCTCTGTCCCTCCTACTCTCTTTCGCTCTATCTCGCTTGTTTTTTTTCTTATTCTCTCTCCACGGGAGATAGTTCGACAGTACGTACAAACACGGTAGGCGCGGGCCGGCTTTGTGTTTGCGGTAAGATAATTAGTGTTTTGCAAGCCACCACGTGACCCCTCTGCACGCGGGGTTTTGTTCAACAATTGATTTATATACTCCCGACCATTTCTCCGTACATGGACACACACGCGTAATCTGTCTCTTCTTCCAGCTCCTTTATTTCTTTATCCTGGAAGGAGGTCGACTTTTGTCTTGGCTCCCGACAAAGGAACGAGAGAAGGCGACCGAAATAATGAAGGGTTTTTCTGTCGAAGTAAGGCAAATTTCTCCGCTCCCATAACCGCTGTACGCTGTTCCGAGATACGTCGATATCGTGGGTTTAGGAGTTTAGCAGTTTTTTAAAAGGATTTTTTTAGAATTGTTAAAGAATTGTGTTTGTATTTTGAGCAGATGTTTTTTCTTAACTATTTTATCCTCACGAGTATTCGACTGGTGTGAAAATTAATAATAAATCAAATTATAATTCTGGTGGATATAAAGGGAGACTATCAGTCAAGTGCCCGGAAAAAATGTGAATTTCGACAATTTTGTATGGATACCCAGTTGGTAGAATGAAAATTCCGTTTAGTGGCCTTTATTCTACATATCGTCAAGTGTCGTTACAAATTTCTTCGCAAGATTTTGCAGCAAAATGGTCGCGCTGTAGCTGGATGAAGCGAGCCAGCTTTGTTGCCAATTCTTTACCGATCGAATTGAATTTTTTTGGAATCTTATAACATTTTTTCGCATCGAAATACGTAGGGGATTCTTTATGGGTTGAAAACTTTTTCCGAAAAGAATTCTTCTCGGCGATTTTTCTTTGAGGAAAACAAATTTTTTTTCGAACATACATCATTTGATCAAAAATCGATATTTTTTATTTTCCTACGTACTTCGAAGGCAAATCTTATTTGGAACTCAAATTATTCCGAATTTTCGTCCGGGGTAAAAAAAAATGGAGGAGGATCATTGCCGACAGCTTCAGCATCGCCATTTTGTTATAAAATATTGTGGAAACATTTTTAAAGACACGTGCTAATATGTGGAATAGAAGCCATGGAAAGGAATTTTATTATATCAACTGGATATCCATAGAAATTTATTGAAATTCACTATTTTCCGGGCTCCGGACTGGTAGTCTCTCTTAAGAGGTTAGTTTGCTGTGAAAAAGACGAACACTTGTGCATTTTTTGAAGCAACTCAAATTGAAGAGGAAGGTCCAACATACGGTGCAGGAATCGCAGATTGAAGGTAAATTTATTATTACAACGATATAACTGTTTGTACAATTTTAAACGCGTTTTTCTCGAAATTATGTTTTTCAAAACGGTGTACATTTCTCGACATCTAATGAACGGATTGACTTGAAATTTGGTACACTTATTCAATGTAATAGTAGCTTAGTCTTAATCGGCGTTTTTCTTAACATTTTCCCCCATTAGTTATTATCAATACTGATTTCATTTTTCATCGAAAAATGGAGATTTTTTTTATGATTGAAATATCATAACATATTGGTCAACTCTTAGCCAATATTATCTATTTTAGGAGAAAAACTGTTTTTTTTTGTCTTGACGAGATTATTAATAACTTCTTTAATCATTAATATTTTTTTTATGAAATTCGGTACACAAATTTGTTAATGTACATATAAATAAATGTCCAAACGATTTTTCAATCATCTTACTTATTGCTCCAAAATAAACGCCGTAAACCGTTCAGATGTTTTGTTATTGATCAAATAATTGCACAGATAAACTTTTGTATTAAGGAGGTACGGTAATGACCATGCTAGTAAACTTAGAGTCTATTTCACGCCGCAATACCGCCACGTTTTAGACATATGTATATACCCTATTTTTCGAGAAATATTTTTTGAGTATTGAATTTCGAGTTTCCTATTATTTTTATAATATGGAAACAACCTCAATAATCTACTACTCGACTTTAGTAGTACGCCATATCGTTGACGTTTAGCATCGTCGCATTTTCGGTGGCTGTCATCGGTTCCACGCGCCCGGCTTATTATTTTTGTAGCCGGTTAACATGGAGAATGAAAATACAGTGGAAGTTTATCAAAAGAGTAACGGGATTGTACCTGAAGTCCAGTTTAGAGACAAATGTAGATTCTGACGGACAAGAATTAGAAAATAAAAAGATAATATTGCGATTGCAAATAAAAAACGTCGCGTTGAAGTTAACCTCAATGTCCAATGTCCAATCTGTCCAGTCAAAACATATTTCATCGATTGTTATGTTATTTTTCCCTTTCCCAATTTTCAAAATATTTGCAGGTATAAAAAGGAACGTTTATTTTATATGACGGTTCTCCCATGCTGAATTTATATATAGATGCGTTGTATAGGTACATGTCGCCAGAAAAATTGAGATGCCTTTGCTGTACGTAAAAGAACTTCAAGTAAATATCGACGAAGGGCCCTTTATAATCCATTAAAAAATGTACGGCTTCGCACAATCATATTTTTAATTCGCGTTGAAAATATCCGATAGACGAATCAAATTTGCGCGAGTATCCGGCGTTGCCACACGTCGAGCAAGATGGCCGCTGTTACGTCACGAGAAGTCTCGCTCTCCGAAAACTTCGGTTTTTGCGACTTTATTTCTAAATTTATTGCTTATTTCTGCGGTGAGCTTTCCAATTCAAGGTGCCTTATCGATGACAAAGATTCAACGAACGCAACCATCAGATTTTTTTACGTGTTTCTGGGCTCCAAGTAGCACAAAAAATCGATATATGAGAGGACAGGCACATTTTGTCGTCTACGTGTGACTAATTCACCAACTTTAACAATTAATAACTCGGAAAGCGTACGGTAAATCTCGTGGAAACTCCGCATACGCATGGACGAAGGTCTCGACAATGCTATTAAAAAAATCGAGCTTTTATCTTGAACCCGCTCCAATCACCGTACCTCCTTAAAGCAAGTTTTGACGTTTTTCGTCTACTACCAAAAATAAAGAACGCTTTCGCGGTCGGTAAGAAAGAATACGAGTAAAAATCAATACCGGTAAGTAAAAAATGATGGATGTCTCAATTTCCGGTTTTATTATGTACACAAAAAGTGAAAAGATAAGAGAAGAAGGAGAAAACTCGGTAAGTACCATAAACCAAACGGAAATAAGACTGATTTCGACGGATGGAAAATGTTTACATTCTTTTGTTTTTAATGCAACAGTAAAAAGAATCCTGAGTCTCGGTATTGCTTCAATGATTTTTCTATGCCAAAGTCTATTCGTTGATCAATGTCCCCTAGGGGCACGTGGAACGGGTAAAAGTATGAACTCACCAGAAAGCCGGAAGTGTTGTCCAAGAGACAGCGGAAGCGGACGGTAAAGCTGCGCTCGAGTAGATGGCCGTGCTGTACGGTGAGGGCATCGTGGAGCGGAAGATTCGCACTTTCGGCCGGTAAAAAGCTATTCCACATTAATTGTCGCTGGAGCTCTTCGCGATCTTCGCTGTGCACCAACTCGTAGACACTCTGGTGCACAATGTCGGACTGTGCAGATTAGTCAGAACAGAAAGAAAAAAGAACATTTATTGCAGACTTGTCATAGTCATGGAAATTCCGATCGGCAAATTCATTTCATTCCTCGCATAAAATGAGGTAAAATGATTTTCTCATGATTTCGCTATGAAGTGAAAAAGATGAGATTTTCAATTCGATGCGTCTGAAAAAAAATTCTCGAGCGATTAGAAGTTTCGAGGGTAAAATTTGAATTTATATATATTTTTTAAATATACCACGTTTTTAAAACGGACTAAAACGTATAAAATAATTTCTCCTAACCCCCAACAGATTTATAAGCTCATACAGATTGTTTTGAAAATTTGTGATTGTGAATTTTTGATAGGTATGAAAATAATTGTAAGATTTAAAACGAAAAACATGGGGCGCATGGAATAGATGATAGTAAGGAGTGTAGGGAGTGGCTGTCGTTGAGAAAACTCGCAAAACAGTTCACATCATTTGCAGTGCAATAAAATTATTGTTAGTGACTTAGGTAAACTATTCTTGCATCAATTATCTATTGCATGCGCACCACGTTTTTCGTTTTAGATCTTATAAGTATTTTCATAACTACTAAAAATTCACAATCACAAATTTTCAGGACAGTCTGTATGGGATTATAAATCTGTGTGGGCTAGGAGAAATTATTATATACTTTTTAGTCCGTTTTACAAACGTAGTATATTAAAAAAAATCATTTGAATAATTTTATTCTCTGCTTTTTAGTCTTATATGTGTGAAATTTTGCAATTGATTATAAACATCTTGATGAGGTTTTGACAGTGACAAGTGGCAAATTTCAGGTTTGAAAACGTGAAATTTGAAAACCCTAGTCACTAATGCACTAGTCACTATTAATATTATTATTAATATTATTTTTTCCCTTTCACTAAACTATATTTTATTTCTTTATTAATTTTGTCACAGTTTTTAATCTTTTTTCTCTCGTACACACTTAATTCTTCAATCTGAAACCTGTTGCAAACTGTTGAATATTGTATATATTATTTAAATATATACAATATCTATTTGTATTTTATATTATTTCTATTATTATATATATATATTTTATATTTATATTTATCTCGTCTGCCTGTTTGTTCGTCATCCAGTTCTGAGCTATGTTTAAAGTTTCAAGCCTTAGCTCACCCGGAAGTTAGTTTAAAATCGATTGCAAAGTTTGTACCGAACAGGAAAACAAACAAACATACAGACAAGAAAGCGAGTTAATAAAAACGTGGTAATATATTGATTTTTGTTTAGACGCATTTGTCGCTATTTTCTGGTGGTTTCCATTAATATACAGTTTCCTTATTAACATTATTATTATTGAATATCACATACGGTGTTTAGTTAAAATCAGCTATCGACTAAAGCAACGTACGAAATTTTTCTTTTTTTTCGAGGAGTTTGTTTAAATAAGCGAGATGTGCGAACACTTTTTTTAAATCTTCTGTAGTTGTAAAGTTGGTAAACATTTTAGGTTACTGTAAATTTAGGCATTTTTAGGAATTGATTGCGATAATTGACGTTCAAATGTTAGCTCGATTTACGACTTGTCGAAATAAATTGTGCTAAATTTCCTAGATTTTGAGAGTTTTTTTCTCGAAAAAGATTAATTTAGTCGTATACATATTTCTGCGGTTAAAAATGAGTATCCTGAGATATTTATGGCTGAAAGGCTAAGCCCTCCCCAGTTGAATCGTTATTTGAATAAACATATAAACAAATATATTTAAATAAATAAATTTTAACAAATATTTAAATTAAATACATATATTTAAATAAATTGATCGTTATTTAAGTAAACATATTTAAATAAATAAAAGGGTAAATATTCGAAAGTGTCACTCCCGCTAAAAAGAGGCTGTACATTTTTTTATCAATTCTTCATGCTTATAAAACTTTATATTAAGTTATATTTTAACGGTGCATAATGTTTGGGTTTGTTTGGGTCGTGAAAAGCTTGAATCTTGAAAAAAAAGTTCGAAAGATCGACGAATAAAAATCCTAAAAAAAAAAAATTTATTGACATTGTTTTTGTTGATGGGCTGCCATAATAATATTAAATATGATGTTTTTTAACAGTAAGAAACCAGACGAAAATAAAATCAGCTCGATTCTGACAGGAGTGACAGTTCCGAATATTTACCCAAATAGTAAAACTTCGATATATAACGAAAAGGTATCTAAGTATAGAACAGAACCTCCCGTGATATTTTCGCACCTATTTCAAGAACAGCAGAGTGGCGCAGTGGAAGCGTGCTGGGCCCATAACCCAGAGGTCCGTGGATCGAAACCACGCTCTGCTAAGGTATTTTTTTTCTCAAAATTTTTATTTATTCCTGAGAAAGTGCTGCGGTAGATTTTACTTGTCATTTTTGTCGCCTAGTAAATGCAACGACGTTCGGTTATTTAAAACGGAACGGCGACCGAAGCGATAAGGGGGATGGATTGATACCGAGGGACAGACGCACTGTATCCAGGAAAGTATACTTCCGGCGGTTTGCCAAACAAAAAGAGTGCAGTGACGCCGGATAACAATAATATGCAGCAACAACAAATTAATAAACAATAAAAATATAAACAATTTTTGTTTAGATATTCTACGGAGGTGAGAAATCTTTTCGGAAGGTACTGATTTTTCATACGATTTTCAATAATATGCACCAACAAGAAATTAATAAACATTAAAAAATAAAAACAATTATTTTAAAAATATTCTTCGGAGGTGAGAAATCTTTTCGGAAGGTAATAATTTTTCATACGCCACGAGCTGTTTCGACCATTGACTTGTTTCTTAACAAGTTAATGAACTTTTGAAAAAGGCGGTGCGGTGCGCTTCGCAAGAATGTGGCTTTAGTCGAAGGCAAAGCACCCTCTTCGGAAGTCTGGATTTTCACCCTTTTGTCGCAAGGGAGCAGAGTGGCGCAGTGGAAGCGTGCTGGGCCCATAACCCAGAGGTCCGTGGATCGAAACCACGCTCTGCTAATGATTTATTTTGCAACATTTCTTTTAAGGTTCAGAGTCTCTCTGAAGCGAGCATGTGCTTTCAACCCTTAATATGGAGACAAGAGCAGAGTGGCGCAGTGGAAGCGTGCTGGGCCCATAACCCAGAGGTCCGTGGATCGAAACCACGCTCTGCTAATAATTTATTTTTTAACATTTTCATTACGGGGTTAGGCCACTCTGGAATTTTCGAAAAATCGATTTTTTTAGATGGTCCCCTAGGACCTCAAAAGAGATGTCCCAAAAGATTACGGCCGGCAAAAATCTCTAAGCACTCAGTATTCGAATTTTAGTACAAGGCCGCCTGGTCCGCAGTGAGCAGACTCAAAACTTCAAACGCGTTTATCTCAAAACTGCATTCTAAGTTGGCCGGAAACATAACTCAGACAATTTTCATCCGATTCACTTGAAATGTTGAATATATCTTGAAAAATACATTGTCTATGGAAGAACGTAGGATTTTTTTTATATTGCATAGTTCATTTGTTATTAACAATTATCTGACGATTTTTTAGGCAAATTTTTCACTTTCCACTTTAGAAGTGTGCCATTTGGGAAAAATCAATATATCGAAAAGATCCTACGTTCTTCTGTAGCAGTTATTATATATAATCGAAAAAAATTCGTTCACTCATTATAATTAAAGAATTACAGGAGTTGTTTGTCCAGCCGTGGACCCTGGAAAAACGGAAACGTCATCGTAAAAACGCTGCACAGCTGCTATTTTGAAATTAATGGATTCAAAAAAATTATCGTATACAGTCACTGATATGTATGATAACCACCCTTTTTTGTAATCTCGATTTATTTTGTAGTTTTTCTGAAAAAAATCTCCAAAAAGCCTATTTTTGTTCGGTTTGGTTTGGAGTCGTTCTGAAACGATCATGTGCTTTCAACCCCCAATATGCAGACAAGAGCAGAGTGGCGCAGTGGAAGCGTGCTGGGCCCATAACCCAGAGGTCCGTGGATCGAAACCATGCTCTGCTAATAATTTTTTAAAAACGTTTTCATTAAGGTTTGGAGTCCTGACAATGAAACGAACATGTGCTTTCAACCCCTAATATGTAGACAAGAGCAGAGTGGCGCAGTGGAAGCGTGCTGGGCCCATAACCCAGAGGTCCGTGGATCGAAACCACGCTCTGCTAATAACTTCTTTTGCAATATTTTTATTAAGGGTTCGCGTTCCTCGGGCACAAAATGCTTTTACACCTTTATGTAGCGACAAGAGCAGCGGGGGAAGTGGAAGCGGGGTGAGATCATAACCGAGAGGGCCGTGGATCGAAACCGCGCTCTGCTAATAATTTCTTTTGCAATATTTTTATTAAGGGTTGAAATCACTCCGGAACCATGTGCTTTCAATCCCTAATAAAGCGATAATACCAGACTGGTGCACACCGGAAAACAAAAAGAAAAAGACGGGGTCAATAAGAACCGAGCTACGAACAAGACTGAGTATAGAGGCTACTGGACCACATAGAAAACGGAAGAAAAGGAAACGATAAAAAATATAACAAAACCTAATAAAGTGAAAACAAATGGATGAGAGCTCGACTCTTATCTGTAGACTGATTGGATCTCAAATGGGAAAAATAGACATAAATATTCAGATATATTTCTCTACTCATGACCACACATTACGACATAAGAAATGTTTACGTTGAACTAGCCCTAATATACGAAAAACTCACCCTAGTGAAATTATCTCGTTGATTTACTAATTATAAGAATTACTATGAGCGTGGTTTTTTTTATAGCCAATATCATTACAAACTTAGAGATGCCGACACAACCCACCCTAAGTTTAATATATATACAAATACAAGATGCGTTTAGTTCGTAGAGTTTATTTGCACGCAAAAAATCAAAGACTGTATGGTAATATATATCATTAATGAAAACTTTTTGAAAACCCAGATTGACGCTTCCATACTGAGTCCATAAGCTAGAGGTCCGTGGATCGAAACCACGCTCAGCTAATAGTTTCTTTTGCAATATTTTTTGAAGGGTTGGTGTCCCTCTGGAATCATGTTTTTTAAAACCCTAATGTAGCATCAAGAGCAGAGTGGCGCAGTGGAAGCGTGCTGGGCCCATAACCCAGAGGTCCGTGGATCGAAACCACGCTCTGCTAATAATTTCTTTTGCACTCTTTTTATTAAGGCGTTAGGCCACAGTAACGGGTATAAAATCATGTGCGAATTTAACAATTTTTTTCGTATGAAAAAGTGATTCACTCATAAAATTAATTACCCATCTATTTAGTATGAATATCAAGCTGTTAGAAAAAAAAAAAATATTTTTTTCGATGTACAAAATGGCCGACTACTCGAAACTTCTCGAAACAGCTTTTTTCCAATTGGCGTAATCAATAACTTCAACAATTTTCAGTCGATTTACTTCAAATTTAAAAGTTATATTCCTAATTGCATTTCGCAGAGAAGTACCTACGGAATTTCTGATCAATCGAAAACTTTTCATTTTATAAGCAGTGTATGAGCAGTTATAACGAAATTTTTCACTGAAAATTCATTTCTTAAGTTCAATTACCTACATTTTTTTAATAAAACAATATTCTTTAAGTTCCGTTCGTACTTGTCTAGGTATTCTAATGTAGATTGACGAGAATTTTTGTTTTTCGTTCTAGGTAAAAAAATGTGGATGCTAAATGTCACGCCGCGGAGCGCCTAAGAAAAAAGATAACAAAAGAAAATATTAGTACTCGGCCATTTTGTATATCGAAAAAAAAATTCTAACAGCTTGATATTTATACTAAATAGATGTGTAATTAATTTTATGAGTGAATCACTTTTTCATACGAAAAAATGGTTAAATTCGCACATGACTTTATACCCGTCAATGTGGCCTAACGCCTTAAGGGTTGGAATCCCACTGGAAGGATGTGCTTTCAATCCCTAGTATGGCGACAAGAGCAGAGTGGTGCTGTGGCAGCGTGCTGAGCCCATAGCCCAGAGGTCCGTGGATCGAAACCACGCTCTGCTTATGATTTATTTTTTAACATTTTTATTAACGTTTGGAGTCCTTATAAAACGAAGATGTGCTTTCAACCCCTAATGTAGCAATAAGAGCAGAGTGGCGCAGTGGAAGCGTGCTGGGCCCATAACCCAGAGGTCCGTGGATCGAAACCACGTTCTGCTATGAGTATATCCCTTTTTTATTGTTATTTTGTACTACCTCTTAACCAGTCCTCACGGTAAATTACGAATAACGACCCGTCCGGAGGGTAGGTTTCACGTCAATCATCCTATCGTTTGTATATATCATTTTGATATGAGACTAGTCCGTTATACGCGCAGTGAAATCATCTTATAGCCGTGTAATAAACCAGCGGATCGTACTTGCGAAACATAATGCGCTGTGTACGCCGGGGTGTGCTATATGCATGGATCCGGTAAAAATCCACAAACGTAAATAATTGATCGAAAGAGTTTCCGCGAGCGCGATTGTATACGCCACACAGATACCAATAATAGCGTCCTATGGAGTTCGAAATGCCTGTTTACGGCAAGCTTCCCGCGCAGCTGCACATAATGCCGCCAATATATCGACCGTTGGCAGGGAGAAGGGCGTAACTCGCGAGATCGGATACGTAAAGTGACATGGTTTGAGTGCTGTCTCGCGATTGCAGCAATCGATACACACCGAGCATTCCAGCTCTCAACGGATATAAGATATACCGAAATGAAAGAGAAAAAAAAGTTCCGAACACGACGTTACCATTTACCTATTGCCACTTCCGTAAACGATGCAACAGGGCTCATAATAAATGGGGAACGGGCGTTTATAGACTCACACAGCACCGGAATACCAACGATTGAGCGTGAAATATATGAAGTGTCCACGGATATATGCATATATATACGTACTATAATAGCCAAGTTTCCGAACATGAGAGTCGTGATGCCCGTGCTCCTGATACGAGGAGAGCAAGTACAAGAGGTCGCGTTTAAGCAAACGCTCCTGGGCTTTCGAGAGTATGCAGAACTACGTACACGTACACACACACACACGACCCACGCACGCACATATACCTACTTAGGTATACGCGACTGGTACAGAAAGGACTCAACTTACATAAATTTCCTCGATGAATCTTGTGTGTTCAGGCCTCTTTGTTTGCCAAGAGTTGATCTATACGTGCGCAGATGGCGCTGTAGCAGGCTCAACGCCCGGGGTGAAGCGCTTCCTATCGTGATTTATTATTATTCATGGCCGCGCTTAGTACAATCCAACTCCGCGGCGGTGCGCTGTTTATACGTGTATATACGTGTACGAGAAGCATGCGACCGCAGGGTAATGGTCGCGCGGGAGTCTGCAATTCGATCTATTCTCCATGTTTTTCCGTTCCTTTTGTTTGTTTTGCGCTTTCTTACGTTTCTTCTTCGCGAGTTGCTGTGGCTTATTCGCGTGGAGAGCGCGAGAGAGATACTCTCGTAAGTTCTTTCTGCATATACCACACGATCCCTTTATATATACGTAGACCAAGAGCGAGCCTATGCGAGCGCGAGAAAAGTGAGAAATCCCTGCTTGTGCGAGGCCTAGAGTCGCGGGTGCGTGGAGATTATCTCTCGCGGGTGAACCGGAGAAAGAGAGCAATGCAAAATCGTCTCTATTCGAAACACTCCCGCGCGCGCGTTAACGGGGCTGAACAATTTCTTTCTGCGGGGTACGGTGAAACTCTGCACGCGCTTCTACGCTGGGTTGTGGATAAGAATGAGGAACGTAGAAAAAAGTACATCGCGGCTGCTCATCGTGAGATCGGTACCGGTCGGGATTCTCGGTTTTGTCCTGGTACATGTGTAATGTGTGTAGTGTTGCGTCGGTGTTATATCCGAGTGTAATTAGGAAATTATGGTTAATACCAATTTTTTTAAGTGTACTGGGGTGGTTGTGAGAGACGGGAGGCCATTAAAATCCAGGAACGTCATACTCGCGAAATGACTTCCTTGCAAAAAGGCATGACACAGGAATGTCATTCCCAAAATGACACCACATAGAAAATTGCGGCGCATTAACATCGGCCAGTCTGTACACTAAAATTTATTCCATCTGTTGATTTCAAAATGTAAGCAGATTTTGGTATTAACAGATGGCATGAATTTCGATGTACAGACTACGATTTTAATTATTTATAACGGATTTGTCGATGATACACGTTACTTTTGTTACATTGACAATGTTGCTTGCTCCATTGGCATTGTTACTCTTGCTAAATTGACAATGTTACGTTTTTCACATTTCCAGTGTTACTCTTGTAAGAGTAATATCGACAGTGTGACAAGAATAATATTGTTAAGGGGCTATACCAGTATGACACTTTAAAAAAATCGATTTTTTTGCCTCTTTCGACAGTTTATACTTTCACGAATATCCTGTAAAAATTTCAAGGCCGAATCTCTATCATTTTATTTTGCAAAAATCGATAGTTAAATCTTTAAACGCGTTTTTCTCGAAATGAGATTTTTCAAATTTGCTGATATGTAACTCAAAGTGCAATTATCCGATCGACTTGAAATTTGAACTGAGAACTCTTGAATATATTTACTCTACAATGACGTAGGATATTTTAGATTCGATGAAAGTTGACGATTTGGCATTGAAAAAAACGACCGTTTTATAGGCAAGAAAACAAACTTTTTTTCATAACTACGCCATTTCGTTAGATTTTGATATTTTTCGAAAATCCTACGTCATTGTACAGGAAATTACCTTCCAGCTTAACGACATTTTTTCCTTTTTCGGTTTCAGCTACTCAATCGGCCGGAATCATGTCAGCAGTGGAGGAACTTTTTTTTACGCCTCCGAAGGCCGCGCATAGGTCGCTTGGATCTCAATATTTTTCTATGAAACAATTATGTAATATAGGTCAAATATAGCCAAATATATTCTTAATTTTCCGAAACATTTAATTGAGTACTTTTCTTCCAAAAAATTCCCGAAAATCACCAAAGTTTTCAGCGTTCACACTGGTGTAGCCTCTTAATGTGACGAGAGTACCGTGTATCATTATCAAAGAAGTTGAAAGTATTAAAAATCACAGTCTGTACATTGACAGTTGTACCTAGATTGTGACAAAACCTGCCTAGATTTTGCCGTTAACAGGTGGCATACATGTCATTCTATATAGGGTGATTTCAGTTATTCATAATTCAATTGTTCATGATACACGTTACTCTTGTTATATTGACAATGTTACTCTTGTCACATTAACAATGTTACTCTTGTTACATTGACGATATTATTCTTGTCACATTGCCAATGTTACTTTTGTCTCATTGACACTGGCAAATACGTTAAGAACCTCGAAAATAATACTCGACTCATCGAAATTTATGAACATTTGGCCGATGATATTTTTCATCGAATTGCGGAAGATGGTTCTACTGCTATCTAATAGCCAAATCATTTCGGGAATATAACATTTCTCGGTTATGACTTTCCGCAACATTTTTCGGAATATGATGTTTCTGGGTTCTGACAGCCTGCTGCGGCAGACTCATGGAACTTCGTGTGCGCAAGCTTGATACGCCTACAGTTTGTGTACGTGTTTTTGTTGTATATAGTTTCCATGTGTGTTTTTCTTGTACACATATTTGTACACGAAAGTTTGCTATGACAGCGTATTGCATTATATTTTCAAGCGTCTTTATGATTATTCCACCATATTATACTTGTACACGTATCCGCCAAGTATAGAGTACGAAACTTCCGTCGTATCGCGGGATAGCTTTCTGCTTTGTTTATTGCGGAATGAACTATTTCAGAGTTCTAGCATTGGTTCGGCAAAGTTTGCAATATGACACAGCAGTTACGAGGCATTCCCAGTCTCGAGGAGAAATCAGTTGTGCGAGTTATGTACGAGGGGATTCTATGTGCAAGTAAATATATACATGTGTTCGGGAATGAGTTGCCTCGTACATGACTAGAAAAAAAGGGGTCTATAGACGATACCCAGTTACAATTGAGGATCGCATATTTTTACATCAAAAGAAAATATAAATGTATGAAATTATAATAATTAGTCATAATTATTCTGTATATCAAGTGTATATGTACACTCCTACACGAGGACCTCGATTTAGAGAACTTCAATTTATGCTCGGGTCCCCACTATACGACCCGGATCGATATGTTCGGCCCATGGTGGGGGAAGTGTCGCGCCTACCACGGCATCGCTTGGCACAGGTCAGCTGCGCAGAGTCGACAATCTAAGAACGGCGCTTCCTCGATTTGCGCTAGCGCGAAGCGGTGTCGGTCTCCCGCCACTATTGGTTAAGGGGTTAGGCCACAGTAATGGGTATAAAATGATGTGCGATTTTGACAATTTTTTTTCGTATGAAAAAGTGATTCACTCATAAAATTAATTACACATCTATTTAGTATGAATATCAAGCTGTTAGAAAATATATATATATTTCTTTTCGATGTACAAAATGGCCGACTACTAATATTTTCTTTTGTTATCTTTTTTTAGGCGCTCCGCGGCGTGACATTAAGCATCCACAATTTTTTGCCTAGAACAAAAAACAAAAATTCTCGTCAAGCTACATTAGAATACCTAGAGAAGTACGTACGGAATTAAAAAATATTGTTTTATTCAAAAGTTGTAGGTATTTGAACTTAAGAAATGAATTTTCAGTAAAAAATTTCTTTATAACTGCTCATAAACTGCTCGTAAAATGAAAAGTTTTCGATTAATCAGAAACTCCGTTTGTACTTCTCTGCGAAATGCAATTAGGAACATAACTTTTAAATTTGAAGTAAATCGAGTGAAAATTGTTGAAGTTATTTGTCACGCCATTGGAAAAAAGCTGTTTCGAGAAGTTTCGAGTAGTCGGCCATTTTGTACATCGAAAAAAATATATATATTTTTTCTAACAGCTTGATATTCATACTAAATAAATGTGTAATTAATTTTATGAGAGAATCACTTTTTTATACGAAAAAAATTGTTAAATTCGCACATGATTTTATATCCGTCATTGTGGCCTAACCCCTTAAATCGAGATCGCAGTGTGTGTCTATATATATATATATATATATATATATATATATATATATATATATATATATAAATATAAATATTGACTCGTAAAATAACAGCAAACAGGGGGGGTCAGCAAAAATCGATGACGTAATATATGGACTTTGTCAAATGTATGAGGAAGTCAAGCCTCCCCCTAATTATTCTTTTTCTAAGTGTAAAAGAAAAGTCGAGTGTGGGGTTTCTTTGTCAAGGCATTGAAATGCAACTTGTGTCAAAGATTAAGGGTTACTTTGACATCATTTGGATAAAAAAATTAAATATTTTATGCATTATACATGGAATTAGCTGAAAAACAATGATTTTTTACAATCAAATTGTCATCTTTATTAGGGAAACATTTTACATAAAAATGTCAAGTACTTAGGGTACTATTATAGGCACGTATTCAGTCTTATAATTATCATTGAGACCAAAAACAACTTGAGCAACATTACAATTAACTTCAGCAGCTTTACAATAAACTTGAACAACAAATTTAAACACATTTAAATGCGCACACATTTAAACCTTATTTTGGCGCTCTTTTAAAGTAGCCCCAAAAACTGTCAATTTACCTCCATTTCACGGTAATTCACAATTCATCCTGTGGTAACACAAGCTGCAAAGGTTACTTCAAAATTTGGAAAAATGTCGACCGTCAGGCTCTCCCTGCCACAACATCGCATGCACGCAATAAATTCCATCTCAATTATGATTCTATCGTTCAGTCTAAATCAGGGTTCAAAACTTTGAAGCGGTGACTGCGAGTGATACAACGCCAATGCCATAGAAAACATCGGATGAGTACAACAAGATAACAAAGATATCACGCAGGACAACGCTGATTTAATAATGCTACACTACGAATGTTACGGAATGTCACAAAAAAGGAAGAGACGTTACATCTCACTGTATAACACCTGTCAATTGATTAATTGCTGAGAATTCTCCATAACGATTTTCGAAAGTATACCCAATTATGGGTAAAGTGGCGTATCGCTCGTAGGTGAAATATTTAGCGAGGTGTCGGCGGGCTATATCGCTAAGCCTCTCTGACTTTACGATCCGACTACCGGCCGTATTAAATCTCTCACAAAAGATTCATGCGTCAATAAATAATTGAGTGTATATTGTGCGAGAGTCGCGAGCGGAGAATGTATCACGGAGTTTCGAGCTGGAGCGAGCGAGGGTTGCGCGTAACTATATATATATGGGTACTACATATTGATATAGGCACGTGTGTATTACCAACACGTATGCAAGTATGTTTGTGTGTTGGCAATACGGTTTGAAACGTCTTCCCTCGCCGTGCGGGGTCCTCCAATGAATTCTAGAAGGTTTTTCGTTATATATATATATATCTATATATCTATGTGTGTATGTGTGTGTGTATTTATATATGGCCAGAAATCACCATCTCTCGTCTCCTCGATACTCCACTGTCTCTCCCGCTGCGCGGCTGAATCCGGGTATATGCAACTTTTTCAGTCCCGGCAACGCGATATGGTATGTATACTTGAGGGCGTACACCCTGGCGCGAGGTTATTTTTTTTGCACCAATTTTAATTAGTCCCAATAGGGCGCTCGTTGGACGCGGCGATCCGCTCGATGTGCTTATCAAGCATCTTACACACGGATTGTAAGGAACTTGATTTTCGCAACGAAGCTATTGTGAATAGTATCGCAACTATTAAGGGGTGTAGGAAGGTTGAAAATGCTTAAAATCACTTTTTTTTAAATTGTTTATGACGTGGCTACGAAAACAAATATATTTTTCTTTTTTGAGATATTTATTGTAAGGTTATAAAGTGAGAAAGCTCGTCAATATTTATTCTCAGGTTTATAATGTAGGCGCTCCGTGGTAGTGCGGCTAATTATGTCAAATCCGGTTTTACGACGGTATCTCGAAAATGGCTGAAGAGATTAACTGGAAATTTATACAGTTGTAAAACACTATGATGCATCAATTATAGCTGACATCCAATTGAAAAGTAATGATTTTTACCATCCTATCATAACGAATTCCACGGTTTTTTTGCAATTTTTTTCGTTGTTTGGGTTTTGTTGGGGCATTTTCAATTTTTCGGGAATGAATAGAGGGAAGTCTAAGAGGAGATTTTCAGGAATTGCGGAAATCTTTTTTTTTTTTGGAGCGGCCACATGCAAAATGACTCGGCATTTCATCGATCGATCATTCGTCCTTCACATGAATATGAGATGAGATGAATATGTAGGATTAGGTTTGTTTGGGTTGATAATAATAGTTGATTATTCGGAACGTAACACGTAATGCAGATAGACTGCGCATATGTGTATGCGCGTATATAACGTATAAGAATAATAATTCTGGTGTACTTGAATCTGGCCGCTCGCGCTCTCATTAGCCAAGTTAATCACAAATTATATTTTAATTACTGGTGCAATATAGAGGCGTACAGGGCCTCAGGGTCGACTTGACGAGCATATAATTGCGCAGCCACGTGTTTTCTTTTTCTCCTGAATATATACGTATACGTAAGTACCATGTCATTGGAAGATTAATATTAGAAAGAAAACAAATTACAACGTTAACGTTATTATAGCGGGAGCTATTTCAGCTAATTTCATTTTTGAATATTATTTACAAATAAGTCATGATATTAAGAATAAATATTTAAAAACTTGGCTCTCTGCGTTTTGTCAGTGTCATACTGATTTAGATGGTCTTGGAGCTCGCACCGTTGGAATGCAACGAATTCGCAGAGTTTACTTTTATTTTATCTTTTTTATAGTTTTATTGTAATTCAAAACCTTTTTTCTGCTGATTTAGATTGTACAGCTCAGAAGGGTTTCTAAAAAATGTTTGAGTTATTCTTGTAGTCTAAACATGGGGAAGAATTGCATGACAACAAGTTCGCTATTGAAAAGTAGAAACTTTAACGAAAATTTCAAGCCGTTTTTCCACGATTCACTTTTTTTAACACAGAAACAAACATTTCAAAGACACAAAAAATATTAAAAATAGAATGCAGACAGAAAATTGAGTAAAAAATTATACGTTTCGAATTTTTATTATAATATTTAAAAAAATAATATAGTTGGTTCACACTGAAGATACATTCATTATGCAATTCTAAATATTTTCTTTTTTTTCAGACACCCACATCGATGCCGAGAACTTTCACCATCAACGTGCGCGCAAAAAATACATTGCTTTATTTTGTTATATCTCCGCCATTTGTTAATATTTCTGATGTTTTTTACATATACTTAACCATGTGCATAAATGATCTGTAAAAAAAATGTTGTCAATATGTGCGTCATTTTTTTTAAACGCGTCTAGAAAAGCTCCTTCGAAAATTGGCGAAATCGCGTATATAAGGCCTTAAAAAATGCGTCAACTGCATAAGCTAAAGGTAGGTTCTCAAATCGGCGTTTTAGATTTACAGAGATATTATCAGTTACTCTGTAGGAAATGTTGATCTTCCAGTATTCTTCTGGTTGTGTATCGGCCGGCAAATCTATTGTATTTTTTTTCCCACAGTTAAGTTAATCGTAAAATTTGAATATCTTTTCAATTTACGTAATGAAATAGCTAGTTTTTATTCGAATTACGAAATTGAGACGAAGAAAATAGTTCAAGTCTTATTAGGGGGCTATACCAGTGTGACATTTAAAAAAAATCGATTTTTTTGCCTTTTTCGACAGTTTATACTTTCAAGAATATCATTATCATTTATATCAATATCATTTTATCTTGCAAAAATCGATAGTTGAATCTTTAAACGCGTTTTTCTCGGAATGAGATTTTTTAAATTTGCTGACATTGTAACTCAAAGAGCAATTATCCGATTGACTTGAAATTTGAACTGAGTTCTCATGAATATATTTACTCTACAATGACGTAGGATATTTTTGATTGGATGAAAATTGACAATTTGGCATTGAAAAAAACGACCATTTTATAGGCAAGAAAACAGACTTTTTTTTCCATAACTACGCCATTTCGTTAGATTTTGATATTTTTCGAAAATCCTACGTCATTGTACAGGAAATAGCTTCCAGTTTAACGACATTTTTTCCTTTTTCGGTTTCAGCTACTCAATCGGCCGGAATCATGTCAGCAGTGCAGGAACTTTTTTTTTGCGCCTTCGAAGGCAACGCATAAGTCGCTTGGATGTCAATATTTTTCTATGAAAAAATGATGTAATATAGGTCAAATATAGCCAAATATATTCTTAATTTTCCGCACCGTTTAATTGAGTACTTTCCTTCCAAAAAATTCCCGAAAAACACCCAAATTTTCAGCGTTCACACTGGTATAGCCCCTTAAACAATTTCGCTATGCCTGCTTGGGTGACACTTAAATAAAATTAATCGTTTATTTCAGTTTAGTTACAATATATTTTGGATTGATGTTTTCTGCGCGAACTCCAGGAATCTGAGGGGGGTGGGGGCTCCGCCCCCCTGGAAGAAAAAATGAAGTCTATTATCTGCTCCCCCCCTCTTCCGAGAAACTAATATCAGCTGCCCCCCCCAGCTTATATCCTGGGTACATTATTGGGGGGGATAACATCTTCAAAACCCTTCCCCTTCTTGGCTACGGCAATGCTTACGCTACGTGCTAGGGTCCCGGTACCGCCTCTCCGATTTTCGATCCCAACTATGCCTAGAACGGCCATATTTCAGTGCCCTTTTCCCCCTAGGACGTTGGGTGATGGTTCCAAGGGGCCGAATGGAAAACTGGGTCTACGAGACTTCATGATGTTGTTCTAAAAGTAGTACGTTGGACCCGTGGGGTACGGAGGCGCGGGCATCGGTAGGAGGACCATGGTCGTCACGCCGTTCTTTGTCTCGTCATTTATAGGCGAAGGCTTGATGTTTAAACGTGTGTCCCTAGGTCTTATACCACTGCTCGTTTAAATAATCTTGAAACATGCACTCGGGGCGAAGGGAGACCGCGAGCACGTCAGATGGAGAGAGAGGGGGGGGAGAGGGGGGAGGGAGAGAGAGGGAGAGAGAGAGAGAGAGAGAGAGAGAGAGAGAGAGAGAGAGAGAGAGAGAGAGAGAGAGAGAGAGAGAGAGAGAGGAAGAGCGTCATGGATGGTTTTACGATCGGCCCTCGTCGTTAATTAAGAGCTTGTAATTATTTAGCGGAGACGCGCTATATAGCGCACCCCCGCCGGCAACCAACAGCGGTCCATGGTCTCTCTCTTCCTCTTCACCCGGTCGCCTCATCCATTCTGTTCATCCTCTTTTGACTGCCTCTCTCTCCCTCCCATTTTCTCTTTCCTCTTCTCGGCATACGCTTTACCCTGGAACCTTCGACTTGATTTACACTCTGGCTAAGAGCGGACGCAAGCTTTGCTCCATTTTCTGATACTCCAAGTGCACTCCCTCTCGCTATTTTTCTCACAAAGGAACGTTTCGACGGAAAACCATTCGCCATTCCTTTCTCACGTTATTCATGATCTTTGAATTGTTTATTCCATACGGTAGGGGCCCCTCATTGGGCCCGATGTGTTAATTCGAATTGTTGGCGAGTTGCGCATTGCGATTTATTTTTGCGTAAATTTAAGCTTCGGTTTATTCGAATGCCCATGCATTGGGTGCACAAGTATGACTTGTGCACCCAATGCATGGGCATTGGGACGGATTTCTTTACAAAATAACGCGTTGATTTGAAACGTAATAAATCATGTTTACTTTATTCCATACACGCTCTCTCGGCAGCCGAAAATAAGCGAATTTTGAAAAAAAAATTGTGTCGAAACTGCTTATTTTTTAAAGTTACAATTTGATGTACATTTGATTACATCTTTGGATTTTCCAAATTAAAAAAAAGTTTATGAAGGACTGCTGGACGACACTTGCTTCATAGAAGTTTGCCGCCTGAGTTGTTCCGCGGTGTGCAACCTAGCATCTGGTGTACTGATCTGAAACATCCAAGCTAAGAAGTTTCAGATTTCTAAGACCCACGCGCGCTATGTGAACCTAAAAAATCAGAGGAAAAGTGAATATACGAATAATGGGACGTGTTTAAACAAATTTTTATTTTTTATGAAATGTTTACTACAGTATTTATTAATGCGAATGTAGTTCTTTAAGGATTATTTTTAGCGAACTTTAGGTTCACACAGACGTTAATTATGTGATCTAAAAGTGTGGAATATTTCAAAATGATCGATCAAATGGGCTTTGAGTTATCTTGCACGAGGTTCACGAAAAAGTGATTTTCAGGAAAACGCCATTAAAGTTTCAAGACTCAAAAATGTTGTGATTCAATGATCTACCGATTAATCTGCGATTTCAGGACCATGAAGTGATCCTTCAGCTTCCGTGTGGAGTTCATTTTCGGCCATAAGATCTCCGTTTCGTTATAACGAAACGATGATCTTATGCTGCTGCCAACTATTTTTTCCGTTCGACACGCGTCTTCGTCCAGTGATGATCCCAATTGTGCGTCTCGAAATTTTTTGGCGTCCTTCCATGGGGTTTATCATCAAAATAACAATCGTGCTTTCCAAATCGTTGAAGCCACTTTTCACATATGCTTACGGATGGAGCATGTTCTTTATAAGCATCCGCAACCGAACGATAGCTTTTAGCTGCACTTTTCTTCAAAGTAAAATAATGCAGTAGAGGCGTTGTGCTCAAGATGACATAGTCAGAAAAGACGACACACCTTCAATATGTTTTGAAATATCCGCGCTATACGAACAACGATGATGTTCTATGGTCGCCCACCAGTATTGCTCGTAGCAACATCTAGTATAGTCGTCGGTGACCGTGAGCTTTTACGTAATAAATACTTTTGTGGTTTTGAAATGCAAAAGAAACTGATCATGTTTTTATCTGGTGCTAAAAATACCTGTCGGATAAGGTTTTTTTCCAGTTGCACCAATTTAGTCGTAATATAGGGTCATTGTACTTCTCAAGAACTGCACAACGGATATTCTAACTCCACAGTTTTTGTCACAACAAATAAACAAAATCTGCATTCACTTATGGGTAAGTTGACATACCAGACGTCGGTGTTCTTACACCCAATGACATAGTGTGTCATCTTTGACACACTATGTCATTACATGTCATTACATTACTTACACCCAATGACATACTATGTCATTACATTACTTACATCCAATGACATACTATGTCATTACATTACTTACACCCAATGACATACTATGTCATCACATTAATTACACCCAATGGCATCCTACAACGATAAGCCCAAAAATCTAATTTTATATTCGGTTTTATACGCAGCTGGGTAAGATGACATAGTGTGTCAAAGATGTCACACTATGTCATCTTACCCAGCTGCGTATAAAATCGAATATAAAATTAGATTTTTGGGCTTATCGTTGTAGGATGCCTGACTATTATGAATGAACCTCGACACGTGAGAGCTAGTCACAAGAGCACATGATCAAGATCGCTGAAGCTGTAAAGAAGAATAGAATGGGTTGGCTTTTATCATCCAAACATTTTCACGTGCGGCAGGCAACACTTCATCGTCACTATAATAGTGTTCCAGTAAATATTCGTCGTTATAAACTAACCTTTAACCCAAAAATTAATGTATTTGAGCATAATTCGGTCGACGTGTGTAAGATGACCTGCATACGTCATGTTAGACTGCAGTATGTCTTGTTTTTCATCTGAGTACCTAATGTCCGGAAACTGATTATATTGCATTATAACTATAAACCTTTATGGATGTGCGCTTAGCTTTGAATTCGTACGACGTCATTTAGTCAAATATTAATCGTAAAAGAAAAAGTATGTTATCTTAAGCACAACTCTCCCAACACTTTCTGCAAATGACGTTGATTCGTTACAAAAGTAGACATCTTTAATAGGATAAATGTGATAACTCCTTATACTTCACGGGCTATATCTGCCTAGGTGGGTAAAAAAATTGCATTTTCCAAAAATATTTTTATTCGTTCGTATCACTTTTTGGCTATATTCCCTGAAAATTTCATTGAAATATTCCTAAAATTGAATGAGCTGCAGCTTCACACAGTCGGCCAGGCGTGCGGTAGCAGCACCGTACTCCAAACTTTAAACGCGTTTTTCTCGAAACACTGTTTTCAAAGTCGGTGGACATGATATCTCGAGAACCACTTGTTGGATTATTTCCAAATTTACAGGAAATACGATGAAAAACATTTAAAGGTCGTTGACGATTCTACTTTTTTCCAATCGATTTTCATTTGTTAATAGTTACGTAAAAATTACGACATTTTCATAGATTTTGTATGCTCGAGTTTCAATTCATCTCCACGTTCTTAACAAAAATAATTCAAAAAATCGACGATCGTCAATGACTCGTATTTATTGTTGACTTCCATTAATCGTTTGGTTTTTAGATTTCGGATGGACCGTTTAGGCTGGAGAGTGTCCACCGCGAAACGTGGCGAAAAAAATGTCATCATCTGGCGGTGGCCATATTTTTCTTGTTTTTCTATATTTTATGATAATTTTATTTACACGCTCTCAATATATGTACCTTTGTGTGAAAAATAAGATAACAATTTGGCATTTTTTTCGGGCCTCTAGGAAGATGTAACCTCTCCAAATGCATCGACTACTTTTGACAGCTGTAAACAGATCTTTCGAATGCATCACCACCCTCACCAAAATCCCACCAATACGAGATACTCCATCATCCGTAGAGTCATATTTATCCACCCAACAGTTCTTTCGAGCTGCGGCAAAATTTTTCGCGAATCCGAAAGACCAATCCCAACGAAAATGTACTCGCGAAAGATTTATCGCGCCCAAGCTCGAGTCCGCGTATTAATGACCAGGCCGGTGAAAATTGACGTCGCGTATGAGAGCGCGGATTTCCGTATAGGGCATTGCAAAAACATGGGCCACCCTTCGTCGCAGTCGCCCAATTTACGCGGTCGCGGGAGGTTCGCATATCCAAGTGGATTGGGGCACGAGACGTTTTTTTTTTAAATAAATGCCGTACGAATAAATTCGTTGGGCGAACGCGATGTTCGGGAATATCGCGCGCTGACACGTTCAAAATGATGAAAACACGATTCGGCGCGATCAAAGAGAGCGCGTGTCTCACGTGCATGATACGGACACTATCATGTATATGGCAAAAGACTCGATATACATTCTCGCGCGGACCGTTCCATTCCTTCCCGACAAATTGAAACAAATCAGCTTGGTAATAATAATTAATCCATGCCGGGCATTAATATCGAGCTGTGGCCACATTTCACTGTGAGAGTTCGTCTCTCTCTCTCTCTCTCTCTCTCTCTCTCTCTCTCTCTCTCTCTCTCTCTCTCTCTCTCTCTCTCTCTCTCTCTCTCTCTCTCACTCTCTGTCTCTCGGTATGAGCAAAGGGAAAAGGGTAAAGAGAGTTTACCGCCGTGAGCTCACGGTATTGATATATACACGTATACAAGGGCGAGCACGAGGTTGAGCTCTCAATTACGTGGAAGAATTATGAACGCCGATGCGGTACGGGCGAGAGAGAAAACCGATCGGCACGCGGTCTGTGCAACGAAGCGCACAGAGACCTCTCGAAGCTCGATCACGATCCACCAAACATTACGATGTAACACTACAGTCAAAGTCCCCGAGTATTTACTCGTCGCGATATCCCGTGCGGAAATTGTCGTAGGGATCCAATTTGATTCCCATTCTTCCTGATAGGGATCCAATAGGTCATTGCATTCGATCCCTATACAAAAACGTCACGCTCGTACATTGGATTCTAACCCGGATTTTCCATTGGGATCCAATGCGCGAATCCAATTTAAATCCTCAAGGATTGCCAGATTATCGAACAGAATCCGATACGATTCTTGATGGATCCCATCGCATTCTGTACGGTGAATTTTTTGAACAAAGTATATAGATATACAAAATGAGGGGATCTTAAAAAACAATTGACGCCTTAGGCCACAGTAACGGGTATCAAATCGTGTGCGAATTTAACAATTTTTTTCGTATGACAAAGTGATTTAGTCATAAAATTAGTTACACGTCTATTTAATATGAATATCAAGCTGTTAGAAAAAATATTTTTTTTTTTTCGATGTACAAAATGGCCGACTACTTGAAACTTCTCGAAACAGCTTTTTTCCAATTGGCGGGACAAATAACTTCAATAATTTTCACTTTATTTACTTCAAATTTAAAAGTTATGTTCCTAATTGCATTTCGCAGTGAAGTACGTACGGAACTTCCAATTAATCGAAAACTTTTCATTTTATGAGCAGTTTATAAGCAGTTATAACGAAATTTTTCACTGAAAATTCATTTCTTAAGTTCAAATACCTACAACTTTTGAATAAAACAATATTTTTTAAATTCCGTACGTACTTCTCTAGGTATTCTAATGTAAATTGACGAGAATTTTTGTTTTTTGTTCTAGGTAAAAAATTGTGGATGCTAAATGTCACGCCGCGGAGCGCCTAAAAAAAGATAAAAGAAAATACGAGCAGTCGGCCATTTTGTACATCGAAAAAAAAATATATATTTTCTAACAGCTTGATATTCATACTAAATAAATGTGTAATTAATTTTATGAGTGAATCACGTTTTCATACGAAAAAAAATTGTTAAATTCGTACATTATCGTATACCCGTTACTGTGGCCTAAGGCCTTAACGTAAAAAATCTTTCATAAAACAAGACAATACATTATCAATAAAAACTCATTTATAAAGTATTGAACTGAAAAGTAAAAAAATAATATTTATTGTATAAAGTTGAATTGTAAAGCTACAGAAGAACACCAGCCATTGATCAAAGACGCAGGCAGTACATACTCGAAAAAAAATTACATAAACCTAGAACTTTGGATTTTTTACATATTTTCTTACATGCTTGAGGTTTTATTTCACGTGTAATGACGTTTCACGCCTCAAGCTTTTAAGAAAAAATATGTCCATTTTTAAAGTATTTTTAATTTTAATTTTAGTATTTTTTAAAGTTCTATGTTTAACTAAGTTTTAGTAAGTATGTACTGCCTGCGCTTTTGATCAGTGACCAAGGATGGGGTTCTTCTTCAGCTGAACTATTTAACTTCATACACTGAATATTATTTTTCACTTTTTAGTTCAATAGTTTATAAATATAACCTTATTTTTCAAACGATTTTTTACGTTAATTTTTGTATTTTGTACTTTTCAGCATTAGAATTTGTTTAAGGGGTAAGGCCACTGTAAATTTTGCCAGACGAAAATTTGGCCATCGAAGGACAAATGTATGGTGCTGGGATTGCAGACTAACGGTACATTTTTTTTTAACTTCTTTTTTTTATTTTTTTCCAATAAAAAACTATTCGCAAAACTTTAAACGCGTTTTTCTCGAAATACGGTTTTTCAAAATGGCACGCAGCATCACTCGAACAATTTTCATTTTTTTTACTTGAAATTTTGACCAGATGTGAACATTAACGTTATCTTGAGAATGTCGATCGGGATTTTCAATAACTTTATTTATTGATTTTTTATTAACAAAAAACTAGCTGTTTTTTTCGTCAAAAATCAATTTTTTTTTCAAACGCACGCCAAATCCACAAAAATTGATACTTTTTAAAATCCGATCGACATTCTCTAGCTATAACCCTCTAGATTGATGGTTTTTTTTTGTTCTAGATTCAAAAGTGCACCAGTGGTGCTGCGTGCCGCGGAGCCCTGCAAGCAAAACATGCCCCGGGAAGATAGCTGTGGAACCGCCATTTTGTTTTTTTTTTGCTGTAAAAAATTTGATAATAAAGTTTAATGTATGCCCGATAACACCCTTAAAAGTTTTTTTTTCAATTACCTTCAATTTTGGAAGCAAAAAATTCGTGAAAAAACCTTTTTTTTTGGACCGTTACAGTGGCCTTAGGCCTTAATTAGGGCTAGGGCTATAGTACTTGTGAAGACAAATCCAACGAGCCCAACACGAAGGGGCCATCTTGTTTAGTTGAGGAGTTCCTATGGTCACCTTCCGGATCCATCATCGGACCAGCTCCATGATACCATATTTATTGCATTGTCACCGAAGTTACATAGGTATGCCTAATTTTAGCTCAATCGGATGGCAGCAAGTGCTTGGAAAATGGATTACAAATTTTGAACCGAATAGACATACGAACGAAGCAAGTTAAATAAAAGCTTGTAAAAAGTAGTAATAGTAAGAAGTTTGTATCGCCTTTTTGGCTTTTTACACAGCGAAAAAGGCTTTGTAAAAGTTACACCGTTAAACATCGCTCTCTCACAATCTTACTTATATCTTTCCTCTTTTATGATTTTTAATTTTCGTCACACTCTGCATTCTCGTTTTCCATTATCACCGTTTCTCTTTTCTTAGACTCTCATTATAATTCCCTAAAAAATTACACATATTTACATCGATCTTCCAGCTCAGCAACCTTATTAATGTGTCTTCTACTCCCCTCTTATCTCTTTCCCCCTTTATCCACTCCTCTATATATGTTTCCGCTTCCTTAGATATTGCCCCCTTCCTTTTTCACACGTAATCGGGTGCTCCATTGTTTCTCTTTCTCGTTTACTTATCCTACAAGTCCATTCCACTTTCCCCTTTTTTTCCACCCCTCCCTATATTTTCACACCTTATCCTCGCCCCCATGTATCCTCATCCTTTTCTTTAATATCTTCTGCCACCCTATACTTCCATGGGGTCACGAAAGCATATTTTTTTTAAGATCCAGGAAATTCCGGTTGGGAATTTCAAATAAAAAATTCTCAGACGACGTCAATCGGGAAATAGCGCTGAATCCACTTGGACCCCAATGTGGACTCCCAACTTGCGGCGTGCCTATCAAATCCATAATAGGGAAGTGGTAGGATCTGGGCCCAGATCCCTATACGCACTCACATGAAATTCTTGAGCAGTATATAGAATCTAAGAGAATTTTATATGTCCATTTTCGTACAATATTTTTATTGAATTTGTTTTATATAATTTTTATACAAACATCATAAAAATTTTTCACTTGGGGGGTCTCCTCAACAAATTTCTGCACGGGATAATTTCCGGTTGAGAATTTTAAATAAAAAATTTTCAAACGACGTCAATCGGGAAAAATGCCGAATCCACTTGGAATCCAATGTGGACTCCCTACTTGCGGCGTCCCTATCAAATCTAAATCAAATCTGGGGACTCCGCAACAAATTTCTGCCCGGGATTATGCCCCGTCGATCGAACGCCTCGATGAAGGGGGTATCCTTCCGTGGAAACTTCGAAAAATGGTTTTTTTTTAAATATTGTTATAGTGTGAACTTTCAAGAATATTTGAAGACCAACGGGACCCTGCAATTCTAAAAATTGATGAAGTTACACCTATTTTAGTGGGACAGTGTGCGTCGGGTTCACCGCGGTCCGTCGAGTTTGAACGCGATTATCCCGAAACTACATATCATGACACGGCAGGATTGATATCTCGAGTAACTTTCACACTATCGACTTGAATTTGCACAGTTAGAAAAATGAGGTTTTCTTTGGTGAAGCTGTCATTTTTCGTATTTTTCGAAATTGCAAGGGGTTGGGCCACTCTAGAGGCCGAAAAAATAGGCTTTTTGGGGATTTTTTCCCAGAAAAACCACAGAATAAATCGAGATTACAAAAAAGGGTGTTTATTATACATATCAGTGACTGTATACAATAATTTTTTTGAAGCGATTAATTTCAAAATCGCGGCTGTGCAGCGTTTATCTCAAAACTGCATTTTTTACGTTGGCCGGAAACATAACTCAGACAATTTTCAACCGATTCACTTGAAGTGTTGAATATATCTTGGAAAATACATTGTCTATGGAAGTACGTAGGATTTTTTTTATTGCATAGTTAATTTGTTATTAACAATTATCTGACGAAATTTTTCACTTTCCAAAAATTTGCTTAATTTGCTTTTTTTCTTACCGCTATACTCCTATAGTAAGTCTGCGTAATATCGTGACAATCTCTTACCAAAACCCATATGCAGAAGCTCGAAATCATCGATCGAGTTTTTAAACGATTGTAATTATCGTATCAAATATTAAAGGGAAGTAATTGCTCCACTCGAATATTTGTAACGACACCACTTCTTTTTTTTGCACTGACACCAACGATAAGATAATTGTTTTATTGCGAGACAAAGTGTTGTTTTATTGATACGAATGTACCGCGTGAAGTGAAATTTTTGCGAGGAGACAGAAGGAAGATAAAGAGAAGACCGTAGGCCAGCATGACTGCTCCGGGGCACGTAAACCGATTGTGTCTTCATTAGCGAGCTATTAATTGCCAAAATGTGCCACATTATTCAATGGCCCTTGAGGGGGAGCTCCATTGAATTTATCCGGTATATACTCGAGTGCCTTGTATGATGTACTCTTGTTTTATGGTCTTTCGCGTTCAGAGTAACGGGATAAACGAGAACGTCACTTGCGCAAGGCTCCTCAGCTCGTCACATCGACGTATATATATATTTTACCCTCTGACCTTAAGCTTCATGCTTAACTCTTGCTCTTTTGAGTCGCACACATCGTCCCTTCTCTTTTCTTTCGTTTTCGATTATATTATTTCTCGCGTGAGATACGAAACTAAAGAAGAGAGTGCGAGCGCGCGTGGTGAATTATAATACACGAGGTATACGCATTTGGCGGATCCGTTTCTCTCTATCTTTTTATATACGATTGTCGAGCTCGTTTTGACGTCATAAATCTCGCTGAACGCGCCAAGACACATTTATTTCTCTTCCCGAAATTATTCATACGAGGGCTTTCCCGTTATCGGCATTTAGAGGAAGATCGAGGACTCCCGGGCAGAAATTGTCGTGAGGATCCAATTGGATTTCCTTACTTGTCCTTACTTCCTGATGGGGATCCAATGGGTCGTCGCATTCGAACGCTATACTAAAACGTCACGCTCGTACATTGGATTCGTATCGGGATTCCCCATTGGATTCCAATGTACGAATCCAATTCGAATGCTGAAGGATTTCCAAGGATCCTATCGCATTCTGTACGTTGAATTTTCTAAACGAAATATATAGATATGAAAAATGAGAGAATCTTAAAAAAGTATATATTGCTTATGGCCTTAGGCCACTCTAGAGGCCGAAAAAATGGGCTTTTTGGGGATTTTTTTTTCAGAAAAACTACAAAATAAATCGAGATTACAAAAAAGGGTGTTTATCATACATATCAGTGACTGAATACTATAATTTTTTTGAAGCGATCAATTTCAAAATGGCTGTTGTGCAGCGTTTATCTCAAAACTGTATTGTTTAAGTTGGCCGGAAACATAACTCACACTTTTCAACCGACTGACTTGAAATGTTGAATATATCTTGAAAAATACATAGTCTATGGAAGTGCGTAGGACTTTTTTTTATATTGCATAGTTAATCTGTTATTAACAATTATCTTCCGATTTTTTAGGAAAATTTTTGGAAAGTGAAAAATGTTGTCACGCTCGTATATTGGATTCCAATCGGGATTTTCCATTGGATCCCAATGTCCGAATCCAATACGGATCTTGAAGGATTCCCACATTATCGAACAGAATCCGATAAGATTCTCGATGGATCCCATCGCATTCTGTACGGGAGACCGGGGCAAAATGGTATAGCGGGGCAAAACGGTACCGGGGCAAAACGGCACTGGGGCATAATGGGATCGGGGCATAATGGGATAGCAAAAAATGAAGTTTCTTGGTGCTTGATTTGGGGCAAAATGGGATAGGGGCAAAATGGGACAGAGAGGAGTGGAATATCAAATTGGGGCAAAATGGAATCGGGGCAAAATGAGACACACAAAAATGAAGTGTCGCAGCCCGCTGAATTTGGGGCAAAATGGGATGACAGGAAAATTCATGCTTCGGCTCTATGAAAGAGCTGTTGAAACATAATCTAATCTAAATGGTGCTTGTGGTTCGTTTCAGTCCACATATACGCAGATAATACGGACTGACCGATATATTTGTCGACACATATCCGTCGATTTCATGGGGAGCGGCGGTCCTAGTTTCATAAAACAATTTACGTAAAAATTGACAAGAGTTAGATTTTCATCAATGGCTTGAAAATCAGTATCAGTAACTTGCAGTTGGCAGAAAATAAATAAAAAAAAAAACAAAGAAAGATAAAAACAAAAAAAACCATAAATTGCACGCGTCAGATTATAAAAATTACTTGATTATTTAAATAATTAATAACGACAAAGAAATTGTACCAATCGAATAAGAAGGCTCAAATAACAATTTACGTCAAGTTTGGTACAGTTCCGACCGCAGAATCAAAAGTAATTGTTTAACAAACTTTAATAACAAATGAAAAATTAGTATTTTTTTGAATGTTGAAGTACTTAAATTTATTGGATTCAACGAATCCTGACGAGCCGAGCACGAACTGTTGTTGTAAAGTCAAAAATAATAATAATTGTTTAAGCGATTGAGTTAACAAATAAAAATTGTCGTCTTCTTTAATGTTAAATTACTACGATTAATCAAATTTCAACGAAATCGAACGAGTCGACCTTGAAACATTGCCTTAACCGCATGTCCAATCATTATATTTGGTCAAACAATGAATATCAAAAAATCAATTGAAGTTTTAGACTGCATTAATAGTCATTAATGCATTAATAGACTACACCAAACTGCCACTGTGGCACCAAATTGCCACCGTTAAATTATAGTATCGTAAGTAGAGTGTGACCCAAATATCGTGTAACATTCAATAAAACCTGTTTTCACTCATTTATTACCCCTCGTTTTTTACCCCTGCATTTCTTTCGTTTCTGCATCGAATTATTCCACTGTCCCATTTTGCCCCGATCCCGCTTTGCCCCAACCGCCTCTTTCTGAGGAGCCTGATTTTCTCCGGCCCATTTTGCCCCAGTCCCGTTTTGCCCCAATGACGTATTTTCCAGCAGTGTTGATTTTCACTATTCCATTTTGCCCCAAACCCGTTTTGCCCCGGTCCCATTTTGCCCCGGCCCCATTATGCTCCGCTATACCATTTTGCCCCGGTCTCCCCTACGTTGAATTTTCTAAACAAGATAAATAGATATACAAAATGAGGAAATCTTCAAAAAGTATAAATATTATTTAAAAAAAGAACAAATCGCTTAAAACAGTATATCTCAATGATGAACTTGAATCACATCACTGAAAATCCACGTCAATTTTCGTTTGTTATTAAACTGTACTCTGACATAATACCGCCACAAACCAACACGCTTACGAAGCGTGCATGTTTCAGCACGCCGGGTTTTTTATCGTGACTTTTCACATATTTTCCATTCGAACGTGGTGAACATTCTCAAACGGCGTTTATCGGTCCACCGTGCAGAATCCACTTGGATACCAATGAGGACTCCCTATGTGCGGTGTCCCCAACAAATCCCTGTAGAGATGTGGGTGCATCTTGGGAATCCCCAACAAATTTGTGCATTGGGTCACGAAATAAAATTATTTTTATCCTCGACAATTTCCAAAAAAAATGTTATCCAACAAATTTCGGTTGAGAACCTTAAACAAAAAATTCTCAAATGACGTCAATCGGGAAATGTGGACTCCCTACTTGCAGCGTCCCTATCAAATCCCTACAGGGATTTGGTAGGATCTGCGGAGAATTGTAACTTGTGGGAATCTAGCCATGCCTATAACGAGAGCGCAAAAAGTGGAAAGACTTTCGACTTGATTCGTATTACATGTGTGCGTAATGCGGATTATATGCAAATTTGAAATTATTATTACCACGAGCCCCGGCTAACAAAATGAAGTCCGCCATAATTCGCGCGGAAAGTTATTTTTCCCTCTTCCATTCTCGTTCCCCGTACACTCAACCCCCCCCCCCCCCGTTAAGCGAATAGCACGGCTTTTGATAAGGTTGCTTCGAGGCCTCGCGCTCTATCTGTATCACGCTGTCATTAACGTTACGACCCCCGCGAGGTGATATATATATATATACATATACATATACATATATATATATATATATATATATCCACCTTCGCAGGGTGAACTACTGGGGCGAAGCTTGAAATAATTAAAATTCAGCTCGTGGCTTTCGCGCCGCATAGGATCTGGGCCGCCATTATGGCTACGAAGCAACGACGCAAATACGAGAAGAATAAAAATGAAAAGTTTGCTCGAAACGGCTCCGGTGGATACGTATACAGGGTGGCCCAAAATATATCGTCGAAAAGGAACGTCTAGATGCCTCGTATCAATACCTATCCGAATCACCCCCATGTATATTATACGATCTTTTTTAGTTTTTCAGAAAAAAAAACATTTTTGTATTTTTCTCTTTTGCGTATGTATAGTCACCTCGCGATTTTTTTGTACTTGTGTTCTCGTTACGAAGTGCGCTGATAAGCAACAAATAAGTGACCAACTCGATACGCGAATGCCTTGGATTTGGATCAAAAGTTTAAAAAATCGATTCGAGAGGATCGGCCACCAAAGTTCAGATGACGAAAAAAAATACGTATACGCGTTAAACGGACCCACAGTTGCCTTTGAAAACTTCTAAGAGGATAGTACATACACAAGACATAAAAATAAATAAAATCCCACGCTGCAGGGAAACTCGAAAAAAAATAGGCGACTGGGCTACGGTGAAAATGACGGACCCTCGTTCATCGCTTGAGACAACATAAATTGAAGACGGAGAGATTTAAAGTAAACTTATGATTACAACGATGGAAGTACTAGTAAAACTTTAAACGCGTTTTTTCCGAAACTGTGTTTTTCAAAACGGTGTACACGATTTCCCGACATCCAATGAACCGATTAACTTCAAATTTGGTACACTTATTCAATGTAAAAGTAGTTTTGTCTTGATCGATGTTTTTTTTCTTGTAATTTTTTCTTTCTTCGTTAGTTATTAATAATAACGATCTCAGTCTTCCGAGGAAAATCGAAAAAACCCACATGTTTTGTACGATTGACATACGCTAGTAAAAAAAGGATAATTAAAGAATCACGCGCGGCATATATAAAATAAAATATAATTTATTGGGTTATAAAAGATGCTATTCAGTCGGGGAAATCTGAAATTTTTTATTAACAACTTTTTTACGAGCAAAGAATCGTTAAAAATAATTTCGAATTTTTTAAAAAACCCAAACAAACCCAATATAGGCGTCGAAATGTTAAAAAATACCCTATTTTATCACCTGTTCCCGCGAACTCCAAAACCCCGTAACTTTTCATGGGGGGGGGGAGGGGTGAATTACAGTTTCCCCCGACTGAATATAATCATTTATAACCCAATAAATGAGAAAAAAGGAAAAAATAATGTTATGCTCATTTTGCGGAAGTCACTAATCTAAAGAACCACCACAAAAAGTTAGCCAATATTATATATTTTGAGAAAAATCTGTTTTTGGTGTGATCAACCACCCGTTGAGTGCCTCGCGTTTAAAGGTCCTCCACGACTTTCTTTATAACTTCTCTAATTATGAATATTTATTCATGAAATTTGGCACACAACTTTGTTAATGTACATGAAAATGAATGCACAAGCAATTTTTCAATCGCCTTACTTATTCCTTCGAAATTAATTTTTCCAACAATCCTGATGTTCGTTTCATCACGGTAGCCAATTGAAAAATGCTTTTTTTTCTCGAAAACTAAAAAAGATCACACATGGGAGTGTTCTGGCTCGGTGTTGACACGAGGCTTCTAGATTTTCCTTTTAGACGTGACTTTTCGGGCTACCCTGTATATACGAGTGTGTTTGCACGCCGGATAAGTTGTCTAATTCTTCGCAACTATTTTGTCTCTCGCAAGCTCGTAAAAATTATTCGTGGGCGCGAGTTGGGAAAAATATACGTAAGAAATATATAAGAAAGTTATAAGGAAATAAAATACGTGAATGTGAAAATAAGACGAGGAGGAGCGAGAGGGGAGTATCACGAGCGGGGAGAATAGAGAGAAGTGATCCTGGCACGGAGTGACGCGCGTGTAAAAGCTCCGAGCTTACAATATATACAAGGCAAACTTGACAAACATGGCGTGACTGAGCGCTGTTGGGTGTGAATACACATAGAAAGTGAGAGAGAGAGAGAGAGAGAGGGAGAGAGACTCGTTGTAAAATACGGAGGGCATATAATCCGCACCAGCAAAAGCTCGCTGAGAATCACGTTGAAGGCCGGATAGTGAACAAACCCTCGACTCGCCCTGTGTGAAATCAAGGCACACCTCTTTCGTTCTCTCAACCTTTTCGATCATTCTCTTTCTATCCCCCTCCCCCCTCCCTCTTTAATCGCGCTTTCTATCCCCTCTGTTATATTGTATCCCTTTGCATTGCATAATCGATTTGCCAGATGGATCTACGTAAATATGTCAATGAAGGTTCCTGAAGAATTTACGCGGCGCTTCGACGAGCTGCTGCAAAATGTATGCTACTTTAGTAATCAATGATTCATGCATTGTACACTGGGATTTAATCGCCTAGAGAGACGCGAAAACTCGTCAGGTCGAAGTCAGTTGGAAGGCAATGTTGCTCGAGACCCAAATCCTGGCGAGTCAAAAATGCGCCCTCTTGAAATTTGATCAAGTGCTCAGTTTCAAGTCGACAGGTTTTGAATTTGATTGTGTCGAATATAGCACTGTGAAATTTGCGGTTGGTAAAGGGTGTCTCATAATGACCTGACATTTTAATTTATTAATAAAACGTATTATTTATTTGAGAAGTACGAATATTTTTATTTTGAGTGGCTTTACCAGTGTGGTACTTTCGAAAAATCGATTTTTTTTTTACTTTTTCGACAGTTTATACTTTCAAGAATATCATTATCATTTATATCATTTTATGTTGCAAGAATCGATAGTTGAATCTTTAAACGCGTTAATGACGTAGGATATTTTTGATTGGATGAAAATTGACGATTTGGCATTGAAAAAAACGACCATTTTATCGGCAAGAAAACAGACTTTTTTCATAACTACGCCATTTTGTTAGATTTTGATATTTTTTTGAAAATCCTACGTCATTGAATCATGTCAGCAGTGGAGGAACTTTTTTTTTGGCGCCTCCAAAGACAGCGCATAAGTCGCTTGGATCTCAATATTTTTCTATGAAAAAATTATGTAATATAGGTAAAATATAGCCAAATATATTCTTAATTTTCCGAAACATTTAATTGAGTACTTTTTTTCCAAAAAATTCCCGAAAGTCACCCAAATTTTCAGCGTTCACACTGGTATAGCCCCTTAATGTAAGGTACGAACATCGAGGTTATGTGTGGAACAAAATATTCGACAAATGGCATAAACGGCATGGACTTAGAAGACATATTCTTTCCAGCCCCGGATCTACGATTTTTCCGAGCCGGACAGGACTCCTTTTTTCGAAGATATTTTCAACCGTTAAAAAAAAGTGAAAAAAATGAAAATAAACGTTAAAAAAATGATTTTCTGTTCTTCATGAGTGCTTTGATTTGACATAAAAAAATCAGACTGATTAGCGTATTTTAACCACCGAAAAAAAATCGCGAAAATCAGTTATTTTTCGACTCGTTACACTGTGACGATTCCTCAAAGGGAGATTGAATTCCCCAAGTTGTATGAGGCTTTTCGTTTGCTCTGGCATTCTGTCGAACTCGGTGGACATACACGTTGCAAATGAATGTTAAAAAGCGGTACTTGGATCCGCATTGACGGCTGATCACTCGCCTACATAAATGTATTGTTGGAAACAAAACTCACCTGATGGAAGCCAAGGTAGCTCTCTATACTGTGGGTAGCAAAGAAAACCTCCCCGTCGCAAGTCAGTATTAATAGGAACCCGTTCAGTGCCTGTAACACACACAAAACAACAAGATTGCGTGACATCGGATAACTTGTTCAACGAGAGAGTGTTATCGAATTACCCCGATGGACATATACTGTACGTGTACAATACAACGCGCGTATTTATTTATGCACACAAACACGGCTGCATGTATTACAGGGATGGGATTTTACGTCAAAAACATTGTTGAGAATTATACTCGAAGGAATGAGATTGAAATTTGCATCGTTGGAATCCAATGAAAAATAATTGTCACAATTTCCAAATTGTTCAAATTTCTTTTGACGGACATTGCCTACGAAAATCCCTTAGCTGTTTTTTTAAGATACTTAATCCGAAATTAGCAATATAAATCGGCTAAAAAAATTGTGTACGATAATAAAAATATAAAAAATTTAAGTACAATAAAAATATGAAAAATATGCAATATAATAAAAATATAAAATGGAATTTTTGCTGCACTCCAACGATGCAAACGTCAACACCATTCGAAGATGCAAAAAAAAACTCACTTTATGACAAGGACATAATGATGATTTTAGTGGGGAATAGTGGGTCTCCCTTTAGTGGGGAGCTCATAGTGGAGGCTTTGCTTTGATAATTGTTTTTTTTTTACCAATTGAAAGCTTTCTTTAAGGGCTTACGTGGGTTTGAAAATTTCGAGAATCCATTTTTTAATTTTATTATCTAATAGTACATTGTATCTAGAATAATTTCCCAAATTTTTAAGTCAATCGGAGTAAAAGTCTAAGAGAGAGAGCCTTTGGGAATTTCCCCTGTTGGGAAAGACCGGCTGGGAGCGACGCAGGTATATCGCACTTTTCTCAAAACACTATTTTTGAAGTCTGAATGAAGGTTTTTTTCGATGACAACTAATATTACAAGCCTATACGTAGTGTAAATTGTATCAAAACTTGAACTATTTTGCATACAACAATGCCAAAAATTCAAATTTCAATTTTTTGAAAAATCCTTCGTTCAATCACGAGCTATACTTATCTACTAACAGAAAACATTTGTTTAAATTTCAGACAAAGCTATCATGAGTTATCCTGACCATCACGAGGACACTTTTTTTAAGGGTCTCCGAAAACCAGGCACGGCTGAATTTCCCAAATTTTTTGATGAATTTTTTTTTTTAATATTGATGAAATGTTCCTCTTTTATGTGCTTAACATTTTGAATAAAATAATTTATATATTATATGTTTTTAAATAGAGAAAATATGCTTGTTTTTGGCTTCGAAACCTACGTAACTCCTAAACTTTTAAAGGGAAATGTGTTTAGCTTGTTCTACAACGTCCAGGCATTTGTATGAAAATGTTCCGAAGTATGTTTTTGCGTACGTGTGTCTACGAATTTTATTAAATTTGATAAAATTTCGAGAGATTTGGTTTCGTAGAACAAAATCAACGTTTTAATTAACTCGAATTTTTAGACGTCAGACTTCTTTTGATTGTAATTTTTTTAAGACATAAATAATGATCGATGGCTCGGTTGGTATCGAACTTGGCTACAGTCACTTGATGAGGTTGCATTTGTTTTGGTGATTTTCTTTTTGGAGTTCCTTTCAATTCTAATGGAAATATGTTCGGAATGTTTCAACATGCCGGAGTACATTAGTAAGAAACAATCCGTGTTCACAAATTTTATGAATTTTTGACTGTTTCTATTCCGGAAAATGCAGTGGTGGCTTTGATTTACTAAAATTTTTGGATAACGAACTCAATTTTTTCACACAGATAATAATTCTGAAAAATGTTGTGTTTATTAGAAAATGTAGTAGACGCCGAGACTTTCTCACATTTCCAGTCGTCGAGCATTTTTTTCCTCAATAAAGTATCCCGCACGAATGGCACGGAAAAAAAATCGTGCGAAGGAGCTTGTACATTGCGTCCTCCCTTCGAAGCTTCGTTCACGAAGTTGTCCGTATGGGAAAGGCACCGCTGATAAAAAAAACCTGCTCGTAGGGGAATCATCGTCGGCGAAATATTTTCACTTACAAGGAATATCATTTAACTATCTGCCTTCGATTTGGTTGAAACTCATACATGTGACAAAGCATTGAAAACTATTCGACACGTATTTTCTTTTATCGGCGGAAAAACGGTGTTAAAAGGGGAAACCACCCCTCAAAGAAAGGCGTGTCAGGGGGTGATTTTGCGGTTCCACCCAAAGCAGTCCACCGATCTGAGTGAAACAAAAACCAAAATTCTTCTAATGCAAAGCGTTGAAAACCTACTATAGATTGAATGAGTATTGAACAAAAATTAATTTAAGGGGTGACACACCTTTCTTTGAGGGGTGTTTTCCATTCTTAAGACCTTTTGTCCGCCAATAAAAAAATACGTGTCTAATAGTTTGCAATGCTCAATCACATATATAACTTTCAACAAAATCGAAGGCGGGACACTCAAGGTAGTAGTCTCGCCACATACGTTGAAATTCTCCGCTCAATCGATGAAAACTTCGAAATATTACGAAATATCTTTATAATGTAAGTTGTACATCTTATCAGTATGTACAAACTTATAAAGTAATGAATAAACCACCTAATATCATGTTTAGAGTTCCAAAAATAACAACGTTCCCTCCATCACCTAACCCTCACTTTTGTATCAAACTATCCATTCCGGCTACTAATACGTAGACACTCTGCGAATACGGATATGCACACACTACTGTAGTCTAGCGAGCGCGGAGATCGTGGCAACGTCGCAAGCCCAGCGAATTTTTGTCGTGATATTTAGTATGAACGGAAATGCAAAATTTGAGCTATGGCTAGAATAATGGAATAAGTGTGACATAAAGGCAAATTTGCCAAATGAAAAACGATCGCCAAAAATAGAAAAGCGGTTGAAATTATGACCCGTGCAAAAAGAGAAAACGAAAAGAAAAACCGTGGAGAGGTTATGAACAACGAAAATGTAGGACATCGTATCGTGAATCGTTGAATTGATACATTTCACTTCGATGAATTGATAATAAAAGTTTTTTTTACTGTTTCAACGATTTTTTAAAATTTTATTCATTTACTAATTTTGGCCTAACAATACATACAGAAGAAATCCATTATTTTTGCCTTCAATTTCATTCAAAAATAATGGACTGCTTTTTACTACCCCTAATATATATATATATAAATATATATATATATATAGTAATATAAAAAGTAAATATAAAAAATCTGACGCGTCCCTGGATACAGTTTCGACCGCTGAACGCGCCGAACGCTTGCGGTGCTGCCAGATCGTCGGTTCTAGTCTGTTCCAGTCGCTACGTGGCGCTACGGTCGCTAGACATTGCTTAACTCAAATCGCTATATCTCTGAAACTAGACGGTCAAAATTCATGATTTTTTTTACCCACTTCGTCATATGTTCCTCTGCAATTGAGACACTTTTAAGAAAAATGTGTAGAAAAGTTTCGACGTTATTGCATGAAATGTAAAACTTTCTACCGTTCCCCATAAGAACACGTGTAAAACCGTGCATTCTTCGATTGCCAATATCTCGAATACAGAACGGTGAATCCTTTTGGACTTTGGCAGCTAATCACTCAATAGTATATTGAAAGTGTCCTCAAAATAAATAATAAATCTATACAAAAACGCCTTGGCGGAGACTACTACCTTAAGTGACGTTTCTTATTAGTCATTACATTAAAAACAACAGTTGGTACCGTGTTCGTATCATTTGTGAATCATTTATTACTTCCGCCCTCCCTCCGTCTCTCTCTCCCTCTCTCGTTTTCATCCACATGCATTGTGAAAACTGATCCTGTGGCTAAAAGTTTTCTCATTTATCGTCGGTACCGATACCGTCGAGTGTTCTCCCTCATCCTCGTACTATACCGAAATGGACTAGTCTGATTGAACGCGCTTTGCCTAAACCGCTTTTGAATTCGCTCGCTATTCTCCCCCTCCTAAAACCTTAAGCGCAAACTCTCGATATTTGTGTATCCGGGGGGGTATGTATGTCTTGTATATCCACGAGACGGGAGGAATATTGGAGGAGGTTTCGGGTGAACGAGAATTCGAGGGAAAACCACCCGAAATATCCGTTCTAGTTTTAACAGCCCATACGAAGCCCACGTATTGGAAGTAAAACGGGTTCTCCAGGTTCGCTAAAACCTTACGGCAACGAGAGCCTCAAAGTCCTCATTCCACTTTCTCGTACCCCGTATGTGGCTGTGTGTGCGGATAATCCAGCTCGAACAAACCTAAATGTATACTGTTTTGTTTTATTGCGCTCGTATTTTGGCGTACCAGGCCGCACGATCCATATCCACCCCCAGTCAACACACCCGAATATTTACTGGCCGACATACGTATATTTTTTTTTATATGGCGCGTCGCCCTTTTATTGCTCCGAAGGGAAGGCTCCGGGCGGCAGGCTCGAGCACGGAATTGCCTAAGGATCATCCAAGTTTTTGGTTGCCTTCGCCATCCCAAAGTTGTCCTTTTTAACCGCACTGGACACACTTTGAGGGCTTAAAGTGAGCCAACGTTGTTTCTGATGATTCGAGAAGTTAGAAAGCTGGTTGGAGGATTTACGGTTGAACGTTCAATCCACGAAACAATTCAATATTCCTAACAGTATAGTCCAGTAAAAGAGAGACGAAAACCCAGCACTTTTTAGCGTAGAATATTAATTTTTCACTGAAGATAGATAGTTGCATACTGAAAGTGACCCCAATAAAATGTTGCCCCTCAACCCGCCCCAACCCTAAGAAATGGGGGTTGAAAACTTAAAAATCGCCGTATCTCGATGATGAATAGCCCGATCAAAAAAGTTTTCAAACAAAAGTTGTTTGGAATAATTAAATTCGTATAAAGTTATCTGACGTCCAACGCCCTATCTTTGAAAATAACGGCATAAAACCGATTCGAAAATTCGGGATTGTGGTGCTCTCGTGTTTTTGTGCCGCTATTTTCAAAGATAGAGGATTCGACGTTGAATAACTATATACGTATTTTATTATTCCAAACAACTTTTGTTTGAAACATTTTTTCATCGGGCTATTAAGGGGTTACCCCCACTTGCGATTTTGAAAAAATCGATTTTTTTTATTGCATTTTTTTGAAGTATAAGTATCCGGGCCCATACTTCTGTATGGGCCCGGAATAGATGACTCTATGTAAGTTTACAAAAAAAAATATTTTCTTCGTGTAAACTGAAATTGAAACTTTAAACGCGTTTTTCTCAAAATGGCATTTCTGAAGTCGGTGACCAAGATTACTCGAACACTAATGAACCGATCTTCTTGAAATTTTGCAGGCTTATTTAATACATGAAAATGTAGTCTTTAATCGTTCGATTTTTTTTTTCGAAAAAAAAATGGCCGTTTTATAGCCAAAAAACGGCCGTTTTTTTTCGTTAAAATCGAACCATTAACTTTGACTGTCCGCCATTTTGTGAAAAATGAATATTTTTTAAAATCCTTCGATTAAAGACTAGTTTATACTTATATTTGACTAAATCCATCCGCATTTTTTTTTTCAGATGATCCACTTCGCCTCAATGTCGGTCACCGCAAACCGTGTATATAAAAACATTATTTCATTGACGGCCATTTGCCACTAAACAATGTAATATTTTTCAATAAAAAAATTGCTGAAAGTTCTTCAAGATATGTTCTTTAAGATGGTATATTGATCGATTAAAAAAGTTTTGGAGTTTTCTTTAAAAAAATTCATGAAAAAGGCCTTTTTTGCGCTACAAGTGGGGGTACCTCCTTAATTATCGAGATGCGGCGATTTTTAAGTTTTCAACCCCTATTTCTTAGGGTTGGGGCGAGTTGAGGGGCAACATTTAATTGCGGTTACTTTCAGTATGCAACCATCAACCATCAGTCAAAAATTCATATTCTACGCTAAAAGTGCTGGGTTTTCGTCTCTTTTACTGAACTACTAATGCTAAAGCTCCCTACCCAAAACCTTTCAGCAATCTCCTTGCTCCGTCTCGCTCGGATCTCTTGACGTTCACTTATGGAGCGCATGCGTCCGGATGCTGCGTCGCGATTGGTTAACATGGGTAAACAATGAGGGCGAGAGCAAGGGGTGCATTGATAGGGGATGCGCGCGCGATTGTAAGCCCTCCCTTCCACATTGTTACAGCTTTCTCATCATACCCGTTGGCTGCTCCGAATCCCCTTGTCAGCCTCAATCGTGATCCCTCGGCTATGTAGAAGCGCAGGGGACACCGAGCATAATTGTATTACGCTCCTATTTCGGGCATGACAACGTGCCAGGCATGGCCGATTCCATGGAGTCCATTTTCATGATGGAATGTGGCAATGGACGGAGCTCTTCCAGTGATCAGCTTGCAGTTATGAATATGAGGGAAATCAATGGAATCAATGCTCCTTGTACAATCATCTATCTTTATTTCCAATTAATTGGTTACCTAACAATCGTTTGTTCACATTTACTCATGATGTGGTCGTCAAACGTTCCTAGGCACTTGTCCATTCGCACGGAATTCATTGGGACACTTTTATCCGCATCGCGATCCTAAAAACCTTACAAATGCTCGTTTTTTAGGAGAGAGACGGAGGGAAAAAGAGAGAGAGAGAGGGGGGGGAAGGATAAAACGAGCGATGGCAAAAGCTCTCGTCTTGCACGCTTCGGGCCATCGCATGACACATCACCGCTTCGTCGTATACGCGTAGAGACTTACTTGGTAGACTTATCGCGCGTCGAACGATTGCTCGGACGATGAGTTGGATTGGCACGCGAAGCCACGATTCGCAACACACGTCTGTCTCCACTTTCTTTCCTTCCGATATTCTCCCTACCTTTTTTATCACACCTGCCTCTGCGTTTGGTGGCAAATACGATGTTCTACCGTCGGAAATCAAAGACGACAGATCGTTATATGGCAATGGTTAAATTGCCCGTTCTTTATCACCACCAGCCGTAAAATAATAATAATTAAGCTGCACTGTCATCCTATTTATGTTTGATGAAGTTTAAAAGGACATTTTGAAAGAAACGGCTCAACCAAGACGCTCTGCATCATTTCAAAACAATTGCAAAAACATGGTAAATGCCAACCTACAGCTTGGTAAGACGAAACAGCTGCTTTAGTTCAGGTAGACCCAAAATACGTGACTTGTTAGCATTGAGAAATGCTTAAAGAATGAATTGACATTGAATAAACGAAGGGATGATTTTAAAGTAAACACGAATCCTATATCTGGTGTTACATTCTAATACGCTGGTGAAATTAACAGGCCTTGCCAATTGGGTGTGCGTGTCCGATGAAGGGGTGCATGGTGCATCCGTTGCGACAGCTTCACCTGCTGTTGTTGCTTTCAGTGTTTTCCTTGCTAAAGGCTTGAAGCCATGTATCCGTAGAACGCCACTCATGCGTGCTGGCAGCTGATAACGACTTTTTGATAGGGGCTATCGCATATACATCTGTATGTGCGTGTGCATCAAAGCAGTTGACACCATATTTTTTAAAGTCAACGCGTTTCGTCACCCAAACAAATAATGTCTTATATATTGCTCCCTAATTTCGCCGTTTCGTCGCGAATCCTCGAGACTTTTGGTTCATTAGCGAGTCAGTGAATGTCTCTCGAATGTGCACGAATGCTAATTAGATTTATCAGCTCAGAGCGCGCTCGATCGCTGGATCGAGATATCGCACCGTCATTTAGATCGCATCTCCAGTCCAACCGAGAAATTTCTCCAAGCTTCGAGCTTCTGCATTATCGTCCACGCACCTTGAAGTCATTCGGAGTCAATCCAAAGAACGTGGCTCCTGGTGTGACATCGAAATGAAAAAAAAGGTTTTAATGAATTTACGAGCACACTTGGAGAGGTCATTTTTTTCCAGATCATACTTGATAACAACTGTTGAGACATGGAGAATTATTATTTGTAGCTGAGTAGGGGATGGATTGGTAGGCCGAGGAAAAACCTTCACGAGAATGAAGACGCGAAGAGCATCCAACGACAATCCGTGTTATTCAACTCCAATGGTAAGTATCATTCTCCATGAAAAATTGGAATCTCTAGGGGTCGAAATTCAACCCGAATTTTTGGAACTCCCTGCTGATTCACGATTCGCAGTTGAATCTCCAAAATTGAGGGCTTGAGCTACGTACACGGGGGCATTGTCGCAGGAGCTATAGCAAGTTTAGTTTGGCGTATACAAGTATGGAAGAGGGTGGAGGGTCGTAATAGTCTCGGTAGGTTAGTACGTGTCTAACGCGAGGTAGGAAAGGAGCCGGACGACCGGGGCGATCAATACGGGAAGGACTAGTGGTGCCAGCAGAAGCAGAAGCAGCACCAATACCAACGGAGAACACACCAAGAACCAACCAAGTGACGGGGTGTAGGAAGTAAAAGCGAAGGCTGAGACCGAAAGGCAGTCCAGGCCGAGTCAGTTATCCAACCTAACCCCAACGTATCATCCCAGATCCATTCTCCCTCGCCGTTTTCGTACCTACCCTAAGCAACCCGGGGTCGCCAGGAAGAACAAGGGGACCTTGATTATCGCTGGTATAACAAGGCTTATCCTTGGACGAACAAGATTCATGAATCACATCAAAATATCGTGCGATCCATCTCTTAAGCTGATGGGAAAACGTACCAATTGGCTCTCCTATTCAGGCTGAGAATATGCTTGAACAACTGCATGGTTCGCAGGAGTTCAAACAGGTGAGGTTGTATTTCTCGCTAGTCTGCCTTACGTTCCTAAACCATCAGTCTAGTCTTTGGTATACGTTTGAAATATTACGAAGCCCCGGTTTTGCATGATTTGTAAAACCAACCGGGACCTCGGGTCAATGAGAGTCATGGTCTACATTACTTCGACGCGTTTCTTCATTGGCGAATATTGCCGTATATCCGTTTCTAAATTAAGTGCATGTGCACAAGTGCCTGCAAATATTCTACCGATGCAGAACAGGATAATGGGGCTCATTGCAACTTTCTTGGACGGCTGAAGATATAATAAGCGGGTTGTTTCGCTCCGAGACCTTTGGGCACTCGCGGAAGATGTACCGAGGCAAACTCGGAACTTTGTTTTACAGAAAAAACGGTAGTTTATGACATAAATATACGGATTTTACCATGGGTAATTTTCACTTTGCATATTATTATTATTACTTGACTAGCTTCACCTCGTTGCAGTTGTTAACTCTTTGTGAATTTCTCGCAACTAACGAAACTGTACTTTCGACGGTAATGGCTAGTTTACCGCGTGTTTCCGTGTCCTTTTCCTAGCGACTGCCACTTTGCACGTTGCACCACATCCCCCGAGTATCAGAGCTGATTATGACAGCCATGCATTCGTTCGGTTGGAACGTTCCTAATTTCCGTAATTTCGAGGCTAGTACGTAAGGCCTTTTTAGCCAATTAAAAAGGACTTTTCGATAAATGATTCAAGTGACATCAAACGTACAGTGATTTGAAACGAGCGTTTTTTCCCTGTCTTTCACCATAGAAGCTCTTCTCAATGGAAGCGTCGATTGGAATTTGCCAACTAGGCTGTAGGATTTTTCGTTGGTTCGATAGATCGTCGTGAGGAATTTGTCGATTTTCTAGTGGCCTCAAGTGGCCGAAGGAAAAGGCGCACACCCCCGCGGATCTCGAGATAGAGTCGCGGTGTTTGCGAGAGTAGACATGCAACCGCATCAGCAACAAGTAAGACCTTCGAAGCGGAGCTGCACGAGAGCAGCGCACTTCTCACACACGTACACACCAAACTCCCAACACCGTCGCGAGCCTGTGCCTTCTGGTGGTTCAGCTTTCTGAATTTACTCACGGTTTGCTTCCCAAGTCCGATCGGTCCTAGGCTTCTCATCCCCCAATCTCTCTCAACCCCTACTTCGGGAATTTCGTATCTAAATTGCCTGACTCACGAAACCGCTACTGCCCTTCTTGACTTTTGCTCGGGGAAACCAAGAACAGAGGGAAAACTTCTTCGGAGTGTACACTTTTTGTTTCTTACATTATATACATATGGATATGCTGGCCGGTTGAGGGGTACGTTCTTCATTGTTTCAATTCGAGAATCCCGGAAGATCGCGATTAACCCGCGCACAAAATTGATTTCATACGCTGTAATACATTCGTCTGCGTGGCGCGGGTTGAAAAACCGCGGCGAGACGCCGAAACTGACATTGTTCAAAATAACAATGAAATAGATTGTTTCCTATGCGATATGCAATAGAAACAAACCCTTACTATGAGAGGGGGGGGGGGCGGTAGTAGGCTGTTGGAAATTAGAAATGTTATACCCCAGAAAAATCATAACCAAAAAATTTTATATTCCCGAAATGTCGGCATACGAAAAAGGCGCGCTAACGTCTAGACGGATTTTGCTATTAACAGAGGGCACTAATAACATCCTCAACTGGAATGAAAAATGTCAGCGGCTAAATGTTGATGAATTTCAATGTATATCATAGGGTATCGTCTTCAACTTATTTGTGAATGTAGCAAGAGTAACATTGTTAATGTACGAAGCGTAACATTGTTAATGTAACAAAAGTAACACTGTTAATGTAACAAGAGTAACACTGTTAATGTAACAAGGGTGAAACACTGTTGATGTATCATGAGTAACATTTTTGACGTAACAAGCGTAACATTGTTGACGTAACAAGCGTAACATTATCGATGTAACAAGAGTAATATTGTTGATGTGACAAGAGTAACATTGTGAATGTAACGAGAGTAGCAGTGTGAATGTAAAGAGAGTAACATTGTGAATGTAACGAGAATAACATTGTGAATGTAACGAGAATAACACTGTTAATGTAAGGAGAGTAACACTGTTAATGTACCGCCGGTGAAATACTGTTAATGTACCATGAGTAACATTGTTGACGTAACAAGCGTAACATTTTCGATGTAACAAGAGTAATATTGTTGATGTAACAAGAGTAACATTATTAGTGTAACGAGAGTGACAATGTTAATGTAAGGAGAGTAACACTGTTGAAGTAAGAAGAGTTATATGGTTAATGTAACAAGAGTAACACTGTTAACGTTACAAAGGTAAAACACTGTTACTGTAACAAGAGTAACATTGTTGATGTAACAAGAGTAACATTGTTGATGTAACAAGAGTAACATTGTTGATGTAACAAGAGTAACTCATTGTTTTGACAAATAAGTTGAATAATCGTTAAAAAAAGTACATCCGATTTATTAAAATGGACATTTGGCTGACGACATTTTTTATTTAATCGGAAGATGTTGTCAGTGCCATCTGTCAATAGAAAAATCTAGCTACACGTTAATGCGCCGCAGTTGGCCGTATGGTCAAATTTGACATCAAATTTCTCAGTTACAGCTTTTTGGTGTATAACATTTCTAGACTCACATCTTGCCGAAAGAAGTCTGTCAGTTGGTTTCCAAAGTGGATCGTAACTTGGAAACCGGAGTTTTTAGCCCACATCTTATCATGCCTTCATATTTCGAAATCGATGGGATATTCAGAATTCAGACAGCAATTAACGGGGACGAAGTTTTGATGTGTTATCCAAAAGTGGCGAAAGGGCGGGAAAGGAACGTCGACGAAAAATGTGACGACTGGAGAAAGAATCGAAATGGCAAGTAAAAATAATAAAGAAAATAACGATTTGTCTCGATCTTGGTTGTGGTGACGATACGAGGACGATGGGGCGAGGTCGTAATTTCGCGGATCGTGTTGGCAATTTGTAAGGAAAATGCATATGAGGTACGATCCATCACAAGTTGCGGGAGAGAAACGGAAAGTGTGAGGGGCGGCGAGGCGGAGAGGGAAGGAGAGAAAGATCGGTAACGACCCAGCGCCGAAAGAGCACAGCTAAAAGACCGCCGCGAAGAGTGTAGGTGGAGGGAAAGGACTCGATGTACGTACCCTCCTCGCAGACCGAGCTTATTGATTTATGGAAATCAAGGCACGGTCGGAGTTCGGCTCTCGCGGTTCGATTCTTGGTATAAATAATTCGCGTTCCTCGAACGCTCTGCCTTCTCTTGCTTTTCTTTTCCGGAGCACTCCTTCCCTCTCTTACCCATTCTACTTTTATACACTTCTTTTGCTTTCTTTTGCTTTCTTTTGCTTCATTGATTTTTTTCTCTCTTTTTGTACCTGCTTCCTCTCTCTTTGCCTCCGTCTTTTCCTCTCTCTTCCAGTCGCTCTGTGTCTTTTTTTTTCTCCCACGCAGCCAAGCAGCGAAGAGTCTTTCGCGCAGCGCGATTCCCGTACCGATCCTCATAAAGTTTATTAAGCCCGCAAATAAATTTCCTTTATGACAAGCCACGGCGACGAGTGTGGAATGGGAGGGCTAGTGAAAAGAGAGCGAGAGCGAGAGCGAGAGCGAGAGAGAGAGAGAGTCTCTCTCTCTCTCTCCCACCATTTTATGAAATTCTTTTTTTTTCTTCAAAACAGTTACGTACAATGAGAACTACATTTATGTGGATTGAAAAACTTTTTTATTTTTGTTTTTGAGATCGACCATTGTCAAGTTATCGATCCGGCTATTGGACCACACTTTTTATACAGAGGCTTTATTATACCTCAATAATGTAGTGGATTTTTATTTTTGTTTAAATAAAAATTACACGAAATAAGTTCAACGTATGCTCCATAAAATTCCTGTTTTCCAAATCCCAAATAAACAATCTAGTAGACGAAAAAATCTGCTGGTGTCTTTGTTAGTGTCTATCAGTTTAGGTGACATCACATTTAAGTGTCTATCCCTTTTTTTTGAGTCGGGCGGAAACTGGCGCCTTCAATGTTCAACCGATCGACTCCAAATTTGAACTGTAGCTTCGTAATGACATTTTCTAGCGAAGTACGTAGAATTTTTTCGACCAATTGAAATTTACCGATTTTATGACCGATTTCTTCATGAACAAAAACATTTTCCTTCACATTGACGACATTTTTGTAAAAATCAATATTTCTCCAAATATTACGTACTTCACTACATTTTAACATCTTTTTTCAAAATCTTTTTCGTTTTTATTCTAGACTGAACATTGTGACCTGTAGATTTTCGCCGATGGAGGTCATTAAAAAAAGGAGTTTCCTTTAATCAGCCAGTGCGCCACCTTTTCGTTCTTAAATAATTAAGAAAAAAATCCTTGTACTTCAAGACTTATATAAATATATATTGTAAACAGAATTAAAAAAAAACGTTTCGTTATTCTTAAATAAATTGGAGAAAACGACCCTTGATTTCGCTTCCACAAGGTGTTATTACCCCTTAATCGAGTTCTCGAATGACTCGAATAAACTTGATGATCACAGAGAATTCATATTTTCGAAATTCGTATCCCTCTCGCAATGCACGTACGGTGGAATTCGTTACAAATGAGGGTATGACAGGAAACATCGAATTAAATGTCGATAATTCATCGGCAGGAGAGAAAGACAGAGACAAACGGACGCGCGCCGGTACTCCTTGGTGTCGTCGTTCACATATATGGAGTCATCATCAATGAGACGATGTGGAGATACGTGAATTCGCTTGAGGCTTGTGGATCGAGGCCAAGTCCAGCACGTAACGTAATTAACGAGCCGACAATTAATAACCAGAGGTTGTTACGGGCGAGGCTTGCGCGAGTTTCCCCGCCGTCTCTTTCATTCTGCCCTTCGCTTCGCGCGATCCTTCGATCGCGAGTTTCGTGTGCCGCGAGGCCCGTGTACCTACACGTACAGGATTCATACGTGCCAGTCCAGGAAATCTCACTCGGAAACGTGAGGGTAAAAAACAAATATCGTCTACGATGAATATGAGAGCCAGTCAAAGATGTCACGTGGGGTATTAAACACGCGGGGATGCGGTCGAGTATTAAGGGGTACGTCCACTGTAGAAATTTCAAAAAATCGATTTTTTCCTTAAAAGATGCCTTAATATCTTAAAAATTACATACCTAAAGGATTAAGGTGGGAATATTTATATTGTCTAAATATTTATATTTTGAATTTTGGCGCAGCGCCTCTCAGTCCGATGCAATCCGTACCGAAAACTTTAAGGGGTTACCCCCACTTGCGATTTTGAAAAAATCGATCTTTTTTTATTGCATTTTTTGAAGTGCAGTTTTTTTTTGATGCCCGGAATAGATGACTCTATGTAAGTTTACAAAAAAAAATGTTTTCTTCGTGTAAACTGAAATTGAAACTTTAAACGCGTTTTTCTCAAAATGGCATTTCTGAAGTCGGTGACCAAGATTACTCGAACACTAATGAACCGATCTTCTTGAAATTTTGCAGGCTTATTTAATACATAAAAATGTAGTCTTTAATAATTCGATTTTTTTTTTTCGAAAAAAATGGCCGTTTTATAGCCAAAAAACGGCCGTTTTTTTTCGTTAAAATCGAACCATTAACTTTGACTGTCCGCCATTTTGTGAAAAATGAATATTTTTTAAAATCCTTCGATTAAAGACTAGTTTATACTTATATTTGACTAAATCCATCCGTATTTTTTTTCCAGATGATCCACTTCGCCGCAATGTTGGTCACCGCAAACCGTGTATATAAAAACATTATTTCATTGACGGCCATTTGCCACTAAACAATGTAATATTTTTCAATAAAAAAATTACTGAAAGTTCTTCAAGATGTGTTCTTTAAGATGGTATATTGATCGATTAAAAAAGTTTTGTAGTTTTATTTTAAAAAATTCATGAAAAAGGCCTTTTTTTGCGCTACAAGTGGGGGTAACGCCTTAAACGCGTTTTTCTCGAAACTACATTTTTCAAGTCGGCCGGACTCATAACTCGAACAAATCTTGACCGATTCACTTGAAATTTTAACTGTACATTCACAATTACATTCTCCATAGAAGTACGTAGGATTTTCTCGATATATTACATGGTTTTTTATTTAAAAACAATTTTCGGACGATGTTTTTTGAGAATATTGAACTTTTATTTAAAAAATGCGCCGTTTTTGCAAAAATCGATATATCAAAAAAATCCTACGTACTTCTGTAGCGATTCACATGTATAATCGAAAGAAAAATTTTCATTCACTGTAAAGTAAAAATTGCCGGTGCCGTTGGTCCGGCCGCGCGCCTATAAAAAAAGGCTTCGTCGAAGAAAAGCTGTGCAGCCGCCATTTTGTTTTATATTACTTTGAAAAAAATACTTTATACAGTTTATGATATGTACAATGAAGGACCTTTTTCAGAATTTTTATTCCACTGTCCCGCTAAAAAAAACCCAAAATATACTTATTTTTTTCCCGCTAGAGTGGCCTTACCCCTTAAGGCGGGGTATCCATTTACAACGATCAAAAAATCGATTTCTTTTCTTTTCTTCTTTAAACGATAGAACTATATATGTAGAATATTTTCCCAAAGTTTCAAAGTGAAATTCGAAAAACTTTAAACGTTACAGCCCGTCAACGCTGTGCCTCACCGCTCGGATTCGGAGCAGGCGAAATTTGGTAGAAATATTGATAATATTGGTACCTTCTACGTAACGAAAATTGTTTTTGAAAAATTGAAAAAAAAACGACTTCTTTAATCCACATTTTACAGAAATGTTGAGTGAAATGTTGATTTTTTTTAGATAAATGGTGCCATTTTCTCAAATTTGCATTTTCTTCATTTTAATTACCGTCACATAGAAACTATACATGTTCTAACTGAAAAAATGTTTGAACTTTTTTGCAAATCAAAGTCTACGGGAAGCTAGACTGCACGCCGATTCGCAACTCCCGCGGCGACCTTGCTGTAACACTCTGCCCCAGCTCCACCATTTTGATGATGTATTAATTTCAAAAAATTGTTTCGTATACTTAAATATACTATTGAAGTATACCTAAAGTTTGATAACTGTAGAATAATTATTTCTTAGTTTAAAAAAGCCCTCAATATTGCTTATTTTTTTCCTGTCCAAATGTATATCCCGCCTCAAGAAATGACGGGGGTTGCTATAGTTGGAATGTGAGTCCAACCGCGGAGGAATTGAGAGAGCAGGGCAAAATGAACATTTTCACTTTTACTTTCAGGTACGGTGTTGCACAGGGGGGGGGGCTTGACCGTGATTGACCCTCGATCATAATTACCCCGCAGACTTTGTGCTTAGACGTATGGGCCGAGATGCGATTCATAAATAGGTACGTACGTTCCAACGACGTATGTTACACCTGAAACGGGCGACTATAGCGATAGGCGTAATAGCATATCGCATGATACTCGACCATTAATCCCGCCATAGCTATCTATATATACATCCTTTGAAGGAATAGACACCTCTTCTCTCGCGTACACCACGCTTGGATATCATAGTCGCGCGTTGGTTCATCAGCCGGATATCGTTCGCCCTCAACGCTCATGCGTTCTCTCCCCGGCTCTTCATCTCTCTCTATGTCGATCCCTCTTTGGAACTGTGTCTTGTGATTTGAGCCTTGCTCTCTCTCTCTCTCTCTCTCTCTCTCTCTCTCTCTCTCTCTCTCTCTCTCTCTCTCTCTCTGCCTTCCCCTTTGGTTTCTCAATGCGTGTCCTATGGCACGATTAATCTTTCCATTTCTGCTAAAGAGAGATTTTATTGATCAATATCAAAGATGAAAGGTAGAAATAAATCCGCGCTGAATGAGAAGAAAATATTTCACCACAATTTAATGCATTTTTACTCCGCTTTGAGCCTGTATGCAATAATTGGGGTCGATCTTCTGACTGGTTGCTTAATGAAAATATACTTTTCATCATATCTGACATCAAAGTTTGTTTAATGTCAGATATGATGAAAAAAAGAAAAAAACGTTTTGGACACTGACGGGCAAAAAAATTGCGTTTTTGCATTTTCTCAAAGGATAGATATTCAAGAGTATGTGGAAAAATGTTCAGGTTGAAATATTGAAAATTGACAATATTGGAGACGATTTAGTGAGAGCAGGTAAACACAACGATTTACGTATACTAAAACTTCCAATCGCATTATTCTCGAAATTACTTTTCTCGACCTGTCCGAACTCATAACTTTAGCTGTCCGATTTCCAATTAAAAAAAAAAATTTCTTTACTTGCAGTAGCTACCGTTGTTCGTAACCGTTTTTTTTCTAATTTAGTGTTTTTAAGCCCTCCAATATAAGTCAAAATTTCCCCAAAATTATACCTTTTTTTAACACCTGCCATTTTGTGATTTTTTTAAAAATCGCTACGTGCAATGATAACCGCATTTTTATAGATTATAAAACTTTTTTGTTTTTATTTTTCAGGCCAATCATTGTTAGGTCACTGATCCGGGCGCTGAACCACATTTTTTATACAGAAGCTCTATTATGCCTCAATAACGTTGTTAATTTTTAACTTTTTAAAATAAAAATTTACCTCATATAATTTGAATGCATGCTCAATGACATACTTTTTTTTTCCAAATCTCAAATATATAATCTAGTAGACAAAATTTTTTGGAAGAACGACTTTTTTTCGGCGTGTCACAGTGGTGTTCTCCCTAGATCATTCGTTGAACGATTTCTTCGTCGAAAGCTTATGCCAATTATGATTGATTTTATTTTACAACAAGGACACATATTTGAGGATATGAAATTTCGGCTATTTTTTTCCGCGAATGCATCTCCTATATATTCGTATGTTTTAGATTTTTTGTGTGGATAATTTATGTATAAAAGAAGCGTTTTTTTAAATTTTATTCAAATCTCATTACGATCGATTTTACTTTACAACGAGGACATATGTTTGAGGATATGCAATTTTTGCCACTATTCCCCGGAATTGTACCTCCTATACTTTCGTGAAGTTGCGAATCCGCTGTAAGTGATATTCGGTCAAAATATTTTTTTCGAGATTCGATTTACGATAAAGATTAATGTATTTTCGTTTTAGATTTACCTGCAGAAACATTTCGCCATCGAGATGATGATGATCGTAGGCAGCAAGTGCGGCCAGTTCTCTCGCTCGATAGCGAGAGTCGTGGTGAGAATTGTCCTCCTTGTCCTTGTGCATGACAACTGCAACGGAAAAATCAAAAGATTTGTTTTGTTGATCATCAATATTGTAAGAAAAATCTGGGAAATTCTCGTTTGAAGGGGTATGCATAGGCTTGAAATTTAAAAAATACCATTTTCTTATTGCATAGTTTTATAGCCTAGGGTCTAAACTTTCATTTTCAACAAAAATTCTGATATAATTCCAAAAATTAACCGACCTATGACGACTCTCCTTCATTTCGTATTTAGAAAATGAAGGAGAGTATATTTTTTCTTGAAAAAGAATGGTGTTCATCATAATTTAAAAAAAAGTGTGTCCCGCCTTAATAAACAAATAGAAAATAAATGCGAGTATATTTTAGATTGAAGATTAAAAAAATCTTTGTCCATTATTTTTCACAATTAAGATAAACAAAATCCTGTTTTAATCTGACATGTACTCTTCTTCATTTTCTGAATAGAAAATGAAGCAGAGCATATTTTATATTGAGTGTTCATCTTAAATTAAAAAAATGTGTGTCCCATCTCTATAAATAAATAGCAAACAAGGGAGAGTAAATTTAAAATTGAAAAAAAAATTATTTATCTTTGTCCATCATTTCTCACAATTAAGATAAAGCAAATCCTATTTTAATCTGCAATGTACTCTCTTTCATTTTCTGAATATAAAATGAAGCAGTGTATCAGTTTTAGATTGAAAAAGAATTTTGTTTGCCTTTGCCTGTTATTTTTTTCCAATTAAGATAAACAGAATTCTTTTTTTTATTTTAAAACATACTCACCTTCATTAACCAAATAGAAAATGAAGGTGAGCATATTTTAGATCAAAAAACAGTTTTGTTGATCTTAATTTTTTTAAATAAACGAAAATATAAAGATATATAAAGATCGCATTATTTATTTGATGACCCCCTATATATATATATATATATAGGGGGTCATCACCCCCCTATATATATATAGGGGGGACCCCCTATATATATATATATATATAGGGGGTCATCAGATAAATAATGCGATCTTTATATATCTTTACATTTTCGTTTATTTAAAAAAATTAAGATCAACAAAACTGTTTTTTGATCTAAAATATTCTCACCTTCATTTTCTATATATATATATATATATATATATATATATATATATATATATATATATATATATATATATATATATATATATATATATATATATATATATATATATATATATATATATATATATATATATATATATATATATATATATATATATATATATATATATATATATATATATATACGTGTGTGTCTGTATAGAAAGCGCAGAGCTCGTAAGATACACGGTCCACTCATGAATCATGAAAATGTAAATGATACCGTATATACGCGGATGTCCTACAGTGGTATAATATTGCAAGTCTTATACATCCATGTATATATGTGTATGTATGTATATATATATATATATATTCTATATACATGATCTCGGGAACGGTATTTTACCCGCGGGTGCCGCTTGCATCGCCTTGCAACGAAGTGCAAGGTCACTTTATGCCAGTTGCTCCCTCGACTTGATGTGGTCGCGTCAAGATTACAGGCATTATTTCCCCTCTGTGTTACACTCTCTTTCTCGAAGTCCTCTCACAAAAACGGGCACACACGCGAAGATACACACACACACACACACACCCACGCACACACGAACATATAATAACATTTATACGTTCCTCGCGGCACGGAGAGGCTCCCTCGATGCATAGAAAAGTGTTCTCCCCTCATCACCCTCGCTTGACCGATGCGCTAACTTGCAGTGTAGAGTGATTCGAATTAAAGTTAAGCCGATCGAATTAGAGCCTGATAAATATTTTTTCAAGCGAAGACCCGAAGCGACAGGAGAATGACTGGGAGCAACAAAGCAAGGATCAATTAATCATCGCTTCACGTTATAGCGTGGCGGTGTCTTTTTTTTCAGTGTTATTGATAGTGGGGATATTTATTTTAACTCCTCTTTCTGCACGGACGCATAAAAGACGCGAGCCGCTGCAAAAGTTTGGCGCACGTGATTTTTATTTGAATTTGAATATTTGAATATTGTTGTTTGTCGATTGCGAGAGTGCGTCGAGAAATTTATTATGGGACATAGCCATGCGGTATTTTGCCAACTGAATTCTTGTGTATATAGTGATATTTTTAAATTATTTTGAAGTAGTACGATAATGGAAATAATGAAATATTACATCAAGAGGCGGACGCATGAAAGACGCAGATTGCTGCGGAAGTTTCATCGAGTGGAATTTTTTCATATTTAAATTACGAAGTTCAAATATTACTCGTTGTAAATTGACTGATGAGAAAAGACTTTGAAAAAAAAAAACGATTTTTGAAAATATCTTCGCAAATGAATATCAAATTACATAGTTACATGTATAAGCAATGTTAAAATTGCACGACAATGAAATACTAAACCAAGAGAGTCACGCATGCACTTGCAGCAGGGGCAAGTTCCTGCGAAAGTTTCAACTGCATGTTTGGCGGGTTGTTAATTGGCTAATGAGAATATACTTCAAAAAAACGATTAGTCCGCTAATCCAGCGGTATTTTCGCAAATGAATATCAATTTACTTTAAATTACTTTGAAAAGTTGCTTAGTTATTGTCGATTCATATCATTTGTAGAAATGGCAGGCGAAAAACCAAAAGCGAATGATTTTTTTTTAAATAACATAAAGCCCAAAATCTCGAAGACCGTGGGGCTTTTGCTAAACCGAAATTCCAGCATATAGTAGGGCATGATCGGACCTATCGACAGTTGCAGGACTATCCATTCATAACAGGACACCCTTTATATAAGCAATGTTAAAATAACACGATAGCAAAATTGATAAAATTCCAAAATCAAGATGCTTACGCACAAAAGACGCAAATTGCTGCACCACTTTCTTCAGCTGCCATTTTGTGTTGTTAAATTACGAAATTCAAATATTACTCGTAAATTGACTGACGAAAAATAACAAAATCATCATTTTACCAACTCATCGGTATTTTCGCTAATAAACATCGGTGTACATAGTTATTTATTGTAAAGTTTTCCTTCTACGTTTTATTGCCATTTTTCCGCGACGCTCATTATCGCGAAAGGGATCAGTGCCCCACGTAATTAATCCTGCTTTTTCGCCTCCTCGAATCCGGCGTTTCGCAGTGACATACCCCAGAAAGTGCTGCAATTCCACCGGAAGGATTGGGAACGAGAGTCGATTACTTTCGTGCGCGTATTAGTCATGCCTGAAGGGAAATCCTTTCGGGAAATTCACTCGTACGAAATTGACGGTTGTTCGTAGTACTATTAAGGGGGATGCGTTAATGGGGATGTTTTGCGCTTTCTAACCAACGACAAAATATGAGCCTTATTGCGGTCTCTCTCTCTCTCTCTCTCTCTCTCTCTGCGTTCCACCATTTCTAGCACGATGTTTGTGGGCCAATATGGGCCCTCGTGAGAGGATTCGAGCTGTACGCGCGCGTACCAGAAGAGCTTGATGGACGGGCGAGGTCGCGTGGCACACGCGTGCACAAGACAAGTCTCGTCGCGTGCGACCCTCATTTACGAGCTCACCGTAAACCGCGTGATCGTGTTGAGCATCAATGCACACATACACACATATATATGTATGTGTGTATATATATATATATATATATATATATATATATATATATATATATATATATGGAAAGAAAGCAAAGTGCAACGTACTACTCTGACTGCCCATCTTCCATGCACGCATCGATGCACCCTTCGTTCGCCTATCGCACACCCACGTGTAATACTGGAGGTGTACGTGAACGTTAATGTGGGGCGTAAAGTGCGCTGAACGCGTTTCAATGTAGTTCGCGTCGAAGAATGATCAGACACAGGCGTTATCCCGAAACTGGAATATTTAACCCTATAAAGTCACCCGGGGTCAAAATGACCCCGAGCGCAACTTCAAGCCAAATTACTATTATAAAGGGTGTCTCAGAATGACCTGATATTTTTATTGTTTGAGGGCTTACATCTCTGTATACTTCTAAAATTAAGTAATTTTTCGCGATTTTTTTTTGGGTGGAAGGACAAGGGGTAAATAATATTCAAGGATGTTATTAGTCATATCTTCAAGTGAACAGAAAAAAAACATTATATTAGAAAATTATACCGAATGGTGACGCTGAAGCCATTCTTGCGAGGCATAATGAATTTGAGACGCTCTGCGGCACGCAGTATAACTGACGCAAATTTGAATTGGAGGAAAATTTAAAAAAATTCTATTAATTTACATGAGTATAGCAAGAGAAATACGTAGGGGATTTAGAAAATGTGAACTTTTGTGTAATTGGCAAGCATTTAAAGTAAAAACTCAATTTTCGACAGAAAAGAGGACAATAATTTGTTAATAACTAATGTTATAATCAATTCATGGAAAATCCCGTAAGTATTTCTCATCGGAATGTTATTTTGGAGATGTGCTCAAAATTTGGAGTGAAAAGGATGAAAATTGTAGGAGTTATGCTGTGTGTCGTTTTGAAAAATTGTGTTCCGAGAAAAACGCTCGACGTCTCGCACATGGGCCAGCCACTGCCACCGGAGACCCACACGGGCTTGCAGATCTTTGTTTCACAGGTACCAAACTTTTTTCCCCTTATTTTAGATGGTCCAAAGCATCTCTTGAGCCAATTAAAAAAACACTCAATTTTCGGAAAATTCTACATTGCTGTTACCCCTTAATAAAAAGTATTATTTATTTAAAAAGTACGGATATTTTTATTCTAATATGAGGTAAAAACATGGAGGTTATGTGTTGCACACATAACCAATTGCGTCCAGTTGTTTCCTTGAGCTCCGAAATGGGGTCGTCCATTAATCACGTGAGGTTTTTTAGGCCACTTTTTGAGTCCTCCTCCCCCATGGTAATAAGTGGTGAGTATTTGATAATGAAAAAGTAAATAATATATATTGTCGGTATATTTAAATGGTATTGTCCTCGGACCATGGGTTCATTTGAGTGTTTTCTACAGTAACAAGTGGACAAGCGTTTTGTTGGTCAGATGTAGGCACTTCACTTTAAGGCGGCCCTCTAATTTCTCGGGTCGAAAAAATCGATTTTTTTTCATAAATCACATCTACAACATGTGTAGAAAATGTGTGCCAAAGGATTTTTCGATATTCGAAGTGGTTCACAAGTTACGGCCCTGGAACAGAGCAGGTATACGGAGCAGGTATACTTTCAAACGCGTTTTTCTCGAAACACCATTTTTCGAAACGGTGACCACGATATTTCAGAAACTACTGCACCGATCTTGTTCAAATTTATACAGCATCTTTAATATGTTATAAGCCAGCGATTGAACTAGGATTATCATGATTGCTTCGATAGTTTTTTTTGTACGAGCGAAAAACTTAAGAAAAAATGAGTAAAAAATAGAATGTAATTTTCAAAAGTGTATAAAAAAGTCAATTTTTGTAATTTAGAATTCACTCTAGTTCAATCGCTAGTCTTAAATATGAAGATCAAAATGCCGTTTGGTTTTTTGATTTCAGATAAGCAGAACAGCCGCAATCTTGGTCACCGTCAAGCACCTCTTTTACTTGATGTCTTCCTGTCGGCCACTATAACTTTTATTCTATTATATATTTTGACTTAAAAAAATTTGTAAAGCTTATTTAAATGTTAATAAAGATTATGCAAAAACAATGAGATTGCTTATTTCGATGCTTTGCCCGTAAAAAATTATTGAAAAAGCCGTAAAAAAACAGCCGAGAAACTAGAGGACCGCGTTAAGTAGGTGGCCAGCCGAAATGAAACAGAACTACAAACTGTTGTTTAGGTTACGTTTTAGGCACAACAAGGGGGTTGACACCTTCTATCCTCCACTGGGTATACAAATGCTGCGCTTTTTGACCTTTCTTTTAGTTCTACCTCTCCGGGTGGCGCCAGTAGTTATCCTACCATATTCTTATTGCGCAGGCGCGAGTAGTGTTCGCCCGTAGTGTGGCAGGTGCGCCATCTTGTTGAAAGAACATGTCTTGCAAGTCCATGCCGTTTGCGCCGTTTATCGGATACTGTGTTCCACTCATAACCTCCATGTTTGTACCTTATATTAAAATAACAATATTCGTACTTTTCAAATAAATAATACGTTTTAATAAATTATAATCTCAGCTCATTTTGAGACACTCTTTAGATTGGAGTGTGCGAACTATTATCAGCGCACAAACGATTGCAAAAAAAGCGCAACAGCCCACGTTCCCCACGAAGTCAAGAACATTTTCCATTAACCCTAGCCCTCACGTGTCACGGTACTTTCATCGTAATTTGTTTCCAAATATTTCATCGACTCGTCCCTTATACACGAGTTGTCGAATAATGTACAATCACATGATAAACAAGGCTCTCCTCTTTCGCACGTGTGCGACCGGACTGTAAATACAAAAATTTTCCAGCATTTCGGTGCGCATCGGAGGCGTTCCGAGGCGTCATTTTTATTGTATTTTCCCATGCACTTTATGTCCCTCGTACCTATGTATATGTATAAGGCACTCCCGATGGAGCTCTGCGCTCGCGTAATTGAGGACTTCCAGGATACACACGTCAGGACGGAAGCTATCGGATATAGTTTAAAAAAGAATGATTGCAAATAAAAAATGGGGATTAAAAGTATTTGAGGATATGCGGCGTGCCTGTAGAAGGATAAGGGATGCCTGTAGAAGTAGCCGGTGTAAGATATTATGCAGGAGTATATACCAGCAGCATACATCGAAAGAATTCTCTCGTATGCAGATGTACCTATATATATATCGAGCGAGAAAACTTGAGTGGCGTTTCCTTTCATACCCCTATGTACGTGTCTCTGTATATTTGCGTGTAGGTATATGTGTACACGTGGATATATATATATATATATATATATATATAAATTTATTTATATATATTATATTTATATATATATGAATAAAGTTCGGTCGATGACGTTGGACGATCTGTTGGAAAAGTATACGACGTGAGCCAGGAGCGACATGGTGCTAGCAGCACCTGCCACCCTTCTGCTTGATATGCGCGACCATAATTAGACCATACGGGACCAACGCTCCCGCCACACTAAATAATAAGCTGGTCGCATTAAAAGACGGTCTTCCTCATTTTGTTCCTTTACCTGCTCTTATCTTGGTTTCTCTGTGTCCGTCTATCTGTCTCTCTCGCTCTCTTTCCCTTTCTCTCTCTCTCTCCCTCTCGTCTCTTTTACTATTTTTTGACTATTTTTTGACTACCTTTTACTATTTCTAGCGAATAGTCCTATATACTAGTACTTAAGTACTATATACTTAAAATACCCTAGTATACTGAAGTACTATGTACTTAATATACCCTACCTTATTTAGAAATAATACCAATCATTGTTAAATATTTACCGATCTCGTACTATTAGTACTATTGTATTATAGTATATAGGGTGTCTCAAAATGGCCCAATATTTTAATTTATCAATAAAACGTATCATTTATTTGAAAAGTACGTATATGTTTATTTTAAAATAAGGTACAAACATGGAGGTTATGTGAGGAACACAATATCCGATAAATGGCCGCCTCGTCGCTGTTTGCAAACGTGCACTCTATTGACGAAATTTTCAATAACATTTTGGCATAATTGCGGACTGATTTCATTAATGATGCGTCCAATTGCTTCCTTCAGCTCCGGAATGGTTTGTGGATCATTGGCATACACTTTTCTTTTCAGCAAATCCCAAAGAAAGAAGTTCAATGGCGTCAAATGGCACCATCTTGGTGGCTGATTGACATCGTCCCGGCGCGAGATATCACGACCACGAAACTTCGTCTGCAATAACTGGGGCCTAGGTTGAAATTCCGAACTTTGAATAGTCAGAACGCTTGAAACTCCGAAAGAATTTTACACGAAAGACCAAAACTCCGAAAATCTTAACACCGTCAAAATAATTCGGCTATGGAGGTTTTAAAAGTTTCAAAATTTTCAATAAATCGACGGATTATTTCAATTTTTTTTATTAATAAGTGATTTTGCGTCAATTATGAAATTTGTTTCGACAATGTTATACGTTCTACATCATTTACAGTCAACTGTGTAGACTTTCGCTGACATGATCTTGACATGAGGGCCAGGTGCAAATTCCGAACTTTGAATGCACCGACGGTTTAAAATTCCTAATGTTAATGTTCCGACATTACAAGGTTCGTCAAGATTATGCCAGCGAAAGTCTACACAGTTGACTGTAAATGATGAAGAACCTATAACATTGTCTAGACAAATTTCAAAATTGACGTAAGATCACTTCTTAATAAAACAAAAAAATTCTCGAAATAATTTGTCGATTTTTTGAAAATTTTCAACCTTTTAAAACTTCCATAGCCGAATTATTTTGACGGTGTTCAGATTTTCGGAGATTTCGTCTTTCGTGTAAAATTCATTCGGAGTTTTGATCTTTTGGGGTAGTATATTTTCGGAGTTTTGAGCGTTCTGACCATTCAACGCTCGGAATTTCAACCCGGCTTCGTTCAGATTTTCGGAGTTTTGGTCTTTCGGGTAAATTTTTTCGGAGTAGTATTCTTTCGGAGTTTTGAGCGTTGTGATCATTCAAAGTTCGGAATTTCTATTGAACAATTCGACATTTCTATTGAAATGAAAATATTCGTACTTTTCACGTAAATAATACGTTTTATCAATGAATCAAAATGTCAGGTCATTTTGAGACACCCTTGAGAACGCTGTAAATATAGTGAACGTTTGGAAAATAGAATTAATCCTATCCAGATACGGCCACATATTGGTCTGTTGCCTGTTTCTGGGAGTACGACATCTCAATATTGCCTTAATAGGATGATACACTAAATGACGAACGCATTAATCATCGTTCGATCATCCCTCTCATTCTTTCCCATCCGCTATCTTAATCTCCATCTCGCACTCTTGGCCCACCTCCCTTCTTCTTTCGCTCTCGCTCCATTTCTCTCATGGTCGATACGTAATCACGTGAGATAATGACTTATTTGACCATTCAATCAAGGGTGCCGCGCGCAATAAAAGTGATCGCTCCAACCGTTCCCTTTGCGGCAAAGCGCACGCCGAAGAGCGAGAGATAGAGAGAGAGAGAGAGAGAGAGAGAGAGAGAGAGAGAGAGAGAGAGAGAGAGAGAGAGAGAGAGAGAGAGAGAGAGAGAGAGAGAGAGAGAGAGAGAGAGAGAGAGAGAGAGAGAGAGAGAGAGAGGGAGAGAGAGAGAGAGAGAGGGGCTTTTTAGGCTCTCGCAGGGTCTCGAAAAAAAAGTAGCAAGTCATTCTTGTTGAAGTTACGTGACACGAGGTATATTAGGGCAAAGCAAGAGGCGCCCGCGGGTGCCACACGTTCGCAGAGTCATTATTTGCACACGGGCGCGATGTCTAAATAAACGACAAAAGCGAAGAGGGGCGCGACGCGAGACGATGGGCGTGTAAGCGGATCCTATAAGGACAGGACGAATCTTTTTTACATTAACCAAACCCCGTGATCCGCATCCTCATGCAACGATTAACACTCGATTATTGGTGTACCAAAAGGAGAAATTAAACACACATCGCGCACGAGTCGCGACGCATTGGTCATTTAGTTACCGTCGTTTTGAAAAAGCACGCAATGAGAAACGAAATATGATGATCGATTAAAAAATTACTACTTAAGGAGGTACGGTGATTGGAGCGAGTTCAAGATAAAAGCCCGATTTTTTTTTATAGCATTGTCGAGACCTTCGTCCATGCGTATGCGGAGTTTCCATGAGATTTACCGTACACTTTCCGAGTTATTAATTGTCAAAGTTGGTGAATTAGTCACACGTAGACGACAAAATGTGCCTGTCCTCTCATATATCGATTTATTTGTGCTACTTGGAGCCAAGAAACACGTAAAAATAACTGATGGTTGCGTTCGTTGAATCTTTGTGATCGATAAGGCACCTTGAATTGGAAAGCTCACCGCGGAAATAAGCAATAAATTTGGAAATAAAGTCGCAAAAACCGAAGTTTTCGGAGAGCGAGACTTCTCGTGACGTAACAGCAGCCATCTTGCTCGACGTGTGGCAACGCCGGATACCCGCGCAAATTTGATTCGTCTATCGGATATTTTCGACGCGAATTAAAAATATGATTGTGCGAAGCCGTACATTTTTTAATGGGTTAAAAAGGGCCTTTCGTCGATATTTACTTGAAGTTCTTTTACGTACAGCAGAGGCATCTCAATTTTTCTGGCGACATGCACCTATACAACGCATCTATATATAAATTCAGCATGGGAGAACCGTCATACCTACAATTCATACAGGTCATTTTTATACCTACAAATATTGTGAAAATTGGGAAAGGGAAAAATAACATAACAATCGATGAAATATGTTTTGACTTTGGACAGATTGGACATTGGACATTGAGGTTAACTTCAACGCGACGTTTTTTATTTGCAATCGCAATATTATCTTTTCATTTTCTAATTCTTGTCCATCAGAATCTACATTTGTCTCTAAACTGGACTTCAGGTACAATCCCGTTACTATTTTGATAAACTTCCACAGTATTTTCATTCTCCATGTTAACCGGCTACAAAAAATAATAAGCCGGGCGTGTGGAACCGATGACAGCCACCGAAAATGCGACGATGCTAAACGTCAACGATATGGCGTACTACTGAAGTCGAGTAGTAGATTATTAAGGTTGTTTCCATATTATAAAAATAATAGGAAACTCGAAATTCAATACTTAAAAAATATTTCTCCAAAAATAGGCCATATACATATATCTAAAACGTGGCGGTATTGCGGCGTGAAATAGACTCTAAGTTTACTAGCATGGTCATCATCGTACCACCTTAAGGCAGTTCTCGCGCGACTGCCTCCGTCGAGCGAACTTCCAACATTTTGTTGAAATCTATATTTATAAATTGCGATTTTTGATAGTATTAATATAAGTTGAAATGGTTATTTGTGATATTTAGAAATTAATAAAATTTTGATGAAAAAAATTGCAATGTTTAACCGTTGTGGAATTTCAACGATCTTTATCATTTTTAACTCCAGACAATTGATATCCAAGTTAACAACTTTTCACAGTTCCATTCAGTGCTTAAAGTTTAGTGACTAAGTGCTGTGGCCAAAATCAACGAATCATTTTTCAAAAATGTATGGGCGGCCTCCAAACAGACGGACAAGTTCATAGTTGACATAGGTGTAACGTGTTCAAAATTTACTTCCACATGAAAAAGAGCAATATATAAATCTGTCTCTGTATCCCTTTCTCTCTCTAAATATATCTATTGCCTCCAAAATAAGTATAGCGTATTGTGATAAGTAGTATTACCCAGAAAAGAAATTAAAGCATTGGTAAGAAATCAAAATTCCATTTTGAGTTCAGCCGAATGAAGATAATTAAATTCCGAATGCGAAACACTCCTAAAAAAAGTTTTTTTTTTCGATGAAGTTGAATGCTATTTATCCACTTTAAGGTAGAACGAGCGCGCGCTCTTGATTTCTATAGATTTTGTTCAAATTTTAACCAGATATTGTTCATATAATTATGCATGTTTGAGCGAAATTTCAGAACAGACCATGAAAAATAATGGTATAGGGGAGACCGGGGCAAAATGGTATAGCGGGGCATAATGGGACCGGGGCTAAACGGGTTTGGGGCAAAATGGAATAGTGAAAATCAACACTGCTGGAAAATACGTCATTGGGGCAAAACGGGACTGGGGCAAAATGGGCCGGAGAAAATCAGGCTCCTCAGAAAGAGGCGGTTGGGGCAAAACGGGATCGGGGCAAAATGGGACAGTGGAATAATTCGATGCAGAAACGAAAGAAATGCAGGGGTAAAAAACGAGGGGTAATAAATGAGTGAAAACAGGTTTTATTGAATGTTACACGATATTAGGGTCACACTCTACTTACGATACTATAATTTAACGGTGGCAATGTTTAATTTTTATTGCTTGTTTAACTAAGCTAATTTTTATCGGCACAATTGTCGCAAACGGACTCGATTAAGTTATCGTCAGCATGGGCACATGAATAGTGGGCCCATTTGTTATTAAAGTTTGTTAAACAATTACTTTTGATTCTGCGGTCAGAACTAAACCAAACTTGACGTAAATTGTTATTTGAGCCTTCTTATTCGATTGGTACAATTTCTTTGTCATTATTAATTATTTAAATAATCAAGTAATTTTTATAATCTGACGCGTGCAATTTATGTTTTTTTTTGTTTTTATCTTTCTTTGTTTTTTTTTTAAATTTATTTTCTGCCAACTGCACGTTACTGATACTGATTTTCAAGCCATTGATGAAAATCTAACTCTTGTCAATTTTTACGTAAATTGTTTTATGAAACTAGGACCGCCGCTCCCCATGAAATCGACGGATATGTATCGACAAATATATCGGTCAGTCCGTATTATCTGCGTATATGTGGACTGAAACGAACCACAAGCACCATTTAGATTAAATTATGTTTCAACAGCTCTTTCATAGAGCCGAAGCATGAATTTTTCTGTCATCCCATTTTGCCCCAAATTCAGCGGGCTGCGACACTTCATTTTTGTGTGTCCCATTTTGCCCCTATCCCATTTTGCCCCAAATCAAGCACCAAGAAACTTCATTTTTTGCTATCCCATCATGCCCCGATCCCATTATGCCCCAGTGCCGTTTTGCCCCGGTACCGTTTTGCCCCGCTATACTATTTTTCCCCGGTCTCCCCTATTCCCTTGTTCTTCCATTGAATATCAATATCAAGTGTTAAAATAGGCTCATTATAGAGACAAGATTCAGAAAAAACGTACAGTTTTACGGCACTAAATCGGCTGTTGAGTTGTGTAATCAACAAGGACCGATTGATCCCAGAATCATGTAGGGTAGAGCCACCAACGAGTGGGCGCTACCAAAGAGTACGCAGTGCTTTTAATTGTTTTTTTTCTTGTGTTGGTAACAACCAACCTGTCAGTGGCATGTGCCATATCGAGGTGTAGGACAACAACTCGCTTCGTCAAGATATTTATTTCCAGTTGCACGACTAATAACAGATTTTCGATGCGTTTGATCTTATTTTTTAACAATTTTAAACACGTTTTGTAAGGTTTGCGATTAATTTGTACCCAACGAATGTTATTATACTTGAAATTTGTGATCCAAATTTTGTTTTTATTGAGAGGTTACGTCGCCATTTTGCTTGCTTACGAAAATTACATTGACCGTAAACAAAAAAACAAGTATTAGGTAAGAGTACGCAACCAAAGAGGGCGCACTCTTACCACTATTCCTCACCACTACTCCGCTCTCATGCGCACTCTTATCTTCTATGATTCTCACTGCGTGCTCTTTGCAACACAGCACCCTAAGAGTGCGCACCGGACGAGTTCTAAGTTTAAGCCTTTTAAAATATTTTTCGACATTGTTACTTAAGATTTATATTTAAAATAACGTTCCTCAATGACCAAAGCTTAATTTAAATAAGAATTACAAATTGTATTATCGAAATTGATTTTTCTAGAAATAAAAGTGTATAAAGTTCTCTTTGTTGGCTTTACCCTACAATGTTCCCCGCACAAGAACCAAGTGTTTCCTGTCGACGCGTCTGTTGCTATGGAACACCCTAGCGGTGGAATTGGAAAATCCAATGTAAGAAATTGCAACGAAAGATCTTCGTACATGGGAGAAAGTATGGAAGAAGGAGAGGAGGCGGAAGAAGGGTTAGTTGTTGGTCGTGTTGCGGCTCCGTGGTGGCAATGAAAAGGATTTGTAGTGTACAGTGGGGGAGGCCACGTGCTAGCCTGATGATGATGGATGTCTGCATTTGTATGCGTCGTATCTCGCGCATACCGAGATTACCAGCAACACCGAGTCCACCCAGCTATAGATCTATATACGTGTATGACATGGCGGAGCATAGCGGAACAGAAAAGAAAATCCACCTTGGCACGAGCCCTAGACTCGTGCCCGTATATTAGCCCCGAAGCACAGAGAGAACTAGAACTTCTCTCTCTCTCTCTCTCTCTCTCTCTCTCTCTCTCTCTCTCTCTCTCTCTCTCTCTCTCTCTCTCTCTCTCTCTCTCTCTCTCTCTCTCTCTCCCTCCCTCCCTCTCTCCCTCCCTCCCTCTCTCCCTCCCTCCCCCCTTCCCCCCCCCCTCTCTCTCTCTCTCTCTCTCTCTCTCTCTCTCCCTCTTTCTCTCTCTGGAAAAGCTTTTTGTCTCCCTTTCTTTCTTTCAACCCTTCACTGCGTCTGTCTCTCGCAATCCTCGGTTCTGCAACACACCGCAATATCGCATTTGCATTAAACGTTCTTCCTCGGAGCCGTTATCCGCATACCACGGCCACACATATTGCCATTGGAAGCAGAAGGGCACATCGGCGAAGATTGATCGTCCACGGTAAGGTGGCACATACGCCGCTTTGCAACGTTATACTCCCGACATATACTCCGCTACATGAGCATATTATGAACATGGTATTCACGCTCCAAGTACATATCGCATATACGGAGAGCTGGCGCACATAGATGATCCCGACAAGACTGATAGATTTAACGCTATCCGCACCCAATCAAGATCGATCAATCGATGTTATGCGAAATAACCCTCCGCCGCCGTGGCGGCTGTGAATCGCTAATAAAGGCTTTCATTAATCTTATTCTACCCCCTCTGGGAATTGAACTTGCCTTTTCTTATTTCCTCTCGCACGGCAAGCCTCGCGCGCGTGAGATCGTGATCGTAATAAATCGATGAAGAACACGAGTTTGCGGATAAATGACGGCCAGGGGTTTGATGAAATTCGAGCCATTGAGAACGGGAGATGTTACTTGTTTGAATCAATTGGATGTTCGATGATTTTTTTTTTGCTCGAAGACGTTTTATTGTTATGCACTTGAATCGAAGTATTGATTAGATTTGAAGTCATGAAATATCGTTACTCCGTATGGAAGTTAATAATAATGTAATGTCTTCGAACACAAAAAAACATTTCATTGAATCTTTTTTTTTCTCTGAGGCTCGGACACGGGGTGCATTGGTGAACCGGAAAAATAGTGTATTTATTGTAAATTAAATAAAAAATTCTAAACCACGTTTTTGAAACGGACTAAAAAGTATAAAATGTTTTTTCCTAGCCCCATTTGTGATTGTGAATTTTTAATAGCTATGAAAATACTTGTAAGATTAAAAACGAAGAACGTGGGGCGCATGTGATAGATAATTGATGTATGAATAAATCACCTAAGTCACTAACAGTTTTATTACACTGCAAATGATTTGAACTGTGGTATAGATTTTCTCAACGACAGCTACTCCCGTTTTTCGTTTTAAATCTTACAAGTATTTTCATAGCTATTAATAATTCGCAATCACCATTTTTCAGAACAATCTGTATGTGGTTAGGAATCTGTATTGGGTTATAAATCTGTATGGGGATAGGAACAATTATTTTATACTTTTTCGTCCGTTTTAAAAACGTGGTTAATTTTTTTTTAATAATCTTATTTTCTGCTTTTTAGTCTTGGGTGTGTGAAATTTTGCTTCTCCTTCTTTACGCGTCGCTTGCGTTGGGGGGCTGTCTCCTTGACCATCGTAGAAATCGTCACTGAAGGACTAATCACTATTTTTTTTTAATGTCTCTGCTACGGCAAATGCTTCGCTTATTGTAGTTTCCACGTAGGGGAATTTCCTCTTATTACATTTCCGACCATTTTCTCCACTCTCCATCCCTAATCGGTTCCCACCTTGCGATACTATTTACTATTAATATTATTATTGTTATTACTATTAAACATTTCTCTTTCACTAAACTATATTTTTTATTTCTTTATTAATTTGTTTCGGCATTTTTTTCTCTTTTTCTCTCTCTGTGACAGACTTGCCTGTCTGTTTATTTGTCTGCCATCCAGACCTGAGTTACGTTCAAAGTTTCAAGCCTCTAGCTCATCCAAAAGTTAGTCTAAAATCGATTGCAATATTTGTACCGAACAGACAAACAGACAACAAGCAAAGCGAGTTAATAAAAACGTAGTAAAATATACATCTTCAGTCGGAAATGTATGTCACTTTGAATATGTCATGTATGGGAGGGACTCGTGTACTGTTTTTTCTTCTGCAAACGGAGACGAATCTAGAAATCTGTCGGCAGGCGGAGCGAATTGTTGTCGCTTCATTTATAGCGGGATCATAGGAAGAGAACATCATGCGCATGGCAGAACAGACAGTCGCTTTCAAAAGTGACACGGCATCGTAATTTGTCACTCTAGTTTTCGCTCAAAACATTTTACAACGCACTTTTCTCTCTCTCTCTCTCTCTCTCTCTCTCTCTCTCTCTCTCCCTATTTTGGATTATTTCTCTCGCCATTATGCCTAATGGGTCTGCTCGATGAGCACTGTACTGTCTTTCGTTTCGGTCTTTTAACGGAATAACGAAAAAGGCACGGAAAAACATCTCAGATGCGGTGGTGTCAACTATTTTGACTAATGGAGATTGTCTACAAATGTTCAAGGCAAGTGCCGTGCCAATAATAATTTGATTACTCGAGCTCGAATGTATTTATTAGGTGTACAAATTAATTCGGTGCTCTTTATAAATCTTGTTTGTTAACTTCAAAGGCACCGAATAAATTTGTACACCTAATATATCTATGAGCCTAAGCCCTTTTACGAACCGGGTGAGCTTTCCATTTTTTAGGTGCGACGAAGAACTAAAGCTCTCCACTTTAAGACTACTCTATTAGAAGTTTGAATATCTACATTAATTTTTCCGAAGTAATAATCCAGAGTGAAAAAAATTGACTTGGGCTGACAAAATCCGTCGTTGTAAAAAATAAAATTACTACGTTTATAGTAAGTGTTCAAAATGACGACCATCAGTATCAATGCAACATTGGATTCTTTTTTCGATCGATTGACTTGCAAGTTTTACAGCGTCAGAACTTATTGGTGCACAGGCTGTAATAATTCTTTGTTGCATGTCGTCAGTGTAGGTCGTACTTTTTTGTACACTTTATCTGTCAATGTTCCTTTATCTTTCGATCTTTCAATGTTCAATGTAGTAATTTTATTTACTACCGAAACTGTGAGTATTATCGCCTTTCTGTACTTTCTATGACCCTCAATGACCTCATGTTATAGGTCGTTGAACTCTTTTTAAGCTCCTCTTTCATGATACAGAAAAAAAATACCGATCCATCAAAAAAACGGAGTTGACCTTCAAATGTCCGAAGTACCTCCACCTGCAAAAAAACTATTATCGCTCGAGACGTAAGTTCACTTACTTGACCATCGCCTGAACCTGGCTGGAACAGGCAATTGGAGGCACACCTTAAGCAAGGCCTCCGTATTACAACGTGATCAGACCCGAATCAAATATCAGGCCAGCCTGACAATATTTCTACTCGGGATTCGTCTGCAATAACTATGCAGTAACTATGCAGCAAACAACAATTTCTATGCGTCGCTCGATCGTGTAATTCTCCGAGACTAAACCCCAATACTTCCTGATGCCAGTTATCAAAGATCAGTACTCTATGTTCACCGCAAAAAGAATGGCGCGCAATTCAAAATGTCAGGTCATTTTGAGACACCCTTTGTATAGGTAACTCGTAAGATTCGTCTCTCTTTGGTGGCATTCACAGTTCATCATGTGCACTGATTTGTCACAAAATTAATTTTGATTGATTTTTTGATCGAGCGGTGAGGAATATCTGTTGGGTAGTGACACAACGTTATTCTCCGGTATGAGAGAACGAATATTGGCCTCGCGGGGTCCCGCGCTGGGCGCCAGCTCGGGACATACGAGCGTGTCGTTAAAGCCCGTGGGCATTAAATTTGCAAGATTAATCTGCGCTTCCATTAGCCCCGCTATCTCGGTGGTCGCGGCGCGCAATCTGCTTCTCCTCGACGTTTCGTGGTGGCGGAACCTACACTCCCCGTGTTTTAGCGGGTTTGGTCAGCAATGCGACAGCGGACCTACGTTACGTATATACATGAATACATATACACATTTATATCCTAGGACAGGGGGCCGAGGCTGTGCCCTTGCCTGTCTTTATATTTTCCGTGCCGTTCCAATTATCCGATTAATCGTCTAATTAGGAAAAAAGGCACTAGGCTTGTTCCTTCGGAATAATTGCGAAGGTCGAATCAAATGTCTATGTCTATGTCTATGTCTATGTCTATGTCTAATGTCTAATTCTCCTACGTGATCATTCTTCGTGTAATGTAACTTTTTTAAATAGTTGATATTTGATTACTTTGTAGATTTTTGCGAAATACAACAGTTCGAAAGGCTTCGTAATCTTCATACGAAAACGGTTTGGCTGATCAAACGTCGTTGTCCTTTTTTTCTGCGTTTTGCGTATGAGAATAATTTTTGTGGAGTGTAACTATACAGACTTTATATACACTAGCAAGGTGAAAAGATACTAAAAATTGAAAACATCAGATGAAAAACATTCTATGGATATGGCGCCGGAATAGCCGATTGAGGGTGAGTTAATGAAATCAACGATTATTTTTTACCGATCTATACAAAAACGCGTTTTTTTCTTGAAATCTTTTTTTTGAAAATTGTACCCACGATATCTCAGGAACGACGGAATCGATTCACCCAAAATTTTTGCGAGGTGTTCAGAATACTTCTTCCTATAGTCCCTACCGCGGAGAATAGTCTACATGAAAAATGACGACCCGCACAGCTCAAGGGGTCTTCTCACTTTAGACGCTAAAAGACGGCTAATTCCATGAATTTTTTTTATAGGTTTATATTATAGATATCGATATAAAAGTTGTTACACTTAATAAATACACTTTCAAAATACGTAAAAAAAAATTATTTACTTAAGTCACTATTTATAAACAAATACGGTAGTTAAAAAAATGTCCTGAAAAAATTGTAGGTCTGCGTTGTTGATGGAATCTCTGAGATGGATCATCCGAAACAAAAAAATCAAACAGTTTTAGATTCAGTATGTTAATGGCTATCACGCATATCATACGATTTCTGATATATGCAAAAATGACAACATGGCATTTTTCGAAAAAACGCGTTTGAAGTTTGTTTGGGTTACATAAATACATAATTTTTTAAAAATGTATTTCGAAAGTGTATTTATTAAGTGTAACAACTTTTATATCAATATCTTTATATATATACATTATTATTTTGTTATCTTTATATATGTACTTTATTACTTTATTAAGTCTAATATCTTTTATATCAATATTTTTATATATGAACCTATCAACAAAATTCATGAAAATAATCTTTTTTTAGCGTCTAAAGTGAAAAGGCCCCTTAAAGAAGACTAAATAAAGTTGCCGAAAAAAGAATTCCTTATCGTAGCGCCATTTTGTGATTTTTTATTTTGTCAATCCGATCGAGCTACAGGCTATAAAGGATCATCAGACGAGCCGGAATTTACATTGAATTTTTCATACCGATCAGTCAAACTGGCGCAATGGGTACCGAAGACATGCTGTCGTCTCTCGCTGTCCAGCGCGCCAAGAGAGTACGATTCGACAAAATGTCTCATAAAAATTTGTACAAAAGGAAAAAAAATCAATAAATATGTACGAAACAGGACTTTTCAATATATCTTACTGTTTCGGCACAAAAAATTCATGAAAATTGATTTTGTAAAAAATCCGGTAAAACGGAACTCCCCCTTAATATAAGCAATATGCATTTTTTTTTTAATTTCGAAATCCACAGACGAAGCACCTCCAACAATTATACATGTAGAGATGAAGATATGTGTGTGTGTGTCAACCAAAAAGTGCTGCGTGTTTCTGAAATTTCGTAAGCGTTATCAAAAGAGCGTTCCCACGTGCACAAAGATTCGAGCACCGCATTAACCCGAGGTTGAAAATAGTTTTAACGATACGCCATAGTTGAGTTGTTTGCCCTGTGTGCGGAGTGCGGACTATCCGTGCTCGGTGCCAAAAGCGAAACGACTTTAAAGGGTTCGTTTGTCGGGTCGAAAAGTGGCAGAGGGTACTAAGACGGGGTGGGAGAGAGAGAGAGAGAGAGAGAGAGAGAGAGAGAGAGAGAGAGAGGACAGATGAGAAGGAGGGGGCTTTTGAGGTACCAGGGGGTAAAAGTTGAGAAATCTCGTACGTGCAGAAAGCTCGCGAGGATTTCGGCTCGAGTGAGGAAGGTACAAGTAAAGTACATTACTCGTGTTGACTTTCCCTGGCTGTATAACTCGCTACACTAATAAAATGTGCAGCAAACGCTCATTGCCAAGTGTCGAGACTTCCTCGTTGCGAAATGCAAAGTGGCCAACCTCTTGTCTCAACGATATCTTTGCTTGAGCAGACAAACATTTTATCTGGAGAAAGGATATTTGCCCAAATTCTCATCGTTACCCCCCTCCCCCCCTCTGTGTTCGGAATACACATATCCACATGTGCGTTTTCCCATAGTGATATTTAAGAGTAAACGATCATGCGCGTCCAATATATATATATATTGCTGTTTATATCATTCTTCATCGCCTTTTCAAAAACTCTGTCGAGCTTATCAACACAATCACATTTCCGAAGAATTAAAAACTATTGCGAGGGAATTTAGACACGTTCCAAATATCGATAATCGATCAATCATAAACTGCTGTGTTAATATGACTACAATAGCATCACCGAGCTTCGATGGACGATGTGTAGAAAAAAAACCGAACTTCCATAAGATGCATACAGAAGACGTGTGCAAAGTGCTTGCACTCGTAGACCATTTATATTAGAAAAGTAGAGAATATTATAAGTACGTATAAGAACTACTGTGGAAGGTATAGATTTAGTCTGATTGAAAATGGCAGCTCCCCTCTCCTGAATTATCCGTGCTGTTGCATGTTTATGCAATGAATTCAATATTTAGTTAATGGCCTTAAGGCGGGACATCCCTGTGACAGGTAAAAAAAATCGATTCGTATTTGCATTTTCTCAAAGTACACATATTCGAGAGTATGTGAAAAAATGTTCAAGTCGAAATATTGAAAAGTGATCAAGTTACAGACGATTTAGTGAGAGCAGGTAGCGCAACGATTTACGTATACTAAAACTTCCAATCGCGTTTTTTGCGAAACGACTTTTCTCGACCTGGACGGAATTATAACTCTAGCTATAATTGTCCGATTTTCAATTTGTTTAAACCATATTTACCATAATTGCAGTAGCTATGATTGTACGTAGCCGTTTTTTTGCAATAAGTATTTTTTAAGCCCTCGAATATAAGTAAAAATTTCGCTAGAATTACACGTTTTTTAGAACACCTACCATTTTGTGATTTTTTAAAACGTACAAGACCTCCATCTATAGGGCAGTTGTGCTTAAGATGACATACTTTTTTTTTACGACAAATATTTAACTTCATAAAAGTTTATTATTATAATGAAATAGAATCAGTTTCAGGACAATGGTTACTTGAATATAAAATAGAACAATTAAAAACCGCACGTAGATCGACGTGTGCAAGACGACATACTTAAGTCTAAGATGACATATGTACGTCATTTTACACACGTCGACCGAATTATGCTCAGCTACATTAATTTTTGGGTTGAAGGTTGGTTTATAGCGACCAAGATTTACTGGAACATTATTATAGTGGCGATGAAGTCTTGCCTCCGGAACGTAAAATTTTTTGGATGTTACAAGCCAACCCATTCTATTCTCCTTTACAGCTTCAATGGCTTTGGCCATGTGTTCTTGTGACCGGCTCTTACGTGTCGAGGTTCGTAGATAATTGCCAATCATCATATAATGATAAGTAAAAAAATCACCTTTTTTATACAGAGGCTCTACTATACCTCAATAACGTTCTTAATGTTTATTTTTTTTATAATTAAAATCTACACGAAATAGGTTCAATGTATGCTTAACAACATACCTTTTTTCCAAATCCCAAACAAATAATCTAGTAGACAGAAAAAATTGGCAAAAACTACCTTTTTTCGGCCCGTCACAGTAGTGCCCCCCCCCCCCCCCCCCGCCCCATATCAGCCTGAAAATACGACTGTACGGACGTCGCAAAAATGTTATATTTGTACGACATACATGTATGTAGTGACGAGTAAAAGAGCTTGTAGAATTTGCTGTTGCCTATACGGCGTGTCTCGCGGTCGCGGCCGCCATCGCGGGGCCGGGCGAGCTTCATCCGCTAATTAAATTCGATAAAATCAGGAGCCAGCTCGGTACGTCGCTCGAGGACGTAGACTATACACTCAATCCGCACTACACATTCGCGATGCTTTCTACATGTATCAACTTTCTGTATATGTACCTACCCATATACCCACATACACCCACCCAGACCCACACCTACACGTATACACATACGCATACGAGAATAACAAGAGTCCAAGTCTCGCGTTCCAATCCACAGGGAAGATCATATTGCCCCGATCGCGGTTGTTCAACAGAGAGGCGGATGTCGCGTGCGCGTCTGGGACGCTTCCCCATAAGGGTCGTGAGCATCGTCGTTCAAAGTCCGAGCGTCTCTTGCCATACTTTCACGTGTGCCGTACTCTCGTATCACATTTGGTATTTATACGAGACAGGTTACAAGATGTGGACAAGGTATGGACAAAACAGCCCAACATCACTCTGCGACGAGACTGCGTTCTGATGAATTAACATGGGAGCTTGCGCCAGCACCCTGTGTGTCATTCCCATATCCAATTCCAAATATTGGCCTCAAGTAGCCGGATATGCTGGTAGCCAACACTACAGAGCTATCAGGTAGTTGCATTGCATTCAGCTGATCTGCTGTCTGTCATATTGCAAAGTTTGCTGGATGGAAACTCTTCTCAGACACCAAAAGACGAGACTGCGTTTTGATGATTTAATATGGAAACTTGCGCCAGCACCTTGTGTGTCATTCCCATGCTATTAGGTATTAGGTAGATGCATGCAATCAGCTGATCTGCTGTCTATCGAATTGCAAAGTTGATGGAGAGGAACTCTTCTCAGACACTTCAAGACAAGACTACGTTTTGATGATTCAATATGGCATCTTGTGCCAGCAACCTGTCATTCCCATATGCAATACCAAAAATTCGCCTCAAATAGCTGGACGTACCGATAGCCAACACTACACAGCTAGTGGGTAGTTGCATGGCAATCACCGATCTGCTCTTTGTCGACTTGTAAAGTTTGCTGGATGGAAATGCTCTTCTCAGACACTTGAAGACCAGTCAAAGTCAACAGATTCCGGCGTTTGAATGCCATGGAGAAGATACAGAAAGAAGGGAAATGACTGCCGCACAGGTTGAGGGAAGACGCCATTGGAAAGTGACTAAACATCACGATTTGTTGGCTTAGGGATGAAAAATGGATGTATTTCGACAGCCCCAAACGCAGAAATTTGGGTCTTGATCCTGATCAACCATCAACATGATGCCAAAACGGAATATCCATGGTCCAAAGCCATGTTGTGTATCCGGTGGGATATGGAAGGGGTACTGCTTTACGAGCTCTTTAAACGCAAGGAACCGGTCACTGCCGAATGTTACCAACAGCAGCTGGAGCGTTTGAACGATAATTCAATTGAAAAAAGGCCGAATGTAGCATCAAATGACCGAAAGGTGTTTCAACTGCACCGCAACGCTCGACCCCACGTTGCATTGGCCGCGAAGACGAACACTGATGGAACTTAAATGGAATACCCGAAGTGATTATTGTTTTTTCCGATCACTGCACCATACCTCAAAGGTATAATTGCTTCCGTAATTGCGAGGGAATCGAACATTTGGTAGATGAGTGAATAGCCTCAAAAGATGACGTTGAAGTTTTGATCGTTGGAAAGCAATGATTTTTTCCCCCATTCCCTTTATTTCTATATTTTTATTATCATCCAAAGCCTTTCTTTGTATAAATTGATCTCGTGGATCTCTTGTGAGGATACGTAAGAACGTTCGAGTGATTTTCGTGATCTAGATCGGCCGACGAAAAATTAGATCAATCAAAAAGAATGAATTTCCGATCCATTCCAACGATGCGAACTTCAACATCATACCAAAAGACAGGGCATTCTTTCGACGTAAGATTCAGCTTTTGCCAAAGAGGTGGGAGAAAGAAGTAACATCAGAGGGAAAATCCTTTGATTGATGTAATCCAACAAGTTTTTACAAAATAGATGCTTGAGGAGTTCCGGGACAATTGATGATATGTTACCATTTGATTCAAATGTATACAGCAAAGTCTTTGTCACATACTGAATGCACCCGCTAAATATTAAATCGATCATCTACACCGTTTCTATAAAATGTACAATTGAAGAAACACTTTTTAACATCGGGAGATGCCTAATTTTCACAAATTTGTCATCAGTGTCATAACGTACTGAGTGATTTGACAATTTTCATAACATTTTTAATATTTTGTTCACACTATTTCGTGCGTCAAACTGCCATTCAGTGATGAGCGATGTCTCCCTATGTTCAAAACTGTTTCTTCAATTGTAAATTTTATAGAAACGGTGTAGATGATCGATTTAAAATTTGAAGGGTGCATTCGGTATATGACAAAGAATTTACTGTACAAATTTGAATCAAATGGTAACATATCGTCGATTGTCCCGAAACTCCTTAAAAGACAAAAAACAACAATGGGTTTCAATGTAACCACCTAATAGAATGGCTTCAAAGTATCCTATTCCCACGTATACACGAGCACAAGCTCCCTTGAGCTTTGCGTGACTTTCTTTCCTTGGCTATCATCCTCCCTATTCCACCTTTCTGCTCTCATGCGCGCTCTTTCCCCCCCGTCTGAAACCCGTGTTTCTTGCACTCTCGTGCACGCTGCGTTCCTACACATACGTATCTTGTGTCAGCTAATTGCGTTGCTCGATCTTATTTTGCCCATGCCCGATGGAACAATCGGAGGATCGGGAAGGGGCGAGAAGAGTCCGGCAAGTATAGGCGAGCGTTGCCAGTCACATACTTCGGTTTTGGGTATTGTTGTTTTTTGCCTGCAACTCGATTCCGTTGTGCAACGTGACATTGATCATTGGAGCGATCGATCGGGGAGTTAATCGATTTAGTGATGCCTATCATTTAATGAAATTCGAGAGAACTGCAATTGTTTGTTTTAAGGCCCTAGGCCACAATAACGGGTATAAAATCATGTGCGAATGTAACAATTTTTTTTCATTTGAAAAAGTCATTCACTCATAAAATTAATTACACATCTATTTAGTATCATTATCAAGCTGTTAGAAAATATATATAAATTTTTTCAAATACCTACAACTTTTAAATAAACCAATATTTTTTAAATTCCGTACGTACTTCTCTAGGTATTCTAATGTAGATTGACAAGAAATTTTGTTTTTTGTTCTAGGTAAAAAATTGTGGATGCTAAATGGCATGCCGCGGAGCGCCAAAAAAAAGATAACAAAAGAAAATATTAGTAGTCGGCCATTTTGTACATCGAAAAAAAAAATATATTTTCTAACAGCTTGATATTCGTACTAAATAGATGTGTAATTAATTTTATGAGTGAATCACTTTTTCATGCGAAAAAATTGTTAAATTCGCACATGATTTTATACCCGTTATTGTGGCCTTAAGGTCTTAAGGCTGAACATTTGTCGATGCATCAATTTAGTCGAGTTCCCAATGCTTGTTAAGAATATATCAGAGTTTTGAAGAAATACGACGATGGTGGTGAACATTGATTGAATTATCATCACTTTCCCGAAAGCGGATTGTTTGTAAAGTTTGGGGTCGATCTAGGAACTCGTTGGAGAATTGTCAAATCTGTCATTTGCAGTATAGTTTTTCAAGCGTTCTCGTCAGGTGTGTTTTCACTCTCAATCTTTTTGTGGGTCTTTTATGCGTGAAGAAACTTTTTGGAAAATGTCACTATCATTCGCTAAATGAATGCAGTGTCATTGATCGTAATGTACTCAATTCCATTTAGACAGAGAAGAAAAATTACTTCGTTCGATAAGCTTGTTCATCACGGAAGGCCAACGAAATATTGAGAGGAAACACTTAAGGGAGGACACCACTGTGACAGACCGAAAAAGGGTACGTTTTCCAAACTTTTTGGCCATCAGATCGTTTAGTTGGGATTCGGAAAAAAGGTATGTTAGTAAACATACATTAAACTTATTTCGTGTAAATTTTTATTTAAAAAAATTATAAATTAACAACGTTTTTGAGGCACAATAAAGCGTCTGTCTGAAAAATGTGATCTAATGGCGGGATCGATAACTTGACACTGGCTGGTCTGAAAATAAAACTAAAAAAGTTTCGTCATCTATTTTAATACAGTTCTCATTGCACGTAGCCGTTTTTTCGAAAAAAAATCACAAAAAGTGTAATTTTGGCGAAATTTTTACCCATATTCGGGGCCTATAAATACCAAAATAAAAGAAACCGCGACGTACAACGATAGCTACTGCAATTACGAAAATGTTGGTTTTTTTAAATAAAAAATAGGACTATTACAGCTGAAGTCACGAGAACTTGAACATTTATTCGCATATCCTTTAAAATGTATACTTCGAGAAAATGCCAAAAAAACTATTTTTCTCACTCGTCACATTGGTCTTCCGCCTTAAATATTTGATTTTTCGAAGTATTCGTTAGTTCGACGGAGTAAACATTTTCAAAATCAATTTTGAAAGCATTTTCAAAATAAATTGACATACCATTTATTCAATAAATAATTCGTTAGCATCCCCTAATGACAGATTTAGTCAGTCCAAGTATTCTTTTTTGTGCGTTGCATCATTTTCGTTCTGCTCGGCCATACATGCTTACCAAACTGGACGGAGGCCCTTGGAGCAGTTGAGCGGCTCAAAAATTGCGTTTGTAAAGCGCGGCTCATTTACTCTCGAGAATTTAGCCCCAATAAAGTCAATGTATCAACGAACACACCTAAGACAATCACGTTGAGCCAGAAATTCAAGGGTTGTTCGGCATAATATTCCATTCACGGCTGATTTTATTACGCATCTGCGACGTTTAGTTCAACATTTTGAATTGCAGTTTCTTTTGCCGGTGATCGGATCTCCCATGCATCTTCAATGCGCAAACATTTCGCAGCAGGGGCGATTTTTCTGCCAAATGGATAATTCAGTTGTTCCAGGGGACTTGAAAAACCGACGCTATTCCTATGAAAGATGTCGTCTGTGTGGCATAGTCTTATGGTACCCGAGAGACACTCTTGTGCAGGAAAGGATCTTGAAGGGTAAGGGAATTTCTCGTCGTATACACGCGGATGGTTATTCGTTTCTTCTCGTATACGAACCTTCTGCTCCCCGTAAGCGAATCATCGTTTTTTCATCTTCCTTTCCCACCTCTTCGTCCTTCTCTTTGGTCACGTTATTTCTCTTCGTACCTCTCTATTTCCATTCGCATCTAACTAGAATGTATCGACGTCATTTTTCAGATCCACCAAAGGAGCTCGAAAAGCTTGTTCTCTCTCTCTCTCTCTCTCTCTCTCTCTCTCTATATATATATATATATATATATAGGGAGATATATATACATATTTTTGTTTCTCTTATCCTGTTGGCAAACGAGCTTGACAAAATACGGAAGGAGGCGTACTTACTCGAGTACGGCACTCAGCTCAAATTATTTCCCTCCTCAAAATAAGCTACATCACTTTTTCATGCACCTTACCGGTTACCAGACTTTCCATTCAAAGAATTTCCCATAGCTTGTCCCGTTACGTTATCCCATTTTTCGTAACAACGATCCTGATCAGCGGTTCGTTAAGAAGGAAAATCAAATTAAAAAATGTGGGCAATCTTCGCCTATGGGCGTTTGTATTCCATTTTGAATGTTTCTTTTTCCCTTTTAATTTTAGGAGAAGGTTTTCGCGCGACTTTTTTTTTTTTACGGAACCCTCGAGGTCCCGGGTGCAAATGAAGTCACATCGCTTGAGCGAGGAGGACAGAAGGATAGGAAGAACTGCGAGCGGACGTAGGGTGACGGGGGGGGGGGGGGGGGGGTTGTAATCATTACTTCACAAGTTTACCCAGCGCCCGTCCCGGGCTATTAATCTCGCAGTTAGTTTGTTAGTTCACCACACATAGTTCACAGAATACATACGCGTTTTTATACGCATATGTATACAGGGTGTTTTGTCATGTTCTACTATATTCCGGAATTTCAGTTTAGTAAAAGACCCATGGTTTTGGAGATAAAAATCACCTGTTTTTGGTTTTTTGCATGCCATTTCTACAAATAACTTCTTTGACCCGGTTTAAAAAAATACTCTCGGTTATTTGTTTTACCTAGAAAAGTCTTCTTTTTAACCCTTCGAGTGCACACTGGGTCGTTTTGACCCAGTGATATTTTTCGTGTAAGTACGTATTTTTCAACGTACGCCCCACTTTGAACGAATGTTTTGGCATTGAATTTTCGTTTTCGTCAAAAAATAAATTTAGGGCCATAAAATATGGATAATTCACTACAAAAAACGTCTCTGCAAAAAAAGACAAAAAATGCATGTTTACCGGAATACAACGATTTGAAAAACGCCTTGGGTCAGATGGACCCACGATGAACTTATAGGTTGGCGGCGGAGGTGTGCACTCGAAGGGTCAGTTTCTTTAACATCAAGTGTTAAGGAAACTTTATGAAAAAATCTTATGCAGAATTTTCGTACAAACCAATTCGAACATCTGACTTTGATAGCCTACGGTGTAAAAAAATATACTACGCATATCGTGCTAATTGGTTTAAAAAGTTGCTTAGTTATTGTCGATTTATATCATTTGTAGAAATGGCATGCGAAAAACCAAACACCGATGATTTTTTGGTAAAACTATAGAATCACGGCTCCAGACCAATTTCAATGCCAACTTTTTTTTTTGCCATGAACGCCTTTATAATATCATCACTATTGATATTCAGTTGGGGGAGGTCGACATTTTTTATTAATTTCATAAATAATGGGATTTTGAAGTTTGCGGAAACGAGGGACAAAATAGCCCATTATAGACACACACACGCATGCATGCGCGCGAACACACACACACACACACACACACACACACACACACACACACACACACGTGTACATATATGTACACTCGCACGAAGCAAATTGAATTGATGAAACATAAACAAGGTAAGGTAAACAGACTAAAAAGGTAAGTATATTTTGCACGAACTTCGAAATATCAGTATATCAATGGAAATCATGTGCGACGGGTGTACGATATTTCTCTTACCGAAGTAATCGTAATATTTCAATCCCGAAAAGAAAACATCGAATTTTTGCAAAATCACGGGTTATTGCAGCGGGAAATAACGTATTATTCTTTTTTTACCCTCCACCATAATTACACTTTTTAACCTTTTTTTTTATATTAGGGCTTTCCCTACCTTAATTCAACATGTAACATCGTTTTTTTTATCCATAAGAATACCACAAAAAAATTTTTGACCGATTTTGAGCTGGAGCCGTGATTCAATAGTTTTACCGATGTTTTTTCAATAAATAACACATAGTCCAAAATATCGAGAACCGTGGGACTTTTACTAAATTGAAATTGCAGCATATAGTGGGACATGATCTGACCTATCGACAGTTGCAGGATTATCCATTCATGACAGGACACCCTGTATATGTATATATGTATGTGCATATATATATATATATATATATATATATATATATATGCACATACGTGTATATACGTCAGTATGTACGGTAATAATTGCGAGAGTGTTGGAGAGTTCCGCAAGACGATAAATAATCCGCGCGAGCGCCATTTTTACAGCGCTCTTGTGCTAATTGTTATTTACGAGTGGTTATAAACTATATCACGGCTTTATTAAGCGCGTGTATGGATGTGGGGGCGCGGCGGGACGGAGGGAAGGGCAGGCGAGAAGAGAAAAGAGCAACGAATAATCGGGGTGGTTCGCGCGCACTGGCTGCTGCACTCTGGCCCTATCACTTCTCGTCGTCCCGCTCGGATGAGCCGCCAAAAAATCCTCATTACTCCGAACCGAGACTGGTAAATGGGCGCTCGGGGTTCGGCACCGGCGGTACTTCGAGTTTGGTTGCGCATGGCCGATACTCGGAGCGGTGACCGCTTAGCCTTGCACCGATTGGGACATCAACCAGTGAGCGGAAGGCTGATACTTCTGACACCTTGGTGTAGTTATGGATTTTTCATCCCCACCCCCTGAAATCTTCTTATCGTTCCTAACGTCATAATCAAGTTATCGTTACCGTCATCCAACGACCAGAAACCTCTATTTTAAAATGACGTAACTTATGGACAACCCCAATGAGGTTCACCGAAAAATGACACTGTTTGATCATTTAACGTTTTTAACGGGTTTAACGTTTCAAAACTGATTTGGGGACCGTTTGGGGAAAACCATTCGAAAACTATTGCTCGAATGACAATTTCTCTAATACAATTTCCCGAAAGAATTATTTCCCGAACGCAGTTTATCGAACGGACAATTTCTCGAATATAATATCCCGAATGAACAATTTGCCGAATGACAATTTTTTTCAGGGTTAATGACCAAATGATAAACAAATTAATAACTTCAATTTTGAATAATTAATATTTGCATTAATCAAGGCAAATACTTCGTAGAACGAATTTTTTACGTCGATTAATCGTAAGATTTATTTCGCTGTATCATTTTGCATGAAAAATCTTGCGATTTTTTTCAGTTAGACGCACTGAAAAAAACTTTACGAGACGTTACATTATACTTTCGATGAAAAAAGGGTACATGTTAGTTAAGATACTAATTTAATAATTGAATAATTAAACTATGATAAAATTATGAAATTGTTCAATTAATTATGTAATTAAAATTGCGTTTGTTTGGGTTCGTTCGGGTTTGGGTTTGTTTGGGAAATGTTCATTCGGGAAATTGTTCTTTCGAGAAACATTCCGCAAGGCATAGTCCACACGACGGAATTGAAGCTCTCATTTGAATTCTGCGTGTACTTACATTTTGATAGTAGGTTTTTCTGCGTGTACCTACATTTTGATAGTAGGTTTTCTGTTGTGAGGTCGTTGTACGTTTTTTGTACAACGACTGGATTAAACGATTCCAAATTGCGACTTTCACCCCCTAGGCTGTTTCGAGCGTCTCGAAGGTGCTGGGGCAAATGAGGTTTAATCATTTTTTTGAAATCTTTGCGCATAATTCCTTTTCTATATCATTCTTGTGATGTTCACACATCATTTAAGCCAATAAAGATTAACGATTACCATTTTTTCTCCTCACATGTAACGCCTTAAGGCGGCTGTGGGCGCAACAGAAGTTAGGTTGGATTAGCGAAGTGCGGGTAGAGAATGATAGGAAAGGGTTCAATTTCAAAGGGTTATACGTGAAACCCTGCAAGGGTATTGGAACTCAAGAAATACCCATTACTCCGTTATATTTTTCCCTTAAAAATGACTAGATCGGAGTGTCAAGGCCAAATAACGCAGCTGACAAACAATTCGCTCTCTTATTTCTCGAACCAAATTGATCGAATGCGATTAACCGCGGATATACGTGCATACGCGTCGGCAAATGCAGGTGTACGAAAAATTCAACGCAAGTCTCGTGTACGACCGCTGCGCCATTTCTCCGTGAAAAATTCATTCAGTTGGACGTAATTAATGATCAGTCATTTTTGTCTTTGCACGACACGACCATTTGTAATGAGGTGTGTTTAAGTAATAAAAGCTCTGCTAATTATTCGAAGACGAATGGGACTACAATGATAATAATAATAAAAATAATAACGATCACAGTAAATGTAATAATAACGATAACGCGAGATTAAAGAAACGAGTTCAACGACAGGGAGTTTTGGAAGGGAGAAAAGAAGGGAGAAAAGAGGTCTCTGGAAATAAACGTAATTAAATATCGAGCCGAGCGTTCTCGGGCGGTTCGGCCTCTTCAAGTACACTCTGCTCTGCTCCACGTCTGATTTACTGCAAATGGCCGAGACAACGGTAATTCATTTCGGAGTACGAGGCAAAGAGAACACGAAATAGATTGAAGGAAAGAGAGAGAGAAAGAGAGAGGGAGAGAGAGCGAGAGGGAGGAAGAAGATAAGGGTGGAACAAAAGGGCGGATTGGGTATAAAATTCGAATTACTGAAAAGAATTCGAGCATCTGTGTGTCTAGTAGAAACTACCCTGGATCCATATCCATATCGATCAATCCTAACAACGTTGATCGTAATTCCTGTAGATATAAATAAATATATATATATATATATATATGTGTGTGTGTGTGTGTGTGTGTGTGAGCGTGTGTGTGTGTGTGTGTGTGTGTGTGTGTGTGTGTGTGTGTGTGTACTAATACTCGATCGATGATCCAATTATTTTTCTCCGAAATGTAGGTTTATTTTTTTCCTTTTCTGTTCTTCCACTTTTTTTTCATAAAGTACGTGTCTTGCTATTTATATGGATAAAGCTCGCGGGAAAATTCAGGGCTAACGGGGTTGACTTCGCCTTTGGACGGGAAGGGTGGTTGGCCGTTATCGCGAGCATAAATCAGGGCGTAATTAGCACAGAGAGAGGGTGCGAGAGGCGAAGTTGGTGAGAGTGACATAGAGGGGCCGAGAAGAGAGAGACGGGGCGAGGGAGAGAAAAAGACTTACGACGAGGTGAAAGGGGCGCGTATGCGCAGTGACTGACGTCACGGAGGCTTCGAAATCCCTTTAATTAATACAATTACACACACACACACACATACACACACACACACACACGCACGCACACACACACACACGCACGCACACACACATCATGCTATCAGATCTAAGCATCATTCGGGAAAAAAGGTTTTCGACAAAATTTCCTTACTAAATAATTAAAAGTAATAACGCAAAGTGCGACTCTTTTTCTTCGAGCTGCACATAACTCCAATAGATGTTTAGTTTTTTTCACATATTTGCGTACGGTATACGCATCGTAGTAAAATACAGGATACATACTGCATATTCGTCTCGGGAATTTTTGGCTCTTTTTCATTTCGAAATGAAACTGAAAATTTGTTTGGGTATCTATCCAAATGGGCTATCCATTTAGACATCTAGGGAGAGTTTATAGGAACGATAAACGGAAAATCTTAAAATGATTTTCCGTTTATGATTATGTTATGGTTATAGTCATAAAAACATATGGTGTATAAACACATTCGTGCATAAACTGCGATGTATGCAAGTATAGATTGCGTGTACAAGTAAGGCTTTGCGGTTTTTCAATAGATGGTGTATCTCGTCTTGGGAGCATGGTACTAAGGATGGTAATACTTGTATTCGAAAGACCTCTATGCAGCTGTCAAACGCAGTTTACGCCATTTGACTGAAGTGTAAATAGTTATTATATTTATTGTATTGAATATGTCTACTTTTGTACCGAATAAACGTCATTTTCGGAAAGTGTCACTGCACTATTTTGTTTTAAGGCGTTACCCCCACTTGTAGCGCAAAAAAGGCCTTTTTCATGAATTTTTTTAAAGAAAACTACAAAACTTTTTTAATCGATCAATATACCATCTTAAAGAACACATCTTGAAGAACTTTCAGTAATTTTTTTATTGAAAAATATTACATTGTTTAGTGGCAAATGGCCGTCAATGAAATAATGTTTTTATATACACGGTTTGCGGTGACCAACATTGCGGCGAAGTGGATCGTCTGAAAAAAAATGCGGATGGATTTAGTCAAATATAAGTATAAACTAGTCTTTAATCGAAGGATTTTAAAAAATATTCATCTTTCACAAAATGGCGGACAGTCAAAGTTAATGGTTCGATTTTAACGAAAAAAAAAATCGAATGATTAGAGACTACAATTTTATGTATTAAATAAGCCTGCAAAATTTCGAGAAGATCGATTCATTAGTTTTCGAGTAATGTTGGTCACCGACTTCAGAAATGCCATTTTGAGAAAAACGCGTTTAAAGTTTCAATTTCAGTTTACACGAAGAAAATATTTTTTTTTGTAAACTTACATAGAGTCATCTATTCCGGGCCCACAGAAGTATGGGCCCGGATACTTATACTTCAAAAAAATGCAATAAAAAAATCGATTTTTTCAAAATCGCAAGTGGTGGTAACCCCTTAAAGCGGAGTGCAGCTAAACGCCTTTGTTCGCTTGGGGATGCTTATAAAGAACATGCTGCATGGGTAATCATGTGTGAAAAGTGGTTTTAACGATTTGGGGAGCATGATTTTTATTTGGATGATAAGCCGTATGGACAGTTGCTGCACAAATTTGGACACGCACAATTAGATGCATTGCAAGACGTGGAGATGCCCGTCGAACGGAAAAAAGAATTGGCAGCAGCATTGAATGTTACTCACCAATGGATATTCTTACGCTTGAATGCCATGGAAGTGAGCCAAAAGCGAGGGAATTAGGTACCACGCGAATTTAAAGCGTTTCACAGCATGTCAATACCAGAGCACATGTTCATGGATCTATCGAGAATAATATAGGAGTGAACTGGGAGATTCTAACTCACACGCTATATTCACTAGACATTGCCTCTCCAGATTACTATTCCTTCCGATCTATGGCGTCGGCCCTTTCTGGACGGCAGTTCGATGCTTGTGAAGAAACGAAAGAATGAATTCATAAGTGGATCGTTTTAAAACGACCAGACTTTTCTTCCTAGTGAATTTTCGACCCTTTCAAATGAGAATCGGATCGCCACAGTTTAAACGAGACGAGAGTTCTTGCAATATCGGGACTTCTTTCTCCGTCTCTTTTTCTCTCCACCGTCTTCCAACGCTTCTCCGTCCGTCCTTCGGTCTCTGTCTCCCTCATTCACTCGTCCGCTTAATCCACCTGTGGTATCCGGTGTCGAATATATACTCTCCTTAGTATCGAATTACCCCCAACGCTGCGAAGGTAACGAGTCGTGACGATCGATTCGCGAAATCTTTCTTTATCTCCGGCTGCATGTATAAGATCTGTCCCTTTCGAGCTCTCGCCACAATAGCCATATACAGTCCGTGCTCGGTCTTTCTCGCATGCGGAGAAGAACGGTTCTGGTCTTCGGCTCGCATGAATTCTGCGATCCAACGTGACAGGGGGTAGGCCACGAAAGGTAAAAAAAGCGGGAAACGTTTCTTCTCTATATTTCGCCTCGGTTTTAACGTTCGCAGGCCGAAAGGGTCGAAACTCAAAGTCGCCAAGGTTCTTTTCCATTCCGAAAAAGGTTTGCATGAAAAGTTGGTTTTAAGCCCAACGTATCTTCAGCGCGAAGTCAACGCGGATGAGAGAACGTACAGTGTTTTCACGTGGAGATACATGTACAGAGAGCAAAGAGAGGAGAGAGCGCGGGAGAGAGAGAGAGAGGAAAGAGTAGAGAGTGAAAAGTTAAGCGTAAAGAGTGGAGAGTAAATCGTTCAGAGTGGAGAGTAAAGAGTAGAGGGTAAAGAGCGGAGAGAAAGAGTGGAGAGTAAAGAGTTCAGAGTAAAGGGTCGAGAGTGGAGAGTAAAGAGTGGAGAGTAAAGAGTGGAGAGTAAAGAGTGGAGAGTAACGAGTGGAGAGTAAAGAGTGGAGAGTAAAGAGTGGAGAGTAAAGAGCGGAGAGTAAAGAGCGGAGAGTAAAGAGTGGAGAGCAAAGAGTGGAGAGTAAAGAGCGGAGAGTAAAGAGCGGAGAGCAAAGAGTGGAAAGTAAAGAGTTGGAAAGTAGAGAGTAGAGAGTAAAGAGTGGAGAGTAAAGAGTGGAGAGTAAAGAGTGGAGAGTAAAGAGTGGAGAGTAAAGAGTGGAGAGTAAAGAGTGGAGAGTAAAGAGTGGAGAGTAAAGAGTGGAGAGTAAAGAGTGGAGAGTAAAGAGTGGAGAGTAAAGAGTGGAGAGTAAAGAGTGGAGAGTAAAGAGTGGAGAGTAAAGAGTGGAGAGTAAAGAGTGGAGAGTAAAGAGTGGAGAGTAAAGAGTGGAGAGTAGAGAGTGGAGAGTAGAGAGTGGAGAATAGAGAGTTAAGAGTAGAGAGTAGCGAGTAGCGAGTAGAGCAAAGAGTGGAGAGTAAAGAGTAGAGAGTGGATAGTAAAGAGTAGAGAGTGGACAGTAAAGAGTAGAGAGTGGAGAGTACACAGTTAAGAATAGAGACTGGAGAGTAGAGTAAAGATTAAAGAGTTAAAAGTGGAGAGTAGAGAGTAGCGAGTAGCGAGTAGCGAGGGGAGAGTGGAGAGTGAGAGGGTAGAGAGTGAGGAGTGGAGAGTAGAGAGTAGAGTTAAGAGTAGAGAGCGGAGCTTAGAGACTGCAAAGTTAAGAATAGAGAGTAGAGAGTAGGGAGTAAACACTGATGATTAAAGAGTAGAGAGGGGAGGGTATAGTGTAAAGAGTAGTGTTGAGAGTAGAGAGTAGAGAGTAGAAAGGTAAGAGCAGAGAGTAGCAAGTAGTGAGTGGTGAGTAAGAGTGGAGAGTGGAGAGTACCGAGTAGCAAGTAGCGAGTAGAAAGGGTGGAGAGTAGGGAGCAAAGAGAAGAGCGTAGAGAGTAGAGAAAGAGAGAGCAAACTTGCTTTCACCATAATCAAATTGTATGTTTAATGAACTGGAAAATTATTGATCGCTCGCGGCTATTCATTCTTCAGGTAATTCAGCGATCCGATCGTTCCCGTGCAGTTTCTCCATGCAGATCGCAATCGATCATTGGACACGAGATCCGTAGTTATCAACGATAGGTGATTGACAGCAACACGAATGACAAAATTCTTTGAATCAAACAGCAGCGGCGCGTTTTATACACGCCTTCAAAAACTAATATCAAGCTGTTACGATGAGAGATTTCCGTTAATTTTTTTCTAAAACTATAATGGACTTTACTGTACGACCGTGATCGGACTCGTTTGAAGTTCGCCGGTTCGCGGATCCTACCTTTAAAGGCCCATAACTTTCTCAATTTTGAACGGATCGACTTGAAATTTTCAGGGAATATTTGTGAAATGTTATATATTCAGAAACCGTCACAAAAAATCAACATTTTCGAAAATGTCTACTAGGTTTAAGCTCATGAATGAGATTGCCATCTGAAGCATCCCCGTCCAACATTTCATACAACTTCAAAACAGTAAAAAATGTGAGGCTGTAACGAACGGACGGATACGACTAAGTAATAAGGGTTTCTGACTACGGACGACCAAAAATGACACGTCCACGCGTGGTCAATAGTTATCCATTCGGTAAGAACCCGCGAGTGGCCGGTGTGCAGTCTCGCTGCCGGTGCTGCGGACGCTACTCTCGTGAATCTCTGCGACACCGGGGGGGTCAGTGGAAGAATTCGCGTGGCTCCTCATTAGCATCATAATAACGAGCCCCTATGTCTTTGCGCTACTATTTACGATGGCGCGATGCCAAGTTGATGCGTATTGGTGGTGCGTATAATATCGCGCGTCGCAAGGGCGCCTCGCTCGCAAAGCTTCTCTCTCCTTACTTACTCACTTTCTCTCTCTCTCTCTCCCTCTCTCTCACGCATTCACTTATATACTCATTCTCCCTCTCGCGCGCTACGTCGTCTTATTCCGCGGTCTCTGCGCATGGGCGCGGGGACGCCGATCAAGGATCGCGCATGCGCGCGCGCACGCTCCGCGGAGGTGTAAGGTAACACAACTATCGCGTTCCGCGCGCGCGTCCTACACTTCGTGGACCACCCCGAAGCCTCTCTCGAAGAAAGAGCAAGAGCAGGAGACGTATCATCTTCGTAACTTCGATTTAGCACGTATAAAGCCCTGCTTTATTCCATATATCGCTAATAAAGCGCGCACGGCGGAGCCTGCGCGAAACTCTTCACCAAACCCTTGTACAGGGTGTCGATCTTATGTCTGCCACCCGAAATACCTCGGTAATTATCGACGTCACAACAAAATGTTCCGGACAAAAGTTGTACGGTGTGAAGGGGGCCATCAAATGTGACCAATTTTTTAAATTTCGGCGGAGGCGCTGACGCACAGTGAAGGTCACCTCCACTTTTTTAAATGGAATGGTACATTTTTTTTCAACCATCTTGTGGAGCACCTCAAACCGCATACAAAACATTGGGAGGTCAAAGTCGTTCAAGGTCATTCAAGGTCACGTTTTAAAATGAAATACAAATCTAGATATCTCGGATCACTACTAAATATTTGGTAGTGATCCGAGATATTTAGATTTGTATCATCGATACTGACCTTGAATGACCTTGAACGACTTTAACCCCCTAATGTTTTTTTATGCAGCTTGAGGTGCTCCACAAGATGGTCGAATAAAATGTACCATTTCATTAAAAAAAGTGGAGGTGACATTCACTGTGCGTCAGCGCCTCTAACGAAATAAAAAAAATTGGTCGCATTTGATGGCCCCCTTTACATCGTACAGCTTTTGTCTGGAACATTTTTCTGTGACGTCGATAATTACCGAGTTATTTCGGGTGGCAGAGATAAGAGGGGCACCCTGTGTAAATATAAATAAATAAATAAATAAATATATATATATATAGAATGAAGATAATTAAGGCGTTAAATCTCAGTAGAAAAAAATGTTTGACCGTTTTTTTTAACTTAAATCATGTATAAACATCACAAAAATGATATGCCTACAAAGCGAATCATACACACCAAATTATTTAAAAAATGTTTATGTCTAGTCGTAGTATAAAAAAGAAATTCCTTTCGTATACGTCAACGCAAGTAGAATACATCCTTCAAACCTCATTTTGATTGCATTTTCAGTATCCTCAAAAAAAAAATTGCAAAAAAGTCTCATTTTTCGGTGAACCATAGAGAGTAACGCCTCAAATTCCAAATACAAACTACTAAAATGAAACCTTAAAATAGAATTCAATTCCATTTATCCACTTTGTGAATCTTTGACAATTTTTTCTCGATGACGGGCTGCATAAAAAAGTTTTTTTTCAGGAGTGTTTGGTATTCGGAATTAAAAGTATCTTCATCCTGCTATACTGAAAACGGAATTTAGATTTTTTCCCGAATGCTCAATTTTTTCTGGCAAATACTATCCATCACAAAAGTATGGTATATTTTTCCTTGAGAAGGACTTGAAAAACCATTGAAAATAATATTTCCCTTCGTCGCACAATCTCCGCGGAAGACCTTTAAAAGACACATGCCCACCTTATAATTGTCACCCTATATATATATATTGAATATATTACCATTATATATATCGAAAGAGGCTAACTACACATTCCCCCTTTCATATGTATAGGGCACAAGCACAAATATGACAACGTTAACGTTCAACCATTCCCAACCAACGTGGCCCACGTCATTCCGGCGAGTTATGTCGTCCCGTGTTAACATATAAGCATTATAAAAGTTTTCTTCTTCTGACCGGACAACCTTGTTAAATGACCATACCTTCCCGTGCTTCCCATCCTCGCCATTCTACCGCCTCCTGGGTCACGTGACACCCGATTAAGGGTGTTACATTCTGCGTGAGTGAAAACAAGTCTTTTCGCCGATCTCTCGTTCTCGTTCACTCGTCTTTATTGTTTCGTTTTTTTCCGTAAGACGGAATGAGGGAGGGAGGGAAAGAGAGAGAACTTATAAGAGATGGGAAGAAAGAGAAGGCGTGCGAGAGATAGGGAGAGAGCGAAAGCGAAAGAGATAGGAAGGGCGAAAGAGAGAGAGAAAGAGTTTGGGAGCAAGAGGGTGCTTTCTGTTGGCAGTGAGAGACGCGAGGTGCGTATCGCGAGATCGGAGATTAGAGCGAAACGAAAAGGATATTACCGGTCGAGCGGACGAGATCCGATTATTCGAATCGGGTACTTGTGAGAGCGATTCGTGGCTTCCCTTTTTTTTAATCCTATCTGGGTATCGAACGTGCCGGGCGCGAGTGACTCGGGGACTTCGGGGTAACGCGAGTTGCTCGCATCATCGCGGTAGGACCAATTTACGCGGAAGACGAAAATCATTGTTGGTTTGTGGGTCGTGTAAAAACGTGCCTGAAGGAAATGAAATGTATATATATGTATATGAGGTATTCCACGTGAATCCGGTGGACTTTTTCCCTGACCCCCGTCAATTCGATTAATTTTTAAAAATCTGATTCCATCGACTCTAAAAGACACCCTGATTTTTTTTAGATTTTTCGAAACAACCCTTAGTCAACAAAAAAAATTCTCTGTAAAAAACTACACGATTTAAAAATCTGAAAAAAATCCCAAAAATGCGTGATTATAGGTAAAAATTTTCAAGCTATCACCCGTAGTGGAAGTATGATTTTTTCTGTGCTCTCCGAGCGATTAACGTTAAAAAAATCCGAAAAATTCAAGAACCGCTTACTTCGGGCAGATACTTAAATATTTTGATACCCACAATGGATTTTTTTGAAGATTTTTGAATAACCAAATCAAAAGCATGGACCTTGAACAGGCAGCAGTCAATTTTTCGGATTTTTAAAAGCGCCAATCGCTTAGAAAGCACAGAAAAAATCATACTTCCACTGCGGGTGATAGCTTGACAATTTTTATATATAATCACGCATTTTTGGGAATTTTTTCAGATTTTTAAATCGGGCCGTTTTTTTCGGAGATTTTTTTTTTACTAAGGGTTGTTTTGAAAAATGTAAAAAAATAAGGGTGTCTTTTAGAGTCAATAGAATCACATTTTAAAAAAATCGAATTGGCGGGGGTCAGGGAAAAAGTCCACCGGTTTCACGTGGAATACCTCGTATACAGGGTGACCTATTATGAATGGATAATCCCGCAACTATCGATAGGTCGGATCATGTCCTACTATATGCTGGAATTCCAGTTTAGTAAAAGTCCCACGGTTTTTCGAGATTGAAAATCATCTGCTTTTGGTTTTTCGCATGCCATTTCTACAAATGATAACTTTTTTTGATCCGGTTAAAAAAAAATACTTTTGGATATTTGTTTTATCTGGAAAAGTCTTCTTTTTAACCTTAAATGTTAAGAAAACTTTATCAAAAAAGATCTTATGCAGGATTTTCCATACAAACCAATTCGAACATCTGGCTTTGATAGCCTGTGGTGTAAAAAAATGTACTATGCATATGGTGGCAATTACTTCAAAAAGTTGCTTAGTTATTGTCGATTCATATCATTTGTAGAAATGGCTTGCGGAAAACCAAAAGCAGATGATTTTTTTTTGAACAACACAAAGCCCAGAATTTCGAAAACCATGGGACTTTTACTGAACTGAAATTCCAGCATATAGTAGGACATGATCTGACCTATCGACAGCTTCAGGATTATCCATTCATAACAGGACACCCTGTATATAGCCGTAAACGAGAAAAGGTGATTTCGAGGACAGTCAAGTTCGCTCACTTCTAACAGGGTTTTTTTCCCAAATTTTACTTAAATACAATAATAATAAATATCAAAACCAGATCTCAAAAAGAAGGGGAAAAGAAGATAAACACGAATCATTAATGGACTAGCGAGTTGCAAAATACAGGAATAGACAGTAAGAGAAAAACGAACGCAGAAATGCAAAACGAAGACTAAATGAAGAAACTTCGAAGTTTTTTTTTCTTAACATTTTTTTTCTCATTAGTTATCAACAATAATGATGTCATATTTCTTTTAAAAACTCGAAAAAAATAAAAAATATTTTTTTCGATTATTGAAACACGATCGCAAAAAAAGCTCGGTCAAGTTTTAGCTAATATTATCTATTTTAAGAAAACACTGCTTTTTTGTTGCAGATCAACCAGTTGGCCCCATCCCATTAGGCCCCTCCCGTTCAAAGGCCATTTACGAGATTGCTTATAACTTCCTTAATTATTAATATTTTTTAATGAAATTTGGCACACAACTTTGTTAAGGGGTCTTCTCACTTCAGACATTAAAAAAGGCTATTTTCATGAATTTTTTGATAGATTTATATTATAGATATTGATAGAAAAATTGTTACACTCGATAAATATCGAAATGCATTAAATTTTTATTTATTTATTTAAGTCTCTATTTATATACGAAAATGATAGTTAAAAAAATGCCCTAAAAAATGGTAGGTCTGCGCTGTTGATGAAATCACGGAGATGGATCATCCGAAACAAAACAATCAAACGGTTTTAGATTCAGTATGTTCATGGATATACCGCATATCATATGATGTTTGATATATGCAAAAATAGCAAAATGGCAAACATTTTTCTAAAAAACAAAAAAAACATGTTTTTTTTCACCGTTTTTGGCAAATAAATAGTAAATATCAAACTCAAAAAAATTCTTCATATGCGCTATAGCTATAGTTGTAAAGAATATGTGGTTGAACCCTCATAAGGATCGGTTCAGTAGTTTCGAAGATTTTATCAACAAGCCGTCGAAAAACGCGTTTAAAGTTTGTTTGGGTTACATAAATACATAACAAATTTTTTTAAATGTATTTCGAACGCGTATTTATTAAGTGTAACAACTTTTGTATCAATATCTACAATATAAACCTATTTCAAAAATGCATGAAAATAGCCCTTTTTAGCGTATATACTGAGAAGATCCCTTAATGTACATATAACTAAATGTCGAAACGATTTTCCAATCATCTTATTTATTCCTTCAAAATAATTTGATTTTAATAATTTTGATTTTCGGGTCGTCACAGTAGCCTAACCCCTTAAGAGTTGAGTGTTTCGCTCTTAATCTCGTATCGAAGCTCTTTTAATTGAGGCTGACTCGTCGAGCTGCTTATGCGGAGTGACTTCAATCTTTGCAACGTATGCTTTCAATGTTACACGATAGTATGTCTAGATTTGAAGAAAAAAAATGGCAATGCTTTGCTTGAAAAAACATTTGCATATGTTGGTGTGTGTGAGTTTGGCACCGAAATAGATGGCGCTGGGCTTAATGCGAGCTGCGGTCCGCAACCACGTAATTATGCGGCTTCTCCCCACTTCCTTTATTTCTTTTTCATCCCCTAACACGGGCTCCGGCTACCCTGCACCCACCTCGGCCAAAGACCCCGTTCTCTTTGTCGTTTATTCCTTTTCTCATTGTTTCGTTTCGTCTACGAGATGTGTACGTCGGATTTCTCGAAATACACCCCCAGACTTCGCTATTAGTAGCGATCGACAGGGGAATTCGAATGGCACTGTGCATTTCGAAGATCAAATTATGTCTGTCAAGAAATTCTGAAGAGGGCCTGAGACCGGATGGTATTCGGAGAGCGGACTGAAACAAATTACGAGCTCACTAAATTCGTCATTGAGGGATTCCAGCAACTTGTTTATTTAAAAAATGGCTTATTATGCTATTTTACGAGTTATTTGTTGCATCGAACCAACGAATACTCGGAATGATAAAGAATTCGATTGGAAGAAAACAATTTTGTTGATCCAAGTGCATTGGTTTTTGCGATCAGCCGCATGCTTTGCTTTAAGGGGGCTGCATAAGCTGGGAATTAGACAAAAAAGTGGTTTTATTGCATATCTCCATAGTGGAGGGTAAAACTTGAATTTGCAACGAAGATTTCGTAAAAATGCTAAAAATTGATAAAAAATGATTAAAAATACCTCAAAACTTTATTTTATAAAACGGTGTAGGTCGTATCTCAAAATCTATTCGTCTGACTCAAATCAGGACTGAGCATAGTTTACAAAATTTTCTATCGTATAACCAGACGATTTTTCGACATGTTCATTCATTTGTTAATAACAACCGATCAAAGCAGTTTTTTTTGTCGAAAATCGAACTTTTTTCTACGCCCTCCTATTTTCCCAATTATCAAAATTTTAAGAAACTATACAGTCATACAAAAGTTAGATTATCATACTATAAGTACATTTTTTATTTTAGACTCATTAAATACTCATCTGATCTCAATCAATACTCAACAAATTCTCGTCTGATTCAAATCCGGACTGAGCATAGTTTACAAAATTTTTTATCGTATAACAAGACGATTTTTCGACATGTTCATCCATTTGTTAATAACAACCGATCAAAGCAGTTTCTTTTGTCGAAAATCGAACTTTTTTCTACGCCCTCCTATTTTCATAATGATCAAAATTTCATGAAACTATACAGTCATACGAGTTTCATTATCATACTACAAGTACATTGATTCTTTTAGATTACCCTAGTTGCCAGAACCACCTACATCAATAAATTATTCCAATAGAAAATAATTTTTTCAATAAAAAAAATCCAAAGTTAAATTTTGCAAAACTCTATATTGATTGTGTGTAAAATTCCATAAATTTTTAAAACATGTATTTCGAAAGTGTATTTAATAAATACACTTGGGAAATACAATTTAAAAAAAGTAAAATTTAATTAATTAATTTAAAAAATTAAAAATTTAAATTTAGTGTAACAATTTTTATATCAATATCTATAATATAAACCTACCAAAAAATTCATGAAAATAGCCTTTTCTTAGTGTATAAAATGAGAAGACCCCTTAATTATTTCCCGTCTAAATGTATATCCCGTCTCAATCAGCTGATAAATACGTGAAAAGAAAATGGATCGTTCCTATCCACGTGCTGATCAGAGTGCGTCGAGAAACGTCATTGGATTACAGTGACGCGAATGGTCAACGTACATTTGAGATTTTATAGCGATCGCGGTACGAGGTCTACGACGCATTGGGCACCCTTTCCGTTACCGCCGCGATACAGTCGGGTTAAAAGCTTCGAAAAGAAAGCAAGGGCGAAGGAGACCGGACGCGAGAGCACGCGCCACCCCTGCGACCGTCACCGCATCCACCGACGAAACGTCCGCTACCCTCTGGTCTACCGACCGGAAGTACTTAAATCCGTCATGGCGCCGAAAGGAAACGAGCCTGAGTCACTTTTCTAATCGTCCGCGACTTCTCATATCACTCTTCCCCCATGCGATACGTCTCCCCATAGATTATTCCTCGTGTACTGAAACTTGACTTCACACCCCCTCGATTCCACAGTTCATTCGCTCGCTCGATGCTACGATGATATCGTATGCCACAAGAGATCCAGCTGATGTCAACTGGACGAACATCATCATTTTTCGAACAGATGAAACTGAAACCCAAATTTATTGGGAATAAATAAAATATTTTGTTATTAGGCGATCTTAAGGAGATCTTGATTTGAATAAATAAATATGTTAAAAATAAATAATCACAATAATGAAATGCAGCAGGAAACATTTGATTTCACGAAAAATGTCGTTGATAAAAAAAAACCCAAATAGACGTATCCGGTTAATATTAAGGCGTTGCCCCCACTTGTAGCGCAAAAAAGGCCTTTTTCATGAATTTTTTTTAAAGAAAACTTTTTTAATCGATCAATATACCATCTTAAAGAACACATCTTGAAGAACTTTCAGTAATTTTTTTTATTGAAAAATATTACATTGTTTAGTGGCAAATGGCCGTCAATGAAATAATGTTTTTATATATACGGTTTGCAGTGACCAACATTGCGGCGAAGTGGATCATCTGAAAAAAAAATGCGGATGGATTTAGTCAAATATAAGTATAAACTAGTCTTTAATCGAAGGATTTTTAAAAATATTCATTTTTCACAAAATGGCGGACAGTCAAAGTTAATGGTTCGATTTTAACGAAAAAAACGGCCGTTTTTGGCTATAAAACGGCCATTTTTTTCGAAAAAAAAATCGAACGATTGTAGACTATATTTTTATGTATTAAATAAGCCTGCAAAATTTCAAGAAGATCGGTTCATTAGTGTTCGAGTAATCTTGGTCACCGACTTCAGAAATGCCATTTTGAGAAAAACGCGTTTAAAGTTTCAATTTCAGTTTACACGAAGAAAATATTTTTTTTGTAAACTTACACAGAGTCATCTATTCCGGGCCCATACAGAAGTATGGGCCCGGATACTTATACTTCAAAAAAATTCAATAAAAAAAATCGATTTTTTCAAAATCGCAAGTGGGGGTAACCCCTTAACAGAATTGTCCTGTCAGTGCAGCAACAATTCTGTTTTTCCAACTTTTCCGAAAGACCCGTAAGCAAGAACAACCGAGTACTGAATCCTCTTTATATCTTTGTCCGAAACATCAGTAACTTAAAAAAAAAACAACCGGCTGACTGGTCACTTGTGAATTTTCGTCAGACTTCTCAATTTTGTGTCTTTTTGTGTCTTAACAACTGTGTCTCTCTCAACTCATACTGGCTCGATGAATATTCGTTACCTTGAATCCCAAAAAACACAAGGCGGGTGCTTTGAACAACTGTAACGATCGTCTTGTCCATCCGAATCCGTCACGTTCGTAACGTACAAAGCCCTACGTACATCTTTGGTCAGCTTGTTCCCATGAGACAAAGACCGCAAAGTCCGAGCACCTACCGCACGCGGGGAACGGGCAAACGCGCGGCGTTTGACGCGACTTGGCCAATCGATAAACTCGTGTGTGCCATCGCCACGAAACTTTAAGCTTGCCAGGGTTACTCTCCTAACACATATACCACCCTCTCACAACCCGAATATCTTGTGCTTCTTTGTTTTTGTATACCTGAAAATTCGTTGTTCTGCTGCGCTGTTGTACTGTATGAAATCATGTTCTCGGCTCAAAATATTCGGAAACGAAGTTACATTTTCATTAAGATGCTGAACATACATTTTCGATGGAAAAGTGCAATATTTTACGTTTAATTTGTATAACTAATATATTTTCTCTAGGAGGCCACACAGACACCCCCTCGCACTGACCCACCCACACACACACACACTTACTCACACGCCCGCATATATATATATATATATATATATATATATATATATATATATATATATATATGTATATATATATATTCGTGTTAATCAATGTATAAACTTGCCTCCCAAAATGAATAAAAACATTAAGGGGTTACCCCCACTTGCGATTTTGAAAAAATCGATTTTTTTTATTGCATTTTTTTGAAGTGCAATTTGAAGTGCAGTTTTTTTTATGCCCGGAATAGATGACTCTATGTAAGTTTACAAAAAAAAAATATTTTCTTCGTGTAAACTGAAATTGAAACTTTAAACGCGTTTTTCTCAAAATGGCATTTCTGAAGTCGGTGACCAAGATTACTCGAACACTAATGAACCGATCTTCTTGAAATTTTGCAGGCTTATTCAATACATAAAAATGTAGTCTTTAATCGTTCGATTTAAAAAAAAAATGGCCGTTTTATAGCCAAAAAACGGCCGTTTTTTTCGTTAAAATCGAACCATTAACTTTGACTGTCCGCCATTTTGTGAAAAATGAATATTTTTTAAAATCCTTCGATTAAAGACTAGTTTATACTTATACTTGACTAAATCCATCCGCATTTTTTTTAGATGATCCACTTCGCCGCAATGTTGGTCACCGCAAACGGTGTATATAAAAACATTATTTCATTGACGGCCATTTGCCACTAAACAATGTAATATTTTTCAATAAAAAAATTACTGAAAGTTCTTCAAGATGGTATATTGATTGATTAAAAAAGTTTTGTAGTTTTCTTTAAAAAAATTCATGAAAAAGGCCTTTTTTGCGCTACAAGTGGGGGTAACGCCTTAAATACAGGGAGAAGATGTGCCATCTTTGGGATTCCATTTATGAGGCTACAGATGGTATACACACACACTACATGGCGACGGCACTACTTCTCCCTCGATTTTACGTTTTAATTTATTTCGGAGGCATTGTGGAAAATGTTTGAAAAGTCACTGATTGTGAAAAGCATTTGCACTACCTGCGTAGGTTTCCTACCCAGAAAAGTCTTTTTCTCCAAGAAAATAATGATCTGTAAAGACAATTCCAAAAAGTACCAAAATTACCCACAACTCCTGATCATTCGTAAGTTTTTGTGTCTTTGTTTATTAATGCGGTTATTCGTTCGTCTGTCTATTTGTTTACGGTCATTTGTTGTTGAAGTTTGTTTGCTTAACATGAACTTATTGTAGGTTTTGATATACGCTTGGTTAGAGAAATTCTAATTGATGTGGTTAATTACCATGTTATATCTATGTAATGTTGGCTATAAGCTCATTTGAACGCTTCAAAGACTGCCCTTGAATTTTTTGCCACGAATCATTGATTTTGAAAGGATTATATTTATTTCGAGGTGTTTTTGGTCGATACTGGAGTTCACGTAATGTCGAGAATGAGGACAATAGGCTACTCCGAGAATGGTTCTCAAAAAATACGTGTATCTATATATATATAATTTTTTAAGCTAGTGTAATGTGCCCGAATAATATGCAGTCTGTGTCTATACATGTGAGTTAGGAATATCAGAGGGATCTATACATCGCTCGACTCCCGCAGTTCCCCCTACATACCTGCGAGGGTTGAGCCCCAGAATGGAAAAATCTCCCGTGTTCTTGGTTTAGGGACTCATATAAAGAAAGGCTCGTGGTTCAACACGCCAACACGGATCAATCGAGACTTTCATTCTTCTTCTATTTTTCTCTCTCTCTCTCTCTCTCTCTCTCTCTCTCTCTCTCTCTCTCTCTCTCTCTCTCTCTCTCTCTCTCTCTCTTTCTATCTTTCCTGGCAGGCTCCCTCATCGATGTGCGGCTGTATTGAAATTAATGATAGCCTTATTCTTCGACCGTGATCCCTTCGCTACTGGTCTTTTTCAACGACCGATAGAAAGCAATCTGCGATTTTATGATGTTTCGTTTGCACGACAGGATTGAAGATGTTTTGCTTTCCATTCGTATCTTTGGGAACAATAACGTGGTTGATGGGTGAGAATGAAGGGAAAAATGGAACTATTCGATTTTTTCTTTACTTCACTTCAATTAGGCAGTCATTGTGAAGTTATATATATATATATATGGGTGTGTGTTTATGGACATTTTTTTTCCCGTTCCCATTACAAAAAATGTTAGTCTAGGAAAAAAACACAATGCTTACGCAAAGTGGACCTATGGCTAACATCGAAGGGTGGCGATAATTTTTGCTTTCAATCACGATGATTAACGTATTGTTTTTTGTTTTACAAAGTACGTTGTGATTCTTAGCGCTGGAAAGACGGTTTTTTCCTACGAAAATCATACTTTTTGACTTTTGTACACATTTTTTGGACATTAGTTTTATTTAAGGAACAACACTGTTATGGGTTGAAAACATCGATTTTTTTGCAATCTCACGAAGTATACATATTTAAGAATGCCTGAAAAAAGTTGCAAGTTCGAATATTGAAAATTGACCAAGTTACAGACGATTTACGTATACTAAAACTTTCAATCGCGTTTTTCTCGAACCGACTTTTCTCGATCTGGCGTTAATCATAACTCTAGTGATAATTGTCCGATTGGCAATTTGAAGAAAAAAAAACAAAATGTCCATAATTGCCGTAGCTATCGTGGTACGTAGCTGTTTTTTGTCAAATTAGTATTTTTGAAGCCCCCGAATATAAGTACAAATTTCGCGGAAATTACAATTTTTTTGAACACCAATTTTGTGCATTTTTTACCGTCATATAGAATGTGGAACTTGTTCATTTTAATTTTTTAGACCAACCATTGTCTAGTGATCGATCCGGCCGTTGGACCACATTTTTCATACAGGGGTTATACCTCAATAACGTTGTTAATTTTCAATTTGTCTCAGCACAAATTTACACTCAATAAGTTCAATGTATGCTTAATAACATACTTTTTTTTCCAAACCCCGAATAAATAATAGAGTAGACAAATAAAATTCCCTTAACATCAGCCTTAAGACACGAATACCGTCGATTTCACGCGAAAATTAATCGAATACGAAAAAATGACTTGCATCACTCTAAAATTGACCAATAGTGTTCTCTGTTCGCGAGAATTTTTCGTACCCTTTCCTACGTGCCTGAAGAATCACAATATCGTTGTACTGTATCCCCGTATACATAAAAGTGCAAAAGAAATTATTATTTCGAGAAATTATTATTTTTTCTTCGAATTATAACCTGTACGATATTTTCTGACGTTTCGCAGCAATAATTGTCACTCCGATTCTCGATACAAAAAGTTGGAAGGGTCACGACAAGGGCCACGAGTTAACATATTTTTATCGCTGCCATAATTTTCAACATTAAAGCTTTATCGATACGAAATCTCCAGTCGAACCACGTGGGACTTAATTGCGCGTGGATTAAAGTGGCCATTTTTTTCTAACGAGAAAACAAGGCGAAGGAGGAGGGTGGCGGTATCGATCCGATTTCACGAGCTAGATAGAGAGAATCACTGGTTGATCAAATCCACCTTGCTCCATGAAAACAGCAATTACAAGAGCCCACATCTACGCAGGCACACACACAAGCGCCCATTTCGTGTTCATAGCGCCCGTATCGATTTTTTCAAACCCTCACCCATTTTTTAAACTCGTGTAATCGTTTGTTTTTTGTTTCTTTACTTTACTCGTATATACTTTCTCAGTATATTATCGTGCCTATTTCTAATACAAATCTCGCCCAGGCTGCTCGTGATTAATGGGCTACTCGACACTCACAGTGAGATTGCAGTAAAAGAAAATTATAATAATCATACGAAAATCTGAAATGGAGAGAGAGGGAAGAAGAGAGAGAGAGAGAGAGAGAGAGAGAGAGAGAGAGAGAACGAAATAAATTCGTGACAAAGAACTGTATGCTCTGACCTCCTTAATGCTAATGCTTATACGTAATTTTTTTATTTGAGGATTCTATTCCAGTTTCTTTTTGCTTCCGGATGTAGTCTAAGGTGTGACGGCGGAGCTGAAGCGAAAACATGAGATGGACACGACAGGGGAAGAGAGAGAGAGAGAGAGAGAGAGAGAGAGAGAGAGAGAGAGAGAGAGAGAGAGAGAGAGGTTTATTGATTGATTGTTCTTTCCTATGTTCTACTTACACTTTGAAACAACAATATCATAGTAAATACACCATTTTGGCAAATCTGTTGTAATTCGAGACATTCTTTGATTTGATGAATGGATTATACGACCAATGTAGTGAAGATAAGAACCAGAGCATGCAATTTCGGATGGTTTTCAATTCCGGAACTGAGTTTCGATACTGAAGACCTAATTCCGGAATTTCGGAACTGGTTCCGGAACTGGCATCTATATAACTATTTTTGGTTTCTAGGAAAAGAAGGTTTGTATTACAAATCAACCAAGATTTATGAAATCAGTATTCCAATAATTTATAATTAAACATGTTTTTGAATATATAATTAAACATATTTTATTATAGTTCTCTCATATTCTAATTGAACATTTTAAGCAGTGAAATCATCACACGAAAATGAAACTTGAAATGTGAATCAAAAACATAGATAATTATAAATCCGCACACGCTTTAGTCTTCAAATTTCCATTATGAAATGAGATAAACTCACGAATATTTAACAATTAACTGATTTTCGTCTACAATCAAGTAAAAATACGTCCCCAGTATACTGCGACGTATTTTTCATACCAAATATTTTTCATATAAAATTCCAAGCAAAGTTACCCAACTTTTGACAAAAAATTACACTCATTAAGTCTAGATGCCTGATATGAACTGCTCAACACGTGTAAAAAGTTCTAAAGATTCCGTACCGACAATAAAATCGGGGGCTCATCGAATGTCGAAAGAAAATATTAACAATAAAACTTAGAAAAATGTGACTAGCAGAAGAATTTTCGTAGTCGCGGCTTTTCAGAGGAAATGTAAAGATGTCAAAATCTGCGAGAAATGCTGTATTTCAGTTTATTGCTGGGATAATGACTATTTGTGACTTATTTTTATCGAGTGTCACTGTAATTTACTAATTGTTCAGAAGGGCCCTGCAATTGTTCAGAAGGGCCCAGACAAAATACAGCCCTTTGCGAAAGTCATACCTTAAGGGTGAACCTGTTTGGGAAGCAAGGGCTACCTGTCTTGCCTATAGTGGATACGCCCATTTACAAACTTATGTAACCATACACAGACGTACGCAATTGTTAAGCAAATGGGTCCACACACCTTCGTGAGTTAAATCGGATTGTTCCAGCCCTTCCTTTTGATTTCCAAGAATTATATATTCGTGTACGTATATACATGCATACAGGGTGTCCTGTTACGAATGGATAAACCTGCAACTGTCGATAGGTCGGATCATGTCCTACTACATGCTGACATTTCAGTTTAGTAAAAGTCCCACGGTTTACGAGATTTTGTGCTTTGTGTTATTTTATTTAAAAAACCACCTGCCTTTAGTTTTTCGCATATCATTTCTACAAATGATATGAATTGACAATAACAAAGTCAGATGTTCGAATTGGTTTCTATGAAAATTCTACATAAGATCTTTTTTTCATAAAGTTTCCGTAACATTTGAGGTTAAAAAGAAAACTTTTCTAGATAAAACAAATAACCAAAACTATTTTTTTTAAATGGGTAAAAAAGTTGTCATTTGTAGAAATGGCACGCGGAAAACCAAAAGCAGATGATTTTCATCTCGAAAACCGTGGAACTTTTACTAAACTGAAATTCCAGCATTTAGTAGGACATGATCTGACCTATCGACGATAGCAGGATCATCCATTGATAACAGGATACCCTGTATATTTCGACGTGGCCATGAAGACTCACATGTACATATATAACATTGTATACGTGTACACACCGTACCTCCAGCATTTCGCCCTTTTCGTATAATTGCTTTGTTTATCGTCCCCAATCAGAACTCGGCAGCTCGGCCCTTGGCATTAGCATACACCCAAAGTACGCAGTCGCTCGTATTCCAGCGCAAAAAGCGTAGCGTATCAGCAAAAACGGCGTTAAATGCAGACGGCCCCTGCTTCATCGTTACAAATCTTTCGTTACATCGTTACACCGTGTAGTATCGAACTCGACCCTGGCGCTATCGGAGGATTAACATACCTTCTTTTTCTCGAATATACATGTAGCGTTTTGCATTCTTGTAAAAACAGATCAACGTGTTTTTGCATTATGGCAAATTTTTGGTTGTCTCTGACTTTCGTCGCACTATGGTAGTTGAGGTAATTTGGGAGACACGTGGGTTGATGCCACTTTATTAGCAGTAGTGAATGTGCTCTTACATATATATTGGGTATGCTTTGGGTATGATAGGTATGACTTTAAGGGGTTATCCCCACTTGCGATTTTGAAAAAATCGATTTTTTTTTATTGCATTTTTTTGAAGTATAAGTATCCGGGCCCATACTTCTGTATGGGCCCGGAATAGATGACTCTATGTAAGTTTACAAAAAAAAATATTTCCTTCGTGTAAACTGAAATTGAAACTTTAAACGCGTTTTTCTCAAAATGGCATTTCTGAAGTCGGTGACCAAGATTACTCGAACACTAATGAACCGATCTTCTTGAAATTTTGCAGGCTTATTTAATACATAAAAATGTAGTCTTTAATCGTTCGATTTTTTTTGTCGAAAAAAATGGCCGTTTTACAGCCAAAAACGGCCGTTTTTTTTCGTTAAAATCGAACCATTAACTTTGACTGACCGCTATTTTGTAAAAAATGAATATTTTTTAAAATCCTTCGATTAAAGACTAGTTTATACTTATATTTGACTAAATCCATTCGCATTTTTTTTCGGATGATCCACTTCGCCGCAATGTTGGTCACCGCAAACCGTGTAAATAAAAACATTATTTCATTGACGGCCATTTGCCACTAAACAATGTAATATTTTTCAATAAAAAAATTACTGAATGTTCTTCAAGATGTGTTCTTTAAGATGGTATATTGATCGATTAAAAAAGTTTTGTAGTTTTCTTTTAAAAAAATTCATGAACAAGGCCTTTTTTGCGCTACAAGTGGGGGTAACGCCTTAAACACGAAAAATCGTTCTGACTCTATTCAAAATATGCTCCATCGAAAGCTACAACCTTTGCCTAGCTTCCGGCCAATAAATGCATTCCACGCTGGTAGAAGTCTAGTGCTTACGGAGCGATCGAGTTGTGATGCCAATTTTTAATTTCCTCGTGAGAACTAAGCCGCCCTCCAGAAAAGGCCGCCATGTTGTAAAATGCCTCCAATTTGCGTGGTACCCAATTTCCTCGCTTTTGGACAATTCCCATGGCATTCAGGCGTAAGGAAATGCGGTGTTGGGTAACATTTGATGATGCTGCCGAAGCTTTCCAGAAAATCATGCTTTCCAGATAGTTGCAACCACTTTTTACACATGCTTACCGCTGGAGCATGGCTTTGTAAGCATCCGCAAGCAAACGATGGCTTTTAGCTGCACTCTTCTTTCAAACGAAATAATGCAGTGACACTTCCTGCAAATGACGTTTAGTCGGTACAAAAGTAGACATCTTTAAAACGATAACTAGAATAACTGTTTACACTTTAGTCAAATAGCATCAATTAGCTTTCACATCTGTGTATAGGTCTTTTTAATACAAGTATTTCCAACCTCAACATAATACTGCTAGTACGAAATACACCATCTTTAGAAAATCCGTAAAGTTATACTTGTATACTCAATATATATATATATATATATATATATATATATATATATATATATATATATATATATATATATATATATAGCGATCTCACAGAATGCCATGTCGCAATGCATACAAGCGAGAGAGAGAGAGAGAGAGAGAGAGAGAGAGAGGCCCTGTGGAGGAATCTCTCCCACTAATCCTCGTCCCCACCCCCCGCATTCGACGATTGCGCGAACGATCCTCCACCCTTCTCCAATAAAACTTCACTATACAGAGTATATATCCTTAGTCTCATATTCCCCGAGACCGCGCTCGCGATGCAAGAAGTAATTAACATTTTTATGCGGGGCTCGCCCCCGTGTTTGTATCGAGAGAAATTTATCATATTTCTCGGTTGTTTCATGGTGTATATGTCGCAGTGTAGCATGCCCAACTTGTACCAAGCAGTTCACTCATTAATTCTCCGGTTTTATTATAGTCATATAAGTTTTATACTGTATAAGAACAGAATATATATTCCGTACATATACTTGTATACATACATTATGTGCGTGTGTGTGTGTGCGCGTGTTTGTTGTACGTATGTATATATGTATATATACATATATTTGTATATACCGCTTGTGAATTAGAGATGTCAAGTAAATTTCCAACGACGTAGACAAACCACTGAGAATCAGTTTCAAATGACGCCATAATGTGTGATATGATTATTGCTGTAGCGTGTTCGAACGGGGTAGCTTTTGTATTCTATCCTAATAATGCTGTCGAAGAGTAATCCTGAACAATCACTACGAGCGAGCAACGTAAGGAAGAATCGACGGCAGCTGCAGTCGAAAATAAAAATCCGTCCAAATCCTTCAATGATACAGTAATTAATGCATTTATAACACGACAATCGTCAAGTCATCCTTCGATTTTATACGATACGAACAGCTGCGATTACTCGTTCTCGGAGTGGAAATTTATTGTATAGGGTTTTATGCGTCGATTGCCCTCAGGTGCTTTTATATATATATATATATATATATATATATATATATATATATATATATATATGTGTGTGTGTGTGTGTGTGTGTGTGTGTGTGTGTGTGTGTGTGTGTGTGTGTGTGTATATAAATATGTATATATAAATTCTACGACACTTCTATTATGAGTAGGATCTTTACTGAGTTCGAAAGTAAAATGTTGCCGCAGTATGTTCGATTCCAAGCATTTAGAAAAACATTTTCCTCTTTTCTCTCAACAATCCTGGTTTTTTAAAACCATTTTTATCTTCAGCCCCTCGTTGCTGATCAGCCTTGGATTATCGTTTACGTTCAATCGCGTTGAAATAAAAAGAATCAACGACTGTTAAAAATGACAGTTAATTCCGCAATTGTCGAGTTACATCGAACGGTCGATAGTTCCGCAAGGCGCACGGCGAGCCGTATACAGGCAATCATTGGTATTGAGGATGGATCGAGGTTGATTCGTCGCAACGGGCAGGTGATATCGAACATAATTAACCGATCAAATCGACGTGAGTCTCTCCATCACCAGAGCTAACCAGACATCCTCCTTTATTTTCTTATACGCGCGCTCATATTTTTTATTACCCGTAATTATAGCTCGGTAAATTTAAACGAAAGTGGCCAAATTACCGTGTGCACCAAGTCACGTTTGTGTCCAACCAGAGACTCGCTTGTCGTTTCGTCCTGCTTGGTTTTTGTTTTTTTTTTTTTTATTTTCGCCAAGCCTCGTATATTTATCGATGAAACGAGAATAAATTGATTCGTCAGGCGAATCGAACGGCTGCGGAACACCTATGCGGAGGACGGGAGAAAAGTTGAAGACCAACATCAACGTTGCAACTAGTCCATCTCCATAATAGGGATAAGGATTAGAGACGAATGAATCAAGCAAATGTTAATTTGGAAAGTACGGCAGAGCCGAGTATTCCAAGGAGTCGTAGGTGTACGCGCGCTTATACACACTCGAGTACAAACGTATGCGGTTAATGACGGAGGGCCGAGCATTAAAAAGACTTTATATGCCCATACGGACGATTTTACGAGAGTATTAGATAGTTAGGTGTATTAAAGGCTCACACGATGCGCCACAGTCTCTGCCTCTCCTCGTGAGTCATTCAACGGCCGGTAAATTTCAACAAAACCTTATGCTCACTATACGGCAGCAGCCATCAACGCATCAACCGATGCTCACTACGTTCGCCACGTCCCATTATACGCTACCATCATTATAGGCCTACGTTGAGTTATGTGCGTAAATACCGGATAGTCCCCGCGGGGGATGAACAATTTCCATGTCGTATACATACACTAATGTATATGTATATGTGTGTGTGTGTATATATATATATATATATATATATATATATATATATATATATATAATGTTTACGAAAAAATGTGCATGAGTGTCTTGAGGAAAAAGACACGTAACTACTCCTCTATACATCGCTGACTGCACAAATCCAACTCATTTCCCGCGATTGCAGCGATTAGGTTAAAGTCAATGGCAGCTTCGGTCCGGAAAAAACCGGTTGAAATTACACAGAGAGAAATCATTTGTTCGAATCAGCCACATGCGTCAGATTTGTCGTATTTTCGGCTGAAGCTACTCTCTATCAGAGTTGGGCGTAATTCTATTTATAAATACGAATACGAATTTATTCACATCGTGATTTTCATGTTAACATAAACACAAATTTATTCATACTTCACTTATTGTAAATACGAATACAAATAAATACAATAGTATTCACAAATATTCTGAACATACAAATAAATTCACAGAAAAAATTGTGAATATTCACAAAAAAATTGTAAATATAAAAAAATTCACATAATAAGTTGTGAATTTTTTTGTATTTAAGACAAATTAAAATCAAATTCACAATGATTAGATTAAAATTTACACCAAAAGTGAGTTCGTACGTATTTTCAGAGAAAACATTGCGTCGAGGCAAAGAAATTTTGTGCAAAAATTTCTTTGCCTCAACACAATGATTTTAATTTTCTTCGACTTGAGGGAATTCACAACTCATTTTGTGAATTTTTTCATATTTATAATGTAATATTTGAAACTCACAACTTTTTTGGCAAAAATTTCTTTGCCTCGACGCAATGTTTTCTCTCAAAATACGCATGAATTCACTTTTGGTGTAAATTTTCATGTAATCATTGTGAATTTGATTTTAATTTGTCTTAAATACGAAAAAATTCACAACTTATTTTGTGAATCTTTTTGTATTTACAATTTTTTGTGAATACATTTGCATTCACACTTTTTGTGAATATTGACAATTTTTTCTGTGAATTTATTTGTATGTTCAGAATATTTATGAATACAATTGTATTTGTATGCATGCATGTGAATACAGATAAATTCGTATTCACACTTGTGAATACGAATTTATTTGTATTCGTATTTACAATATGTGAAGTATGAATAAATTTGTATTTATATTCACATAAAAATCACGATGTGAATAAATTCGTATTTGTATTTATAAATAGAATTACGCCCAACTCTGCTCTTTATTCACTTCTACCACAATGTTTATTGGACTTCAAGACCAAATGGTTATGTGTGAGGAATAAAAAATTTTTGATGGGTTTATATTTACTTAATGAATACACTTTCGAAATACATTTATGTATTTATTATATATTTACTTTTTTTGCCAAAAAACGGTGAAAAAATACGTTTTTTTTTCAAGTAATGTCCGCCATTTTGTTATTTTTGCATATATAAAAAATCGTACGATATGCGCTATAGCCTTTAACATACTGAATCTAAAGCCGTTTGATTTTTTGTTCCGGATGATTAATCTCCGAGATTTCATCAACAGAGAGACCTACCATTTTCTTACGACATTTTTTTAACCATCATTTTCGTCTATAAATAGGGACTTAAATAAATAAATAAATAAAAATTAAATGTATTCATTAAGTGTATTCATTAGGGGTAACATTTTTTATATCAATATTTATAATATAAACCTATCAAAAAAATTAATGAAAATAGCCTTTTTTATCCCCTCAAATCTATTTCCCAACATTCTTATCGATGCCAAGTCCGCTGATGACGAATTTTCCAGGCAGAACTCGATCGGACCAAAACTTTTTGTTCGACACTGATGTGTAGACGAAATTCGCTCTCTTGGGATGAGTAAGGGATGGGGAAGAATGGGAGGTGAAAATTCGTGACCACTCAATAATTTTCCATCGAATAAGACCGTGCTCAATCCATTCAGGGGAAAATTGCTGATTTTCGTGATTTTTTTTAGGAAAGATTCCTCTACCATTTTTGAGACTTAGGGTATGTTTGTATTACTACTTTTGGTTGTTAGATGTTATTTTATTTATTAATCTTTAAAAATGGCGGAGGCATGGCACGGTCTTCTAAACAGCATTTTCAAAAGTGGCGTGTCGTATAGCTAAAAAACGAATCAACCGATTGTAATGAAATTTTGTATAAATCTTTCTATCCTTATCGTCTAAAACATGGCCCTAAATGTTATTGAAAATAAAAAAAAAACTTTTTTAAATTGTGAAATGTAGCAATTTTATCGGAAAAATCCTTTTTTTGTTTCAAAGCGTACCATTTCATTGATTTTAAACATTTCTTTCTTTTTCTTGGTTCATATTCTACGTATGAGTATTAATGCAAATAAAAATCTTCATTAGTTTTTTTCAGATTAATCCCGCTGACGCTACAAGTCACGCCGTCTGACAACATCCGCCGTAACCCGTTGAGAAGACCGTCAGTTGTCATCAGTTGAAACATTCAGTCGAAGTAAACGTATAATTTCTTTAAATATCAAAGGATGTTCCAGTACGCTGAGATCCGAACAATTTCGTTCGATCTCTAAAAAAACCATCGCACTGTCATCGTTCACAGCAAGAAAACAATATTGTACGTATTCAACGTACGGTGGGAAGCCCGCTACAAAACTTTCGATCAAGATGTCAATAATCTTCATTGATTCGAACGTGAAAAATTGTTGGAAAAATCGTAAGATTTTTGCACGAACCAACTATTCAGTTGCAGATCTATGGCCGCCGAATTACTCGGTGAAAAATGTTTTTTATTTCAGATTCTTGCTTTTCTTTTTAAATCTCTCTTTAAAAATTGTTTTTAAAACTTTTCGAAAAACCTTTCGATTTTTGCACGAAGTATTTAGTTGCAGATCCATGGTCGCAGAATTACTTGGTGAAACAATGTTTTTTTTCCATCGTAGTTTTGGTCCTTTTCAGTATAGTTTTGGCCCTTGAATACGAAAAGAGATAGGAGCGCGGGCTACAATATATTAATGTCTCGTCCCTCTCCTGGTTCTTTTTCCTCTGCTCTTCTCGCCGGGCGCATATTATACTTCGGATACTGTGAGATAGGACCAGGTGTGACTGGCACACCGCGAACGAAGGGCCTGAAACACACCAAAGGGCAGAGGGAAAACTGCGAGAGGGCGGTACAGATGATATAGAACAAGCAGCCGCACACGATAGATTTACAGCTAATCATTTTACACGCCTATTTCTGAGCTCTTCGTACATCCATCCCCCCTCCCTTTCCCTAGGTTTCATGATATATTGGGAGCGTTAACGTGTTGCGTTCCATGAAATATATATCGGGCCCTGCTCGCACGAGCCAATATCAAAATGATCCTGTAACCCTCATCGTAGCAGTTCTCCCGTTATCGGACATATGTATATATATAAATATACATGGTGATTGGAAATTCGACCTATTTCTTGAGAAGGGGCGTTTGGAACAAATTAACCCCTGTCAACTAGGGGTCGAAAATGCGTGGTTTACGATTTATGATGGTTTTAAGATGTTTTTCGAAATTTTCAGACCTGCTACAAAAAATTGCAAAAAACTAGAAAATTTTTCTGGAAGCTGATAAATGAAGAATGACTTTTAGAAAATCCATGCCCAAAATTCCCATCATGTGAGAAAAAAATATCTCGAATGGCAAAAATTATTTCTTTGTACATTTGAAAAAGATCGATGACATTACGAACTCAAAAGTTGATAACATTTGTATCTTTGTAGAAAGCTCATAAAATAGGGAACTTATTTCCGTAATTTGTATGCCAAGTGTCCTACTTTTTTCGAATAAATCTCGTCGATTTTTGAAAAATTTGCAACAAAATAATAATTCTTGCAACGTAAGATCTTTAATTTCTGAGATTACATTCATTTCGGGCATGAGTTTTTTTAAGTGCGAAGTTTTTCTGAAAGTTCATTAGCTTTCAGAAAAATATTCACTGAGTGCCCAGAATAAAGTCGTTTTTTTACAATTGTTTGTTTTTGGTAACAAGTTTGAACATTACTAGAACATCTTAAAACCACTATAAGTCGGAAACCACTAATTTTCCGACAGAAAATATGTAAAAAGTCACGAGAGACTTTTTTAAGCGATTTATATTTTTTTAAGATGAGAATTTTTCTTTTAAGGCCCACATATTTTCTATATCGATTAATTGCGTTTGGAGAATTCAACGTACAGAATGCGATGGGATCTATCAAGAATCAAATTGGATTCCAATGGGAAATCCAATGCATAGGGATCCAATGCGATGACTCATTGGATCCCTATCAGGAAGTGGGACAAAAATGGGAACCCAATTGGATCCCGATGTCAATTTCTGTTCCATCAGTGGCGGTCAGAAAAATTACTATTTGAGAGTACATAACCGTCCTCAAATGTAAATTTAAAAAAAAGTAAATAAAAGTGAAATAACACTGAGAAACATTGTCATCAAAAATACTTTCACACCCTAATACATTTTTTTTAAATTCGTTCTCACTGGCCTGACAGTTCGCCTCTTGTCTAAAAATGTCGCCTGACAGTTCGCCTCCTGTCTAAAAATGTCGCCTGACGGTTCGCCTCCTGTCATCCCAACAAGACTCAAAAATAAATTGCAAAAATGAGAAAAGACCGAATGAAGAAGTCTCTCAACGTGTTCATTGACAAGCCACAGTACAGTTGGGCAGTTTGAGGCAAGGGACCGAAGGAACCAACCTTTCGGGGAACTCGTTCGTGTACATGCTATTTAAAAATGCGGGAGGAATCAGGTCGAAACAAATAAAGAAAAAATCATTCGCGAGAGAGAACAAATAAAATAAAGACGAGAGGAGGAAAAAACGTTCGAGAACGGCAAAGAGTCTTCTTCGCGCTCCGATATCTCTCGGGTCTTTTGCGGATTGTGCTCTCTGTCTCTCTCGTGGTCAAGACGGCGGCGCATCGAACGCATGAAAGTTGAGCTGCCTTTGAGAGTGCCTACGTGCTTGCTTATTTGTTTATATATACAGGGTGTTCTCTTATGAATCGATAATCCTGCAACTGGCTTAGGTCGGATCATGTCCTACTATATGCTGCAATTTCAGTTTAGTGAAAGTCCCACGGTTTTCGGGATGAAAATCATCTGCTTCTGGTTTTTCGCATGCCATTTCTACAAATAACTTTTTTGACCCGGTTAAAAAAAATACTCTTGGTTATTTGTTTTATCTAGAAAAGTCTTCTTTATAACCTTCAATGTTCATGCGGGATATACAGCTGCAACGATAAAAAAATTGATTTCTTTTTTTTTAACTATAGCACTATATATGTAGAATATTTTCCCAAAGTTTCAAAGCGAAATTCAAAAAACTTCAAACGTCACGGCCCGTCAACGCCGTGCCTCACCGCTCAGATTCGGAGCGGGCGTGAACTTCAAACGCGTGTTTCTCAAAACTGCATTATCGAAATTGGCCTGCAGAATTACTCAAAAACCATTAAGCCGATTTAGTTGAAACTTGGTAGAAATATTGATAATATTGGTACCTTCTACTTGACGAAAATTGTTTTCGAAAAATTGGAAAAACACTACTTTTTTAATCCACACTTTACAGAAATGTTGCGTGAAATGTTGATTTTTTTTTGTAAATGCGTGCCATTTCCCAAATTTGCATTTTCTTCATTCTAATTACCGTCACAAAGAAACTATACACGTTCTAACTGAAAAAAGAATGTTTGAACTTTTTTGCAAATCAAAGTCTACGGGAAGCTAGACTGTACGCCGATTCGCAACTCCCGCGGCGACCTTGCTGTAACACTCTGCCACAGCTCCGACATTTTGATGATGAATTAATTTAAAAAAATGTTTCGCATACTTAAATATACTATTAATGCATACCTTAAGTTTGATAATTGTAGAATAATTATTTCTTAGTTTAAAAAATCCCTAAATATTGATTATTTTCTTCCTGTCGTATATCCCGCCTTAAGGAAACTTTATGAAAAAAGATTTCATGCAGAATTTTCATACAATTCAATTCGAACTTCTGACATATTGTGCCAAATGCTTAAAAAAGTTGCTTAGTTATTGTCGATTCATATCATTTGTAGAAATGGCATGCGGAAAACCAAAAGCAGATCATTTTTTTTCAAAAAATAACAAACCCCAACATTTCGAAAACCGTGAGACTTTTACTAAACTGCAATTCCAGCATATAGTAGGACATGATCTGACCTATCGACAGTTTCAGGGTTATTCATTCATAACAGGACACCCTATATATATATATATATATATATGTATATGTATATGTGTATACACACACACACACACATGTGAGTATGAAGAGTAAAAAGACTCAATCCGTACAATTTGTGGCTCCAAGTAGTGAAAGTTACGTCCATTTGGTACTGAGCAGGCAAGATGTTCTTTTCCGCCGGTGGGTAGTCCCTCCGACTACTAGTTTCTGGCTGCCGGAGTTACGCTCTCGCGGTAGTCACCTCGCGTTTCGCGATCCTTCTCGCAAAATCCTTTCGCGTATGTATATACCTGTCCGATATCTCGAGCACCGAAGAAACCCATCGAACCGTGACGTGCTTGCTTCGACACTCGAGACACGCGTTCGCCCCATCGAAATTCTTTTTCTCCCTTTTCTTCGTTTCGCTCGTGATATTCGTTTTTCTTTGTCAAGTTTTTTTTTCGCGGTTTTTTTATTGTTTAAATTTTTTCGCGCTCGAGGGAAGGAATTTTTTCGTGAAATCGACTGGCTCTTGAGAACGACGAGGGAACCGCGGTGGATACTTCCTGGCGAGGTATTCGTAACGGCTTCCAAACAGTTGGTATCGATTTTTCTTTTGTTCCGGGGAACTGCTGAGGGGCAAATTTTAATTGAGCAACAAAAAGTACGTAAATGAGCGAGGGTCGGCCGCGAAAGAAGAATAGTTGGATGGGATGGAAATAAGTATAGGAGCCAGGATTTGTTTTCGCTTTTTATTGTTCGTCATTCGGCATCGTCACGATTTATTGTGATATCGCTCTCGGTTTGATCAGAATATCGAAATCGGTGGGAATATTTTTAAAAATATTTTTGACATTTAATAATTATATAGGTAAAGGCACCAAAGAGTGCGCGCCTTAATAAAATTGTTTTATTTTTTTTTGTGGTGGCAACACCACCTAAGCTGTCAGTGGCTACGTCATGTCAAGGTGTTGGACAACAACTCGCTTCGTTAAGGTATTTGTTTCCAATTTTATGATTAATAATAGATTTTCGATGTGTTTGATCTTATTTTATAACAATTTTGAACACGTTTCGTAAGGTTTGCGATTAACTTGAAACTTTGTATTGCTGCTCCTAGACACACTCAATTAAATTTCAGCGTTTTTCGGAGTACAATAATTGTGTTGAGGCGTTACTTCTGAGTAGAGAAAACAATTGTGGGTTTTTTTTAATGGCTGGAATTATGTATAAACATTACAAGAATGATATACAAAAAGAATTATACGCGAAAAATGTTGATAAAATGTTGAGACCTCATTTTTCGAAGCCCCTGAGTGCTCCGAAACGCATGAAACAGCCTAGAGCCTAGACGGTGGTAGTACCGCTTTCGAGTCGTTTAGTCCAGTCGTTGTACAAAAACTATACAACGACCTAACAGAAGACCTACTATCAAAATCCCTCCGTGGGTTTGTTTGGGTTACTACACGCAGAATTCAAATGAGAGCCTCAATTCCTAAATAGCTGATAGCTCCGAAATCAGTTTTGAAACTTTAAACTCGTATATCTCAAAACCACGTTTTTTAAATTGGGAGGACGCATAATTCGGGCAATTTTCATCTGAACGACTTGAAATTTTACCTGTAGATTCTGAAATAGATTCTCAAAAGAAGTACACACGATTGTGACGATTAATTAACAATTCTCGTTTTTATAAACAAATTGGAACCGATTTCGTAGCGAAAAAAATTCTTCATAATGATGCCATTTTGCGAAAAAAATCATATTTTTCAATCACCCTATGTACTTATTTAAAACTAATGTAAATGACTACATTTTTTTCCGTTCTGTGTGCTAATTTCTAAAAGTTCTGCGTCCTCCTGCGGAGCGCCCAGAAACGCTCTTAGTGACGCTACAACTGAGCCGCCACTTTGAATTGTTCTTCTTCTCTTATACATCAACTTGTATTAAATAAACGCTCTGAACCTCACTTTGATTGCTTATTTAGTAGTTCAAAAAAAATTCCAAAAAACTCATTTTTCAAAAGTCTCCTTTTTGGGTGGGCTACATAGATGTAGGTCACTACTAATAAAGAATGATAGTCTCTTTAAGTTTGTTTGAGGTTTCACGATTTCATCATATTATTATGAAACCCTCTTCCATAATATCAATTGTTACGTGATCCTGAAGTGATAAAAATCGAAAAAGGAATCGTTCGCTTTTCGGGCAGGGTCCCGATTCGACACATTTACCTCATTTTAATGCCACAGTCATCGCGATTCATATCATAGTTATGGCGATTTATATTAGGTGCAGTAAAAAGAAATCCATTATTTTTGCCATTAAAGGAAGGCAAAAATAATGGATTTCTTTTCACTACACCTAATATATCGTATCAATAAAATGTATCTTTTTCGAAAATACATTTAGATAACATTTTTTTCAATTTTTATATCGTATAAATAAAGTTGATCAATATGTCTTCGTAGTTTAGTGAACAAGCCGTAATGCAGAGTTGAATAACTTGCAACGGGTCGAGGGAAAATTACATTATAATTTGTTTTTCCCCAACAATTCTTAACGCTCATTTCAATACCGGCTCAAATATCGAAGCATTTTCACGCTTTTATTCACGACTTTCTCGAATTAATAATCGATTATAGGTCAAAGTGTCCGTGAACGAGAAGTTACGTGATTCCCTGCATTTATTCGTGATTTTTATACCTGAAAGTTAACTCAAACGAAAGGGCGAATCACTATTGCACAATAAATCAATATTAAATTAGATATTAACGCGATGCATCCACGTCCATTGGAGTTGAAATCCAAAAGCTCATTAGACTTTTTCCGGCTCTTCTCTATGGGCAATGAAACATTACGCAGAGTAAAATTTATTTCGAGAATTCGTCACGCTGCTTTTTTGCTCTCGTTCTGAGATACCTTACCGTGTAACACTTAGGTCTTCGGTTAATCTATATATATATATATATATATATATATATATATATATATATATATATATATATATATATAATCCTCAGTATTAGTCCTCGATCTCACAGTACATTTAACGCGCGAGTCTCACCTATCATCATACTTTAACTTGATATCCGGTGATTTGCTCGTACGTGCTCGTATAAAAGCACCCGGCGCTCACGCCGCGCGATCTCGCGGGGAATCTCATCCGGGTAAATCGATCCTTCTTTTCTTATTATCTCGCGCGCATAGTTGTACGAGCGCAAATTTGGCAAAAACCGCGTGACGAAACGAGCCCAGCTTCCTCATATTTTCTTGCTTTGCCTCACCGGCAAATTTACGTAATACGAAACACTGCAAGATCGTGTGTGTGTGTTTTGAAACACGCGAGCACAAACGATTTTTCACAAGCGCTTATTGGCGTAGCGAGAAATTTTTCCGGGGGAGGGGGTGAGGCTAACAGGCTGGCTTGACAAAAAAGTTTTGTTCGCCATCATCTTCTTTTGAATAAAATTTATATGATAGTCAATAATAACGTAACGCACTTAAAATATGAAGCTTCAATCGCGCGTTCATGATAACGTTAAGGGATCATCACAGTGTAACATTTTCAAGAAATCGATTCTTTTTGTTGCATTATCTGATAGTGTAGACGGTTATAAATGTGGACCTGGCAGCGCCGATTGATCGTAAGTGGATAGTTTATATGAATATTTCGCACGCGAAACTTTAAACGCGTTTTTCTCGAAACGTTGTTTTTCAAAGCGGTGTACACTCTCGAAGGAAGGAAGAGAAATAACGCAAAATTGTCGAAAAAATAGGCTAAATGCGAGACTTTTTTTTCAAAACGCCGCCATTTTGTCAATTTTGATTTTAAAAACCTCCATGGCAAGATAGCGGCTTTCATACTGATTGATAATCTTTTTACCAAGTTTGTTTCAGATAATATTTACGGCCGCAACAGTTGTTCTCGTTCGCCACGTAGGATTTTTTTGTCATTTTCATTTTTGACGGAATTGCGACCGTTTTAATTTAACATTCGTTTTTCGTTCGCAATTTCCGACGATTTTGGATTGCATACACATTGCATAAAAAAGCAATGGTTTAATCAAATGCAAAACCCCTTACGTGGCGAACGAGAAAAACTATCGAAGCATATTGTATCCAAATTTGGACAAAATCGGACAAGCCGTTTTCGAGATACATCTGGCACCGACTTTGAAAACTATGTTTCGAGATAATCGCGTTTGAATCGCTTCCAGTCAACGAATTTATTCAAAAAAATGCCTAAACATACCTCGATGTACATATTTTCCAATAAAAAAAACCCTGATCCAATCGAAACATTAGTTTTTTAGATAAAAATTCCCGAAGTTTACCTGTTTTTCTCGCCGTTTACTCAGGTACCTCCCCTTAAGGCGTTACCCCCACTTGTAGCGCAAAAAAGGCCTTTTTCATGAATTTTTTTAAAGAAAACTACAAAACTTTTTTAATCGATCAATATACCATCTTAAAGAACACATCTTGAAGAACTTTCAGTAATTTTTTTATTGAAAAATATTACATTGTTTAGTGGCAAATGGCCGTCAGTGAAATAATGTTTTTATATACACGGTTTGCGGTGACCAACATTGCGGCGAAGTGGATCATCTGAAAAAAAAATGCGGATGGATTTAGTCAAATATAAGTATAAACTAGTCTTTAATCGAAGGATTTTTAAAAATATTCATTTTTCACAAAATGGCGGACAGTCAAAGTTAATGGTTCGATTTTAACGAAAAAAACGGCCGTTTTTGGCTATAAAACGGCCATTTTTTTCGAAAAAAAAATCGAACGATTGTAGACTATATTTTTATGTATTAAATAAGCCTGCAAAATTTCAAGAAGATCGGTTCATTAGTGTTCGAGTAATCTTGGTCACCGACTTCAGAAATGCCATTTTGAGAAAAACGCGTTTAAAGTTTCAATTTCAGTTTACACGAAGAAAATATTTTTTTTTGTAAACTTACATAGAGTCATCTATTCCGGGCCCATATAGAAGTATGGGCCCGGATACTTATACTTCAAAAAAATGCAATAAGAAAAAATCGATTTTTTCAAAATGGCAAGTGGGGGTAACCCCTTAATTATTTCGGATCGATTTTTTTCTAGGAGGGCACCGGCGTTGGGCGCGCATTGCCCCCCGCCCACTTCTGGCTACGCCAATGTAAGCGCCCTTTTATCCTCGTTGTCGTAACCGGCGCCTTATGTGGCGCTATCGTCGGCTATATACCCTAGATGAATAACATTATGCGTAAGTGTGTGTTTTTTTTATTATTTGCGCTTATATGCGTACAAAAGTGAGGCCAGAATGCAAAAATGACCTCGCCTGCTCAACGAGCGATGCACGTAATAATTAACTTCATTAATTTTTATTTCTTCGTAAAATAGCCTGTGAGGTACGTGTGTATGCATAAAAGCGATGAATGTAGATACACACGGACATACATATGTGTATGAGTGTGTGTGCGTATGTGTGTAACAGGTATTATGAGCCACAGTGGCAGTTGCGAATAGATCCGTCCGGTATCACAGTTGCTTGCGTATACAAACACAAGAGCGCCAATCTCGTACGCAATTATTTCGCAGATTATTTTTATCTTCCTCCACCGTGTACGGGTCTCGACGGAAATGAATGAAGCCGCGGGAAGCTTCTTGAAAATCGGCGTACGCACTCAGGGGTCGTAGATCGAAGCAGCGATCTTTCTCGACAAATCCCTTGTTGCGTCGAAGAACCGCCTCGCGTAGGCAGTGATTGGTCTACTTGCTCGGGATGTCCACATCTGCGGTATTTTAGGAACGTATATGCGGAATCGCTGATGAAACGAGACAAAAAAACAACTGGGAACGCTGTGACGCAAACGCCGTCCTGCTATGACGGAAATGGTAGAGCAACTGACGCAAAAGTAACTTCGAAGTGTGCGGCGAAGCACATGGTGGAAGAAAAGTTATAGGTAAAAGAGAGTATGGCGAAACTAATGGTAGTTTATTGGAAGGGCAAACCATAAGGATTTAATGAAAGTGGAGGGAGAACGGAAAATAAAACAAAATCGAAGTTTCAACTGGATGTGTGCGATGTATCCTAAAAATGAACTATGCATAGTGAAAAAATGAATTATGCATAGTTAAAAAATGAACTATGCATAGTTAAAAAATGAAGTATGCACAGTTAAAAAATGAACTATGCATAGTAAAAAAATGAACTATGCATAGTTAAAAAATGAAGTATGCACAGTTAAAAAATGAACTATGCGTAGTAAAAAAATGAACTATGCATAGTTAATTTTTGTGGTAAATAGGAAAAAAATAGTGATATATCGTGAAGATGAACTATGCATAATCTCAAATGTATAAATATCCTATGATATATCCTAAAAATAAACTATGCATTGTTAATTTTTTTGATAATAGACTCAAAGGATACGAAACATGTCCTAAATAATATTTATTCTAAAAATTAACTATGCATAGTCTCGGCTATGTATATAGTTGCGACTATGCATTTTTAGGATATATATTTTTCAGGATATATTTATTATCCTCATAAATAAATTTAAGGATTCATTCATTAGCATGTACTTTTGACTGGGTATGTGAGATGTGTTTTAAAAACGAACGGTGCATGGTCGTAACACTATGGGTAGTTCATTTTTAGGATATATTACACACACCTAGTCAAGAGTTTGATTTTATTTGATTTTCAGAACGTTGCCTTTCGACATACATCTGGAAAACTTCAGACGTTGTTCGTTTTTTTGATAAATAGATAAAATAGTGATATGTCTTAAAAATGAACTATGCAGAGTCTTAGCTATCTATATAGCTGAGACTATGCATAGGTAATTTCGCCTACGATATATTGGAGGTCATAGGACTGTGCCTCAGCTATTGATATAGCTGACACTATGCATAGTTCATTTTCTGGATATATTTATTATGGTAATGAATACATTTTGGGATTTATTTATTAGCATATACTTTTGATTGGGTATGTGTGATGAGTTCTAAAAACGAACTATGCATGGTCGCTGAGACTATGCATAGTTCATTTTTAGGACACATCGCACATACCTAGTCAAAAGTTTGATTTCATTTGATTTTCAGAATGGTGCTATTCGACATAAATCTGGAAAAGTTCAGACGTATTGAAAATATTATGAATATTGATTTTGAATAACGATGATGCTAAAAAGTAATGAAGAAAATTGTTTCAACAAATGTTCAACAAATAGGCACTTTTATTTTTTTCTTCGTACAAACGGAATGGTTGATTTGCGCCTACACTCATGATTAAAAAAATATATTATTCCGATTGTTTTAAAATTGCTCCGCTCGAATTTTCTAAGACTGTATTGAAAAAAAAGTTCGGTCGATGAATCAGAAGCTTGAAGTTACGTGAAAGCAGTTCTGCCACGAAGTATTTTCCCATGGGCGTCTGTTTTAAGGTATTCCCTTCACGTACCCGAATATTTAAAAATTAACTGATTTTCGTATACAACAAAGTGAAAATAAGTCCCAGTATACTGTCAAAATTTCAAGCCATCTTACAGAACTTTTAACGAAAAATGACGATTCTAAAAATCGTCTCATTTATATGCCACTTTATGGAGATGACACGGTGGCCAAATTTCTTTTTGATAATTTATACACTAACTCTAGACGTCTGATATAGACTGCTCTACGCGTGTAAAAAATTCTAAAGAGTCCGTAATGACGATAAAAACAGGGGGTCACGGAATGTTTGGAGAAAATATTAATGATAAAACTTGGAAAAATGTGACTAACAGAATAATTTTCGTAGTCGCGACTTTTCAGAGAAAATGTAAAAATGTCTGAATCTATTAAATTCGCGCGAATTTTTTTATTCCAGTTTATCGTTGGGTATAATAATTGACTGTAAGTTATTTTTCGTTAAGCGCCACTGTAATTTATCGATGGTTCAGAAGGGCCTTGTTATGCCCCCACAAAATACGGCCCTCCGCAACAGAAATTTCTTAACTACTAGATGAACGAAAATTGCAGTTTGCAATAAATAAGTAAGTAATTCATATGTTGAATTGAATATTCTTTTCTCATTTTTTTTTGGTTCGACACTCGAATTTCTAGGTGTTTGCTAGTTTCGATGTTTTTATCTTCGACGCCTTGTGTGCATGAACACGCCATACACGTGTGAAGATAATATTTACAGGGTGTCCTGTTATGAATGGACAATCCTGCAATTGTCGATGGGTCAGATCGTGTCGTACTATATGCTGGAATTTCAGTTTAGTAAAAGTCCCACGCTTTTCGAGATAAAAATTATCTGCTTTTGGCTTTTTGCATGGCATTTCTACAAATGACAACTTTTGTTTTGACCCGGTTGTTTTTAAAATACTCTTGGTTACTTGTTTTATCTAGAGAAATCTTCTTTTTATCCTTAAGGGGCTATACCAGTGTGACACTAAAAAAACGATTTTTTTTCTGTCTTTTTCGACAGTTTATACTTTCACAAAGTATAGCTGATTAGCAGTTTTTATGGTAAATATCATTTTATCTTGCAAAAATCGATAGTTAAATCTTCAAACGCGTTTTTCTCGAAATGAGATTTTTCAAATTTGCTGACATTGCAACTCAAAGAGCAATTATTCGATTGACTTGAAATTTGAACTGAGTACTCTTGAATATATTTACTCTACCATGACGTAGGATATTTTTGATTGGTTGAAAATTGACGATTTGGCATTGAAAAAACGACCATTTTATAGGCAAGAAAACAGACTTTTTTTCATAACTACGCCATTTTGTTAGATTTTGATATTTTTCGAAAATCCCACGTCATTGTATAGGAAATACCTTCCAGTTCAACATTTTTTCCTTTTTCGGTTTCAGCTACTCAATCGGCCGGAATCATATCAGCAGTGGAGGAACTTTTTTTTAGGCGCCTCCGAAGGCAGCGCATAAGTCGCTTGGATCTCAATATTTTTCTATGAAAAAATTATGTAATATAGGTCAATCATAGCCAAATATATTCTTAATTTTCCGAAACATTTAATTGAGTACTTTTCTTCCAAAAAATTCCCGGAAATCACCCAAATTTTCAGCGTTCACACTGGTATAGCCCCTTAAATGTTATGGAAACTTTATGAAAAAAGATCTTATGCAGAATTTTCATACAAACCAATTCGAACATCTGACTTTGATAGCCTGCGGTGTAAAAAAAGTACTACGCATATCGTGCCAATTACTTTAAAACGTTGCCGAGTTGTTGTCGATTCGTATCATTTGTAGACATTGCATGAGAAAAACCAGAAGCAGATGACGTGTTTTTAAAAAAATAACATAAAGCCCAAAATCTCGAAAACCGTGGGTCTTTTACTAAACTGAAATTTCAGCATGTAGTGGTACATGATCTGACGAATCGACAGTTGCAGGATCATCCATTCATAACAGGACACCCTGTATGTATAATATGAAAGGTATATACGTATACCCACGTGTATGTTTTTCGAGGCCCATTGCATTAAAGGCTTGCGCGATGTCTGCAGCGCTATAAAAGAACATCGCTTAATCTGTTCGCCAGGAGCACACTAGTCTGACTTTTCTGAGCTTCTGGCGTAATTAAAAGTTCGCGCATCAAGAACTCCCGGTGGTATAGACAGCATAGAGCAGCTATACGACCAAAGATAAGCCTGTATTTGTATATGCATAGAGGCGTTCGAGTCGTACTCGAGAATTTACGAGATATATAGGCGTATCGACTGTTCAAAGTCAGAGGGGCGGATGTCGCAACGTTTCACACTTGAAAGCGTGCAAGATGATTTCGCTACTGCCTCTTAGGCAGTCGATCTATCGAGTGTGTGGATATACATTATGCATCTGTGTTGCGCGTTAATAGCGCCCTCTGTGCGCTCTTCACTGTACCATTATAATGCTCGTACGTCCACCAGGCGGCATTGTTTTTTTTTTCTATTTTTTTTTTCGTATAATCCGGAGACTTTTATATTTTACGGTTTGTATATGCAAAAACGTATTGTGACGTTCGGCGTGTGAAATATCCACGACCAGATAACCCACGCGGTAACACAAACGTTTTTCTCAGCGTCGCAACATTATCGCGCTCGTCGTGATATTTTATAGCTATGCAGCAGACAGAAACGAGAATTACGGATCCTCTTTCCGCTTGCGCACCATTTTCCCTCGGGCCTTCCTGGCGCTTTTAGTAGCGATCATTTTGACGGGGTCCTCTACTTTCTCGGGTCGAAAAAATCGATTTTTTTTTTCATCAATCACATCTACAACATGTGTAGAAAATGTGTGCCAAAGGATTTTTCGATATTCGAAGTGGTTCACAAGTATAAATCACATGTGCGAACTTTCAAACGCGTTTTTCTCGAAACACCATTTTTCGAAACGGTGACCACGATGTTTCAGAAACTACTGCACCGATCTTGTTCAAATTTATACAGCATCTTTAATATGTTATAAGCCAGCGATAGGATTATCATGATTGCTTCGATAGTTTTTTTTGTACGCGCGAAAAACTTAAGAAAAAATGAGTAAAAAATAGAATGTAATTTTCAAAAGTGTATAAAAAAGTCAATTTTTGTAATTTAGAATTTACTCTAGTTCAATCGCTAGTCTTAAATATGAAGATTAAAATGCCGTTTGGTTTTTTGATTTCGGATAAGCAAAACAGCCGCAATCTTGGTCACCGTCAAGCACCTCTTTTACTTGCTTCCTGTCGGCCACTATAACGTTTATTCTATTATATATTTTGACTTCAAAAAAATTGTAAAGCTTATTTAAATGTTAATAAAGATTATGTAAAAACAATGAGATTGATTATTTCGATGCTTTGCCCGTAAAAAATTATTGAAAAAGCCGTTAAAAAACAGCCGACCAACTAGAGGACCCCGTTAAGGAACGGAAAAGTGCGATGGTTGTCTGAGAATTGGATCAGGAATTGGGATGTCACGTCGAAATGCGTCGATATAAAAGGTGGCCGGAAAAGTGAAGTCCAAAAGAAAAATTTACACCCTCGGGTATGTTCGGTAATCTTTTTTTAGTTTTCGAGAAAAAAGCATTATATTTTTTTTCCGAGTTTGCGGGCAGCGTAGTTTTTTATTTTATTTTTCTTTTGTTTTTTCTGTCTTTTTTTCTTTCCTCGCGTTTTTTTAACTTGCGTTATCGTTGTGGAGTGCACTGTTGAGGACACCACTGTGACGGGTAAAAACAATTTTTTTTTGCATTTTCTCAACGTATACATATTCAAGAATATGTGAAAACGTGTCAAGTTATAGGATCGAAAATTGACCAAGTCACGGACGATTTAGTGCGAGCAGGTAGCACAACGATTTACGCATGCTAAAACTTATAAACGCGTTTTTTCTCGAAACGACTTTTCTCGCCCTGGCCGTAATCATAACTCAGCTATAAATGTCCGATTTTCAATTTTTTTAAAATCCGTAATTGTAGTAGCTTTCGTTGTACGTAGCCGTTTTTTTAATTTAGTATTTTTTAAGCCCCCGAATATAAGTAAAAATTTCGCCAATATTATATATTTTCTTTGAACACCCGCCATTTAGTGAAATTTTGTTTATTTTGGATAACGGCTACGTACAACGAGAGTTCCATTTGTATAGATTATGAAACTTTTTTATTTTTCATTTTTCAGACCAACCATGGTCAAGTTATCGATCCGGCCGTTGGACCACATTGTTCATACACAGGCTCTATTATACCTCAATAACGATGTTAATTTTTTAATTTTATTCTTTTTTAAATAAAAAATTACACGAAATAAGTTCAATGTATGCTTGATGACATACCTTTTTGCCAAATCCCAAATAAATAATCTAGTAGACCAAGAAAAATCGGAAAACCCCGCCTTTTTAGCCCGTCACAGTGGAGTCCTCCTTTAAGCAATAAATGAACAAACAACTGAAGACTAACCTAAATGCCTTAGATTTTGATCGAAAGTTAAAAAAATACGCTTAATCGTTTTATCATTACCCACGCAATAATAACATGATTGTAAAACATAAATTGTAAAAACGGGTAATAATAACAACATAAATATATCAATAAAATAATTCTTTTATAATTATACGCTGTGTTATTTCTGTGTTTTTATTGCTCTTTGGAACTCAAACAAACCCAAACATATATTTTCCCTGACAACTTGTTTTTGTGGCTAAGAGAACGATATTGTGAAATTTAATGGTAAAAATTAAGATAATTTGCAATAAGCACTCAGGTAAAGTGACACTATATGAGTTATCATATAGTGTTCCAGTCGGTATTATTCTAGACTAATGCCTTTTAATAATTAAATTCCAAATGAAAATTTAATAGTTTCGCTCTTCCTTTTATGATTCAATTCACTCTCCCATAATTGAACCCCAACTATAGACCAACATGATAATTTCACCGCTCCCCCACTCTACCAGCCGTTTGCCAGTCTGGACTACTCTCTCTCTCTCTCTCTCTCTCTCTCTCTCTCTCTCTCTCTCTTTCTCTCTCTTAACGTTCTCGCCCACTCAAGCAAATGGACAAACATATGTCGCTGAGTAAGTCGTAGATTCATCGCGAAAAGAAGCGGTTTATACGCAAAAAACTGGTTACCCGGTATCATCGTACAATTTATGCGACAGATTTCAGTACGAAAGAATCTAGTTATTTTCGTAAGACATACAAACCGTACAGGAGTTCTAGTATCGTATCAAAATTATGGACATCATTAAGAACTTTGCCAATACGTTGTAGTGTCCACCATAAAAAAGATACACATTTCCTAAAATGAAACATCATCATCGGTATCGACGATAAACAAAAACATTTCGTGGGATTAGTCATTGAGCGTTCACGAAACGATTGTTCGAAGGCATCCGATGGACATCATCTGGCCGGAGGTGTGGTGCCGCATATATATTTCGAGCAGCATGCGCGAAATGATGAAAAGGGCGAGTCGTCCTGTAACCGGGTAACCTATATCACCAAGCCTGTATTTTTCCATACCTTCGTTGGGTCCGTCCGTCTGTCTGTCTGCTGGCGGAATGGAATAGAGGAGAAACTCGGAGAAAGACCCACCCACGAACAGACATACGCACCTCGTTGAAGGGAGAGAGCAGCCAGGTGGTGAGGGCCGATGACGATGATGCGATCGTGCCATATGCTCCTGGCTTCTCTCTCTCTCTCTCTCTCTCTCTCTCTCTCTCTCTCTCTCAGTCTTTGGGGGCGCTTCTCTCGCTTGGCCACTAGCACTAAAATGTACCGCTATATATGCTGCTGACATCGCCGGAACATGTATATGGAGCACTAGCTAATTAATTCCCCTCCATGGAGCCCTTTGTTCTAGCCGAAAAGCTTCCCGCCGCAAATTATGAGCCCGGTAATACTGTACGACAGACCGGAGGAGCCTCATACGTACCCTGCTTTCAGGGGTTGCCGTCGGTACGCGAAGTTTCCTTCCACCCCCAAGGCATTTCCACCCTTCGCGAAAGAGCTGCATCCGAGACCATCTTCGTAAAAGCGAACATTGTAAAAATGAAGGCACCAACTGCAGGGTGGGAGCGAAGAGAAAATGACCGAACGACTTCGAACTGCTATTTAGTTTGTGGTTCTTCGTGCCGCAACATTGAGCGAATAAGCACAAGGGTTGTATTCACAGGAATTGCGCAGGTACAACCACAAGGGGTGTGTTTTTTTGCTTTCGCTCAGATGGAGACGAAGAGAAGGCAACAAGATGGAGAAAGGGGGAGAGGGAGACAGAGAGAGAGAGAAGAATGCAGTGCCAGTCTGTGTAACCGACACCGGTCATTCGTTTCCCCTATTCTGCAACCACACTGTGCCACTTGTCCCCCTTCAGCATATAAGACACAACGCGACTGACCAACCCTCCATTTCGTTCTAGCCAACGCACCCTTCGATCCCCCACTCGTTCGCTCTTCAATTCCTAGTAAATAAACTCTCGCTTTGGTGTATTGGGACCCCTGCGACGTGCATTCACCATCGGACAATGAAAACGATATGTTTGTATTTACCAACGATACTAAGCCGTTCCGAGAGTACTTTCGATTGGGATTCAATCGTCTGTGACCTTTGGAGGACATTCGAACTGTCAAATTCTCTTGGGGCGAATGATACTCTGATGCTCCATTGAGCTTGAGCCCTCACCGATTCAATGATACACCCTAGCCACTAAATGCAATGCTCCACTAAAGGCATTCCCATATAGGGTCGCCGGTCGTAACAAAAATGCCAGCATTCAGCCATTAAACGGTTTACTGATAATCGGCCAATAATTCGTCGACCAGCATTGGGGTACTGTAGGCGGATGAACGGCTTGCCAGATCTATGCCAGCCATTCGTGGGCCAATACTATCGCACCGATAATATGGCGATCAGCATTGGGGTATCGTAGGCAGATGAACGGCTTGCCAGATCTATGCCAGCCATTGGTGGGCCAATACCATCGCACCGATAATATGGCGATCAGCATTGGGGTATCGTAGGCGGATGAACGGCTTGCCAGATCTATTCCACCCATTGATAGTTTGTTTTTGGGCGTTTTGCAAATGCAGGTCGTTAAACTGTAACACGTAAAAACAAGGGATAAGGTTTCGAAAAGCATATCCTATTGATGAAGCTGAAATTTTGCACCGACCTTCTTTTCAATATTTTAAGAGAACCTTTAAAAGGATATTGGCGACTAGCAATAGTTTTCGATATATCGGATATTGAAAGTTATTTATTGTACTGCGCTTCTACTATATTAAATAAATCCAAACAAAGCCATCCCACATGGCAAGTGATATGCACATACGGGCGAGCACTGTTTGCCAGGAAGCAGCGCGGCCGGAGGAGTGGGGGGTACCTATGGGGTATATAGATATACTCGTATGGCGTGAAATAATAAACTTTACAATGCGATGTATGGAAAACTATTGCTAGTCGTCAAAAATCCGTTAACGGTTTCTCTTAGGATAATGAGAGGAAGTTCGGTGCAAAATTTCAGCTCGATCAGAGGAGTATGCTTTTCGGAACTTCACCCAAAACGAGCGAGTTATTTTTACAGCCTAAATGGACTAAAAAAACTGTCGGTAAACTTTAATGTCACGAATAAAATTATCGGCATAAAAGTAAGGAACGAACAAACGATGGGTTCTGTAAGTGTTAAAATGGCTAAGTGGGTAGGGCGCTCGACACTAGAACGAAAGGCGCAGGTTCGATCCCGATGAAAGGTAAAAATTTGAACAATGCAGAAACTGTTTTTAATGCAATTATTCTATGTACATGGACATAAGTAAAGCATAAGAAAACAAAAAAGATACTACTAGAATTTTTATATTCATAATTTGTCAATTTTTTGTTTTTCATTCCCGGCAGAAGATCCGGCAGCCGTTGCTGGGCCAATATGGGCGTATGATAGTTGGCCCAGCCTTAGCAGCCATTCCTGGTTTACCATTACCAACCATGCATGGTGCGGATCTGGCCCGTTTGTATAGCCATTACCGCGCCATCGTTTGTTCTCTGGCAACCAGTCGTGGGCCATTACTGTGCCGATTGTAAAACCCTATTTGGGTTGTGCAACTTCATTCGTCGTTGTCAATGTCGATATGAAGATCGGCTAATGTTTTTCGTGTGCCCAAGCATAATTGGTAGATAATGAAGGATACGTTGGGATAACGTCATATTTTATATCCGTCACGTCCAACAAATTCTGTTACTTTTAATGATCATTGGAACGTCATTATTCGAGACAGGGTACGCCAAATGGTGGCGCACCTATTGTTCCAAGTCGAAAATGGAATGCTAACTTGATCCTGTTGGATCTGATGTTATTCTTTGGAAGTAAGATGGACTTGGCAGGTGAGATGTACCTGTGCGCGAATCATACCACAATTGACATGTCATAATCAAGGAAGGATGTACTTCCGGAAAGTCGTATCGCAGAAAATGTATGAACCCGAAATGTGACTATATGAACAATTGCGGTGCATTAACATGTAGATAGATTTTGCTATTAGTAGATGGCATGATGATACATAGCAGATGATACATATATCAATTCAATGAAAAGTGCCTTAGGCAGAGTGTCCATTAATTCCACTGAATAGGATGTTCTTTTTTCAATTATTTAAAAATTTATTTGTCTTTTTAACAAGTTACACTTGTTACATTGATAAAAAAGCAAAAAACCGTGGTAACGATGTCAACTTTTGTTTGTTATAAGTACGATTGGGCATGACCTTGGTAGGTCTAATGAACTTTTCGTCTTAAACTGCACACCTCGACTTGTTGTAATGTGCATACAGTATGCGTGTGTTAACGATTGTTTTATTTTGATTTCGCGTAATACGTGAAAGATAAAAACATCTAATAATACCACTGATCCTTTTTCATTACAATTAAACGTATTGCAAATGATAACCAAGGTCCTTGGGGGCACCTGTTAAAGCAAGTCTATCCTACTGATTCGTCGATTTGGTAAAAAAAGTAAAAATCAAGTAAAAAATATTATGTTGGGTCTCATTTCGTTCGTCTCGCACCAATAATACATTACTTCGACAAACGACGGTAAGCCGACCAGTGAATAGACGAATAATGACACTGTAGGATTCAGATGGTCGTAGAATGAAAACATCATGAAAACTAATGTTTTAATTGCTATCGCTAACAAAATATATTATTCTGATGGTAGAAAAAGATATTAGAAGTATTCGTATCGTAACTAATTGTAAGTATGCGCGGTGTGCAAGTACCACATTCTAGAAAAATTCTATGTGGCGTTAGAATTCAATATCAACCTGAGAAATCAGGTTTAAGGACGCCTGTGATTGTTCAGTTAAATTATAGTGATTCGAGATTTAATCGACAATTCATGTTCTTTACTTATTTCAAATATAAATCAGCTTTCCTCCATTCACTGGTCGGTACACCCTAGCTAGGCGGAAACCGAGAAAAGTCATGTTTAAAAACCCGTTTTAAAATGTCAACAAAAAGCATACAGCAAATCCATACACAATAAATCCAATAATTTTACACATTCAACCAGCCGATCCAAATCAGGCGCCGAAGGGCCAAAGGAGGGCTACTTCTCAACCGAATACAATGTTGATTCGCAGTCCATCATTCCACAATGGTCGGAAGGTACGATCAATGAGGTGAGTTTATCAATTGCGGTGACTCTAATGAGTCCAGGAGATTGAACCAATGATTGCGAAAGTCTCCAATGTGTCTTCACAATCATAAACTTTTCACGGACCTTCAGCATCCGGATGAAAGTTGGATGAGTTTACTTTTCTCGTATATCCGTTCCTGCCTCCCCTCCATCATTTAATCGTAATAGCTCACTAAACGCCGTCGTTATTCGCGGCAAAGGAGACGGGAAGATATTCAAGCGGGTCCTTTTGTGTTCGTTCGTTGCTCGGGTTGATACAAGGCCCAGCGTGCTTTTGCCGGGCCCCTGCGGCCCGGATGACTAATAACGTCATCAATCACATAGCACCGTGCATTCGCGAGCGCCCCTCTCATGCGGTCACTTCACACACTTGTTTACACACACGCACGTACGCGCGGGGAAACGTGTTCGAGGGGGACCAGAGCGTTGAATACCGCTCGCGCCCTGATGCTGTCATGATACGCGTGCTTCGGATTCGTTGCGCTTTGTCAAGGGTCATGGACGCTGGCCTTTTTTTATTATTATTATCGTTATAACAATTCTCGCGGATCATCGGACCAACCGCACTTCTTGCCACTCATAATCCGTGTTCCATATCCACCTGTCTGTTATCTTCCGTGTATAAAAACTCTCGCTCAACATTAAATTAGGCTCGGACAACGAATCAACGTTGCGAGGGCAGGGGGCATTTGCTTTTCTCGGCGTTTCATTTACATCGCGCTTGGACATCGGAACAAAAGTAAATGTAGGATACGTCAGTGCTTTGTCTTGCGTGTATATTTATCTGTCGTCTCTATACATTCGTCGACATGTGCCCCATTCATCGCCACCTCTTGTGATATGTACGCTTCGATTACATGGCGACAGTGAACTCGCGCGCTCGCTCAAGACAGTTATGTCTGCTGCAGCTCGATTAGCGATGTTCCAAAAACGCAATGGGTCGTTTTGCCTAGTCATGGTTACTTCGAGATTGCTTTGTTGTAACGTTGCTTTCGTACATACCGCTGATTGCTTGCGTTATCGGCTTAAGATTGATGCACTGTCCGTTTAGCCAATTGGATGTATTCGGTGACGGTTTGGCAATGTGGCGTGCATCAGTTGTGCATCGTTTCTTCGGCCAGGTGTAAATGTGCCGAGTTCGGGGATAACGTCGAATAATACGGGTTAAGAAGGACGACACATATATGGAGAAGTGTCTTGTTCAGTGGGTCAGGAGTGCTGCGAAAAGAAAGCCCTCTGTGTGCTTCCAGCTGATCGTGTGCCAGAGCTTGGCGTGTTGGCGTGATGCGTGCAGCAAGCCTGTCGGCTCATCGAGCAGCACCACCAGAAGCTTATACCTCCGTGCTATATACACGCACGCGTACACACAGACACACAACGATACGTAAACATATAGATATGAAACTTAGGACTTGAGTGGGTAGCATCAATTCTCGCACACAGAAGTTACGCGTTGAGGCATCGGTTTCAGAGTGTCGTGCGTGCATGATCACGAAAACCACCCTGCCTATCCTACTCGCTCTTTCTCGTCTTCTGCATCGTGCCCTTTTTTTCTCCATCCGTTCCTCATTCCAGCACCGATACGCCGATACGCTTCGTTCAAAGATTCGTTGATTGATCGTTGATCGGTCGTGGATGAACTAAAATTGCGCTTGGATTTGAAGCTGAACATGATGAATATATATGTGCTATATATATATATATATATATATATAACACATACACACATATATATATATAGATGGCAGACTGTCAGAATTTGATAAGGACAAACTTGCGGAGGGTCGGTAACCCAGAAATGTATTCTCGAAACATCACCATACGGGAAATTACGGAGCAGCAACGTCTAGGCTGATTTTGCCATTGGTAAGTGGCACTAATATTAACAAGGAACATCACTTGAGTGTCCGCCTTCGGTTTTGTTGATACTCATATATGTGATAAAGCATTGAAAGCTATTAAAGGCATTTTTTTTACATGGCAGAGAAAAAAAGCATCAGGGAGAAAGTCACCCCTCAAAGAAAGGCGTAACACCACTTAATTGACTTTTCAGAAATACTTCGAAAGTAGATTTTTCATCGTTCTACATTAGCAGAATTTCGGTTTTTGTTTCATTCAGATCGGTGGTCTGCGTGTGGCTGAAACTGCATAATCGTCCCTTGACATGCCTTTCTTTGAGGGGTAGTTTCCCCCCTTAAAACCGTTTTCCCGCCGATAAATAAAATACGTGTCTATTAGTTTTCAAAGCTTTAACCCATATATATCGTTTAAAGAAGAAAAAAAAAGTAATCGGTTCTTTGATCGTTGTAAATGTATACCCGCCTTCAGTGATGCTCCTTCTAAATGGTTGCATTGGAGCCACTGTTTATATTTAATCTATTAAAGCATTCATTTTATTAAACTTTGCTGGATTACATCAAAGTATTTTCCGTTAGATGTAACTTCTTTCTCCCACCTCTCTGGCAAAAGCTGAATCCCACGTCGAACGAAGCGTCTTTTGACGCTATCCACTCATCTACCGGTTTTTGAATTTCTTCGTAAGTAAGGAAGAGTGTATCTTCTAAGGTGTGTTGCGTCGATTGAGACAAGTGATAATCACTCGGGGCAATGTCCGAAGAATACGCTGGGTGGGCGAGGACCTTCCATTGCCGCATTATGGTGTATAGTGACGTTTCGGAAATATAACATTTGTGGGTTATGGCTTTTCAGAAGCATGTCGTTTCTCGATTCTCGAAGCCTATGTACACAGACACCGAATGACCATACACAAGTTTGATCATAGCCACCTAGTTGTTACTATTACCACTTCTATTTTTACAACAACTGTTACCGTAATTATGGCGCTTTATTAGTAGAGTGATGAACTGGTGGCCATCATGTACGTTTACGCCCCGCGTTAATACGATGGTGTGGAAACTATATATATATATATATATATAAACCCGGACTACGAAAGCACTGTACTGAGCATATACATACGTTACTAGATGCGCAGGAGTAATTAGACGACTGACGCTCCTGTGTTTTACGGCTACGCACTATGATATTATCTTTATCTATGAATTGCCGTATATACGAGAATTTGTATGCGTATCGCGTAGTACATTCGTTAAATTCAAGCTCATACACCGTAAGACAACCGACGAGATGCCAAGAGAGCGCAACAGACGCCAAAGTTCTGTTTTCTTTACCGCACTTGTATGGATACGTAAACGTCATATATATATATATATATATATATATATGCACGTATGTACATAGATATACAAAAAACATGCCTCTGCTTTCACGGACTTATGGAACTTCGAAGCCACACGCAAGAACTCGGAATTGTACGAGATCCCGTTAGATCATCGGCCGAGTGTAATATTTGATACCCTGTTGACAAGAACCGTATAGTATAATCAACCGCAAATCGATTCACGCTTCTGTATACCAATGTATACATGCCTAGTTGGATCATTTCATTTCAGCAAAGTCTTTTTGCATTTTGGACTGTTGAGTTGCCGAGAGCGGATCACCGTGGAGGCAGCAGGTCGGCTTAATAACAACTGGATCGAGTGCTACCAAAAACGAGGACCTAAGTTTTGGGGCTTTATAAACTTATTTATTTATTTAATTATATACATATATATACATATATATATATATATATATATATATATATATATATATATAAGTTCAGATGAGCTTTAACTAACATTTAAATTTATTATTAGTAAATTCTATTTTTTCCTAAAAAAACTATTTGTGCCGAAGGCGTTCAGTATGAATTAGTTTCTATGAGGGAAAACGTGTTTCACCTAAAAACGGTTTTTAACTATTATATATATATATATATATATATATATAATGTCAATGGAATTTATTTATCAGTATATTCTTGCTTTTACTAGTGAGCGGGCTAGGAACTGCTAGTATATATATATTGCAGTTTTAATGTTTTACTTCATATATTATTTAATATATTACAGCCACATATATATACAGGGTGTCCCAGAAGTAACGTTCGCGCTTCTATCATCTGGTAGGAAAAAAAAATTCTGAGAAGAAAAGTCCTGAGTCATTTTTTGATCAGACGCATAGATAATTATTTTCAATTAAAATAGTTAGCCAATCAGGTGCGCGCTACAACGGAAAGGCAGCGTAGAGAGGAGGGATAGGGAAATGCGTTGTAAGTGCGTGCGCCTGAAAATGTGTGCGGAGGCAAAATTCCGAAAGCATGTGTGCAAGTGTGTGTGTGTGTGTGAGTGTACGTGCGCACACGCGTGTGTGTCCTAGTGTGAATGTACGCGCGCACACGTGTGTGTGTGTGTGTGCACTTGCACATGCTTTCGGAATTTTCCCTCCGCACACATTTTCAGGCGCACGCAATTACAACCCATTTCCCTATCCCTCCCCTCTACGCTGCCTTTCCGCTGTAGCGCGCACCTGATTGGCTATTTATTTTAATTCATAATTAATTATCTATGCATCTGATAAAAAAATGACTGAGGACTTTTCGCCTCGGAATTTTTTTTCCTACCAGATGCTAGAAGGGCGTACGTTACTTCTGGGACACCCTGTATATATATATGACAGTAATATATTAAGTAATATATTAAGTAAAACATTAAAACTGCAACAACTTGCAGAAGAAATATTTTCTGACCGGTCAGACTAAGAAGAAACCTTTAGAAAAAAATATTTCTTAGCCTATCAGACTTAGAAGAAACTCCAAGTCAATTACATTTTTTTTATGAGACGACTATTTTTTTTTTCATAATTTCATCAAGAAGCTGAAAATATGTACACATAACAAGTTTGAAGATAATCAATGGAGATATCGTATATGAAAAAACTGACAAAAAAGACATTTCCTTGTTTTTAGCGTAGAATTGATTTAAAGAATTGTGCAAAAACTTGCTCCGATAAAAGGTACTCAAAGCGATGGCCACCACATTCGATGCACGCTTGCAATCTGATTCGCATAGATTGTCTTATTAATCACGTCAGTTTGTATCAACGAATAGGCTCTATTCGAGCTTTCAATAGTTTAATACTAAACATGAACAGCCGCAAGGTGGGGTTCGATTGGGGATGTGGAGTGGAGAAAATGGCGGGGAATGTAATAAGGTAATGGTGTAATGATGGGGAATGGAATAAATACTCCGTACATGGAAGCTACAATAAGCGAAGCGTTTGGCGTAGCAGAGACAATAAAATAAATAAATCAAAAATACTAAACATGAACAGTACACTGTGACCCCTCATATCGGCACAGCGGCAGGATCGGCTCCACATCACACTTGCCAAAATGGGGGGTGCGCATCATCCATTGAAGCCGACTCTGCGCAGCTGGGGTATCTGATTGCAGTACCCCTAAAATCCCTCTCTCATTGTCTGGCACGATACGAGCCTCACGCTAGGGCCTAGCGCGTCTCCCACCATGCATTACACCGAACGACATTCGGCACATAGTGGGGGGGCTGTTGCATCTTCAGAGGTTCCTATATGAGAGATCGCAGTGTACTAAATCTTGATCGATCATCTTGAAATTCGGTATGTGAACTTCAAGTTCCTTGTTGAAATGTTGGAACAAAATAGTGGTCCTATTTTTCAAAATGGAGCTGACCTTGAAATCTCCGAAGTGCCTCCACCTGGATGACCCCCTTCGAACTATGCAACTTTTGTAGGAAAAGTGGTCTCCTAAGTCTGATGGGTCAGAAAAGATTTCTAATGCTAATAGTTGTTGCCTCATCGGGTACATATATACTAGCTGTGCCCTCGGCTTCGCCAGCATTGAAGTCCTATCGATGACAAACTTTTCTCCTCTATTTTACGTTTTTTTTTTCGTTTTCGAAGACATTGTGAAAATTCTTACACGAGACGGTGAGAAGGCTTTGTAACACTTCAGTGCGTAGGATTTTCACCTACAAAAATCTGTCTCTCTCTCCCTCTCTCATTTTTCTCCCCTACTCTCCTCTCGGAAAATAATGATAAGTAAAGACGTTTAAAAAAAAATACGAAAACTATCCAAACCCCTGATCATTCGTAAGCTGTTGTGGGTTCGTTTATCTATTTTTTCCTTTGCTTATCTGTTCGTTTGTTTGCACTTGTTTGTTGTTGCCGTCTGCTTATTTAACCTGAACGCAATATCCGTTTGTTCGTATGGTTGTTGATTGGAATTGTAATTTACACAGCACTCACTGGGCAAAATCATATTTCACAATCTGAGCTGTGTTTCTGTCAAATATTCATCGAGATCGATTGAGTTGTTTTCGAGTTATCAACGCACATTCGCACAGCCAAACAGACATTATTTTCGAAGTACGATATTTCTACTTGCTTCAATTAATACAAACAATGTATAGGAAAATCTAATTACCAAACGAAACGTAGCAGTATAATAAATCCGTCACGGTTTTATTATATGTAAATATAAACATGTATATATATATATATATATATATATATATATATAAGCCTCCGGGTATACGTGGGTATATCCGAAAGAATACGTTGTTGCACGTCTATTATAATATTTAAAGGATAAGAATAGTCTTAGAAGTAGTAGGCCAAACATATTATTATGCGGACGTCAGTCTCGAGGTGCGATAATTTAATGTGTTATCCGTTACGGCTGCGCTTCGCAATTCATAATTTCTCGGCCTCAATGCTTTATGCATATCTGCAGAGACATATTTACATATGTTCGTGTTTATAAGTGAAACGCAATGATCTTTATTCAATTTGTACGTATTCAGCGTAAGATTTCAGCGTACCACTTGAAGCAATGCAACTTATTGTGCAATATTCACCGAGTGATTTTTACTTCCTGATTGTAAGATTGCTCGAGGAACAAAATGTAAAAAGAATGACAGTACGGAAGTGGTCTAAATTGGCCGAAATTTCGCGTTGAAGTGGCGTTGGAAGCTCGAGTTTATCACTGTTGTTTTTTTTTGTTTTAAGGCCTTGGGCCACTTTAGGATTTTCCAAAAATCGGTTTTTTTTAATAGGTACTTTAGTACCTTAAAATTATATCCCAAAAGATTGTGGGTGTGAAAAATCTCTACGTACTCGATTTTCGAAGATTAGTGAGAATTAAAGTTATTGAAACATTATCCATGTCATGACTTTTTACTAACTTTAAACGCGTTTACCTCAAAATTACATATTTCAAGTTGGCCGGACTCATAACTCAAACAAATTTCGACCGATTCACTTGAAATTTTAACTGTATATTTAGAATTATATTTTCTAAGGCACTACGTAGGATTTTTTAAATTATATTGCATAGTTCCTTTTTTATAAACAATTTTCTGACGATTTTCTCACGGCATATTATACTTTTTGTTTTAGAAATGTGCCATTTCGACAAAAAATAATGTATTAAAAAAATCCTACGTACATTTATAGCTATTCTTATATACAATCGAAAAAACTTCAGTGCCTCATCATAACTAAAAAGTTATAGGAGCTGTTGGTCCGGCCGTTGACCTTCCAGAAATAAAGGCGTCATCGGAAAAATGCAGCACAGTCGCTATTTTGACATGTATCGCTGTGAAAAATATAATTTTGTATAGTCAATTACATGTATAATAAAACCCCTATATTGTAATTTCGATATATTTTATGGTTTCGCTAAAAAAATCCCAAAATATGCCCTTTCTTTTGGCTTCTAGAGTATTAGGCTACTTAACTCAAGCGCATTGTGATTTCACATCACTCTTCGACTCCACGACGTTGAAGCTCGCATTGTTGAAATGCAATTGTTTTTTTGTTCGCTTTTTTAAATTTCTTTATATTTATTATTCAAAGCTTTTTTTACGAGTTAGGATCGTAAATCTTCAACAAAAATACGTAAAAACGTTTGAGTAATTTTGGGAGGCTAACTCGGCATAAAAAAATTGAACAATTAAAAATACTTAATCTTCGTTGCATCTCAACGATGCAAACTTCAACGTCACGCGACTCTACGTTACAAAAATTCTCCGAATACAGTCTTTTAATAAAGAAATTTTGCCTCAAGAACGCAACAGCTTTATTCGAAGAGCATAAAATGTGAATAAACATTATTGTGCATAAAAACGAGTCGCTCGCCGGTAGCCTCTTTAACGTTTTATCAGCTAATTGAATTTTTTTTCGGGTTCCCGATATCGTAACTTTTTTCGCAACGAAGTAGCCTCGAATTATCGACGAAAGAGGAAATAAGGCGTATACTTAATGAAAATGGCGTGAATTCAACGAGAAACGAAGTTAATGACGAACCGGTGTCTCTTAATTATCCGCCTGGCCTCACCTGCCTGCATCGTCAGTGCGCAACCGACGAAACTGTGAGAAGGAGAGATCGCGAGCGACGATCGATCGATCGACATTGTAGGAGGTGAAACGGTCTCAGTGGCACGAAGGTACAAACATTTTTAATAGGAGAATATTAATATATTAACATCAATAAGAATATAAATATATTTAAATGAATACGAATATAACTATATCAATATTAATAAGAATATTAATCTATTAATATTAATAAGAACATTAATATGTTAATATTAATAAGAATATTAATCTATTAATATTAACAAGAACATTAATATATTAATATTCTTATGTTAATAGTGTAATTATTAGAAGACTATTAATAGTCTCATAAAAATTATAATGCGAAGAAAACTTGACTGTGGAGCAATACTATACGGATCGCCACCAATCAAGTACTTGGTCAGCTGAATATGGTACAGACAACGTTATTACGCCCAGTGATAAGGGCGGTTCGAATTGGCTCCAATCAATATAGCTGAAAGGGAAGAATCCCCAATGGACGTTCGACGTTCCGAATGCAGGAATTCACGTCGAAATATCAATCTTGTGAAGTCGTACCAACAACCAGTGCCCTTCCAACTTTCGGAATCAACCATCCACACAAAAACGGATCCCATCTCCTTCAGCCATTTCCGGATCGACTCGACGGAATCACAGCAAGCATCAATAAAAAAAATTCGCAACTCCGTGATCGGTCAATTCGTACAATAAATAGCTACTGTAAAAATAGGAATAATAATCAATAACAAAAATAGTAAAATAGAATAAGAGTAAAATAAAATTAAAATAAATAACATCAAATTGCAAAAATGCAATAGAGTTCTTGAAAAAAGTGTATGTATAACGTTATTTAAAAAGAGGAGTACAAACAGCGAAAAAGACCAACCATGAAGATGATTTCATGCACATACCGAAAAGTATGGATCCACCATTGAATGTTTATTTATAACACCTACTCTTTAATTCAATGTTTAGTTTTTGTGTATAAAGGTGCTTATGATCGCCGTCATTGAAGCGACTGACAAATAAAATAAACTGAAAAATTTATATATTAAGTGTAATAAAAAGAAATTCATTATTTTTGCCCTCAATTTCATGCAAAAATAATGGATTTCTTTTTACTACACCTCATAAATAGACAGCCATTGTGGAACATAAAAAAAAGGAAAAATAATTTATATTACGATAATATAATAATGAGTGATGAAAGTAAATACAATTTGTTCATTTTTCAATGCCCATCAAAAAATGTAAGTTTTTATAAGTATTTTCCGAATTACTTATTCCAAATTGTTATCGTCCAACAGGATCTTTTTTTTCGAACGGGATTCCCGTGAATTTTTATTTGATTTTTCTTTGTCCGAGACAATTAAACGTACGCTCACGTACGCTCGTCTACGTCGATCGCTTTCGGAAAAGGATATGCGAAGTCGCGCGGAGGAAGTAAAGGGAAATCGAGGCGAATGAAGGGCTGATTCTTAATTAAAATGATTGCTGACATTACGGAGCTAAACTCTGGCAATTATTAATGCTCCCCTTCCCTGCTCCCTGTCTCACGATTATCGGACGATCCCTTTCTCGTCCATAGTATGAGAGGACTGCTCGGATGTCTACTGCAGTGTTCGGTGCATACTGTACGTACTTTCGACTACGTAATGATACTCTTTCGCCCTCGCCAACGCGCACCGAGAACGTATTCTTATCGAAGTCCACATCGTTTTCGAGCACACCGAAAAGCCTTGCAACTTCTTCCCTCTTGCCCTGCGTCTGCCTTCCTCTACCGCCCCCCACAACCCTCGCTATCTGTCTCCCGCCCTTGCACTGCAATAACGAGCATTCGCGGAAAATTTTCATCAACTATTAAAGCCGCCGCAGCAATTATCTACATTGTACACCGATCAATGGCAAGTACTTGCGTTCCCATAATCTCCCTACGTTCACGTCGCAATTATGTGATCTCGTTTGATGAGAGGAGCGAACGCTTCGCAGTGTTAAGGGGTCTCACTTTAGACGCTAAAAAGGGCTATTTTCATGAATTTTTCTCATAGGTTTATATTATAGATATTGATATAAAAGTTGGCACACTTAATAAATACACTTTCGAAATACATTTTAAAAAATTAATGTATTTATGTAACCCAAACAAACTTTAAACGCGTTTTTCTCGAAACAACGTTTTTCGCCGGCTTGTTGATGAAATCTTCGAAACTACTGAACCGATCCTTATGAAATTTTAACCTCATATTCTTTACAACTATGGCTATAGCGCATATCAAGGTTTTAAAAATTTTGGATATTTACTTTTTTTTCGCCACAAACGGTGAAAAAACACGCTTTTTGGGTCTTCGAAAAATGTCCGCCATTTTGTTATTTTAGCGTATATAAAAAATCGTATGATATGTGCTATAGCCATTAACATACTGAATCTAAAACCGTTTGATTATTTCGTTTCAGATGATCCATCTCCGAGATTTCATTAATAGTGCAGACCTACAATTTTTGTAGGACATTTTTTTAACTATCATTTCCGTCTGTGTATAGTGACAAATAAATAATTATTTTTTAAATGTATTTTTAAAGTGTACTTATTAAGTGTAACAACTTTTATATCAAAGTCTATAATATAAACCTATCAAAAAAATCATGGAAATAGCCTTTTTTCAGCGTCTAAAGTGAGAAGATCCCTTAAATTGATCGCTACGAAGGATCGAGCGGTTGATTCAGGCGGGCAATCACTTTAGATGCGTCAAAAAATCTTTTTTTTAATTTTATAAATTTTTAGCAAAATATCTTAATACAGCCCGAAAATTTCAAAACGATATTCGGATTCCTTATAACGGTATGAATATAAATGATTAAGAATCTCCGCTCGACTCCCAAGCGCGCGACTCCCAACCACTGTGACGGGTCAAAACGTTCGATTTTATTTTGCTTTTCCTCAGAGTGTACATATTCGAGAATATGTGAAAGAAATGTCAAGTTAAAATATTAAAAGGTGATCAAGTGACAGACGATTTAATGAGAACAGGTAGCGCAACAATTTACACATACTAAAACTTTCAATCGCGTTTTTCTCGAAACATGTTTTCAATTTGCGGGAATCATAACTCAAAAACTAATTGATGGATCATCTTCAAATTTGGAACACGTTTACATAATATAATTTATTAAAGCATGAACCTAAAGTTGGGAAGATTAGATTGTTTAAAACATATTTGTTATTCCAAAATGCCGGGGAATAAATGCGAAAAAAATGGAAAAAAAAATTACGACAAGATTGATACTTTTTGAAGACCCGCTCATTTTGTATATCTGTATGTTTCGTTTAGAAAATTCGATCCTATCGCATTCGACGGAAATGCGATAGGATCCATCAAGAATCGCATCGGACTCTGTTCGATAATGTGGGAATCTTTTAGGATTCCAATTGGAATCGCACACTGGATTCCAATGGTGAATTTTAATGAGAATGCCATGTACGAGTGTGACATTTTAGTATAGGGGTCCAATGCGATGAGCCATTGGATCCTCATCAGAAAGTGGAAACAAGTATGGGAATCAAGTTGGATACCTACGACAATTTCTTCGTTGACTAAAAATGTACCGTAAAAGGGGCCTACTTTGACAGTCAGGGTAACTTTGACAGTTTTTGGGGCTACATTGACAGAGCGCCAAAATACGCTTTAAAATGTCTTCGCAGCGAGCACGCTTGAACTCCTGTGTCGGGCGGTGGGTGTGGGGAATAAATTTGGACAACAATTTGTTGTTCAAGTTTATTATAAAGCTGCTAAACGTTGATTGTAACGTTGCTCAAGTTGATTTTGATCTCAATGACAATTACAAGACTCATTAAGGCGTTACCCCCACTTGTAGCGCAAAAAGGTCTTTTTCATGAATTTTTTAAAAGAAAACTACAAAACTTTTTTAATCGATCAATATACCATCTTAAAGAACACATCTTGAAGAACTTTCAGTAATTTTTTTATTGAAAAATATTACATTGTTTAGTGGCAAATGGCCGTCAATGAAATAATGTTTTTATATACACAGTTTGCGGTGACCAACATTGCGGCGAAGTGGATCATATGAAAAAAAATGCGGATGGATTTAGTCAAATATAAGTATAAACTAGTCTTTAATCGAAGGATTTTAAAAAATATTCATTTTTCACAAAATGGCGGACAGTCAAAGTTAATGGTTCGATTTTAACGAAAAAAAGGGCCGTTTTTTGGCGATAAAACGGCCATTTTTTTTTCGAAAAAAAAAAAATCGAACGATTAAAGACTACATTTTTATGTATTAAATAAGCCTGCAAAATTTCAAGAAGATCGGTTCATTAGTGTTCAAGTAATCTTGGTCACCGACTTCAGAAATGCCATTTTGAGAAAAACGAGTTTAAAGTTTCAATTTCAGTTTACACGAAGAAAATATTTTTTTTTGTAAACTTACATAGAGTCATCTATTCCGGGCATAAAAAAACTGCACTTCAAATTGCACTTCAAAAAAATGGAATAAAAAAAAATCGATTTTTTCAATCGCAAGTGGGGGTAACCCCTTGAGTGCCTATAATAGCACCCCAGGTACTTGATATTTCGATGTCAAATGTTTCCTTAAGGGAGGGCACCACTATAACTGCCCATTTTCGACCGTTTTCTTTGGATTTTTTTTAAAGAAAGAGCTTTCAAAAGTCAAAAAGGTCAAAGGTCAAAAGAGCTTTTAGGTTTTTCAAGGTATATATTGAAGTATGTAAAAAAAAATTGTTTGTCAAAAGTATACAAAATGGCGGCGCACGAGTCACTATAGAACTATTGTTTTTCAGCCAATCCTCTCCGCGGCACGCAGTGGAACTTCACAAATTTGGTCCCGGAACTAAGAGTTGAATATTTTCGTCAATTATATTATTTTTAGCAGTCAAGTACGGGGGGAATAAAAAAAAACAATTAAAAGAAAAATAGAGACGAGTTTGAAAAAAAGTTCGTTTTTTCAACCATAATTTTCACCTCAAAAGTGATATATTTTTTACAATTTTCTATTCATCGAAAAAAGCGCTCGTACTTGACTGTTCAAGCAGTCTAAGAAGCTACAGTTACAATTTCAAGTCGACTGGACGAAAATTGTTCGAGTTCTGCTGCCTTAATAACGATGACAATTTCGTTATGAAAAATCGTTTTTCATTTAATCCCATGTATAATGCATAAAATATTACATCATTTATCAAAATGATTCCAAAGTAACCCTTAATCTTTGGCATGAGTTGCATTTCAATGCCCTGTCAAAGAAGCCCCACACTCGGGGCTACTTTGACACTTTATGAAAATGTATACGAGGGTGGGGTGAAAAGTTTCCGGCCTGACCAAGAAAAACGATATTTAAAAATTTTTTTTTGCTTTATTTTTCAACATAATCTCCATCAACACTGATACATTTCTCATAACTCTTGCATCCCAAAAAACAGTAGCCATAACCTTGTTTGCCGATAAAATTGTTTTTGCCTTCTTTGGGGTTGGTTCCCCTTTTCCAACCCACTGTTTTGACTGTTCTTTACTTTCAGGAGTGTAGTGGTGGACTCATGTCTCATCAACAGTTATGAATCGACGCAAAAATTCGTTTGGATTACGTCTATGCAGCGCCAAATTGTCGGTAGCGTCGAGCGTTAGCAAACGCTCGATTGGTCGAGCGTTAGCAAACGCGGCACCCACCTTGCACACAGCTTTTCCATGTTCAAATGGTTGTGCAAAATATTTCGCACACGTTCAGCTGACATCCTACAGGTCTCAGCTATCTCATGCACTTTCAACCTGCGGTCTTCCAACACTATTTTATGGATTTTTTCAATCATCTCTGAAGTTGTGACTTCAACGGGCCGTCCTGAGCGAAGCTCGTCAGAGGTGCTCACACGACCAATTTTAAATTCAGAAACCCACTGATTAATAGTTGAATATGATGGAAAGGAGTCTCCTAGTGCTGAAGCCATCTCTTCTTTTATTTGTTTTGGTGTAAAACCTTTCAAATGGAAGTATTTTATGACAGCACGTTTTTCCAATTTTTCCATTTTTACGAAAACAACGGAAGCGTCTCGCGCAATGTGCTCTCAAACGCAAACTAACGTAGCGATTGGGCTGAAACTGTACATACAAGCTCGGTAGGAATGGTACTGTAGGACGCCGCTCCAAAACTAGACCTAGTGGCACCATCTCTTGGTCAGGCCGGAAACTTTTCACCCCACCCTCGTATATCAAATTGTGAGGGGGTGGTGGAGCTTGACTTTCTCATACATTTGATAGCCAAAGGACACAGTGTTCTATTGGACCAAGAAAAGTTGGTATCTAGGATGTTAAAAAAAAGTGACCTACAAAAAACTTTCAAAACCTGTTCAATGTAGCCCCGTTTTACGGTACGTGCCGTGTATTGTTGAAACTAATTATGGTTTTTTCGCAGGCCCATTAAAATACAGTTCTGTCAGAACGAATGCCCTGCCAATAAGCTGCAGTTGGTTCGACAGCACTATCTTTCACGGTAGGCTTTGGTTGAAAACATCACGGACTTTTCTCTCATAGTGCGAGCTCGGCTGAATTCCGTATATAATTCATCCGCATCTCCCCGCCTGAAAAAACTTGGCGTTATACGCTATCCGATAATGCACTACAGTGCAATGCGTATCGGACGATACGTGTGTTTTACTGGCTGTCGCACGTTGAAGATTTATTACCTTTTTTCACGATATCCGCGGCACTTGACACTCTTCGTTTGCCTCCCGCGAAAAAGCTATACGCGCGATGCTTTTGTGATTAATTTTCAGGCAATACCGACTCGCAGGTAGCACAGGTAACTGACGTACGTTGCATGAAAATCTGATGGGCGTTTGGATTTGGATTGAATCGTAATTGACTTTCGCGTTAAGGCGACTGCGTAAACTCTTAATATAAAAATGCGATAAAATTTGTTTTTTTTTTAGTTTTATATAGCCTAGGTTCTTAATTATATCTTAACCATCTTAACTTTGGTTTGCAACGAAGATTTTGTCAAAATTTCAAAAATTGACCGAGTTCGACCGATTTTTGTGCAGGGTCCAATCGCCCTCTGCACTACGACGTGCAATATAAAAAATGAACAAAAATGAAAAATAAACTACTCGTACAATGTAAAAAATGAAGAAAATAACTTGCAATATCAAAAATGTGATTTTTGTATTTTTTAGTGTTATTTTAGTGTTTTTAGTATCACCCTCTGCGCTACGGCGTGCAATATAAAAAATGAACAAAAATGAAAAATAAACTACTCGTGCAATATAAAAAATGAAAAAAATTCACTTGGAATATAAAAAATGTGAGTTTTTATTTTGTAGTTTTATATAGCCTAGGGTCTTAACTTTGGTTTGCAATGAAGATTTTGTCAAAATTTCCAAAATTTACCGAGTACGAACGATTTTTGTGCAGGGTCCAATCGCCCTCTGCGCGACGTCGTGCATTATCAAAAATGAACAAAAATGAAAAATAAACTACTCGCCCAATATAAAAAATGAAAAAATTACTTTGCAATATGAAGAATGTGATTTCTCTATTTTTTTAGTTTTATATAGCCTACGGTCTTAACTCTAGTTTGCAACGAAGATTTTGTCAAAATTTCAAAAAATGACCGAGTCCGAACTATTTTCGTGCAGGGTCCGATCGCCCACTGTGCTACGGCGAACCGTCTCGGTACGATTCACCCTTCTTTCTTTTACGTTTTTCTCGAAAATTTATTTTTTCAACGATGTAAGCCGGATCTTAAAATCTATCCGTCCTATTCACTTTACATTCAGACATAACAGAGTTTATAACAATTTCTAACGTAATTCCAGATGCTTTTTGAAAAAAGTTTACCCATTTGTCAATAACCAGTGATCAAGTTGTTTTGCTTAGTCGAAAATCAAGCTCTTCATCTACACCCTTAATTTTCGTGATTCTTAAAATACAAAAAAAGTATCCGACCATACGCAAGTTTATTATACTAAAAGTGCTTTTTTTACTCTTCATTTCAGTTCATCCTAGTTGGCAGAACCACCTACACCAATTGGCCACGCAATAGCAGCTTTTTGTTTGAACAAAAATAACCTCATTGTATTGGGATGATGTATATTTTTTTCTGATGAGAGTTTCGGGATGACGAGGCCGGGATTGTCGCGTTTCTTTCAGGAACTCAAACTTGAATTTAAATGAAAATATTTTCAATAAAAATCCTTTTGATTGAAAAAAGAGATCGCTGACATTTCTTTACGATTTTTACATCGCTCGTGGCGCCAGCAACGGTATTATGATGGGGAAGAATGAGCCAGAACTCGAGTGCACAGACCGAGAGAGAGAGAGAGAGAGAGAGAGAGAGAGAGAACGAGTACCGTGTACTCTGCCAGGTGCTACTAGTCTACAGTATCCTTTAAAGTATGTAATATATTTGTATACGGTTATACACTATAGTACACACATACTGTATACATGAAATGGGAAAAAATGCAAATGAGACGAGAGTAATAACGAGAGAAGGTGAGCGTATCTCCGGCTCGTATCTTCGTCCCTGTTCGTCTGTGTGTTCACGTGTGTGCGAACAGCGTGTGTTGGATGGGCGCGACTCTACGGCATCTCGACTTTTATGATATATTCATGGGGGATATATTGAGCGGTCAAGCAGTCACTTATGGTCGCATCAACGTGAAAGAGAGATGCAAAGGGCTGCCGACGAAGATACGACGCCATTACCACCTTATATTCGTCGTTCCTTCTTCCTTGAGATATACAAGCGGATACCTTGTATATTTCAAAGAATACGTCGAGATGGGCTTCGTCGACGACCAAGTACATCCAGACGCGGACGGTCAGAAATTTACGGTAAGTACAACCGGAGCTAAAGGGAACGGAGGGCCGGAAAATGCTCGCGAAGCTCGTGCAAAAATTGTCGTAGGGATCCAATTCGATTCCTATATTTGTTTCCACTTCCTGATGTGGATCCAATGTGATGACCCATTCGATCCCTATCTACACACTAAAACGTCACGCTCGTACATTGGATTCTAATCGGAATTTCCCGTTGAAATCCAACGTACGAATACAATTTGAATCCTAAAGGATTTCCACATTATCGAACAGAGTCCGATACCATTCTTGATGGATCCCATTCCATTCTGTACGTTGATGTTTCTAATCGAAAAATATAGATATACAAGATGTGTGGATCTTAAAAAGGTATAAATCATGTCTTGAAAAAGTATGAAACGCTTAAAAAAGTATATATTCAAAATCGATTTGAATCACAGCACTTCAAATCCACTGTAATTATTTTCCTGCAGCCCGTGTAGAAATTGATGTAGGGATTCAAATGGATACCCATACATGTCCTTACTTCCTGATGGGGATCCAATGGATCATCACATTGGATCCCTATAGTAAAACGTCACATTCGTACATTGGATTCTAATCGAGATTCCCCACTGGAATCCAATGTACGAATTCAATTTGAATAGTAAAGGATTCCCACATTATCGAACAGCATCGGATACCATTCTTGATGGATCCCATCGCATTCTGCACCCTGAATTTTCCAAACGGAATATAGGCTCAACGCGGGAACAGTGGCAACAGTGGGTACAGTCAACCTTTCTTGTTTCTCAGAAGTGAACATGTATATATGTGCGTCTTTTTCACATTAGAACCGCCCTCAGATGCCAATAGGAACCTGTTTGTGAGTCGCTCCCGCGCAATTCGGTTGTGAGAGGTGATTTTGTATTATTTTTGGTGTCAAAAGTTGAAAAACCAGCTGAGTTTGTATGTTTTTTGCTTCTTTACCTATCGCAGTTATGTTCGAAGTCATTGTTCTCCCGCAATATACAGCTATATTGCGGTATTTGAGCATTGTGTTTGTAAACCTAACAAAAATATAAACTTGTCAGTACCCGCTTCAGAAAAAAAGAGAGGGTCGGTACACAGTGGCTCAATTTTTCGAGGTACACAGAGGTAAGTCGTAATATGAATATTTTCGCGTTGTGATTTATATAGGTACTGGTACCACCTCATTGGGTAGGTACTCATTGTTGATGAATATTCAATAAATGATTGTCATTGATCTCATAATATGCTGTCTTTTTTTAAATTAATATTTCAATAGTTTACTGTACAGTGCTCCCCATTGTATAGAGAAAAGCACTCCATTACCTACAAGTGTACAGTGGATCAGGGTAATTTTCTTCAAATTCTGCTTGATTTTGAAATTTTGTTTGACTGTGAAATTAGGCATGTTTCACTCTGTACACCCCCAAGTACGCAGTGGATCAAAACCCATTTAAAAAAAATGGTTATTATCTCAATATTTATTGGATTAGGCCGTTCAGTGTCTTTTAGCAAAATGAAGCCATTGAACACACCTCACGTTTAGTCAAGGTTTCATTGAGATTGTGTGAACGGTTAGGCAGCTATAGACTTCTGAAATAAAATGAGCCACTGATCCCACTCTGACCCCATATATGTACAAAATGGATAGATTTTGAAAAAGTATAAATCTTATGTCGAAAAAAAGTAATAATTGCTTTAAAAAGTACATCTTGAAATCCACTGTAACAGCGTGGAATCCACTTTAATCCCAATGTGGACTCCCTACGCGCACGTCTCTGTCCAATCCCTATAGGAATGCGGTAGGATCTGGGGGTTCCCCAACAAATTTATTCCTGAGTGTAATTTTTCCGTTGTTCTTTGGAGTCGCGACGAAAAATTGCGCACAAATGATCGTAGAAAAATCGGAGCGCACGCAGAAGATCAGAGTTCTCTGGTTTAGTTCTGCCCTCGGTTCGACTCTCGCGTTAATTCATTAACTCGCTTGGATTTAGATTGAAACGTCGGAGGGTGACGAATCGTCCGAGTAGGATTTGATGCCTCGTGTATACAAGTGTACATTGTATGTATATACGTGTCTGCCGGCGTTTCTGTGCTTAATTAAACCGAGACACCGGTTATTAATGATCCAAAGTGACGGGCGCGCGAAGAGATTGTCGACGGGGCTTGTGTGAGAGTCCGTACACAAACTTGTGCCCACCAGTGTGATGTCTGCAGCTCAAAAGCTCGCAGGACTCGTGATCGAGTGTATATGAGGGAGAGGGAGGTAGATAGAGAGAGGGAGAGAGAGAGAGAGGGAGAGAGAGAGGGCGCGATAAAATACTTTGTCCCCTGTATACCATCGAGATTTATCGTACGAATTATACTTCAGCATCTCGTTCCCGCAACTCGTCTCTCACTTCTATACGTGTATATATATGTATATATATGTATTCGACTCTATGCGACGTTGAGAAACTTGACCCAGCGTAAACTCGAACCCTCGGTCATTTAACCGTTACGGAATAAAAGCGATACAATTACAAAGTCAACCTCGAGTTCAGATGGAGGAGGTGTACATTCGCGTTACAAAGTTGCCGCGACCACAGAGCAATTGTTCCGAGTGTATAGTCCTTGTCATTGTTACACTTGTCGTAGTCGCAACCTCGGCAGGATTCCCACCTGCCGATAAAAGCACCAGACGTATTCTGCGACTTACGGCCTTAAGGGGTTAGGCCACTTTAGAGGCCGAACAAATAGGCTTTTCGGGAATTAAAAAAAAAACTACGAAATAAATTGAGATTACAAAAAAGGGTGTTTATCATACATATCAGTAACTGTATACAATAATTTTTTTTAAGCGATTAATTTCGAAATGGCGTCTGTGCGGCGTTTATCTCAAAACTGCATTTTTCAAGTTGGCCGGAAACATAACTCAGACAATTTTCAACCGATTCACTTGAAGTGTTGAATATATCTTGAAAAATACATTGTCTATGGAAGTACGTAGGATTTTTTTTATATTGCATAGTTCATTTGTTATAAACAATTATCTGACGATTTTTTAGGCAAATTTTTCACTTTCCAAATATTTGCCTAAAAATCGTCAGATAATTGTTAATAACAAATGAATATATATATATATATATATATATATATATATATATATATATATATATAGTTAATAACTACCCAAAATTGATATTTTCTCCTATTGAAAACTTTGGAGTGCGTTTTCTCCAGCTTTAATTTTCACGATTTTTCAAAATTGGCGGGCGTGATAGCGAAAAAGCGAAACGACTCATTGAATCGAACTAATATTTTCGAGGTGTCGTGTGTATCACTAAATGGATAAAGGTTCAACTTGTTTATATAAAACCTCCAAAACTATGCTGTGCAACTGACCCATTTTGAGAGAGTTAATGCTCCATTAATTAATCTCTTGGTAATATAAATTTCCATAAAAACTGAACATTTCGATTTTAGTCTTGAAAATTCTTAAGGAGTAACACCGCTGTAGAATTACAAAAAAAAATAAATTGGCTTAAGGGATGCCTTGAATGGTCTCGAATAAGGGGGAAAAAGTTTGGTACCCGTAAAACAAAGGTCCCAGCCTCGTGTGGGTCTGTGGTGGCAGTGGCTGGCCCGTGTGCGAGACGTCGACCGTTTTTCTCGGGACACCATTTTTCAAAACGGCACACAGCATTACTCCAACAATTTTCATTCCTTTCACAACAAATTTTGAGCACATCTTTAAAATAACATTCCGAAGAAAAATACGTACGGGATTTTCCATGAGTTAATTGTAACATTGGTTATTAACGAATTATTGTCCCTTTTTCCTGTCGAAAATTGAGTTTCTACTTTAAATGCTTGCCAATTACACAAAAATTAATATTTTCCATATCCCCTACGTATTTCTCTATAGAAATGAATAGCAATTTTTGTCTATTAATTTATATAGAGCATCTCAAACTCAACATGCCATGCGAGAATGGTTCAAGCGTCACCATTTTGTATAATTTCCTAATATAATTTTTTTTGTTCACTCGAAGATATGACTAACAACATCCTTGAATATTATCGTCTTGTCCTTCCACCAAGAAAAAAAAATCGCAAAAATCACTTAATTTCACACGTTTACAGTGGTGTAAATCCTTAAATCATCCGCAGCATCTCAGAGGTAGCAGAGTAGAAGAAAAAATAGATTAATAAAATCCTGCAAGCGCTTCCCGGTGGTAATGCTGAGTACAGAAAAAACAGCAATGGAAGAAGAATAAACCGATAGGCCCGAGGAAGACGAAAGAATAAACAAACGACTAACAACAAGTGGATCCACGGTTAATTGCTAAGATTCCTCTCGAGGCACGGTCTTGCGACCCCATTTACACAGGGAAAAAGATAAAGCCTCACGTACGAGAGTACGTATGCGCGGTACACATTTGCATGTGAATATATATATACATACATACATACATACATACATATATATATATATATATATATATATGTGTGTGTGTGTGTGTGTGTGTGTGTGTGTGTGTGTGTGTGTGTGTGTGTGTGTGTGTGTGTGTGTGTGTGTGTGTGTGTGTGTGTGTGTGTGTATATGTATATATTTCGGGTTCGGAAAGAGCGGGTGGAACGGGCGCGAATAAAAGTGTTACAGAGCGTGTGCAACTGAACTTGCATAGGGAGAACGGTCCGCGAAAGACCAGATCCGTTATCGGATGCAGGGGAGTTGTGGGTAAGCCACACGAGGCTGCAGGAGGCATCTCTTGGCTTCACACCAGCTACCGGACGCCCCGGGACGAATCTAACGCCCTTTGGAGATCCCCCCACAGCCCCATCGATTACACACACACACACACACACACACACACACACACACACACACACACACACACACACACACACACACACACACACACACACACACACACACACACACACACACACACACACACACACACACACACACACACACACACACACACACACACACACACACACACACACACACACACACACACACACACACACACACACACACACACACACACACACACACACACACACACACACACACACACACACACACACACACACACACACACACACACACACACACACACACACACACACACACACACACACACACACACACACACACACACACACACACACACACACACACACACACACACACACACACACACACACACACACACACACACACACACACACACACACACACACACACACACACACACACACACACACACACACACACACACACACACACACACACACACACACACACACACACACACACACACACACACACACACACACACACACACACACACACACACACACACACACACACACACACACACACACACACACACACACACACACACACACACACACACACACACACACACACACACACACACACACACACACACACACACACACACACACACACACACACACACACACACACACACACACACACACACACACACACACACACACACACAAATATGTATATATATAATCTCGTTCATCGCAAAGCACACATATCGACAAGTGACAAACAAAAAGGCTCAAGTCACATCACTTTGCCCGATAAACCCGGTGGGCTATGGCTCGTCTCCTCCCTCTCCTTCTCTCTCTCTCTCTCTCTCTCTCTCTATCTCTTTCTCTCTCTCTCTCTCTCTCTCTCTCTCTCTCTCTCTCTCTCTCTCTCTCTCTCTCTCTCTCTCTCTCTCTCTCTCTCTCTCTCTCTTTCTCGCTGTCTTCCGCATTTGCCGCCCAGGACATTCGTTCGTGTACTCGAAAGTGTCTCGGTCCTTGGGCGCAGTGTGAAATACCGAGAGGCGCTAATTAATTTGCATAGCGCATAGCGAGCGCACTGGAACGAACGAAGAAAGCAAAATCTTTGCTCTCTATCTTCGAATTTGAACCGGAGCGGTGGAGTTGCATCCGACGAATTCGCTTCTTGAGTCAGTATTGGGAGGAAAGGAAACGGTGGGAGAGTGCGAATGAGGAATCTGCAAGAAATTTCCCAATGGATGATTGTGCGAGAATTTTTAAAGGGAGAGAATTTCTGCAAGCATTATCGTAACGATTTTATCGTCGTGCATAAATAATAGAGCGCAATATGATTGCTGAGTGACGTTAAGTTTAGAAGGGATTCGAAGAGCTTCTCAATGTTAAGTTACCATTTGCATATTGTTTTTGACGAAATATCATTCAGAATATCGTTTTGAATTTTCAACCCCCGAGAGGGGTTGGAAAATCCAAATTTAAGGGTGGTCCATAGAAACGAAAATGTATAGAAAATTATTCTCTACATTTTGTACATTTAAACCACACCCGAAAAATCGATTGTTTTTTAGTTATTCAATAAGCAATTTTTTTTGGTATTTCAACATTCTTTTTAGGGGTGAAAATATTATCGGAAAGTGATGGTAAAGTACTCGGTCAACGCGTCTTTTCAAGGGCTACAACGTTCCCATTTGAACAGAAAATGTACGATTTTTTCCTAAAGAGTTATTGAATTAAAACTGATTTTTCAAAATTTCACCCCACTTTTTCACCCCCAAAATGAACGTCCACGACGTCGGCGCTGTGGACAAAACTAAAGCTCGGATTTTTCTGAACATTTTGTCTCACGGCGCCGACCTCGTAGGGGTTGTAGTTTGGCATCAATCCAGCCCCATCCTCCTTCATCCCCTAAAAAAACCCTGCACCCCGATTTTTAGGCAAACTTGGATTAAGCACCCGCGGCACCTACAGAATTACCTGTCAAGAAACTGGCCTTCTTCTAATTTTCTCCGATTACGGGGGTTTTTAGCGACAGCACGACTGTACTATAAATGTTTTTGAAAATTAAAAAAAAAGTATCTTTCATTGCAAAATGTAGCCATTTTTTTCGAAAAATGCAATCCTTTTGTATAATCGATTGTCCTACATTTCTCACTTTTTCTTGGTTCATATTCTGCGTATGAGTGTCAATGAAAAAAAATTATCGATGGTTTTTTTTCGGGTTCATCCCGCCAACACTACGGTCTGACAATTCCGCGCCAACTCGTTTAGAAGACCGTGTAATAGCTCGGCCATTTTTAAAGTTTAATTAAAAAATACCATGTAACAGCGAAAAGTAGTAATAAAACATACCCTAAGTCTCAAAAATGGTGTCGAAATCAATTCTTTAAAATGAAAATACAAAAATCAGCAATTTTTTCCTCGCCTAGAGGTATCTACCATCTTAAAAGCGTTTTAGTCGAAACTATGCTTTTCAGATCGGCAACCACGACAACCTGATTATCGATTGGCCGATTGGCTCAGATTTGGCTTACACCTTCAGTAGACTGTTTTTCAACGTTGGTAGCAGAATTGAGTCCAAATAATTTTGTTTCTTTTTATATAACTCTTAGAAAGGTCGTAAAAATGGGAAAAATTGATAACACAGGCTTAGCATGCCGTTGTTTCGTACCTTTTCTTTGCTGAATCTGGTACCAATCATCACAACACTCATACAGATTAAGAACGAATTTCGTTTTTTTTCAGATTCCTACAACGTCCACAACACTGGTCGGCATTTGAAGACGTTTTCCGTGCACCGTTGTAAACCAACCCAAAAACGTACATGGTAATAATTTTTTTTCAGCTCGTCCATATTTTCGACGCATCAATAAACATGCGTAAAAAAATTCGGACAGAAAACCCGAACGGTTTGAAGATTATTCCATCCTAAAAATCACCTCCAAAACAGCGGTCTAAATAACAATACCGCCTCAATATTTTTATTTCGAATTGATTTTCAAAAGTTCCCTCTGAAAGCAAGTCACACGAAACGCAATATGTCATCATTCAACTTTACTCCAATTGCAAATTCAACATTTTTTCTGAGAATGAACTTCTTTCTGTTCAACGAGCAAAAAGCGATAAAAGCCAAGCACGTGCAAACCAGACGCCAACTTAATTTCCACCAACTCGGCAACTCCACCGTATGGAGTGTGCTTAACAAGGAACATCACTTTGGTGTCCTCCTGCGATATTGTTGAAACTTTTTCATGTGGAAGAGTATCGAAAACTAAGAGACACGTATTTTGTTTATCGGCGGAAAAACGGTTTTTAGGGGTGAACCGAATCCTCAAAAATGGGGATGTTTTTCGTTTTTCGTCGATAACGTTTTAACGGTACGAGATATAAAAAACATCAAATTGCAAAAACGTTTATTTTTTGTGTACTATACATTGGAGATGAGAACGATAAAGTTATCGACGAAAAACGAAAGACACCCCTATTTTCGAGGGTGCGTTTCACCCCTTAAAACCGTTTTTCCGCCGATGAAAAAAAATACGTGTCTCTTAGTTTTTATACTCTTCCACATAAAAAAGTTTCAACAAAATCGGAGAAGGGCACCAAAGTGATGTTCCTTGTAAGAGAACGGCATCTCGCGATTGGGTGACTTAACGCTGCACTCACAAAAATCGTTCTTATCGATTCCAGATGCCTCTCGTTATAATACCGATGAAAGAGAATAAAATAAGAGTGAGGAAGAGGAAAGAAGAGAAAGAAGCGGAAAGATCGCGATCTGCTGTGATCGGTCCCCACCGTGGAATCTTACGTATATGTGTATACATACACATCTGCGTATAGCGAGAGAAAAGGAGTATGCGAGGAAGAGATTCTCGCGATGGTGTTTCCCTTTTCGTTCTCCACTCTCGTTAACCGATCTCTGTGGGACCAAGGGGTTAAACATTAGTCCGGACTGGTTGCCGGTGAGAGATCTCGCGACCTTGCGACCCCCCGTAACCCTCTACGATTCCACGTGGCGATACGAGTTTTCTCGACGTCGTCGTCGTCGTTGTCGTCTCCGAGGATGAAGGCGATACTGTGCTCTCGGCAGTTCTCAGGACACCGGAAAGGGCGCAAGAATGAGATAGAAAGACGATCCCTCCCCCCGCGCGCGAGAGTGCCCGATGCCAGAATCGGAAATCGTGAAACTAAGCCGGTTGTAACGAGACGTGGGTCCTCTCTTCGGCAACCACCTATGCGTGTATATATCGCGGGGATAACGGCCGCATCGACCGCGGGACGACACTCTTCGAGATTGCCACCCCCCTTGTTCCTTTTATTCCTTTTTTCACCGCGCACGAAAAAGATCGAGTCGAACGACAATGCATACCTATTAAAACGGTGTGAACAGTGCTTCTTTGGCATTTTTTTATGCAGGCTGATCGCCCGAGGACGAAAATGCCGAAGTGCAAAGCGCGCGAGCCAATTACGTTACGTTAGTGGAGGAAATGATGTTCTTTCGCGGAGCAGGTGCTTTGGTCGATTTTTGCGTACTGATGACACTTGTGATACGTCAAATCACAGCTGAGGCGAGCTCAGTATGCGCGGAGACAACATGGAGATGGGGTGGAAAAAAATCCACCCTCTTCCCTCCGTTATAAAGAATTTAAATTTTGCTGTGACATCTTGAAAAATTGTGATGCTAACGAAAAACATCACTTAAGCGCCTTCGATTTGATCGAAACTCGTATGTGTGACAAAGTGTTGAAAACTATGGGACTTTTTTTTCATCGGCGGAAAAACAGTTTCACGGGGGTAACCACCCCTCAATGAAAGACGTTTCACGTCTTATTTTTTTTTCAACAATTCGATAGTCGATATTTCATCGCTTCACACTGGAAGAATCTTGGTTTTTGGTTCAGTCAGATCGGTGGACTGCTTATGAGTGAAACTGCAAAATCGGCCCTCGACACTCCTTTCTTTGAGGGGTGGTTTCCCCCTCTTACAGCTGGTTTTCCGCCGATGAAAAAAATACGTGTCTATTAGTTTCCAATGCTTAATCACATGTATGATTTTCAACAAAATCGAAGGCACGAGAGAGACATTTAAGTGATGTTCCTTGTAAAAGAAGACACTTAAGTGATGATCGTTGTAAGAGAAGACACTTAAGTGATGTTTCTTTTAAGTCAGGGTCATCAAGATTAATAATGTCAGATACAATCAGATACAATTTTGTTTTATTATTGGTACACTAATCTGGTTCATAAAAAATATGGTTTTTGGAGTTTGGGTTAAAACCGCTGTTTTCTAGTTTTCCATCAGGAAGAACAACAAAAATGGTTAACTAGTCTTGCTAAGTTTTGCTTCCGCGTTTGCGATGAAGATATTTCGAAAATTCTATCTTTAAACATATTCACGCGGTATTGTATGACTTGTTCGACATGAAATGTTTGTTAATTCGGTGGATCAAGCGAGAAGGGAAGAGGTTAGTGAGAGGAAGAGACTCATGCTAGTAAGAAAGATAGTGAGGGAAAACAATGGAAATGTGATGGGGGACTATACTTAAGGGTTGAGGCGTATTGTTATCTAGAAATTTGAAAAAAAACGTTGTTTTTTAAGCTTAATTTTTTTGTTCTACATACCTTTCTGCCTATGTCTGCGAAAACAATTCAATCATGATGATGAAAAAAATTAGCTGTGTCGTAGAAATTATAAGGATAATCAACGCTCGAAGAATTAAGTCGGAATACAAACAAAAATCTATGTAACTCGTAGAATGGTCAAAAATAGGAACAATTGATAATCAAAATTGATCTGGTACCAAACGTCACAACCCTCATACAGATTGAGAATATGTTTGCTTTTTTTTCAGATCCATACAATGTCCACAACACTGATCGCCAATCGGGAGCGTTTACCGCGCACCCTTGTAAACAAACGTACATGACAATAAATTAATTATTTTTTCGATTTGTGCACATTCTCAAAGCCTCAATAAATATGTGTATTTATTTTCTGAGTTTTTCCATTTTAAAAGTCACTTCCAGAACAGCACTCTAGACACTAATACTGCCTCGATCCGGAAAACAACGAGCAAAACGGTTCATTTTCAATTTGGGGTTTATTTAGTTAAACTATTACTAAATACGACGCGTCAGGCATTATGAATGGTAGAAAAGAAAACACATTTGGGGGAAATCAATCCGGACAACGTCCCAAATGAGTTTTACACGGAACCGAGACCGTAATATACCATACCTCACTCGTATAAAAAATCCAACATCCCCTGACCGTTGAAAATCAATGCCGTTGAAGTTCGCATCGTTGGAATGCAACCAAAGTTCGTTTTTTATTTTTTTCCGTTCTTTTTATATTGCAAATTATTCGCTGATTCCAGTCTTCCATATCTAATCAGAGTACGGAGAACCCTTCCAAGTGATTTTCGTACCCTAAATCGTCGAAAAAAACTTAAGCAATTGACGAAAATTAACTTTCGTTGCATTTTCAGGATGCAAGCTTCATTATGAAAATCGATGGCAACCGTAGTCAACATAATCCCATATCATTGCGATTTTCTCAACCAAGACAGTGGAAATGTCGTTCAAATTTTTCTCACCCTCCCGCAATAAAGTGCAAAAACCGACAAAAAAGAGAGTCCTGACCCTCGGTAATCCCTCACAATAATTTGTTCCCGTACAAAGATGTTTATTCTCAATTCGACAAATCCTTAGCCAGATTTCGTTGAACTGATCTCTTGAAGACATTCAAATCCCACCGTAGCCAAGAAGCATACCGTCAATGGACCACATTCACGCCCGTTAAAAAAACGAGTTACGTTCTTAATAACGGAAAAGAAACCACCAATCCGACAGGTGAAAAATCCTGGAAAAATATCGTCGAATAAAGGCAGTAGGAAAAAAAATACCAAAAAATCCTCCAATGGCCTGCATCGATGGATCGAGTTTATACGACATACGGCTATATACACGTGTGTGCTCGAGTCGTCGGTGATATATAGTGCAAGATTCACGATACGCTTGCAATGCTATGCCACTGCAACCTGGCTGTACTTACTCGTACTGTATGTCGAAGTAAAGATAGTACACACATTATTACTATTATATTATTATATATATATATATATATATATATATATATATATATTCGGAGAACGGTGATTTTGAAGGCATTTGATTTTGAGGACCCTCCTCATAGTAGACCATAGTCCTGATACTCCACATTATGTTGAGTGTGATATTTTACCCTCATCGTCTTTAAAATTACCTTTAGACTAATGCAAGGATATTCACATCAGGTAATTTTAAGGTCCATTCGGTTTCCAAAATCGCCTATTCGTTGACGAAAAAAACGAAGGATGTTCCTCAAAACAGCCAGATGTACTGATAGTCAATATTATACGGTTATAACGCATTCAAAAGTTCCTTCTCTCTTTTAAACAGGGTGATTAACGAGAAGTTAGTCACTCGAAAACACCTATAAATATTGATTTTAGACGAAGAAGTCCGAGACAAAATTTGAATTGTTCGTCAATTTCTACCTTTTGGTAGCCTTACATTATTTTTTTTAGTGCAGATATTAACCCGATTTCAAGGTCACCTCGACTTTTTCGACGGAAACCCCTTTCTTTTATTGGTCACAAAAGTAGGTCACGAAAAGAGAAAAACTACAATATCATGACCTTGGGACGAACTTGAAATACCAAAAATCTTCCCGAGTGGTTGTCACATCTCCGTCGACATTGGTTTTGAGTGCACCCCACAAAAAATAGTCCAACGGTGTTAAGGCAAAGTAGAAGATGTACCGCGTGAGATATGAGTGCGAGAGAGATAGCCTAAATTTTCGAACTGAGATTCTTCAGAGATGAATAATATTTAGGGCAAAAGGAAATCATCAAACTCTGCGTCAGGGAATTCGCCAGAGCCTAATGCTTTGTTTTTCCTAAAAAATTTGACCATCTATGAGAAAATTGGGTCGGAAAATTTGTGAGGTTATGTTGACATTTTACATGCCCTTAAGGAAGTGTGAGCAGTCCAGTTGAGTCAAATGACGGTTTATGAAATTTCTTCAATGAACTTAAAAAAATGCATACGACGTATTCAGATTTATTCTGTAGATGCTATTTTTTCATAAAATATATAATTAAAGGGCAAATGATGCATTTCCATATTTTTGTAACGTAAATAAGAAAAACTTTTGTGTTACTACCAACCTAAAAAAGCATAACATTATCGATGATTATTACGAAAAAAAACTGCGTCAGCGAATGTTTTATACGACACAAAATGAAATTTGGAGTCATTTATAACTATGCCCATTTATATTTATGTCACAAGATTATTCATTATTACCATTGATTAAAATATTAAGTGTTGCCGAAATACGGCAACTTCGCGGACATTGAGGTTGGCAGCAATGCTCTTCATTCGCCAGCCAACATTCGTAATCTTTCATCAAACCTTGATGGTTCAATATTGAACATATATGGTTGACGATGGACAAGTTTGGGCTTTTCTCTCTAAATGTTCCCAAAGGTTTGGCTTGCGTTAACTCATTGTTAGAAATGGTTTATCTTGGTGCTTGATAGCCAAAAAATTATATAACCCGTAGCGTGAATGCGTTGCCCATCTAACCGCACGTAAAATTACATACATTAGACAATTTTTTATTTCTGGTGTTTTGTGGTGATACAAATATTTGAAATTCGTAAAGGCTCAGTATAGTCTAGACATCGAAATGTTTTTTTTTCAAATTTAATCTTCGATTGTGGCTATATATAGCGCTTCAACCTCCTTACATCGGGCAATCGAGGAGGCCAACTCCCCTGTTTCTACCAATCCACGTATCTGCAAGGGAAAGCCCTTTTTCTTTATTGGCCACAAGCGTAGAGCACAAAAACATCCAGTGATCTACAATAACATGATCTTGGGATAACCTTGAAATACCGAAAAGTTTGCAGAACGGTTATTAAAGCGAGGCAAGCAAAAAGGCGGTAGTGTCAGATGCAAATGATGTTTTTGCTGAATGACATGTTCAAAAATCCGTTTGGCTTTTTGAACAGGTCATGCAGTAAACACACAATTTTCTTGAATCTTTCTTTCATTACCGTTTTGCCGATTTTTTGGTATTTCAAGGCCACCCCAGGGTCATGATATTGCAGGTCGTTGGTTTTATTTTTTGTGCTCCATATTAGTGGCCAATGGAAGAAGGGATTCCCCTTTCAAAAAGTGGAGGTGACCTTGAAATCAGGTTGATAACTAAACTAGAAAAAATATCCAAGGTCATCAAAATAACATTTTGGTAAATCATTTAAATTCTGTGCCTGACTTTTTCGTCTGAAGTCCATATTTTTAAATGTTTTCGAGTGATTAACTTCCAGCGAATCACCCTGTACACACACACACACACAAACACACACACACACACACACACACACACACACACACACACGCGCACGCACACTCACTTACTCACTCACTTACTCACTCACTCACTCACTCACTCACACTCACTCACTCACTCACTCACTCACTCACTCAGCACTCATTCACTCACCACTCATTCACTCACCACTCATTCACTCACTCAGCACTCACTCAGCATTCACTCACTCACTAAGTCACTCACTCACTAACTCACTCACTCACTCACTCGCTCACTCACTCACCACTCACTCACTCACTCACTCACTCACTCACTCACTCACTCACTAATTCACTCACTCACACACACACACACACACACACACACACACACACACACACACACACGCACGCACGCACGCACGCACGCACGCACGCACGCACGCACGCACGCACGCACGCACGCACGCACGCACGCACGCACGCACGCACGCACGCACGCACGCACGCACGCACGCACGCACGCACGCACGCACGCACGCACGCACGCACGCACGCACGCACGCACGCACGCACGCACGCACACACGCACGCACGCACACACACACACACACACACACACACACACACGTGAACGACGCCTTTAGAGTCCTCGATCCTCTCAAGTATTTTTCGAGATTGGACGTATTACGGTCTACCGGTGGTGCACGGATATATACACGGCCGAGGAGCATTTATACACGGCCCGTATTCTCGTCGTGCCGTATTATTGCTGTCGCGAATTCTCGCACCTCTCAATTTATTTATTTCGATTTCCTTGTTAATTTTTTCTTCCTCTTCCCTTCACCCCTTCCTCCCGCCCATTGGTCGCTTTTTGCGCCACGTTGTTTTTTCCTCACTCAATTCTCGGATTCTCGGGAGGGAACGAACCTCTCGGGGATGTACGTCGCGGACTGCGCAACGTCGGGTAACCGAGCGAGGTGTATATCTACGATCTATTCGCAATAGAAGCGGCGGAGCCCTCGACGTAGGGAATTTAACGCAATGTCGGTGACATTTTTCTCGGGAATTACACGTCGCAAGAATAATGCGGTTGTGTGTTTTATGGTCAGCAAGCAGTCGCTTGTGAGGCGATTTAATTTTTTTTTCATTGGACGAATCTCGTGAGCGATTTGCCAGATCGATTTGACGATCGTTGGGGTACGTCTGTCGTGAGGTGTGTACCCAGCGCCTGGGTACGTGAAAGGATAGTCATGTTTTTGTGAAAATAGATGGGTGCTTGATGAAAAGTCAAGTTCAAAGTTTCGCGGGATGTTGTGGAGCTTTAGCACAGTTTATTATGGAAAATCGTAGAATGTGCTGGAGTTATATTAATGGCTTACACCACTGTAAACGTCTAAGATTGAGTGATATTTCGTGATTTTGTTTTTAGGTGGAAGGACAAGTAGGAGGATAATAATGTTCAAGGATATGATTAGTCATGTCTTCAAGTGAACAAAAAAAATGTATATTAAAAAATATACAAAATGGTGACGCTGGAGCCATTCTCGCGAGGCATGCTGAATTTGAGACGTTCTGCGGCACGCAGTATAACTGACGCAAATTTGAATTTGGGAAAAAAATTCTATTAATTTACATGAGTATAGCTAGCGAAGTAGGGAAGACGTAGGAAATTTTGAAAATATTAATTTTGGTGTAATGGGCAAGCATTTAAAGTAAAAACTCTTCCACAGAAAAAAGGACAATCATTTGTTATTAAGTAATATTATAATGAACTCATGGAAAATCCCGTACGTATTTCTCTTTGGAACGTTATTTTAAATATGTGCTCAAAATTTGGAGTGAAAATAATGAAAATTGTTGAAGTTATGCTACGTGCCGTTTCGAAAAATTGTGTTCCGAGAAAAAAGGTCGACGTCTCGCACACGAGCCTGCGGATCTTTGTTTTACAGGTACCAAACTTTTTCCCCCTTATTCTAGATGGTTCAAAGCATCTCATAAGTCGACAAATAAAAAATTGAATTCTGCATTAGTGTTACCCCTTACGGCGGGACACCCCGGTGACGGGTAAAAAATGGACTTTTTTGTATTTTTCCAAAGTATACATATTCAAGAATACGTGGATAAAAATTCAAGTTGAAATATTGAAAATTGACCGAGTAAAAAAAGTCGCATTTTTGTATTTTTTCAAAGTGTACATATTCAAGAATATGTGGAAAAAAATTCAAGTCGAAATATTGAAAATTGACCAAGTTGGCGACGATTTAGTTAGAGCAGGTAGCACAACGATTTACGTATACTAATTGTAAAACTTTCAATCGCGTTTTTGTCGAAACTTTCTCGACCTGGCCGAAATCATAACTCTAGTTATAATTTACCAATTTTTAATTTGAAAAAATAAAATAAAATTTCCGTATTTGCAGTAGCTATCGTTGTACGTAGCTGTTTTTTGTTGTTGTTGAAATCTAGTATTTTTCAAGCCCCCGAATGTAGGTAAATTACTACTTATAATATTTCGACAAAATCAGGCTTCTTTTTAACACCCGCCACTTGGTTGATTTTTTAAATGGTGCTACGTACACCAAGGACTACATTTATATAGATTATACAAATATTTTTATTTTTCATACCAATCATTGTCAAGTTATCGACCCGGCCGATAGACCACATTTTTTATACAGAGTCATAATACCCCAATAACGTTGGTGGTTTTTAATTTTTTAAATAAAAATCCGATTCAAATCTAAATCCTACATCGATTGACTTGACATTTTTGCAACCTTGTAACTTTTGTAACAATATCTATAACAATATTTGTAACAATTTGGTACTTTTGTAACAATATTTGTAACAATTTGTTACTTTTGTGACGATTTGTAACAACATTTTATATCGAAGTACGGGAGGAATTTTTTATATGCGATGTTTTTTTTCCTGAAAACAATTTTTTTTTAACCATGGAGTATTTTATTTAAAAAAACGACATTTTTCGATTTCCCTACGTACTTCGGAGGCAAATGTTATCTAGAAATGGAATGATTTTGAATTTTCGTTCCAGGTAAAAAATTGGAGTACTCTTGCCGGCATTCTTACTTTTATCGTTCTAAATCTGTATGCAAAATGTAGGATATATCTACGAACCCTTTGAAGAAATGAAACATTTTTACTTCGCAGTCATCTTGTATTATTGCAGGAGGTTTTTTTTACACTCAGATATTTAAAAGGAGAGTAAAAAAATGGCACGGATTGTTAAAGATTCTTCCTCCGACTAATTTGGCCATAAACTTTTTGTAAAATTGTACGAACTTTCACTAAATTATATGATTGTAATATAATGAATTGTAATGTACTGGAATACTGCTCGTTTTCTCGTTCAGCTCTCCCATATATATTTATTAAACTGTATTAAAAAGGCTGTAAAACAGTTGAGCGGTTCTGAAATTGCGGAAGTCTTGAGGCGCGGCGGCATATTCACTCTCAAGCGTTTTATTCTAATAATGCTAAACATTGACAAGTAGAGGCGAAATGATTGCAGAAGAAGAAACATTTTTAACTGAGGATTTTGAGTCTTCGTCTACATGTTACGCCACCTTCGATTGATTTTCCTTTATATTTAGGATACCGCTTTGTGAATCGCAAATTTCAGCTACTTTTGCTTGGGATTTGAAATCACATATGTCCTCAACGCCAATGTGTGCAATTTTGGCGGGTCAAAAATTCGATTTTTCGCATTCTCTGAAAGTATGCATAAATATGTAAAAAAACCAAGTTAAAATATTTAAAATTGACGAAGTTACAGCCGATTTAGTGAGAGCAGGTAGTGCATCGATTTACGTATACTAAAGCTTTCAATCGCGTTTTTCTCAAAACTATTTTTTTGGATCTGTCTGAACTCGTAACTCTAGCTATAATTGTCTGATTTTCAATTGAAAAAAAAAATCCTAATTGCATTCGTTATCATTGTACGTAGCCGTTTTTTTTAATTTAGTACTTTTAAGCCCCTGAATATTAGTAAAAATTTCGCCAAAATTACTTTTTTTTGACACCCGCCATTTTGTGTGTTTTTTTCTTCAAAAAACGGTTACGTACAGCGAGAACTACATTAATATAGATTTTAAAACTTTTTTATTTTTATTTTTCAGACTAACCATTTTTAAGTTATCGATTCGGCCGTTGGACGACATTTTTATACAGAGGCTCTATTATACCTCAATAGCGTTGTAAATTCTTAATTTTTTTAAATAAAAATTTTCACGAAACTAGTTCAATGTATGCTTAATAGCATACTTTTTTTTCCAAATCCCAAATAAAAAATCTAGTGGAGAAAAAAAATTGGAAAAACGACCTTTTTGCAGCCCGTCTCAGGGCAAAAGATCGAAATTTCAATAAGACATTTTTAACTTTAATTTGCAATAAAGATTTTGTAAAAATTCCGATACTTGTGAATAGTACAATGTAGCTTGTATTTAAAAATCTATTTGTCCCCTGATTAAAATTATCCAAACAATCGTTTTATTGTTTCAACTACTCATTCTTCAAAACATGGAAGAAATCCTTTGAAATGGAAGTGAAAAATCGCGAGAAAGCTCAACTAAATGAAAAAATAAAATAAAAATCAAAATAAAAACGAAGACCACGAATCGCAGGCTGCAATAGGTATAGAGGAAAGTCTATACACCATTCATTGTTTCTCGGTCTCATTGTTTTCACCTCTCGTAATAACGAGTACATTGCGTGCCCGTGGAAACTTAATGGAACTCTCGTGATTCATGTTTGGTTTAAAAATATATATATACATATATGTGGGGAGAGGGTATTTCAAAGTCCTCATATCCGCAACAACGTTGATTATCAGCACATTTGGGTCCTATGAGGCAGCTCCTCGAATTTTCTATAAATGAATCTTTCATGCTCGGTAGAGGATGATCCTTGAAGTCATCTTCATATAATGATTTTGAGTACATTGTCGCTTGTACAACGTTCATGATGAGGACAATTGGTTATATGTACAGATCCTCAAAAATTCAAAAATTCTCAAAAGTGATCCTCTCCCCAAGGATCATGAAAGTCCCATTTCCGTTCATAGCCCATTGGCTATTATTTTATTTCATGTGGTTGGCAAAAACGTGACGAAGACAGAGACGCTGTCGGTTTCTCGTGGTTTTAGGATACAAGTATATCCCAACCCGCACGTGTGTACGTTTGTATTTAAGAATCATGCAAATTTATTAGTTCTTCATCTCAATTCGAATTCACGAAGATCCTGTTTATATGATTCTTGTAAATAAAACGATCTTATGATTCTAAATAACTAATAATGGAAAAACAAAAAATTAAAATATAATGATAAAACGTATAAATAATAGTCAAAAATAATAAATAATAATAAAGCGTATAGTTTTAAAGAAATAGTTAGTAAAATAAAAATATCTCATGAATATAAGATATATGATGCTTATCAAAGATACTGCAAAACTCACGTTTTCAATGATAATTCAATTTCGTTTCAATCGAACAATCGAGTTTCCATATGAATTTATTTGTTTGACAAACAAATGTTATCAATACCATTTTTTTAAACAAGTTCACAATAAATATTCGTCATGTTTCACTTCTTTCTGACCAGGAACATCACTGAGTGTCCGCCTCCGATTTTGTTGAAACTCATATATGTGATAAAGCATTGAAAACTATCAGACACGTATTTTTTTTTATCTGCGGAAAAACGGTTTCAAGGGGAGAAACCAGCCCTCAAAGAAAGGGGTGGTTTTGCAGTTTCACCCTCAAGCAGTCAACCGATCTGACTGAACCAAAACCCACAATTTTTCTATTGTAAAGCGATGAAAAAGCCACTATAGAATAATTGAAAAAAAATTAAGGGGTGACACGTCTCTCTTTGAGGGGTCGTTTTCCCCCTTAAATCGGTTTTCCGCAGATAAAAAAAAACACGTATCTAATAGTTTTCAATGATTTATCACACATATGAGTTTCAACAAAATCGGAGGCGGACACTTAAGTTATGTTCCTTGTGAATCAAGCACGATTTATACTAGAGGGCGAAAGATTGATATATATATTTTTCACCAAGACTCACCCTGGAAGTAGCTCTTCGTTCTCAAATAGCTGACGCTGAGCCTCAGGATGCTGAGACGATCAAGTTTGCTGAGTATGTTCTGCTCAAATGGAAGCAACGATGCGAGTGTGTCAAGCTCGGCGTTTAATCGCTCTCGATGACGTTTGCTCGGGTTTGATTTCGTCACGCCATCCTTCTGTGGCGGCTTCAAGCTGTAAACATGATGCAAGAGAAAAACAATTATTACTCCATTTAATAATTTGCCGCAAAATCTGCGTGAATTGTTGCGAATAATTGCGAGAGAGAGAGGGATCGACGGGCGTGAGCGGAAAGATCGTAATTTGGTTTTTACTTCAAAGTTGAATTAATAATATTTATTTATTGTTAATTTAACTTCGGAATTATCACTTCTGCATAACACGCCATAACACGACCAAAGTCGATCGAACGATAAATCGAATTGTCGTTTTCAACGATTTCGGAACTTTTAGTAAAAGATCGACGAGTCAACAGGAAACATTTATGTAAAATACTATTATTGTAGACCTTATCGTTTTCCATCTAATCGGTAATTCGATCGTTGCGTTCATATTTTATTTACCAGCATACTCGACATTCGTTTTTTTCGTCACTCGGATGGCTTGTACTTTCGTATAAAATAATGAGCATTCGATTGCACAGCAGAACGCAACGCAGCCCCTTAGAGCTTTAAGGCGGAGAACGACTGTGATGGGTCGAAACAATGGTTTTTTGCATTTTCTCAAAGTATTCATATTGAAGAATACGTGATAAAAATTTCAACTTAAAACATTGAACTTTTACCGACTTAGAGGTGATTTAGTGGGAGCAGGCAGCGCAACGATTTATTTATACCAAAACTTTAAATCGCGTTTTTCTCAAAACGACTTTTTTCGACGTGGCCGGAATTATAACTTCGGTTATAATTGTGCGATTATCAATTTGAAAAAAAAAATCAAAAAATTTCCGTTATCGCATTAGCTGTCGTTGTACGTAGCCTTTTTTTACTTCGTATTTTTAAAGCCCCCAAATGTAAGTAACAGTTTCACCAAAATAACACTTTTTCTAATACTAGCCATTTTATGCATTTTTTTAAAACGGCTAACCCGAAACTAATGTTGTTGTTAATTAAAAAATTATATTACAAAAATTATACAACAATTATTATACAAACAAACCCAAACGAACCCTAACATACCCAAACAAATCCAAACAAACGCAATTCTATACCTCGATGTATCAATATTCTTTGAAAATAATAAAAAACCAATGCATATTATTTACATGTACCTGTTTACCCTTTTATTACCCCAAAAATCTAATTGCATTTTCATGCCATGAAATAGTTGCACTTTGTGCAATATCTGTAGATTTATTGAATAAAAATTTACACGAAATACGTTCAATGTATGCTTAATAACATACCTTTTTTCCAAATACCAAATAAATCATCTAGCAAACAAAAAAATCGGAAAACGACCTTTTTTGGCCTGCCACAGTGGTGTCCTCCCTTAAAGCCAGTCCAATAATCGAGTGTACACACACACACACACACACACAGACACACACACACGCATTTCCTCGGTCAGTATCCTGGCTGGCCAGAAATATAGGCGAGAGATGCTCGACCGTACGAAATTATTAAATTAATATATGCGAAATCGAAATTTTACGGATTTTAGCCGAGAGTGTTTATTTAATTGAAGCGTTACCGTGGAGCTTCGCGGGGAGAGATACGGATACGTATAGAAGCCCGAACAAATATGTGTGCAAACAAATTGTTCGTGTGTGATGCTCGAAGGGAACAGTTAACTTTGGAGGGAAACCAGTAGCGAGGGATGTATATGAGATGAGGGAGAACGAAAGGGAGAGAGGACGAGATAGAGAACGAGAGAGAGAGAGAGAGAGAGAGAGAGAGAGAGAGAGAGAGAGAGAGAGAGAGAGAGAGAGAGAGAGAGAGAAACGTCAAAGAGACACCGACACCCTGACGCGCCGCCTCACCATTTCCAGCCCTATACTTACGGAATAATTATTATTTTTGCGCGTGTACACATTTAACGGGCAAAGTCTACTATACCGTCCGTACCGTGTGTGGCGATGTATGCTCCTGCTCCGGAGAGGAGCGCGATCTGTACGGTTGGACACAGAGCAGAATAGTGGTCCATACCGAGGTTCTAGTCTTCCCTGGTTATGTCCATATATATATATATATATATATATATATATATATATATATGATACATATATATGTGACTACCGGTGAAAAGTTTCCGGATGAAAATTCAAAAAAGTTCCGAAACGATTTTTTATGCCATTTCGCCGATAGTTGACACGAATGAATTTCAGGGGCTATACCAGTGCGAAAGCTGAAAATTTGGGTGACTTTAAGGAATTTTTTGGAAGAAAAGTACTCAATTAAATGTTTCGGAAAATTAAGAATATATTTGGCTATATTTGACCTATGTTACATAATTTTTTCATAGAAAAATATTGACATCTAAGCGACTTATGCGCTGCCTTCGGAGGCGCCAAAAAAAGTTCCTCCACTGCTGACATGATTGCGGCCGATTGAGTGGCTGAAACCGAAAAAGTAAAAAATGTCGTTAAACTGGAAGGTATTTCCTGTACAATGACGTAGGATTTTCGAACAATGTAAAAATCTAACAAAATGGGGTAGTCATAAAAAAAAGTCTGTTTTCTTGCCTATAAAATGATCGTTTTTTTCAATGCGAAATCGTCAATTTTTATCCAATCAAAAACATCCCACGTCATTGTAGAGTAAATATATTCAAGAGTACTCAGTTTAAATTTCAAGTCAATCGGATAATTGCTCTTTGAGTTACAATGTCAGCAAATTTGAAAAATCCCATTTCGAGAAAAACGCGTTTAAAGATTTAACTATCGATTTTTGATAGATAAAATGATATTTACTATAAAAACTGCTAATCAGCTATACCTGGCCCATACAATGGACCCTCCTCTTCCTCGAATAATGCCTGCTGAGAGGCTGAACCTTTTCACACTGGTATAGCCCCTTTCACCCGTTTTTCTCAAAACCACATCTTTGAAATCGGGAAGACCCATAATTCCAGCTGTTTCTATCCGATTGACTTGAAGTTTTTATTTTAGCTCTTTTGATAGATTCTCTAAATAAGTACACACGATTTTCACCATTCATCGACAATTCTCGTTTTTATAAGCAAATTGAGACCGATTTTTTAGGAAAAAAAGGCAACATGTCTTCACAATGGTGCAATTGTGCCAAAAAACGCCCATTTTTTTTATAATCGTGTGAATTTCTCCACGAAAACTAATGTAAAAGAATATTGTTTTTCTTCTAGGTGCTCTTCCATAAAACTTCTGCGTCCTCCCGCAGAGCCTTTGAAATAATGCTCTTAGTTGAACTACGACTGAGCTGACATTTTGTTTTTTTGCTTTCAAAAATCTTTTCTTTTGTATACGTTAACACATGTAGAATAAACGCACCAAATCTCATTTTGATTGACTTTTCTTTATTGTCATAACAAATTCCGAAAAAAGGGAATTCCTATCTCATTTTCCCTGCCTCAGGGGCGATCCTAGAAGTTTATCGTTTTCGAAAACACCTTTTTCTATATAAATACCAACTTTTGATGATCACAGTGCCTTTTTGACATTTAACTCACGTTCCATCTGTGCATGCACGTATGTGGGTGTTACCCGTCGAGAAAGAAGGGACCCTAAACCATTCAGAACCAGTTCTTATCGTAGGTTATTAAGAAAATAGTGTTAATGAGATTTGTTATACCGTCCCTATGACTCCGAATGAGAGAAAAGGACGGGGATAGAGAGAGGGAAGGTTTTATCAAGTTTTCGCTAGGCATTTGGTTACATGCATAGTTGTGCATTGGGACGGTAGCAAAACGCAATACCTTTTGTCAGACTCTAGTGAGGGAGAGGTTTTCTTCCCCCCCCTCTCTCTCGTTCTCTCTCTTTGTCTCTCTCCTTCTTTGTCAGTTTTCGTCCCGGTTGTTTTCTCTCGGGAGAATAATTAGCCCGGGGTTTTGTACTGCTCTGGTTCTGGCTCTCTCTCTCTCTCTCTCTCTCTCTCTCTCTCTCTCTCTCTTGCCTTTCTTTCTTCGTTTTTCAGGCCGAAGACGAGAGTTAAGGAACAAAAGGGGAGATGAGCAACACGTATATAGGTTGGTCGGGAGGAGGCCTAATGGTTCATCCACCGAACGAGACAAAAGTATGGGACGCAAAGGTGTAGGTATATAGCAGAGACGAGAGTTTAAGGACTACGAACTCGAGAATTCTCTCCTCCCGTCGAGGGTAATGGATTTTGTGTCGTCCTAATAATTAATAGAGCTCCGCGGACCGAGAACTCTCTTGATATCCTACATGGAATGTATATCTATATCCTCACGGATGTCTATACATATACAGGGTGTCCTGTTATGAATGGATAATCCTGCAACTGTCGATAGGTCAGATCATGTCCTACTATATGCTGGAATTTCGGTTTAGTAAACGTCCCACGGTTTTCGAGATATAAATCATCTGACTTCGATTTTTCGCACGCCATTTCTACAAATGATAACTTTTTTGACCCGGTTTAAAAATAAATACTCTTGGTTATTTGTTTTATCTAGAAAGGTCTGCTTTTTAACCTTAAATGTGCAGGAAACTTGATGAAAAAAGATCTCATGCAGAATTTTCATACAACCCAATTCTTACATCTGACTTTGATAGCCTGCGGTGTGAAAAAAATGTACTACGGATATCGTGCCAATTACTTAAAAAATTTGCTTAGTTGTATTCCATTCATATCATTTGTAGAAATGGCATGCGAAAAACCAAAAGCAGATAATTTTTTTCGAAAACTAACATAAAGCCCAAGTCTCGAGAATCGTGGAACTTTCACTAAACTGAAATTCCAGCATATAGTAGAACATGATGTGACCTATCGACAGTTCAGGATTATCCATTCATAACAGAACACCCTTTATACAGGGTGTTCCTCTTATCTCTGCCACCCGAAATAACTCGGTAATTATCGACGTCGCAAATAAATGTTCGAGACAAAAGTTGTATGGTGTGAAGGGGGCCATCAAATGCGATCAAGTTTTTTTATTTTAGTGGAGGCGCTGACGTAAAGGTCACCTCCACGTTTTTAAATGGAATGGTACATTTTTCAAGCCGCATAAAAAACATTAGGGGGTCAAAGTCGTTCAAGGTCATTCCAGGTCAGTCAAGGTCAGTATCGAACACCTATTAAAATGAAATACAAATCTAAATATCTCGGATCACTACCAAATATTTAGTAGTGATCCGAGATATTTAGATTTGTATCATCGATCCTGACCTTGAATGACCTTGAACGACTTTGAACCCCTAATTTTTTTTGCGGATTGAGGTGCTCCACAAGATGGTTGAAAAAAATGTACCATTCCATTCGAAAAAGTGGAGGTGACCTTCGCTGAGCGTCAGCGCCTCCGCCGAAATAAAAAAAAAATGGTCGCATTTGATGGCCCCCTTCACACCGTACAACTTTTGTTTGGGTTTGGGTTTAGCGTCGATAATTACCGAGTTATTTCGGGTGGCAGAGTTAAGCGGGACACCCTGTATATCTGTATGTGTTAAACTAATACTTGAAGCAGGAGCAAAAAGAAATAACACGCGCGCAGGCAACATATGGAGAATGCTCATTCATCACGCTTTCTAACCCCTAAGTATTTTAATTAAATGCCACTATTTTTGCAACGTTTCAACGCGTGCTCTTTTTTCCTGACCTACGCACGCACCGCTAATATCATTATCGGAGTATTTACGCGATGTTCATTATTCCTTCAAGTCTGAGACCCAGATAACGGTGAATCGGGATGGCGGCCTCTCGAAATGTTAAAATAGCGCGTAAGGGAAGACATCCCTTTGTGACGTAAAGGAGAACTTATGGCTGAAAATGAATTCCTCGAGGAAGCTGAGATACTAGTTGACGACCACGGAATCGCAGATTAATCGGTAGGTCTTTTAGTCACATCTTTGAGTCTGGAAACTTTAATAGCGTTTTCCTGCAAACCACTTTTTTTGTGAATCTCGTACGAGATAAATGACAAACTATTCGATCGAACATTTTGAAATTTTGCACTTTTCTAGAGAATATAATTACCGTCTATGTGAACCTTACGTTCTTGCAAAATTATTTTAAAAAACGACTTTTACATTAACAATTACTATAGTAAAAATTTCAGGAAAAATAACATTAAAAAAAAGTGCCATTTTTCGAATTTCCACTTTTGTTTGGGTTTTTTAGGTTCACATAGAGCGTGTGGGTCTTAGAAATCTAAAACTTCTTGGCTCTAATGTTTCGGATCAATGCACCGGACGCTAAGTTCTACGCCGTGGAACAACTCAGGCGGCAACCGTCTTTGGAGCAAGTGTCATTTAGTAGCGATTTAAATATATTTAAAAAACTCGGAAGACTAAAAGATATAAAAATGTGTACAAGAAACTTTAATTATGTAGAATGAATAGTTTCGACACAAAGATACCTTGAAAATTCGCTTATTTTCAGCTGCGGAAAGGGATTTCCCCTCATAATTTCGACGATCAACTGGTTGTGAGTATGGGAATCACGGGAAGTAGGATTTTCTGAAAGGACCAAACTTGGCATGTTCAACTTTGTGTCCATGTTTCTTTTTAGACATTGCATGAATCTGTATATTGGCATGCATGCTGCTGATATCTATGTAGATGGGCTCTATCGGAAGAATAATTTTGAAGCATAATCGGAAGAATCTATCGGATGAATAATTTTTTAAATAATTGAGAAAAAGTTACAAAACAAAAAATTCTCGAAAACTTTCGAATGGTGTGCTTCTCTTAGGAGATGCTCTCGGCCGGCATTTTGTACATTTTTTCGCTGTATCTGGCACCAAACATCCCAAACAAACTCATACAGATGCAGAATATGTTTAGTTTTTGTTCAGATTTATGCAATGTCCCCAACATTGGTCCCCAATTGGGGGCGTTTTCCGCTTACGGTTGCAAACAAATTAACAAAAGTACACCATAATCATTAAGCGGGAGATACCTTTAGGCGAGGACAAAAATTCCTTATTTTCATGATTTTTTTTTAAAGGAAAGATTTCTCCTCCGTTTTTGAGACTTAGGGTATATATTATTAATACTTTTGGCTGTGACATCGTATTTTTTCATTAATCTTAAAAAATACGAGAAAATCTTGAAAATGAGAAATCTTTAAAAAATGAGAATCTTAAGAAATGAATCTTCTAAGCTGCATCTTCAAAACTGGCATGACGTATGGCTAAAAAACTAGTCGACCGATTCTGATGAAATTTGGTATAAATCTATCTAACCTTATTGTCTAAAACATGACCCTAAATATTTTTGACAATTGAAAAATACAGTAGCTTCCATTTGTACAGGGTCCTTCCGCTTATTACATTCTCCACCATATTCCACTTTACATCCCCTTAAAAAAAGAAAGGATTTTTTATTGCAAAATGTAACCATTTTTTTTCGGCAAATTCAATCTTTTTGTTTTAAAGCGTACCATTTCATCGATTTTCAACATTTCTCACTTTTTCTCGGTTCATATTCTGCGTATGAGTGTTAACGAATGAAAAATCTTCGTTGCTTTTTTTCAGATTAATCCCGCCGACGCTACGTGTTACGCCGTGTGACAACATCCGTGGCAACCCGTTTAAAAGACCGAACCGTTACCTCCGCCATTTTTTAACAATAATAATGAAAAAATATACCACGTAACAGCCAAAAGTAGTATTAAAACATACCTTAAGTCTCAAAAATTAAGAAAAAAAAATCATGAAAATCAGCAATTTTTCTCGCCTAAAGATATCTCCCGTCAATTTTTTTAATTTGTTCATATTATTGAAGGGCCAATAAAAATGTGTATTAACTTTTTTAATCTTTCCATCCTAAAAATGACGTCCAAAACAGCGCTCTAGATCACAACACTGCGTTAACGTTGCGTTCAATTTGTCTTTTTTTGTCATCCTTAGTGATTCCTCTAATCTTGTAGAGGAAGTGAAAAAAACGATTGGGGTAGAATATCCATAAGTCGAATATTCATAAGTGAATATGCATAAGTGAATATCCATAAGTGAATATCCATAAATGAATATCCATAAGTCGAATATCCTTGAGTACGAATATCCATAAATCGAATATCCACAAGTACGAATATCCATAAGTGAGTATAGAGTAGAAATGAGTGCCAGAAATGGCGGGAGGTAGAAGAAAAGTGAGTATAGAGGGAACCCAAACCCAAACAAACTAACTTATCTCTACCGCCCGCCATCTTTGGCACTCATTTCTACTCTATACTCACTTATGGATATTCGTACTTATGGATATTCGACTTATGGATATTCGACTTATGGATATTCGACTTATGGATATTCGTACTTATGGATATTCGACTTATGGATATTCGACTTATGGATATTCGACTTATGGATATTCGACTTATGGATATTCGTACTTATGGATATTCGACTTATGGATATTCGACTTATGGATATTCGACTTATGGATATTCGACTTATGGATATTCGTACTCATGGATATTCGACTTATGGATATTCACTTATGGATATTCGACGACAGTGAAAAAACTCCTATTCTGGCGGTTTTTAAGAACGCTGTCACTTATTTGGTCGTTTTTAAATGTTATTCCCGCGAGTGACGTGGTTTCGGTCCACCTGGCGAGACTCTCGATGAGATGCCAGGTGATAACGCGCCAAAGTCCTGAACCCTGTCTCGCGCACCCCATGCTTCGATCCGACTCTGCTCCAGTTCACTCCGTTTATTTTAACGGACACACATACACACGTACGTCCGTGTACAAATGTACGGATACATTGGTAGGGGTGACACATTGCTCTGGGTTCGTGGGAGGCGTTACGGGATAGTTCACCTTCGTATGGAGCAGTTGTTCGCAGATGGGTATCGGGTCCGCGAAGCGTGAACGTTAGCTTGGGTTTGCCGTGCTAGCTGACCGGAGAACGCACGTCGACGCTGTCGCATTTCGATCGCGACACCTTGTCACACTATACAGCACCCTTTGTGCATTACAATAAATATTTATGAAAGAAAACAAAAATTATGTAAATTATTATTTTTTTCAATATACCACGTTTTTAAAATGGACTGAAAAGTATAAAATAATTTCCACTAGACACATGCAGATTTACGACCCCATAAAGATTCCCAACTCCATACGGATCGTCCTGAAAATTTGTGATTGTGAATTTTTAATAGCTATGATAATACTTGTAAGATTTAAAACGAAAAACGTGGGACGCCTTTGGATTGTTTAAGCCCCATGTTTTTCATTTCAAATCTTACAAGTTTTTTCATAGTTGTGAAAAAATCACAATTGCGAATTTTCAGGACAATCTATATGTGGTTAGAAATCTGTATGGAGCTAGTATAAAATATTTTATACTTTTGTTCCGTTTTAAAAACGTAGTACATTTTTTAAAAATGTAATTGTTTTTTTACTCCTTCACTAGACTATATTTTATTTCATAATTTATTTTTTTACAATTATTCCCTCTTTTTCCCTCTCTCTTACACATTTAATTCTTGAATGTGAAACCTGTTCAAACTGTTAAATCTGTATATTATTTAAATATTTTCAATATCCATTTGTATATTATATTATTTATATTATTATATGTATATATTTTATTGAAATATTTATATTTATTTTGTATGTTTGTTTGTTTGTCCAGTTCTGAGCTATGGTTAAAGTTTCAAGTCTCTAGGTCATCCGGAAGTTAGTTAAAATCGATTGCAAAATTTGTACCGAACAGACAAATGAACAGACAGACCAGAAAGCGAGTTAATAAAAACGTGGTAAAATGCGATAAAGTAATTCGATATTTTGTCGTAATTGTGACAAAGTAAATAAAACACGCCAAAGCAAGTAGAAAGTGCAAGAAAGTGGGGAAGATAGATAATAAAATTAGGGATGACATCTAGTTTGTTGGAATGTTGGACTCTCCTCACCTTCCACGGCGAGAGAAATGATTTGCTTGAAACAAATCAAATTTTGTTTAAATTTTAACCCTGTAGAGTTTTCTTTGATATTCAATGAAAATCATATCGTTTGATGTGCAATGAAATTTACTCCTATATATATTTACTCCTGCTGTATGTTTCAATCGATTGGAACTGACTGAATGTAATTTGATCAAAGTGAATGGGTCTTTTTTATTTACTACAAAGAAATGCTGTATTTCAGGGTAAACAAATATTTTATTTTGTTAAAAAAGGATGTTGTTTCTAAGGCAAAAATGTATGTTTAACTTTGATAGTTTATTATTCGAGTCTGATGGCATTGTGCATTCTGTCAATAAATATTCTTGCCTGTAGTGCTTGAGCCCAAAATCTTGGACTTCTTCACCACCAAATTGTAAATTCGGAATGACAACTCGAAATTTGTATCGGTGTCGGCATTTTCATTTAAAAATTCATAAATTAATAATAAAAAATACTTATTTAGATATTTAAAGAAGTTTAGGTTCGAAGGTTCGTACTACGATTTAAAAAAAAAAAAAAAAAAATAATGAAGTTTAGGCTACGAGAATCATAATACGATCACTGTAAAACTTGAAACGCGTTTTTCTCGAAATTATGTTTTTAAAACGGTGTACACGATTTCTCGGTATCTAACGAACGGATTGACTTGAAATTTGGTACATTTATTCAGTGTAATAGTCCTTGAATGACGTTTATCTTCTCAACATTTTCTTTTCATTAGTCGTTGACAATAATGATGTTATTTTTCGTCGAAAAAACGAGAAAAAAAATTCAAATTTTTTTTCAGTGATTGAAACACGATAACAAAAAAAACCTCGGTCGAGTTTTAGCAGATGTTGTGTATTTTGAGGTTTTTATTGTTCTAGATTAGCCGGGTGGCCAACATCAAGTACACCATTGAGCCCCTCACGTTGAAAGGTCGTTCACGAGCTTGTTTACCTTCTTTAATTATTCATATTTTCTTATTAAATTTGGTACATAATTTTGGCAATGTACATGAAAAAAAATTTCCCTATTTTTCAATCGCCTCACTCATGGCTTCAAAATATTTTTTTTACATAATCCTGATTTTCGTCTGATTAAGTCTAATAAATATTTTGATAACAGTAAATATTACTCAAAATAACAATACGTGAAATGTACCGCACTCACTTCTTCTAAACGTTTTTTTACCTTCAGTGCGCTCAGGAATAAATTTTGAATAAATGCCTCTGTTGCATTAAAATTAATAAAACAAGCGATACAAGTGGAATATAGCAGAAAAATCATTTTTCGTAACATGGGCCACGAACAATAGTCCTTTTTTTATATTGCATTTAAAAAATTTAACTTAAAAAAACGTCTGCTAAAGAACCGGGACAATCGTGGACACGAGTAAATTTTGTAATTGGTCAAAGGATTAGAATTAAATAACGAGGGTGGGCAGGGGTGGGGGCCAGAGAGTTTCGAGCGAACACGCGTGTTTCTTCTCAGTATATTATATCACTGTTCGCTTTGCCATTATAAGGTTTAGGGTATATACAAGACCAAGAGAGAGTTCTCGCACGCCATGCTCGAATCCATCAGAAGGGCGAGTCGCAGTCAAGGTTACCCCACCTTGTTCCCTTCCTCCTATATTACTACCCCTGTGCTCTGTCCGCCTGCACGTCAAATATGTATCTCCGGCGAGTTTGTAATTTGCAAGAACGAATTTAGACGGATTCTTAATTTCTTAGAGTGTCAAAAAAAAGATAGAGTGCAACCCTAAACGCAGTGTGCGACTGGGATAATCCTCTAGCGGAGCAAAAATCAAATACCGAAAGGAAGTACCCTCGGTATGAAAGGTCCACTTTTGATTCTTTGGAATTCGACTACGATTAGCGAAATTTTCAGGTATCATATATTCCTTGACGTAAAATGGGTTTATGTGCCACTATTGTACAGCAAAAATTATGCCGCACACATACGCACTGCAAGAGAGTATTAATCCAGTTGAACGAATGTGGATCATTGAGTTCATTTTTCGTTGGAGCTAGTAAGTTGCTGTTAAATTTCTCTCAAATTATTCGTAGACTTGAAAATACGATTATTTAATCGGGGCTTCATTCACAGAACAAACGTTACTTTCATTCAAATCCCAATGGAAGACTTTATTTGATTCGAAGTTGTAAAGTTGGTAAGAGCGACTAAAAGGTCGGTAGGCTGTCAGAATCCGGAAATGTTACGCTCCCGAAATGTCATAATACGAAAAATTACGAGGCAATGTCTAGACAGATTTTGGAATTAACAGATGCAACTAATAACATCAACCAACCGAATGAAAAATGTCATCAACCAAATCTTCCTAATTTTAATGTAGAGGGTGTTATTTTCAACTATTTTCACCTTATTTGTCGATCTAACAAGGGTATCATTGTCAATGTAACAAGAGTAACGTATTGCAATGTCCAAATACTCATGGACATTTGACTTGCGACATTTTTCGTTCAATTGGGAGATGTTAATGTCATCTGTTAATAGCAAGATGACGTTTCTGGATTCTGACAGCCTGCAAAAAAGTCCATTAAGCAGTTCCTCCGAATCAAATAATTGGATAGCGCATTGCGTACAGATCTACCCAAGCATCCACCGAGTCCCAATAAATCGTTAGCCACTGATTGTGTTCGATTCCCTTAATTTGGAAATAAAATGCTTTGTAGGCAAAGATTTCAGTATGTTTTGGTTCGAGCGTACTTTTCTCTTGAGGAGTGTAGGACTTATCATCATTTTGTTAGGAGCACTGGACTGCCGCATTGATTCTCGAACCCATGCGTCATACAAGCCTGAACCAACCGAATCATGGGCCCCAGCGACAGGGTTCCGGACGAGGCTAATTCGAGCAAGATGTACGCGGCCCACGGCTCCGCCATTTTGTCCTCTTATAATCGTAGGTCTCGGTGGTATTGTTGGCGCGAGACTGTAGTCTGATGGTTGTCGAGGCTTGCTTTTTCGTCCCCAGAGACACTCGTGCGCACGGGGGATGAATGCGAGGGTTATGGGGGGTTGGAGAAATGGCAGGGGTTGATTCCGGCTTATACCTTGCCTCCGTACTGCTCCCGCTCCCATCTGCCCCTCCCCAACCTCTTTTGATCCACGTCCTGTTGTCCAAGTCCGCTTGTGATGGAGGTTAAAGTACACACAGGAGTCCGCGCACCGCACCATTGCCACAGGAGGTACGAAGGCAGGCGGAGGTTGGCAAGGGGATGCGCGATTACGCGCAAGCGCCAACCCCAAGGGTGGGTCCACTATGGATTTTCGAGGGTAGATACAACAACCACGAGGAGTTCCGGGGTGGCAGATACCAGGGTTATATAGTCCGAAACGTCGGTATACGCTTGGGTGAAACCGTCTTCTGCTCCGTACATACGATATACGATACACTCCAGGCTGTATCCTCCGACTTGTCATTTTATCTTCTCGCCTTTGTGTCCACAGCAAAAGAAGTTCCAACAAGCAACATCACTTAAGTGCCCGCCTTCGATTTTGATGAAATTCATATATGTGATAAAGCATTGAAAACTATTAGACACGTATTTTTTTCATTGGTGGAAAAACGGTTCTAAGGGGGAAAACCATCCCTTAAAAAAAGACGTGACAGCCCTTAAATTTGTTTTAATACTTCTATCGTGGATTTGGCATCCTTTTCCATTGGAGGGATTTTGGTTTTTGTTTTATACAGATCGGTGTACTGCTGATAGGTGAAACTGCGAATTCGCCTCTCGACACGCCTTTATTTAAGGGGTGGCTACCCTCTTTAAAACCGTTTTTCGCCAATAAAAAAGATGCGTGTCTAATAGATTTCAATGCTTTGTCACATATATGAGCTTCAACCACATCGAAGGCGGTGTCTAATAGTTTTCTATGCTTAATCACATGTATGAGCTGCAACCACTTGAAAGATTTTGCTTGGAAGCGTTGAAAAATTATGGTCCAGAAGCAGACATCATTAGAACGCAACGGGAATCTTGCCTCATTTTATTTTTCAACAATTTTTGTCATCATCAAAAACATTTTTTTACTGTTCTCAGTTGTACAACTCAACAAGAGCCATCGAAAACGTTCGACTGATTCCCATAGTCTAGATTTTTCGATAAAATTGGACGATGACAAGTCAGAGATTGGAATAAATGGATTTTCGATGTATTCCAACGATGCAAACGTTAAAATCATTCAAAAATAGATGCTACGTAACAACTCTCAAAAAAATCACTATTAGTAATGCCGTTGAAAATAAATAAGATCCTTATACAAGATGTGCGAGCCTACCGCGTCGGTGATAACGCACTCCCCCATCAAGAGAATGCGAAGCTCAATAAAGAGTTTATCACATATATGAGCTTCAACCACATCGAAGGCGGTGTCTAATAGTCTTCTTTGCTTTATCACATATACGAGCTTCAACCACTTAAGTGATGTTGCTTGTAAGCGTTGAAAAAAGACGTTCCAGAAGCAGACATCATTAGAACGCAACGGGAATCTTTCCTTATTTTATTTTTCAACATTTTTTGCTATCATCAAAAATATTTTTCTACTGTTCTCAGTTGTGCAACTCAACAAGAGTCATCGAAGACGTTCAACAGATTCCCATAGTCTAGATTTTCCGATAAGATTGGACGATGACAAGTCAGAGATTGGAATAATGGATTTTCGATGTATTCCAAAGATGCAAACGTTAAAATCATTCAAAAATAGATGCTACGCAACAACTCCCAAGAAAATCTCTATTAATGATGCCGTTGAAAATAAATAAGATTCTTATGCAAGATGTGCGAGCCTACCCCGTCGATGATAACGCACTCCCGCATCAAGAGAATGCGAAGCTCAATAAAGAGGTACCGCCGCAGCCGAAAGCAGAAGCCGGATATCATACGGCACATGATTAATCGTATATGGCCAATTATAATATCGTAGCGAGAAGAGGAGAGAGGGCTATGAGGGATGGAAGATTCTTATCGCACGAATTATACGGGAACAGCCGTTGTTCTCATAGACGTTGGAGTAGGCGGGGGGGAAAAAACAACAAGGTACGTACGACGACTGCGAGGTGTCCAAGGGGGTCAGCTCCTTATCGACGGAGATTCATCGAACCGATAATACGTCCTTCGTATACGCGCACATATGCATACATGATTCTACGACATTGGAGTCGCGCGCGCACGAGCCACGTGGCCGAAGAATTATGACTTATTTTACCAAATGATAATGCAGAGAGCTAATATATATCTTATAGCGAGAACCTACCAGACCGGCTAGCTGTATCAACCCCCTCTGACAGTGTGTATACGAGGGAATTGCTATTCCGCGAGTGAAGTAGGGGTGGAAGTGCTTTCGGTAATTACCTGGCAGGAACGAGCTGACGAAAAAGTGATAATGCTCGTACCTACAACTGTGTCGGGGACCTCCGTCACGCGGCTGCCGGAAGTTGAATGACCATGCAAAACTCTGTATTCAGATACAATATACAAATACGCGCTGTATACGTAAAAACGTATTTACGGGGAGAGGCGATTTCGAAGCCATTACGTCTATAGAATGGTCGGCACATCTGACGGTTTCGAGGACGGGGCTTAATTTTTGTTCACGTTTGGTTGATTTCGGGGACGGGAAGGGACTCGACATGATATTTGTATAAATATAGTTATTTTGAGGTATACTTGTTTTGATACTTGCTTTGAACGGCGCGGGCGTAATGTTGAGGGGAGGGAGACTCGGCTACTACGAGGACGGTATTCGACGTCGAATGTGAGAGAAATCACTTTTCTCGTATATATACACTCCCGGCCAACACTAGTTAAAGTTCAAGTTCGGGTACACTAGTTAAAATTTCCGACTGTACTAAAAGTTAGATAGCGGACTCGAAGATAAAGATAATTGAATTCCCCGAGTGTCGTTTTAAAGAGGACAAATTTGCCTTTATTTTGCTATTTCTAGAAAATTCTCTACGATTTTTTTTTTCACCCCGGTACGCACTTTTGAACGGAGTCATTTTTCGGCTTTTTTGCCATCGAAAGTTGACTGCAAAGTTTGTGGAAAAGTTTTTCCTCGGTTTTTTCCATGGTAAACTTAAATAGGATATCAACTCGTACATTTTTGTTTTTTTTAGGTCTCGTACGATTTTTTTTCGCCTCAGTAGTGCATTTTTAGCTGGAAAATACATGTTTTAGAAAAAAAAGCGTCATCGAAAGAGCTATAGGCTTTTAGAGGAAATGTCAAGAGGGTAAAAAGTTGCACGGCTTCACCCTGGAGTGGCTAGAATTTTTTCGGAACATTTTTTTTGACATTTTTGGTTGGAACTTTGATGAGTTCCAACGAATTTCTTTGTGAAAGGAAATTCGTTTGAATTTTTATTTTTAATTAACTGCAATTTTTTTATATTAAAAAAAAACTTTAGACCTTTGATGAGTTCCAACGAATTTCCATTCACAAAGGAACTTCGTTCCTTTGTGTAAGGAAATTCGTTTACATTTTTATTTTGAATTAACTGCAATTTTTTTTATATTAAAAAAAAATTCGACGGAACTATCGGATTTAAGACAAAATATTAAAAAGAAAAAAATTATAATTTTTCGTTTTAGATTCACTGACATTTTTCCAGATTTTTTTATAGGTATTTTTTTCCAAATCAACGAGGTGCTTTTGTTGATCCTTTATTGCAAATCCAGCACCATGCAACTTTAGATTTTTGGACTTGCTTTTCAACGCAAAAAAATAGTCAATCAAGTCTCTTATCTCCTCTATACGCGGTATAGATCCATCCCAATACTCTCGTCAGTAACAAATATTGAAAATCGGCCCATTTTTCACCTCCAAGTTCATGCACACCCGATAAATTAATTCAGACATTACCACGAAGGCTCGACTTTGAGGATTTTTTTAAGTGCACTTATTACTGTTAAAAAATCAAAATTTCGTTCGTTCAGCATAAAATGAAGGATTGTACCAGAATCGATATTACCCATAGTTATCTGATAGATAATCCACCACGCCAATTCAAAGCATCGAGGCAGAAAAGTCGGTTGGCTTCTACAAAGAGCTGCGGCAAGAAAACACCCTTGACCTCTCGAAAAATTGGATTATCGATAATCGATTGTCTCGCGTATCTTTCCGCAAAAATCTGTAGGTACACGTCGATTGCTAAGGCACAAAAGAACGTAATCCAAACGATCTGTCGCATGTGCACACACACACACATACACAGCGACGTGAACTATTCCCTTATTGTTCATTAGCATTCGATTACGTACGAGCACTAGCGATTTACTTTTGTGTCCAATTCGTTATCACGATGTCGACGCTGCTTCCATCATGGACGGATCGTTGAATCGGCAATTCATCCAGAATTCATAACTTTTTATTCATACAATTCATACCGACGAATTATGACGTGAGGAATTATTTAATTGCATAAATCTTGAGGCAACACAGTGTGTTTATATACATACGAGAGAGCGTGTATCATAGACGCACGCGATGGCGCTTATTTTTCCGCTTCCACTGACTCTCCTGAATCCATACGGGCCTCCTCTCTCCGGCTCTCAACATCGTTATATAATTATATAATTACTGAGGAAAGAAACGGTTCTTCCGGTGTAACACGCAGCAAGCTTTTCCCGCTTCTTCTCCCGCTCGGCTGGCCTGAGCTAGCCTCTGCTTTTCCTTCCTCTTTCATGTCCATCTTCTCTGTACGCCGCGAGATCGATGTGTGTGTTTGTGTGTGTGTGTGTGTGTGTGTGTGTGTGTTTGTGTGTGTGTGTGTGTGTGTGTGTGTGTGTGTGTGTGTGTGTGTGTGTGTGTGTGTGCGTGCGTGCGTGCGTGTGTGTGTGTGCGTGCGTGTGTGTGTGTGTGTGTGTGTGTGTGTGTGTGTGTGTGTGTGTGTGTGTGTGTGTGTGTGTGTGTGTGTGTGTGTGTGTGTGTGTGTGTGTGTGTGTGTGTGTGTGTGTGTGTGTGTGTGTGTGTGTGTGTGTGTGTGTGTGTGTGTGTGTGTGTGTGTGTGTGTGTGTGTGTGTGTGTGTGTGTGTGTGTGTGTGTGTGTGTGTGTGTGTGTGTGTGTGTGTGTGTGTGTGTGTGTGTGTGTGTGTGTGTGTGTGTGTGTGTGTGTGTGTTATACATACAACGAATAATTTCTCGGCATTCCAGTAATAAGGTCAAAACTATATCTGGTGCGTTAACCCCCGTCGTGCGTCGAAAGAAGCCACGGCTTTGCGTTTTTCGTATCAACTATTATTATTCATATGTAACACGGGCCTTGATCCCCGATTAATTAAGCGCCATTAATTTTCTATACGCCGTTTCGTTGCTTCTTCGTTAATTAAGAGATAATAGCCGAGTGCGAGAGAAGAGTGCTTGGGTTCCGAATCGACCGAATATGAGTACGTGCCGAATTGAGGGGTTAGGCTACTATGAAAATGACGAACGCTCGCTCGTCGCTTGGGCAACTGAAATTGAATAGGAAGGTCCAACATAAGGTGCAGTAATCGTAGATTGAAGGTAAACATGATTACAACGATAGAACTGCTAGTGAAACTTTAAACGCGTTTTTCTTGAAACTATGATTTTCAAAACGGTGTACACGATTTCTCGACATCTGATGAATGGGTTGAGTTAACATTGGGGACAGTTGTTCGGTGTCGTAGGAAAGGGTGTCTCAAAATTACCTGACGTGGTAAATAGCGCACCATTTTTTTTTGTGGGGAGCATAGAGTCACTAATCTTTGACAACTGGCATCGGGAAGTATTGAGGTTTAGTCATGGAGAATTACACGATCAAGCAACGCATGGAAATTGTTATTTGCTGCATTGGTGCTGCATAATTATTGCAGACGAAGTTTCATGGTCGTGTTATCTCGCGCCGCGGTGATGTGAATTGGCCACCAAGGTCGTGCGATTTGACGCCGTTGGACTTCTTTCTTTGGGGTTTTCTGGAAGGAAAAGTGTATGCGAATGATTCACAGAATGTAGAATGTTATTGAAAATTTCGTCAAAAGAGTGTACGTTTGCAAACAGGGACGAGGTAGCCATTTATCGGATATTGTGTTCCACACATAACCTCCATGTTTGTACCTTATATCAAAATAAAAATATTCGTACTTTTCAAATAAATAATAAATTTCATTAATAAATTTAATGTCAGGTCATTTTGTTTCATTAATAAATTTTAATGTCATTCATTTCATTTCAACGGCATCATGTCGTTTCCTCAATAAATTTAAATGTCAGGTCATTTTGAGACACGCTTTAATTTAGTCTTGGCTGACGTTTTTCTTCTCAACATTTTTTTTCGGTTTAAACTTTTTTTTTATGTAACCCTCATTTTCGGGTCGTCACACATCCCCCTAAGACAGTATTGTTGTCTAGAAATTTGAAAAAATCTTAGTTTTTTAACTTGATTTCATTATTCTCCAGACCGTTTTGAATACGACTGCGAAAATCGTTTAATGATTCTAATCAAATTAGCCGCCTTATAGAAATTGTAAGAAGTACGCTCGGGGCGCACGGTCGAGGTACAGCAACTACAATTTCTCGAAACCATGCTTCTCAAATCGTTACCCACGATATCGCGATAACCAATTGGCCGATTGAGCTCAGATTGGGCCCACACCTCCAGTAGAACCTTTTTCAACGCTGGTAGCAGAATTGAGTCGAAATAATTTTTTTGTATAAATCGTTGAATGGTGAGAAATATAGAGAAAATATAATCAAAGTTGAGTATGCCGCCTTTCGTTAATTTTTTTTTGCTGAATCTGTTACCCAACATCCCAACAATATTGAGTATTGTTGAATACAGATTGAGAATATTTTTGGTTTTTTTTTTTCAGTTTCAAACAACGTTCACAAGACTGATTGCCAATTAGGCGCGTTTTCCGCCCATCCTTATGAACAAACGTAAAACATTTTTTTTTATTTCTACATACTCTTGAAGGATCAATAAACATGCATATTTATTTTTTTAGTTGTTCCATTCTAAAAATCACATCCAACACAGCGCTCTAGACAACAATACTGCTTTAGGCCTTAGGCCACAGTAACGGGTATAAAATCATGTGCGAATTTAACAATTTTTTTCGTATGAAACAGTGATTTACTCATAAAATGAATTACACATCTATTTAGTATGAATATCAAGCTGTTAGAAAATATATATATATATATTTTCGATGTACCAATTGGCCGACTACTCTAAAATTCTTAAAACAGCTTTTTTTTCCAATTTGCGTGACAAATAACTTCAACAATTTTCACTCGATTTACTTCAAATTTAAAAGTTATGTTCCTAATTGCATTTCGCAGAAAAGTACGTACGGAATTTCTGATTAATCGAAATCTTTTCATTTTATGAGCAGTTTATGAGCAGTTATAACGAAATTTTTTACTGAAAATTCATTTCTTAAGTTCAAATACCGACAACTTTTGAATAAAACAATATTTTTTAAATTCCGTACGTACTTCCCTAGGTATTCTAATGTAGATTGACGAGAATTTTTGTTTTTTGTTCTAGGTAAAAAATTGTGGATGCTAAATATCACGCCGCGGAGCGCCTAAAAAAAAGATAAAAGAAAATATTAGTAGTCGGCCATTTTGTACATCGAAAAAAAATATATATTTTCTAACAGCTTGATATTCATACTAAATAGATGTGTAATTAATTTAATGAGCAAATCCACTTTTCATACGAAAAAATTGTTAAATTCGCACATGATTTTAAACCCGTTACTGTGGCCTAAGGTTTTAATGGACTGCCAAGCAAATGGGATGATGTCCATCAGCGTTGCTTCTCAATGGCAAATAAGTTGCAAAGTAACTACAAGAGGATATTAAAGACCAAAATACAACCGGACCAGAAGCATTCTCACGATTGCTATTTGCATCGATCTTCCGTTGCGAAGACTCAACGCTCGCGGAGCCAAACTTTCCCCCGCACTTTGCTTACCGATATGACGGTCGTAAAGATTCTTCATAAGCTACGAAATTGTTCTTCGATCCGCAGCATCGACACGCGTTGACACCGTTTCAGGTGCAAAACACTGTTACGTATATTCAACACGAGAATTTAAGTAGGAAATCGGGTGGTTGATATAGGCACGTGGATATACATTATATATATATACACCTGTGCATGGATTAAGCGCACGCGCGCGCAATATAAATGGCGTATATGTCATGCGCCACATGTAGCGCGTAACTGGCAGAGGAATCGCGCTACTGCGCGTTGGCACGCATCTACCGTGCACCGTTTACTATTTTATATACATGGTAAGGTACTTTTGAAGCCGTACAATTTTGAGAATCGTCCAGTCGACACGAACAGCTATCCGTTAAAAAAAAACAGGACTCTTCGAAAAACAGCCACACGCAGGCTGATAGACAACGTTACGTCAATTTGCAGGGTTTAAAATGATCTTTTTGTATATACAGATTTTTGGAAGTTCGAGGGAAATCACCTCCCTTTTACTAGGCGTGATTCTAGCAACGAAGGGCTATGACGCATGTCAAGATCCGGACGTAATTCGTTTCGACAACTTTTGAAAAGATTTAAAAAAAGAGGCAAGTGATGAAAAATCCCCCCGAAAACATCGTTGCTTGGTTTACCTTAGACCAAAACTCTGGTTGACCTTAAAAATAATTATTTTTTGTTTTAATTCAAACAATGGTGTCATTACATTATTTCCGCCAGTCAATTTGTAGAAAAAAAAATGAAGTGACGTATAAAATAGCCAAGAAAAATGTAGGTGTTATGTATGTGTACAAGAAATATTGTACACAAAATTGGTAAAGATTTGAAATAATCTTATTAAGGCGTTACCCCCACTTATAGCGCAAAAAAAGGCCTTTTTCATGAATTTTTTTAAAGAAAACTACAAAACTTTTTTAATCGATCAATATACCATCTTAAAGAACACATCTTGAAGAACTTTCAGTAATTTTTTTATTGAAAAATATTACATTGTTTAGTGGCAAATGGCCGTTAATGAAATAATGTTTTTATATACACGGTTTGCGGTGACCAACATTGCGGCGAAGTGGATCATCTGAAAAAAATGCGGATGGATTTAGTCAAATATAAGTATAAACTAGTCTTTAATCGAAGGATTTTAAAAAATATTCATTTTTCACAAAATGGCGGACAGTCAAAGTTAATGGTTCGATTTTAACGAAAAAAAATGGCCGTTTTTTGGCTATAAAACGGCCATTTTTTTTTTGGAAAAAAAAAATCGAACGATTAAAGACTACATTTTTATGTATTAAATAAGCCTGCAAAATTTCAAGAAGATCGGTTCATTAGTGTTCGAGTAATCTTGGTCACCGACTTCAGAAATGCCATTTTGAGAAAAACGCGTTTAAAGTTTCAATTTCAGTTTACACGAAGAAAATATTTTTTTTTGTAAACTTAAATAGAGTCATCTATTCCGGGCATAAAAAAAACTGCACTTCAAATTGCACTTCAAAAAAATGCAATAAAAAAATCGATTTTTTCAAAATCGCAAGTGGGGGTAACCCCTTAAAGATGTTTTTTTTTTTAATTAAAAAATGATATTATTATAACGGAAAATTGATATCACCATTATAGAAAATTACAAAGTTTGAACCACACAAGTACACTGGAAATGCTGTGCAAGATCTTGACGTGCATGGTTAAAATGGAAGTCCGCATAAATAACTTTTGCTACAAAATATGTATATTTTTTGACATTTCAACATCGCATCAATTGCGAGTCAGTTGCGAAAATATATTTAATGTGATAATTTCGGTGGCACATTTTCGGTTTGAGTAAGGGTCTAGTTTTTCACATACATGCGCTTTAAAAAAAACCCTAAACTGCCACTTAACAACCATAACTGATCATATTGCTCGACACAGAGTCGCAAACGTCTTTCAAAATTCGCCACAATGAAGTATGTAGCGTGGGATATTTCCAAAAACTTCAAACCACCAGAACTTTCTTGATTTTTGAGCTACGAAATTTTGTTATCCCCATTAGATTCATCTCGATCTCAGCTATTTTCCTAAGAAATAAAAAAACCCCTCTGTCCATTTTAAAATTTAAAGTTACCGACGCATCTCGTAGACGTGCTGACAAAAGAAAAATATTTTGTATATGGGTCATTCCATGTCAAATCGACAAATTTTTTACCTGACCCCCTTTGATTTCGCTGAAAATTTTCTATCTTTTTCTACCCCCCGAAAGTTATTTTTCAGAATTTTTTCAAATTTTTTTTCCCGACTCAAAAAAAGTTATGAATTTTTGAAAAAAACCGCTCTTTGATTTTTAAATTGCCAGAACTTTTTCAAAAATTGACCGTTTGGGAACTTTTTTTTTTCAAAATTTTTGTTTTTAAATGTAGTTTTCGAAAAAAAAATGAAAAAATTTTCAGAATCCCAGATATATGAAATATTTTAGTTTTTTTGAAAAAACCGTAATTTTCTCAAAGTCCGACCGTTTTTTTTTTTTTTTATTTTGCTCTAAAAATACTTCAACTAATTCTGCAATGATCCCCGTTAATCAAAAGATGTGACGACAATCGCTTCTAATTTTTTTTCTTGATTATAAAAAAATTTTTGTTGAATTTTTGCTGATTTTATATAACTTTGTTATGAAATTTTTTTTATTTCCTCGTGAAACCTCAAAAGTTGAAAAATAAAATTTTATTGGAGAATTTCAAGTGATTATCGTCCAAGAAATTGTTATTTTTAAAAAAAAAATAATTTTTTTCTCTCATTGACGTTATTTTTTTACTCTTATGGACGTTTTTTTTTGGTACTGAAATATGACAACTTAACGTCATTTTGGTACTGAAACATGACAAAATAACGTCAATGAGAGAAAAAAATTATTTTTTTTTTTTAAATAACAATTTCTTGGACGATAATCACTTGAAATTCTCCAATAAAATTTTATTTTTCAACTTTTGAGGTTTCACGAGGAAATAAAAAAAATTTCATAACAAAGTTATATAAAATCAGCAAAAATTCAACAAAAATTTTTTTATAATCAAGAAAAAAAATTAGAAGCGATTGTCGTCACATCTTTTGATTAACGGGGATCATTGCAGAATTAGTTGAAGTATTTTTAGAGCAAAATAAAAAATAAAAAAAAACGGTCGGACTTTGAGAAAATTACGGTTTTTTCAAAAAAACTAAAATATTTCATATATCTGGGATTCTGAAAATTTTTTCATATTTTTTTTCGAAAACTACATTTAAAAACAAAAATTTTGAAAAAAAAAAGTTCCCAAACGGTCAATTTTTTAAAAAGTTCTGGCAATTTAAAAATAAAAGAGCGGTTTTTTTCAAAAATTCATAACTTTTTTTGAGTCGGGAAAAAAAATTTGAAAAAATTCTGAAAAATAACTTTCGGGGGGTAGAAAAAGATAGAAAATTTTCAGCGAAATCAAAGGGGGTCAGGTAAAAAATTTGTCGATTTGACATGGAATGACCCATATATTACCATCCGATGTCCCCCTGAGAACCATAATACTTTAGCAGGAAAAACTTTTTTTACATCCTCATCATTTCCAATTATTTAATGCTTTCTTGAAATAGGACACCCTGTACATATACAGCAACTGGCCTCGCACGTTATACGTACATCTTTTTGGTGAATTTAGTGTATAAAAGAATTATACCGAAGGAGAACGTTCGGTTATAAATATATGTGCATATACAGGGTCTCCTGTCATGAATGGATAATCCTGCAACTGTCAATAGGTCAGAACATGTCCAACTATATGCTGGAATTTCTGTTTAGTAAAAGCCCCACGGTTTTCTAGATAGAAATCATCTCTTTTTGGTTTTTCGCATGGCATTTCTATAAATGATAACTTGTTTTGACCCAGTTTAAAAAAAATACTCTTGGTTATTTGTTTAATCTAGAAAAGTCTTATTTTTAACCTTAAATGTTGAGGGAACTTTATGAAAAAAAGATCTTATGCAGAATTTTCATACAAACCAATTTGAACATCTGACTGATAGCCTGCGGTGTAAAAAAAATGTACTACACACATCGTGCCAAGTACTCAAGGCCTTATACACGCGAAATATTTCATAATTTTCCATTTTTTTTAAATTTTGATTCCTTTAGCCTGAACGGTTAGGAATATTTTAAGCTTTACAGAATTGAAAAATTAAAAAAATTCCAAAAATGAGGTAAGATTGCATTTATAATAGATACCGAGCGGCGCGCCCGACCGCCAACTTCAAAGCCGTTTTTCCACGATTCACTTTTTTGAACCTTGTGAAAGTCCTAACTCTTGAACGAAGGTTCAGATCGCTTGGAAATGTTTACAACATATTCTTAGTATCATCACCTATCGTGCGAACCACAGAAACGAAAATTTCAATGTTACAAAAAAATATAAAAAATAAAATACCGACGGAAAATTGAGTGTAAAAATTTAAAGTTTCGAATTTTTATTATAATAATTTTTTTATAATATTGTTGATTAACATTGAAGACACATTCATTATGCAATGATAAATATGTTTATTTTTTTTCAGACACTCACATCGATGCCGAGAACTTTCACCATCAACGCGCGCGCAAAAAAAAACACATTGCTTTATTGTGTAAAAAAAGTAAAAAGTAAAAAAGGTAAAAAAAGTAAAAAATAATGTTGTCAATGTATGCGTCATTTTTTTTAAACCGTGTCTAGAAAAGTACCTTCGAAAATCGGCGAAATCGCGTATGTAAGGTCTTAAAAAAGTTGCTCGGTTATTGTTGATTCATATCATATGTAGAAATGGCATGCGGAAAAACCAAAAGCAGATGATTTTTTTCCCAAAAAATAACATAAAGCCCGGAATTTCGAAAACCGTGGGACTTTTACTAAACCGAAATTCCGGCATATAGTAGTGTAGGACTATCCATTCATAGCGGGACACCCTGTACGTATACACATACATACACATTTTCATGTATATTGGTGGTCAAAAGCAGCGGTGAGTGTCAGTGTTCGAAACCACTAATTTTTCCCCGGCAACAGTACAGAAACTCGCCCCCTTCGACATCTGGCCAATTGTTCTCCTGTTGCTTTCCTCGTATTCGTGGTTTTGGTATGTCTTTGGTATTATTCAAAATTCCCGTTCGGAGTTGACTCTTCCTTTTTTCCCTCGTGGCCCTCCTCGCGGTCTCTCCTCTGTATATCATTCGGACGACGATTGTCGTTGGGTTGCTACAATCGGCGGCCGGATTCTTCGATGTTGCAGTACGTGGCATGAGGGATGCATTCATGCAGCAGAGTGCGTCGTCCAGCACCAGCACCGATGTAACTTCCTCTCTCGAATAATGTCGAGTACATCGGGGTTTTCACCCGGGAATATACTTTTCACACGAGTTCTCGCAATTGCGGACATTACCTTCTTCCGCTGCAGAAAATACGAGGTGGAAATGAGGCACAGCGATCGCTTAGGGAATAACACAAAGCTTTGGAACTTGTCATCATCAAATGGAGAATCCGAAATGACGAGTTCACATTGAAAACAGTAACTTTATGTTCGTTTCAAAGCTCCGAAGGTTTGGTATTGAGATTGTTCGCAATACGTTATGATTTTTCGAAATATGAACATTATAAGTTAGGATTATCCGTGATATGATCACTACGCGTTATCATCATTCGTAATATAATCACTGGGGGTGTGCGGGTACGCGAGTGAATCGGGTATCTGAAGAACTCGGGTACCCGATCGGATTATAGTCTAATTACCCGATCCGACCCGACCAATTCTGCTACCCGCACACCCCTAATGATCACTATGTGATGATGTTCCAGCCAAAAATGTGACGCACACGGCGTTTTTATTTCACGTACAAAACATTTATTTTATTAACCGTACATAACCTAACAACGCAAAAATAAAACATAGTTCACTTTATGGTAGGTTTTAGTAAATAAAAAGACACGTATTATTTAGTTTTGCCAAAATGTCACCAGGGGCCTGGTTATAACGCAATAAAGAGAGTGGGACAGGCATGTTACATTTTGTCGTAACATTACTTTATGATGTATAGAATACTTTGTAGCAGCTGTTTCACTTAAGGGGTTACCCCCACTCGCAATTTTGAAAAAAATCGATTTTATTTATTGCATTTTTTTAAAGTGCAATTTGAAGTGCAGTTTTTTTTTGATGCCCGGAATAGATGACTCTATGTAAGTTTACAAAAAAAAAAAATATTTTCTTCGTGTAAACTGAAATTGAAACTTTAAACGCGTTTTTCTCAAAATGGCATGTCTGAAGTCGGTGACCAAGATTACTCGAACACTAATGAACCGATCTTCTTGAAATTTTGCAGGCTTATTTAATACATAAAAATGTAGTCTTTAATCGTTTGATTTTTTTTTTCGAAAAAAATTGCCGTTTTATAGCCAAAAAACGGCCGTTTTTTTCGTTAAAATCGAACCATTAATTTTGACTGTCCGCCATTTTGTGAAAAATGAATATTTTTTAAAATCCTTCGATTAAAGACTAGTTTATACTTATATTTGACTAAATCCATCCGCATTTTTTTTCAGATGATCCACTTCGCCGCAATATTGGTCACCGCAAACCGTGTATATAAAAAAATTATTTCATTGACGGCCATTTGCCACTGAACAATGTAATATTTTTCAATAAAAAAATTACTGAAAGTTCTTTAAGATGTGTTCTTTAAGATGGTATATTGATCGATTGAAAAAGTTTTGTAGTTTTCTTTTAAAAAATTCATAAAAAAGGCCTTTTTTGCGCTACAAGTGGGGGTAACGCGTTAACGTAGCACAAAGCCACGACACATTTTTCCCACACCGGTTGTCGTTTTCATATTTTCATTCGATTTTCGAAAACTTTACGCACACTTGAATCTTGCGATAAGTGAACTTCGAACAAAGTCTGATCGAATTAAGGCCACCTACTTTGCATGAACTGCACTAAAAAAACTATAGAACGGTTTATAGCCGTCATGTGACTTCGATTTAAAAAAAGATTAAATGTCTATATGGAATTTTCTGAGGACTTGCAATTAAATGGTTTTATCACAGAACTGTCACATGGCGATGTGAAGGATTAATAATATGAAATTGTCATATCTGTCTGAACATTCGTTTGTTCATGTTGAAATTGAGCTTAGTAGATTACAATAAAATGCTCAAATGATTGCTGCATGTTTTTTTCTAATTTATTCTATCTATCCGTCTGTTTAAGCGAAGATGTAAAAATAAATGCCTCCAGAATTTCCCTGCACTTTGAAACTTGGAACTTCTTTTCAATACGACAGTTGCGCGCGACACCCTGTAGCATTAATGAGGAAGCTTCTGAGCAGATACTTAATTCAAAACCGTTTTATTAGCTTCAATCATTATCTGGCTTCATGTTTGTATAATTTTTTCTAGTAATTTGAGGATGAGTATTCATTAAACCGTATGGAAAAAGTATTTTTTTTTAATTAATATAAACACAAACGTCCTTTGGATAACGACATTAATATATAATCCTTGATACGATACAATTCTAAAATCGATTCGTGGCATACACCTGAGTCAATTTTCTGACGTAGATGTGAGCGATGCCACTGGCAAACGTTAGGTTTAATCCGATGAATCATTTAGTAGACGGACGAAAGCTCTACCAAGCATTTATTTGACATGAACAAAGGATATCCACGAAGTTAACATGCAATGCCAAGTTTATTTGGAATTACGAGTACGCTTTGAGGCATTTCTTTTCGAGTCTAATCAACATTTCGATAGGAATAAATGGAAATATAGACCAAGTTGTAAAAATCCACAAAGGGGCTGTCCATAAATCACGTCATTTTTTAATAGGGGGGGGGGGGTCTAGTCGTTGGATGGCGGTAATGATAATTGGATTATGACGATAAGAAGAATAGGATGATTTCAGGGGGGGGGGGGGTCAAAACCGGCAAAAATCGATGACGTAATATATGAACGGCCCCAAATGACATACTTCCGAATAGTGATAATCCAGAAATGTGACATTCCCTAAATGTCACCATACGGAAAATTGCGATGCATTGACGTTTAGACAGACTCCGCTACTAGCAGATGACGCTGATGACATCTTCCAATTGAATCAAAAAGGTAATCGACCAAATGTCCTTCAATTTCAATGTACAGATTTTTTTTCAACGGCATCACCTTATCCTCAATGTAAAACGTTACTCTTGTTGTCGGACCTAATGTTCTGGGTATGACGTTTTTGGATTCTGACGTCGTACCCCACCATACATGTCTAGGACAACACTCGATAACTGGCTTCGAGTTCAGTCAACGGAATTACAGAAGTCGCGTCAATTTTACACATTTTGACGACGCAAGGTGCAGCTGCCATTCACACCGAAGTTGCCCACAAGGGAAAAGAAACGAGTCAAACGCGTCCACAAGAATATGATGTGCGGATCATACGGAGCTGGGAGCGAAAATGGGGGCCCATAAACATGAGCGGTGAAGCAAACGTGAATAGGGAAGCAAACGTGAAACGTCAGATAGGGAAATGTGACCCCTTGGGGATACTCTTTGTCTGGGCGCGAGTTACCTGCGCGAAACATATATACCCAGTCGCCTTCTCTTTATAAACGTATGGAGGCAGATGTAATCCTAATCCCACTGGATTCCTAATTATCTGTCGATTTATCTTCACATCCGTAATTTCCTCCCAGCATACATACAATTCTATACGATATACCCGAAGCGTTGTCGATGCACTTTTTCGATATCAACGGCCCCAAATGAAGTGTCTTCATCAGCCGTTGCTTTATAGTGAAGAGATGGCTCATCATACAGATCGGGAGGTCTGATCTGCTGATACATTATCGTATGGGGAGAGTCAGAGAGTTCTGGGCCCAGCTAAAAAATGTGAGAGGAGTAAGCGATAGGAGGAAACAGAGAGGGAGGGGGGGAAGGCTGAGAGTGAGAGCTCATTGACTTGAGCTGTTGGGTCTTAACGTTCCCAAATGCGGTCGAACGCCGTTTGCGGTTACGTAGCGCCAGAGGACTCAAATTAAAATCGGGTTAGACGAGAGAAATATGGGAAGGTGGCGTCTACGTTGATACTCGAATACCTGTCTCGTCATAACGTACTGTGCGTACAGTCTGTCGGTGTGTCCGTGCGATACGAAACTTTCCTGGTGGAAAATCACTTAAAAAGTCGTTAGCTTGGATGAGAGTCGGAAGGTGTTTGGCTTCTCCCTCGACCGCGCTTCTCATAAACCATACGCTAAATATACGTATGCGTATATGTATGCACAAACGTATTTATTTTTCTGACTGCTAGGGCTCGTATTAACCCCCGTCTGCTGCTGAATTTAGCGCTCAGACGCGACCGGATGAGACCGAATCGGAAACGTAGCTGCGTCGGTTGCTTCTTTTTGGAACTTTTCGAGGCATTATTCTGGTCTAGAGGCCCACATTTCGGGCTTGATAAAAAAAAACTAAAGATATTTTTATCATCCATTTTGTACAGACTTTTTATTGATGTTTCAAGAATTCACAAAAAAATTGAGAAAGTTATGCGCCTCCAAATATGGCCGTGAAAAAAGATTGAGGCACTTGACACGATTCCAGAGCTTCCATTCATCTGAAACAAAAATAAAACCAATTTTCTCGATCAGTAAGAATGTCATTATGGCAGCAAAAGACTTTTAAAAATGGCGAATGTTAAAAAAAAGTTAAATTTTTGTCTTATTTTTTCAAACTATTGCATTTTTGAAAAATAGTATTAATGATAATTTCGCAATGCCGGAGGTAGATGGAGATTTGATGTCAGCAGGTTGAAAAGAGTAGGTTCGAGAAAAACGAGTTCAAAGTTTTGAGTACAATTTCAGACAACCGCAATTATTCAAGTGGTATGGTGGCATATACTTACGTTATATCAAACGGCCATTTTTGCCTCGTGTAGTGTGCCTTCCTCGATCTCGAAATGATGGTTTTCTGAGGCTTGTTCTTCTCTCCGAGCTGTTTAGGGCTCCCTTAGATGCTTCTGAAGTTCGTAGTTCCGACCGGTCGATCCGATTCTGGCCTCGTTTGTTAGCTTAAATATTGGGAATTTCGGAATTTGCTTTCGAGGGCATATTCTTAAGGGTCTATACTTTGAGAAAGAGTTAAAAAAATCAATCCTCTCAAATTTCTAGACTACAATACTGCTTTAAGGGGTATACCAGTGTGACACTTAAAAAAAATCGATTTTTTTTTGCCTTTTTCGACAGTTTATACTTAGCAGTTTTTATGATAAATATCATTTTATCTTGCAAAAATCGATAGTTAAATCTTCAAACGCGTTTTTCTCGAAATGAGATTTTTCAAATTTGCTGACATTGTAACTCAAAGAGCAGTTATCCGATTGACTTGAAATTTGAACTGAGTACTCTTGAATATATTTACTCTACCATGACGTAGGATATTTTTGATTGGATGAAAATTGACGATTTGGCATTGAAAAAACGACCATTTTATAGGCAAGATAACAGACTTTTTTTTCATAACTACGCCATTTTGTTAGATCTTGATATTTTTCGAAAATCCTACGTCATTGTACAGGAAATACCTTCCAGTTTAACGACATTTTCTCCTTTTTCGGTTTCAGCTACTCAATCATAAGTCGCTTAGATCTCAATATTTTTCTATGAAAAAATTATGTAATGTAGGTCAAATATAGCCAAATATATTCTTAATTTTCCGAAACATTGAATTGAGTACTTTTCTTCCAAAAAATTCTCGAAAATGACCCAAATTTTCAGCGTTCACACTGGTATAGCCGCTTAATCGGGAAGAAACCATTGGCTTTCCGTTACTTTTGTTGATGCTTGAAAGATCAACCATCAACGTTGAAAGGATACCTTGTTTGGATGCGAGTTATTTGCCCCGAAGCTTCAAAGCCACCGATCGCGGCAACGTTCCATGGTTTATCGTAATGATTATTGCTATCACGACGTGTAATGCAGTATTTTGGGGTATTACATTTGATGAGCGGGTTCAGAACGTCGGAGAAACCGGCACATTTTGCATATAACGGGAAGCAGTCGTGTCGTTACATTATTTGTGATTTAAGAACGTTCTGATAGTGACAAAGTGTGTATATATATATATATATATATATATATATATATATATATATAAAGACACGCATTATGTAAATCTCAATATATTCAAAATGACACTTGGATAATTGTAAGCGTATTTATATGACGGTTATTACGAGGACCATCCCAACACAAAAAGCCTTGACTTGTTGAAAAACTCTTCGAGGACCTACCTTGAAATAGCCAGATATGCTGATATCCGACACTACGTGGATATAACGGATTTAAAGTGACCTTGAGTGAACGAGTTTCAAAGATGCTGCGCGCACCAAATCGCACAATTATCGCTGTAGATATATTTATGTGTAGCGATAATTGTACCAACTTAGTGGAATTGGGCATTTTTAAAACTTGTTCTTGTTCTCTTATATATAGTGGCAATGGGTCATGTGCGCGCCTTTTTGAAACTTGTTCTTTCAACTACACGTCATCAAGACGAGTTTCTTTATATACGGAAAAAATAATGAATCTTATAGATTGTCAAGGGTGATAAGAGAGTTGGAAGCACTGTTGCGATGGAATGACCAACCTACATTGACATGGAAAAGGGGTACGCTTGGTTTCTCCATTCCTATAGAGATGAGGCGTTCGGCTACTGTGAACATTTTAAAACTCTTGTTTGTCACTTTGGGGAAGTCAAATTCGAGAGGAAGGTCCGACATGTGGTGCAGGAATCGCAGATTGAAGGTAGACTTATGGGTACAACGATATATCTGCTAGTGAAACTTTGGAATCGTTTTTCTCGAAACTTTGTTTTTTAAAGCGGTGTAAACAGTTTCTCGACATCTAGTGAACGGATTGACTCGAAAATTGGTACAGTCGAACCTCGATGTAACGAATTTTCTATGGAAGTTTGTTATATCGAGTTTTCGTTATAGTGAGATTTCATCATATCGAGATCATGTTCCTTAAAATGTTCTTTAAAAATATATATATTAGTACTATAAATATGGGGATATTTTTGAAGGAAGAACGGTTTTAATTACAGCAATTTTTACAAGTAATTAGCAATTAGAGCTTAGGGTATATTTTTATGTTGTATCAAGGTTTCGGGTGTCTATCGGGAGGGAATGGACAAATCTTCGTTACATCGAGGTTCGACTGTATACTTATTCAGCGTAATCCTTGACCGACGTTTTTTTTCTTAACATTTTTTTTCCAGTAGTTACTAACAATGATGACGTCATTATTTATAAAAAAATAGAGAATTTTTTTTCTTATATATTGTAACACGATAACAAAGAAAAGCTCGGTCAAACCATAGGCAATATTATCTATTTAAAGAAAAAACTCGTTTTTTCGTTTCACATTAAACTTGTGGGCAAAATCAAGGACACCGAAGAGCTCCCTGACGTTCATAGGTCTTTCACGAGATTGTCTATAACTTCTTGCATTGTTAATATTTTTTAAATACAATTTGGTACACATCTCTGTTAATGTGAATACAAATAAATGCGCAAAAGATTTTTCCATCCTCATACTTATAGCTTCAAAACTAATTTTTTAAATAACGCCGATTTCCGGGTCGCCGCAGTAACCTAACCCCTTAAGGGAGTCTACGAGTCTAACGCTCGGAAGAAGGTGAATTTCGACAATTCTTTGTGATTAATCAGTGCATAGAATGAAAAATCTGTTTAGGGGCCTTTTATTGAACAAATCGTAAAGTATCCTTACAATTTTGTTCACAGCATTTTGTAACTTACCGACGGCGCTGTCCTTATATGAAGCGAGTCACCTTTTTCTGATAGTGTCCTACGGCCGGTGACATTACATCGTCAATTTTTCACCGATTGACTTGAAATTTTATGTCGAACTTCATAACAAACTTTACATCGAAGTGCGCAGAGGATATTCGAGATTTTCGAAACTTTTTCCGCGAAAAAATATTTTTGGCAATTTTTCTTTACCGATTTTTTTTTTTCAGCACATGCACCATTTTAACGAAAATCGATATTTTTCGATTTCTCTACGTACTTCGAAAGCAAATCTCATCGCGAACCTCTATCAGACAAAGGTCCTACCTTGTTACAAAACCTCGTGAACAAGTTCGTAAAGATACTTGAACATATCTAAAATAAAGGCTCTTAAACGGAATTTCCGTTCCATCAACTGGGTATCCATAAAAAATTGAAAATTCCCCCTTTTTCGGGCTCTAGACCGGTAGCCTCCCTCAAGGAAAATCGCAAAGGAGACAACGTCACTTCGGTCTTGGTAGATGGACAAAGAAAAAGAGTTGGCGAGAGGTACAGTGAAAAAGAGACAGAAAGACAAAGATAGAGGGAGGAAGAGACATAGCAGGATTTCAATATAACTGCCTCGTATAATAATATAATAAGCACGGATGGTAAATTTATCTGGCGATTGAGTAGCAGCAGGTGGATGTTCGAAAAGAGGGACAAGCTTCCGTCGATTGCTCCCGCTCACGCACAACGCATAATACGCCATATGATGCACGCGCCAGGCCAAGTAATATTCGGGAGATTTCTATATCCCGTTGTTTATGACGGTGCAATAGCAATATAATCATCATTGGCGAGGTGATTTTGCGACGAGGCAAAGGAGCCGCTACATCCGAGAAATCGTTCGTTACTTTTTTTTTCTTTCTTTCTTGTCCCCCTTCAGCTTTTTTCCTTCTCTCATTCATTTATCTGCTAACTTTGAGGAGCTACCGTTCGGCTACCGTTTTCCATGAGTTCTTCATATATATATATATATATATATATATATAGACGAGTCCCGTAGCAAATGTCGCTATTTATCGTCTCCATAAGACGAAAAGCATCGAGCATATGCGATCAGCGAGATAATCGATTAGCGAAGGAGAAAGGTGACCGACGAGAATTTACAAGCCGTATTCGTCGGCTCGTCAAAATGTGAAAGACGCGAAAGAGATTCACGATTGCCATTTCGAAATTCAATTATACAGATATGCCAATGTATCAGCGCGATATACGTATATTATTCCGAAAAAGGATAATGCTCTCGATGAGAGACGAGTGCTCGTGGATGAGGCAAAGCTACAGGGTGTTTCGAAATGACCTGACATTTTAAATTGCGCGCCATTTTTTTGTGGCTAACATAGAGTATTAAACGTTGACAACTGGCATCAGGAAGTATTGAGGTTTAGTCATGGAGAATGACACGATCGAGCAACGCATAGAAATTGTTATTTGCCGCATTGTTAATGCATAGTTATTGCAGACGAAGTTTCATGGGCGTGTTATCTCGCGCCGCGGCGATGAGAATTGGCCACCAAGATCGTGCTATTTTACGCCATTCGACTTCTTTCTTTGGGGTTTTCTGAAAGGAAAAGTGTATGTCAATGATCCACAGACCATTCCGGAGTTCAAGAAGCAATTGGACGCACCATTAATGAAATTAGTCCGCAATTATGGCAAAATGTTATGGAAAATTTCGTGGTAAGAGTGAACGTTTGCACACATAACCTCCATGTTTGTACTTTATATTAAAATAAAAATATTCGTACTTTTAAAAAAATAATACGTTTTATTGGTGCACGAATTGGTGCATCGAATTGGTGCATCGAACGAATTGGTGCATCGAACACGAGCATACCCTTTGTATGCTCGTGTTCGATTGGCACGGTCTGGTCAATAACAGACATCCACCATTAAAGACAAGTAGTTCGCGCGCGTGATATGGGAAAATCGCATTCTGCGAGTACTTTCAGGTGATCGTGATTACTGTGAAATAATTGGGGTCGGAAGCAAAGAGAAGAAAAGAGGGTTTTCAATTCGACAGAGTTTGCCACACTTGCGACGGTATTCGAAAAATAGTCAATTATTGTCATTATTGTCTTTTGTGAAATATCTGTGTTCGATAAACAACAACTTCATTCGTAGACTTCTCATACGATTCTAAGCTTCCATCGAAAATTAGAAATTTGAGCATACGTATGACAGAACGGATAAGCTTGGGAATTTTATTTCAATTTCTGCATAAATTTGAAATCGCGGATATACGACTTTTCATTGCATAGTTTTACAGCCTAGGGTCTTTATTTTGCAATGAAGATTTTGTAAAAATTCAAGGAATTGACTGACTTGGGACGATTTTTGTGGACGTTTTTACCCCTTTTGGTGCGATGTTCTCGAGTGTATGTTTTATGGAACGGTGTAAGTCGTATCTCAAAATCTATGCGCGCGATTCACTTCGAATTCGGACAGGGCGTAGTTCAACTTTTTCTGATATGGTAGGACGGGATGACTTTTTGACACGTTTATCCTTTTGTTAATAACGAATGATGAAAGTACTTTTTTTTAGGAAATCGATTTTTCCAGTTACCAAATTTTGTCATTTTCGAAATTTCCAAAAACATCCGGGCGTACGAAAGTTTAATAATTATTCAAGAAGTATATTTTGTTATTTTTCACTTCGGATCACTCTGGTTGCCAGAAACAAAGTTAAAGAAAAAACCCTAACTCGGCAAGAATTAATTGGCAAGATCAATTGTTTGTAAAATCCCGAGCTCGTTATCCCAATACTCTCATTAGACAAAAATATTGAAAATCGATCTGTTTTTTGGTCCACAATCTTATGCAGACTCGTTAAGAGGAGTCAGATCACTTTATAACGTAACGAAGAGCCGAAAATGAACTTCGCGAGGTAACTAAGGGACTACTTCATAGCCCCGAAATCGCAAATTAATCGGTAGGTCGTCGAGTCACAAACTTTTGAGTCCTGAAACTTTAAACGCGTTTTCCTGAAAATCCCCTTTTCGTGAACCTCGTACAATATAACTCATAAAGTATCTGATCGATCATTTTGAAGCTCATTTTGAAGGTAACATTATCACCGTCTATGTGAACCTAAAGTTATATAAAAAATATTGCAAAGGCAACTTTTTCATTAACAAATACTCTGGTAAAAACTGCATGAAAAATAGAACAAATTTCAAACACGTTCCATTTTCAAACACGTACGAATTTCTTACGTTTCTTTAGATTTTTAGGTTTACATAGAGCGTGTGGGTCTGAGAAGTCTAAAATTTCTAGGCCCTACTGTTTCGGACCAATGCACTAGACGCTAGCTTTTACGCCGTGGAACAACTCAGGCTGCAACCGTGTCTAAAACAAGTGTCGTACAGCCGCCACTTTTAAATAGTAAATAAAAATCGAAAAATTTAAAGATCTAATACTACGAGGGTGGGGTGAAAAGTTTCCGGCCTGACCAAGAGACGGTGCCACTAGGTCTAGTTTTGGAGCGGCGTCCTACAGTATCATTCCTACCGAGCTTGTATGTACAGTTTCAGCCCAATCGCTACGTTAGTTTGCGTTTTAGAGCACATTGCGCGAGACGCTTCCGTTGTTTTCGTAAAAATGGAAAAATTGGAAAAACGTGCTGTCATCAAATACGTCCATTTGAAAGGTTTTACACCAAAACAAATAAAAGAAGAGATGGATTCAGCACTAGGAGACTCCTCCCCATCATATTCAACTATTAATCAGTGGGTTTCTGAATTTAAAATTGGTCGTGTGAGCACCTCCGACGAGCTTCGCTCAGGACGGCCCGTTGAAGACACATTTTCAGAGATGATTGAAAAAATCCATAAAATAGTGTTGGAAGACCGCAAGTTGAAAGTGCATGAGATAACTGAGACCTGTAGGATGTTAGCTGAACGTGTGCGAAATATTTTGCACAACCATTTGAACATGGAAAAGCTGTGTGCAAGGTGGGTGCCGCGTTTGCTAACGCTCGACCAATCGAGCGTTTGCCAACGCTCGACGCTACCGACAATTTGGCGCTGTATAGACGTAATCCAAACGAATTTTTGCGTCGATTCATAACTGTTGATGAGACCTGAGTCCACCACTACACTCCTGAAAGTAAAGAACAGTCGAAACAGTGGGTTGGAAAAGGGGAACCAACCCCAAAGAAGGCAAAAACAATTTTATCGGCAAACAAGGTTATGGCTACTGTTTTTTGGGATGCGAGAGTTATGAGAAATGTATCAGTGTTGATGGAGATTATGTTGAAAAATAAAGCAAAAAAAAATTTTAAATATCGTTTTTCTTGGTCAGGCCGGAAACTTTTCACCCCACCCTCGTATATACACAAAACTATAATAATGTAGAATAAATAGTTTCGACGCAAGAAAATATTGAAAATTCGTTTATTCTCAGCCGCCTTAAGGATGTCCCCCCTTATTGCGTGATTCAACACACACTCATACACGCATACTTATACGACCACTTTTTCTCGCAAACAGTCGAGCCAAAGTATCGACGTTGATCAGCGCGCGCACGTGTGAAAATCGATCGAGATACGGAAATCGTATTTTTCCGTACCAAGAGATACGCTATACGCAGTCATAAAGTGTCGCAAAAGTGTCGCAAATATAAAGTGAAATGGGCAAAAAGGCTCGTAGAATAATGCTGAGTGAGTCGACATTATCGATTTAACGATAAATTTCCGCAGCTCCTATATACTGCCGTATGAACGAGTACCGAGGATCGTAACCCTCGCGTATCGTATAACTGGCGGGAGAAACGATGATCACATATACGTTGCTTGGTTGCAAACATATGTGCTGCCGGCACAATTACGATTTTCTAGGAAAGAGCTTGCAGGGTTGTGTAGTACTTGTGCAGAGAGGGAGAGGGGGAGAGAAAGAGAGAGGGGGAGAGAGAGAGAAATTTTATTGCGACACCAAGAGTGTGGTTGTCTCGAATCGGTTGCGATAGGACAAAAGTTAAGAGTGACGATGGTGTAGTAACCTGAAGTTGTATCGGCAACGAAGACAGCCCCGAGTCCCCAAGCGCACATGCACACACGATGCTCGAGAGTAGGGGGCACTCCTCGGTAATTTTATTAGAGAAATCGTGAAGATATCGGCACCACGAGATCGCGGAGGTTTGCCGTCATCAGCAGCGCAGGGGCCCTACGATGTGCGCACAATTAAATCGAGAAATATCTCGCGAAACTTGACATCACATCGATGTTGGCGAAACATCGGCCAACGCTCACGTATCCATCTCCAATCCTACTTCCCACACGACCCGCTTATTTCTAGTAGCAGATAGATGACGTTGTTGGTCGTACGATATGCAATTCTGCCACAAACGCGTCATTGAACGCCCCCTCCACCCTTCCTCTAAAAATGGATTTTCCATAAAGTTCCCCCATCGCGGGAATAGTTTTATGATGAACTGCGTCAACGGAGAAAGTAATAATGATCGGAAAAACGGTGTGCTCCTAATTGTTGTAATTACCGAAGGGGTGTCAACGTAGGAGCAGGCAGCCCACTGTTAAAAAATTGAACGGAACGCAACACTGAAGCGTGGAAGAACTAATGTTGAACAGCACACTCGGTAATGTGGCAAAAAGGTCGAGAGACGTTGCGCTTGCTGAAATATGTGAGAAAACTGGGGCTAGGCTGTCACAATACAGGCACATCATACTCCAGAAACTCTATATTTCCGAAAAACAATGTTGTAGAAGTTTGGATCGTTGGAATGCAACAAAAAACATTATCTATTTTCTGTGGATTGGCTTCATAACTGGATCGCTCCAAAACCACCAATCTCTACCAGCGTGGAATCCGTTTAGTGATTAAAAGATGGGCATACGTTGTAGCTTCCGGTAGAGCATGTTAAATAATAAAACAAAATAATCATTCTAACTTGATTCGCAACAATAACGTTGCGAATCGAGTTAGAATGATTATTTTGTTTCAAATCAATGTGTTACTGTATCAAAAAATCATGACGTTAGAGTTTGCGACGTTGGGATGCAACGAAAATGATTTTTTTTTTCATTTCCCAAATTTCCTTTGGCAGATTTGAGCTACGAAAAGCACGCAAACATTATTTAGGATTCTTGTTTAGTGATAAGTTAAAAATCATTGAAAGAAGCATCCTGCAATTGAAATTTATGGACATTTGGTCGATGGCATTTCATATTCAATTGAAGGATGTTAGTAATGCCATCTCTTAAGCCAGTATTGTTGTCTACAACGCTGTTTTGGAGGTGATTTTTAGCATGAAATAACTAAAAGAAAATAACTCAATACATAAATCCACGAAATGTTTATTGATCCTTCACGAATATGTACAAATAAAATTTTAAAAAACGATTGTCATATACTTTTGTACGAACTCAATTGGCTACCAGTGTTTTGGCCGTTGTATGAATCGGAAATTAAAAATCGATCATACAATTGTATGATCTTAATCTGTATGAGTCCTGTGATGTTTGCTACCAAATCCAGTAAGAAAAGTTTTGTCAAAATAGCGGCACGCCAAATTTTGATTATCAATGTTTCCTATTTTTGTGACCATTCAACGAGTTATATGAAAAGAAAACGATTACGACTCAATTCTGCTTACCAACGTTGAAAAACCGTCTACTGAAGGTGTAAGCCAAATGTGAGCTCAATCGGCTAATCGGTTATCGAGACATCGTGGTTGCCTATTTAAAAAGCATAGTTTCCAGAAAAACGCGTTTAAAGTTGCTGCGTCTCGACCGTACTCCCCGAGCGTACGCCTTTTAATTTCCATAACTCGACTAATCTTATGAGTATCATTAGACCGTTTTCCCAGACGCATTCAGAAAGCTCTGTAGAATAATAAAATAAAATTTAAAAAACGATGCTTCAAAATTTCTAGACAACAATACTGCCTTAATGGCAAGATATGTCTAGACTTAATATTCCTGGGCTATGACTTTCCGGAAGTATGTCATTTCTGATGCATGATGCTTCTGGCTTCCGACAGTCCACCCAAAATGGTAGGTGAGTGAAAACGGCTGGATAGCAATGTAGTCTTCGTAAAGAATAAGTATATGGATCGAAGCAATGAGCTTGTATATATAACAAAGCTATCATCGATGAGTATTTCTACGCAAGGGATCAAAAGACCACAGGTTTCACTTTTTACCCCGTGTAACCAGTTTTTGCAAGGAGTAATCCTTGCGTCAACTGGTTGCACCCAATAAAAAGTGGCTCCTCAGAGTCCTCGATGACGCCAATGTGGATGCTTAGTTACAACGAACATCCAGAGTGCTGGACACTGCGGCATCAGGCGATTGGCGTTCGATTGACAAGTGACCCACAAAAGTTAGTTGATTGGTTCATATTTATTATTATGCCCTAGTTTCTAAGTTTGGGGCAAATTTTAAATCGTACGTAGATGTGTCCTGTTCTCTCTAACATTCTTTGCAGAAAACGGACAGAATACTAATCTTCGCATTCTCACCGGACCCTTCAATCCGATGCTACTTTCCTCCAACATACATTGAGCCGTGTCGCGATCTTTTTATCACGAACATAGGTATAGTAATAATAAAGATCAAGATCGAGATAAGAATACAAATAAAATAGAAGTAAGGAAAATAAAGATACATTTTCCCTAGGGATGTCTCAGTTGCTTTGGCCCCCTGGGTGATTTGCGGTAAAGTAGCCAAAAACTGGGTGCTCACCAACATGTTGTAGCCTGGGGGTATTCCTGTTTTTCCCATGTGAATACAAGAATGACCGAAAGATCAATCCAAATAAAAATCCTTGGTAATTACTTTCTCAATGCACTTCTCCCTTTCTTCGGGTTTATCATATAGCCGAGTCAGACGAAACGCGAATGCTTAATTTCTTTTGTGAGTGTATCCTGGTACGGGCGCAAACATCATCGAGTATCCATGCAAAAGAGCTCTCGAGCCTTGATAAAAGTAAACGAGCTTGCGCTACCTACATAATTCTTCTTCGGGCTACCTTCATTCATATACATACACATATGCACCAATACGGGAGAGTGTAAAAGCGTGTGCTCCGGCTGTTGATTGCGAGAGAAAGAGATCTGCTTTGCAGAACGGTTAGCGTAGGCGTCGTCGTCGCGAATTTATAAGTAACTCGCGCCCAGCGCGTGGTCCTTTCGTTTTCTCTCTCATCTCACGATCTCCCCCCTCTCTCTCTCTCTTCTTCTCTCAGTCACACACTCGCATTTATATTCGAAAAAAGGCAGTGAGAGAAACGCTCGCGTTGCCGGTAGCGCGTTCGTCCGCGAGACGATTTATTATCTCCTTATTTCCCACTCGGGAGAAGCATCTCGACTTCTTCACCTACCTATACTTCCCATCTGTTCTCGCTTGCTATACCGAATCATCGAATATATCGTAGTCCCAAACGGACCCACTCTCGTCTTCTCCTTTTTATTTTTAGGGTTCCGTGCAGCTAGTAGGAATTGTAATTTCGTTACGTCCGTTCGTCTGTCACAGCACGGTGGTTCCCTTCGCATTATTTTTTGATCCTTTGGCTCAAAATGCGGATATCATGAAAGTATTGGGTGTGAAAGTATGACTTACGGGTTTTCAAAAAATGGTGTACGTAGTGGTGGCGGTGTGTTGAGGTTCGTAATGCTTGCATCTGAAAGGTCTGTATGCAGCTGTCAAACGTAGTTGATGGTATATGACTGAAGTGTAAACAGTTGTATTTGCCGTATTGAAAATGTGGACTTTTGTAGCGAATGGAGGTCATTTGCGGGAAGCGTGACTGCTTTATTTTGTTTTGAAGACAAGTGCAGTTAAAAGCCATCGTTTGCTCGGTGATGCTTACCAACAGCACATGCTCTATCGGTGTGGAAGTGTGGAAAGTGGTTTCATCGATTTGGAAAGCATCCTTTTGTTTTGGGTGATCAACCGCGTGGAAAGCCGCCAGTAAATTTGAAGACGCACCCAGTGATGCCTGGAAGCATCACTGGTCTAAGATGCGTGCCAGGCGGGAAAAAGACTCGGCAGCAGCGTTAAATGTTACTGAACAATGCATTTCGTTGCGCCTAGATGTGATGGAAATGGTCCAAAAGCAAGGGAATTGGGTACCACACTAATTGAAAGCATTTTAGATGGACAATAGCAGACAACATCTATATGGATCCGTTACGAATCATCTAGAAGGAGTGAACTGGGAGATTTTACCTTAACCGCTATATTCACTAGATGTTGCTCCATCAGATTACTATTTGTTTAGATCTATTGCGTCTGCCCTTTCTGGAGGGCGGTTCAGTTCTTACGAAGGAATAAAAAATTGGCTTCAAACTGGATCGGTTCAAAACCACTTTTACCAGTCGAAACAGACTTTTACCAGCGTGGAATCCTTAAGTTTATTGGCTAAGATTAAAGTGGAAGTTTATTGGCTAAAAGATGGGCAGAGGTTGTAGCTTCCGGTAAAACATATTATGAATAAAGTTAAGATGACAATTTTCTTTCAAACCAATGTGTTATTTTATTTAAAAAGCATGACGTTGGAGTTTGCATCATTGGAATGCAACGAAAATGATTTTCTTTTCATTTCCAAAATGACCGATTTGAGCTACGAAAATCACGCAAACATTTTTTAATATTCTTTTTCAGCCATTTACAACCTAAATCTGCAAAGATTTTAGATAGTCATGGAAGCAAGAAATGCAAAAGAATTCTCATTGCATTCCAACGATGCAAACAGCCCCATAAAAAACCCCAAAGTAATCCTTGCACACCCAATAGCAATTGGCGAGTCCGTTCGGGTGAAACTATTCTACTCACTGTATAATAATCAGGCGCCTTCGCCACTATTCGAAAAACGTCAGACGTCAAATCCTGACAATGATCGTAGTTAGTAAGCTGCTCTTGTGCAACCAACAGATCAATTAGCAAACTTTTTGCAAGTGATTGACTTTTAATTCGATATAAAAATAACGTGGTTACCCAAAGAGATTTCGGAATCCCGCTCGAATGTCCAACACGCACTTGACCGCTTTTTAAAATTTCAAATCCGCACCCGTTCTCGCGTCAACAGCTCCCGGGTGCGCTATTATATATATCCAATCGACGATCGATATTAACGCTAATTCGTATGTATTTCTCGATGGACTCGTCCACTTTGCTCTGCCACTTTGATTCAACGCGCAGCAGCATCCCCCCCCCTCACCCTCTCTGCCTTTCCTCTTTCATGAAACGAGAAGTCGGTACGTTTGATCTTTCGTGTCGACTCTTCCTCGCGTCTCAATCGAGCCGCTCGCGATATACAGCACTGACAGTTTCGATATAAGGACTCGAGATAGATCGTAATATATTTTCTATCGCGCGCGGACACTCGCGCGCGAGCGGCAACACGTTATTCGATTCTATCGCGTTTAGCCTAATCGCGCCGTGGAACGTCGATAAATCCATCGTTTAACGTTTCCACGTCACGATTAACGTATATACGTGTATGCGTATGAATCGAGTGTGATTGTGGTGGTTACGGAGCGCGCGGCAAGGAAAAGAAAAATCGTTCGATGATGAAAAAAAGAAACGCTCTCCTACGCACACACGCGCAAGCATCACTTCGCTTTCGATTTTTGTGGTTATGGTCGATAGTAAAATACGGGGCGCCAGATGTTTTTTCTTCTTCTTCGAATCTTTATCTCGACTATGTAGATAATCGATAGTCGCTTTGGCAAAGTTCGTTAGACTTGTATATACAGCTCAGCATCCGAGAATTGAATTCTTCATTGGCCAAGAAATACTGAATCGTTCACCAGGCCCGCGAGGGTTCCTTTTATTTTTCGTTCGGGAAGCCAAAGGGCGACTAAACGAACATCTCAATCCAGGCTTGTGGGGAGAGAGACACACTGTGTGAAAAGTTCATGGTATTTACAATAAACACCCATGGTAAATAAGGGGATGGTAAAATGCTTTATAGTTTATTGACACCGCAATCGTAATATGGTTAACACGCCTGTAAGCGACAAGCATAACCAAACATGTGATTTGGGTGGCGTGTTTAACTATCTGTTATTCTCAAAATGATTATTCACTATTGAAAAGGCTTGATAATATAGATATGGTTAATTCAGTGCTATAACAAAATTGGCGTGCAAATACTAATGTTGTATACCGTACGTTAAGTTTCGTTCAGTCAAAATTCTACTGTTCTTTTCAAGTTTGTACAATTCATATGGTTAACATCAACGTTTTTCGAGTATAATTTGTTAGAAGATCTTATGAAAAGTGACTATTCGAAACAAAATTATAGTAAAGGTTACTTTGTAACGATGCGTTACGAATATTGGGATGATCTGAGAAAGGTCAGGTAAGCGGGCTGGCGTAGCTCAGTGGTCAGGGCAGTCGACCGGCAATCGAAAGGGTCCCGGGTTCGAATCCCGGCCCAGAAGGGCACTGCATTTTTTCTCGGATTTCTTTCTTGGAGTTTTTTTTCGGGGGATTACACCTCACACCGAAGACCTAAATCATTTGCAGTTCGAGCAACCGCAGTTTAAGGGAAGGTTTTGCCTTGTTGGGCCAAAGGATGTTCGATTTTTCACCAATTTTTTATGCGTAAAGTATTAAATATAGAATGTTGATATTTGTTATGTTGATTAAGCAGTCTTTATTGAACATCAAAATATTTTTTAAAGTTTGACAAAACATGGTGGTGGGAGTGGGAGGAGCCACTTATGTCAGTGTGCGGGCGATGACATTCTTCGCTTGCGGAAGTTCTAAGTCCCGGACAGGTGATCTGAAGCAAAAAAATCAAAGATATTTTTACTTTGTACAATATTGTGTACAAGTTGACCTAGAATCAAGAAGAAAAATTGAAATATAAAAAAATAGTGAGCGATCGGGAGGAAGTTTGTTTTTTTCCCTAAAAAATCGCAGTTTTTTTGTCACCATTTTTTTGTTTTTCAATTTTTCTTCGTGATTCTAGGTCAACTTATAGACAATATTGTACAAAGTAAAAATATCTTTGATTTTTTTGCTTCAGATCACCTGTCCGGGACTTAGGACTTCCGCAAGCGAAGAATGTCATCGTCCGCGCACCGACATACGTGCTTCCTCCCACTCCCACCACCATGTATTTTCAAACTTTAAAAAACATTTTGATGTTCAATAACGACCGCTTAGTCAACATATCAAATATCAACATTGTATATTTAATACTGTTCTGATAAAAAATTGATGAAAAATCGAACCTTTTTTGGCCCAACAAGGCAGGACCTTCCCTTAACCCTTTGAAGCATACATTTTTCCTTACGTGCAATCAGCTCAAAACTTTGTACTCGGGGATTTTCGGGGTCGCTGATTACAAATCTGCACTCAAAATTTGGAAATTCGAGATGGCGTATCCAATATGGCCGACCACAAATGAAAAAATTGTTTGTTTGGGTTATAATAATATATAAAATTATTTATATATTATAATTAATATATAAATATACTTTAATAATATATTATAATAATATATAATATAAAAAATATATAAAATAAAAAAGCAAAAAATAAATAAAAAAATACGGAGCTAGAAACTCGCTACGTCCTCGCCGTTAGCTCCGGGTCATGCTAAAAGTGTAATTCTATGAGAAATTCAGTATAACAGAATCAACATATTAAGCAACTCCGATGTTTTAGTAATTCCATTAAAATCTCCGGTTTTGGTCCGCCATATTGGATTCGCCATTTTGAACTTCTGGATTTTAAACTCGAATTCGTAATCAGCGACCCAAAAAAACGTCTCTGAATTCATTTTTTGTGAATGGTTTACTTGCTAGATTAGGCACAATTACATTTATTGTCTAAAAAACGTGTTTTTTTGTTCTGTAGTGATGATCAACATCCACTAAGTGCAACATAAGCCCTTAATAGTGATATTGTAGTAACAATTGATCTTCTAACATCCTAAATATACATTTACATTTTTCAAGAAAAACAGAGTGGCAGTAGGTGACATACCAGTATGTCACTATGCTTCAAAGGGTTAATAGTTTTAAGAACTACGCATGTCTCACAAACTGTTACATAGTATGTTTGTTACTCTGCAAAAATAGTATATCAGTTGAACACTTCTTCTTGTAGCTCACCTTCTGTTCTTGTAGGACACACATATTACTATGCATTTAGCAGGTCGCATCATATAATATGGTATAAATCACTATCATATGGTACAAAACTGTTGCGAAGCGCCAAAAATCCATTTAAACAATGACTTTCATTATAAAAAAAAGATCTGTCCAAAATTTCACCTAAATCGCAGGTAACAGCTATTCGGAAGTACACCTGAAATAACTTTTTTTCTCTCATGCCCTATCTGTGCTAAAGATGCCAAAAGTACTCGGTAGCGTAGTGGCAGCGCGTGTAGGATAGGCAGAAGGTAGGCAGTTATGTTCTACGTTCGATTTCGATTAGGCGGAATATTTTCTTTGAAATAAATTATTGCAGGAGGTTAGGGAATAGCGAATTATAATGAAAAATCATCGAGGTAGAACTCTCAGTTGCGTATTTTATTTTATTTTGGTTTTATGAAATATTTTGTGCGTTTAGTTGACGGGCATTGATGCCTTGTACCAACACTTGAATAATACACCAAATACGCATATAGCAGGTCGTATCTTACAATATGGTACACATCACTATGAACATCGTCGCAAATCACAGCCAACATTTTTAATCAATGTAACTATATTTCAGTTCACTATTAGAATCTTGAGGAAGTACATTTTTTATAGTATCAGGGAATATCCATTTAAGGGCATGTACAGGGTCAACATAACCTCACAATTTTCCAACCCAATTTTCTCATAGATGGTTAAATTTTTTAGGCAAAACAAAGCATTAGACTCTGGAGAATTCCCTGACGCAGAGCTTGATGATTTCCTTTTGCCCTAAATATTATTCATCTCTGAAGAATCTCTGTTCGAAAATTTCAGCTATCTCTCTCGCACTCATATGTCACGTGGTACATCTTCTACTTCGCCTTAATGAAAACCTACAATATCATATAGCATTGAAGACTAAACGTATGTTTGTAAGATTGGTGATTGCGGTTAACATATGTGCATAATTCATGCAACTGCTAAAATATCAATGAGCAGTACTATACTTTCCACAGTAACTACACTCAGAAAGAGGATTTATTATGTTCTAATAAATTGGCACATTAGAACATAATTTATTAGAAACTAATAAATGTTCACTCGTACGGAGAAAGTTTTTATGTGATTGTAAATACAGCATTTATTCGGCGTCACTAAATATGTTTTTTTACGTGCCGATTTTTCACATTAATTCAAAGCCATATTTCAAATAAAAAATTTCAATAAATATTTTCTCAAATCAAATAAATACTACATCCCAATCACAAAAGCCTCTTATTTCGGGACTATAATACTAACGGGCGCATGCGCACTTTGCCCTTCAGCGCGACGGGCCCAACAGCAGGCCGCTCGTCAGATGTAGCTCACGCATACCGCTTACCATGATGTAGCTCCTTCCTATGCCAATGCTTTTGGCACATGTGTCAGTGTTGCGTTTCGGAAGTGAGAAACTCGAAAGTGAGGAATAATTTAAGTGTAAGTAAGAATATAAATTGAGAAAAAAACGTTCAAGTGAGAAAATAATGACGGACGAAATGATACAATTCCTCGAAAAAACCAGCTGGGGGATCATGAAGAATCCTATTGGATGTTAAGAAAAACTCTATTTGTCGGATATAAAACACCTATGTCTTCTAACGTATATATTCTATTAGATTTTAAGAAAAATTCTTAGTAAATCTTAAACATAAATTTAAATGAAAAAATTTCGTAGCTGTTAATAAAATCGTAGTAGGCCGACATACGAATAAGAAAACTTGTTCGCCGGACGACAAACTTCCTTGTCCTTAATACATTTTTTTTCTGAGGATATGGCTATTAAATATTATTGTCCACTCAGGGAATTATAAAATACAGTTAAAATATGATTGAGAGAACCATACATTTCTCTTAGTGCACAGTGAGGAACCGAAACGTTCCGGAGTATCTATTTTTTTGCGGACAGCGTTGAATGTCCAAGCGTTAGGACAAGAAGGTTCTGACACACCTTGGCGCCCTAAAAAAAATGTCCGACAGGAGAGCTACCGTGCGCGATGTTTTGCACATACTTCGGGTCCCCACCATATTCACGTACACACACACACACACACACACACACACACACACACACACACACACACACACACACACACACACACACACACACACACACGCACACGCACACGCACACACACACGCACGCACGCACGCACGCACGCACGCACGCACGCACGCACGCACACACACACACACACACACACACACACACACACACACACACACACAGACACACACACACACACACACACACACACATATATATATATACCCACAATAGCACTTAATAAGTACGAACGCAACGCGATCCTCGAGGATCGCGACCGACTGGCAGATCCGCAACAAATTCTCAGTGGAACGATAAATTCTCGTCGCGAATTCGAAATTCACAACACGAACGCGAAATAACATAATGGTGAGCTCGGTTGCGGTTGCTATTGGTTTTGTCAGGGGGCTACCGTCCAATGTACCGTCCCATCCGAGGGTGTCTCTCCTCCCTCAGCTCCGCGCCGATCGCGCGTAGGAAGAACGAGAATTGAGATTTAATGAGAATCGGGACACGGTCATCGGGTTTTTGAGAGGATACATTCGAAACGGAGCAGCGTCTGAATCAGATTCTCGCACCTTGCCTGAATAATCGATCGATACCATTAATCCACCCCCAGAGGTTCTTCCAACCTCGCCATTTGATTTTTCTCTTGATTTTTCATTTTTGTCCAATTGTCGCGAATTTTCGTAATTGCCCGTTCGAATAACTTTTGGGGACAATGTTTGCGTGGATTGGCCGATGAGATTGAGACGAACCGATGTTACTGGAATTAAGGCCGGATATACATTTAGGCGGGAAAAAAATAAGCAATTCTGAGGAACTTTTTAAAACTAAGAAATAATTATTCTATTATTTGTCAAACTGTAGGTATACTTTAATAGTATATCTAAGCATACGAAACAATTTTTTTTTCAAATTCATTTATCATCAAAATGGCGGAGCTGTGACAGCAACGTTGCCGCGGGCTAGCTTTCCGTAAACTTTGGTTTGCAAAAAAATCGAACATTTTTTAGCCTAGGGCATGTATAGTTTCCATTCAATAGTAATTGAAATGAAGAAAATGCAAATTTAACAGAATGGCACGCATTTACAAAAACAATCAACATTACACGCAATTTTTTTTGTAAAATTTGGATTAAAAAGTGGTTTTTTGTTCTAATTTTTCAAAAACAATGCTCGTCAATTCCCGTAGCAACATTATCAATATTTCTACCGAGATTCAACTCGATCGGCTTGATAGTTTTTGAGTGATCCGGCACGCCAATTTAAAAAATGTCGTTTTGAGAAAAACGCGTTTGAAGGTTGCATGAAATTTAAATTGAATTGCACTAGGTACTTGTGGTAACTGATTACTTAAGTAATCTGTTACAACTCAATTAAATTATCAATTACAGTAGTAATCGTAATCGTTAGTTGTTAATTTAATTACTTTTCGCCCTTCTCTGCCTGCCCCTCTACGCTCTCGTTTCTACCTGCGGCGCGCGCTCCGAATTCGAGCGGTGAGGCTTGACATTTTTTAAAAATATTCTACATACATAGTTTCACCGTTTAAAGAAAAAAAAATCGTTTTTTTTATCATTGTAAATCCTCCTTTTAGGCGGAAGCCTGAATTAGGAGGTCCAAAAAAGCTTTTTTTCGGGATTTTTTTTTAGGAAGGAAAAAGGACGAGAGAGCCCAATAAACATTGAGGTATATTTTCATGTATATCTAAAATGTATTAAAAAAATGTTCCAATATGAAGCAATAAAGGACTGTAGATTTATCAGCCGATTCCATGTGCGTCTTGCCACTGAAGTCTCCAATCAGCGGGAAAGATGCAGCTCGTAATTTCTTAGGGGAACAAAAAACCAATAAAATGTTCAATTCTCATAGATTTTTTTTCTGGGTGAATTAACAAAAAAACTGAAAAAATCCTGAAATTATAACTTTTCTCGGGTTTGAAAAGAATGTGTTTAAAAAAACACTTTCACGCGCTATAAAAATTATGTAAAAAGTCTTTTTCAACGACTTTTCAATTCACTTAGAAGAGATTTTCATACTGAAGAAAATAAACTTTGGTTTGATTCAATAGGTCGTTTAGTTTTTTTTTGCTATCACGCTCGACAATTAGGAAAAATCGTGAAAATGAAAACTGGAGAAAACGCGCTTCAAAGTTTTCAGTAGGAGGAAATATCAATATCTATCGATTCAAGCAACAACGAAAAAATGATTTTTCGGACCTTCTAATTCAGACTCCGGCCATAACCAAGCTCAGGGAACATATACATGGATATTTGGAGCTGTAACTGAATAGTTGACTAGAACGGTCGGGGTGTACATCGAGGCCTGATCCATGGACAATTAATTAGCGAGGTAATTAGGGCGTGCCGCGAGACGCCAACACGCACAGATAGACATTTATAAATCCGGAAGAGAGGTAGCGAGGCAGGTAAGAGGGACATGCAGAAGACTGGCCTGTGGCGGCGGGCCGAGTTCCCTCTCTTGCCGCGGGTATATCTCGCCACAAACGCCTTGTTCGATAGAGAGGCCCACAAGACCCGACGAGTTCTATGTTTTATGCATACAGTGCCACAAATTAAGACGTCTCGATGTCGCGCGTGGGTCTCTCTGTCCCCAGAAGCAATTGACGTGTCCCCACGGTTAGTGGCTTCCTTTTCTCTTCCTCTCTCTCTCTCTCTCCTTCAATGTATATCTCTCCTAGTTCGGATAAAGTGGCTGATTCCGTGGTCAAGTGGCTTTGGCATATGCCACCGTTTTAAATCCGGCCGATCTTTCGCTAACCGTTGAAAGTTCCACCGAATTGCAATCCGTTATCCGCTAATTACGTTCGTCCAAATATATTTATCGTAGCCAAGATTTCTTTGATCTTATTGTAAAACATGTATTCCCAAAGTGGATTGCCATATGGAAAGATAGTGCGAAGATTGGAATCTCGCCGTGGCTATGCCGCTTTGATTCTTCATTCGAATCTGATTTTTGGTTCTTGGGATCATCGAGCCCGGCAAACGAAACGGAGACCTACCGCTCTTTAAGAGGCTATACTAGTGTGACACTTAAAAAAAAATCGATTTTTTTGCCTTTTTCTACGGTTTATACTTTCAAGAATATCGTTATCATTTATATCATTTACATCAATATCATTTTATCTTGCAAAAATCGATAGTTGAATTTTTAAATGCGTTTTTCTGGAAATTAGGTTTTTCAAATTTGCTGACATTGTAACTCAAAGAGCCATTATCCGATTTACTTGAAATGTGAACTGCGTACTCTTGAATATATTTACTCTACAATCACGTAGGATATTTTTGATTGGATGAAAATTTACGATTTGGCATTGAAGAAAACGACTATTTTATAGGCAACAAAACAGACATTTTTTTTCATAACTACGCCATTTTGTTGGATTTTGATATTTTTCGAAAATTCTACGTCATTGTACAGGAAATACCTTCCAGTTTAAGGACATTTTTTCCTTTTTCGGTTTCAGCTACTCAATCGGCCAGAATAATGTTCGCAGTGGAGGAACTTTTTTTTGCACCTCCGAAGGCAGCGCATAAGTCGCTTGGATCTCAATATTTTTCTATGAAAAAATGATGTAATATAGGTCAAATATAGCTAAATATATTCTTAATTTTCCGAAACATTCATTTGAGTACTTTTCTTCCGAAAAATTCCCGAAAATCACCCAAATTTTCAGCGTTCACACTGGTATAGCCCCTTAAGGGGTCTTCTCACTTTAGACGCTAAAAAGGCTATTTTTATGCATTTTTTAAATATGTTTTTATTATAGATATTGATGTAAAAGTTGTTACACTCGATAAATACTCTTTCGAAATACATTTTGAAAATTGTTCATGTATTTATGTAACCCAAACAAACTTTAAACGCGTTTTTCTCGAAACATCGTTTTTCGACGGCTTGTTGATAAAATCTTCGAAACTACTGAACCGATCCTTATAAAATTTTAACCACATATTCTTTAAAACTATAGCTATATCGCATATCAAGGATTTTTTAAAATTTAGATGTTTACAATTTTTTTGCCAAAACGGTGGAAAAAACTCGTTGTTTTTTTTGGAAAAATGTCCGCCATTTTGTTATTTTTGCATATATAAAAAATCGTTTAATATGCGCCATAGCCATTAATATACTGAATCGAAAACCGTTTGATTTTTTGTTTCGGATGATCCATCTCCGAAATTTCATCAACGGCGCAGACCTACAATTTTTTTAGGGTATTTTTTAACTACCATTTTTGTCCATAAATAGTGACTTGAATAATTAATTTTTATTTTAAATGTATTTCAAAAGTGTATTGATTAAGTGTAACAACTTTCATATCAAATCTATAATATAAACCTATCGATAAAATGTAGGAAAATAGCCTTTTTTAACGTCTAAAGCGAGAAGACCCCTTGACCGCTTGATTCGGTTGCTTCGAAAAGGCGTTGGCGAACACGTTCGATTGTTACGCGTTAGCAGGAACGCAGAAATTAACTGGGCTTTGCACAAAGCAATGTAGTGCAAACCGTGAGAGACGTATGCGAACGAAAGGCTTCACTGGCCGAAGACGTTTTAATACATGGCGGTGTTTCGAAGCAGGAACGTGATATACGGATGCAAGGGCTGGCGGACGATGGGACTGCGATCGTGTGTTCCGAGTACTAGCTCCGTAAGTCGAGTTACTCCAACCGATTGAAGTAGGTAAAATGCAAATGTGCGTAGAATAACGAGACGCTAAAGCCCCCCCTACTCTCTCTTTCTCTCTATACACAGATGAAAGAGTTTTTATCCCGATATAGACACCAGGATGTGATACCTCGGAGCCGTAGCTCGGAAAGTCCATTTAATAGTGCCAGAAAAAACTGGCACGATATAAAGGGTGTCTCAAAATGACCTGACATTTTAAATTGCGCGCCATTTTTTTTGTGGCGAACATAGACTACTAATCTTTGACTACTGGCATCAGGAAGTATTGAGGTTAAGTTATGGAGAATTACACGATCGAGCAACGCATAGAAATTGTTGCTGCATTTTTAATGCATAGGTATTTACGATTTTTCCAAATATGCGGGCGTGATAGCTAAAAATCTAAACGACCTATTGAATCAAACCAAAGTTTATTTTCTTCAGTATGAAAATCTCTTCTAAGTAAATTGAAAAAGTCATTGAAAAAGTCTTTTTAAATAATTTTTATAGCACGTTGAAGTGTTTTTTTAACACATTTTTTTTCAAACCTGAGAAAAGTTATAGTTTCACGATTTTTTCAACTTTTTCTTAATTCACCCAGAAGAAAAATCTATGACAATTAAACATTTTATTGGTTTATTTGCTTCAGTCAAGAATTACGAGCCGCATCTTTCCCGCCGATTGGGGACTGCAGTGGCAAGACGCACATGGAATGGGCTGATAAATCTGCATTTATTGTTTCGTGTTGACATTTTTTAAATGTATTTTAGATATACATGAAAAGATACCTCAATGTTTACTGGGCTCACTTGTTTTTTTCGCTTCTAAAAAAAAACCCCGAAAAAAGGCTTTTTTGGATCTTCTAATTCAGGCTCCCACCTTAATGAAATTAGGCCGAAATTATGCGAAAATGTTATTGAAAATGTCGTCACACGAGTGAACGTTTGCAGAGACGAGGCGGCCATTTATCGGATATTGTGTTCCACACATAACCTCCATGTTTGTACTTTATATTAAAATACAAATATTCGTAGTTTCAAATAAATAATACGTTTTATTTATAAATCAAAATGTCAGGTCAATTTGAGACACCCTATACATGGTCGTGGAAACGTGATCACATAAACTCCCATTGCTAACAATGGCTAATAACTTTTTTGTTACCATCACCCTCTCTCAGTCCACTTTTCACATTTACCTTCCTCGTTCCACCTCGAGCAAAGAAAGTTTGCGATATAAAATGAGTTTGGAGAGATTCAAATCGCATCGTGCGCGTATAAAAACAGCGCGAGATTTCGATTAAGACGGTCCTCTAGTTTCTCGGGTCGAAAAAATCGATTTTTTTTTTTCATAAATCACATCTACAACATGTATAGAAAATGTGTGCCAAAGGATTTTTCGATATTCGAAGTGGTTCACAAGTTACGGCCCTGGAACGGAGCAGGTATACGGAGCGCGCGCCGGGAGCGCGAAGTTTCAAACGCGTTTTTCTCGAAATACCATTTTTCGAAACGGTGACCACGATATTTCAGAAACTACTGCACCGATCTTGTTCAAATTTATACAGCATCTTTAATATGTTATAAGCCAGCGATTGAACTAGGATTATCATGATTGCTTCGATAGTTTTTTTTGTACGAGCGAAAAATTTAAGAAAAAATGAGTAAAAAATAAAATGTAATTTTCAAAAGTGTATAAAAAAGACAAGTTTTGTAATTTATAATTCACTCTAGTTCAATCGCTAGTCTTAAATATGAAGATTAAAATGCCGTTTGGTTTTTTGATTTCAGATAAGCAGAACAGCCGCAATCTTGGTCACCGTCAAGCACCTCTTTTACTTGATGTCTTCCTGTCGGCCACTATAACGTTTATTCTATTATATATTTTGACTTCAAAAAAATTGTAAAGCTTATTTAAATGTTAATAAAGATTATGCAAAAACAATGAGATTGATTATTTCGATGCTTTGCCCGTAAAAAATTATTGAAAAAGCCGTAAAAAAACAGCCGAGAAACTAGAGGACCGCGTTAATTTATGTGGCGTTGTGGATAACATGTATAGGATGTGTCGATATGCATTTGTACCAGAGATGGCTTCGGAAATATTGATATTTGATGAAAAAGTTCGACATTAAAGTTACATTAATTGAAGGACTTTGAATTGATGCCGGTCAATATTGTTTTATTCTCAGATAGAGGTGTTGAAGAGCTTTCGAGGTGAATTCAAGTTTAAAATATGGGGAGGCATATTTTTTTATAAGCTATGATTATAAAGGCAGCAAAGACACAACTGACGAGCTTGCTGTTGCACTTATTGGTGATAAAAATATGGCTTTCTATTTTAAGAACTTTAAAAGTCCTTGCAAACTGCTGAATACCTCAACCTGAGCATGCAACATAGTTGACAAATATGCATATCCTTTAAGGGGTATACCCGAGCTAGAAATTGACAAAATTCTATTTTTGATTGAATCATTTGTATAACAGGGTCTTTCATTTGCAAAGAAGAATTTGGAAAAACTTTTAAAAAATGAGAGTGTTATGCCGATCTTTGTGATGGATCAGATCGCCCACTGCGCCATGGCGAACCGCTCCGCTGCCCTTTCTGCCCATTTTTCTTTTGCATTTTTCTCAAAACTATGGTTTATGAAACGGTAAAAGTCGTATCCCAAAATCTATTCGTACGATTTAACTCACATTCGTACAGCACATACTTTATAACATTTTCTATCGTATAACTTGACGCTTTGATTTCCTAAAAACCACTTTTTTGTGAACCTCGTACAAGATAATCCAAAAACTACCTGATGGATCATTTTGAAATTTCGTACACTTTCAGATAGTATAACTACCGTCTATGTGAACCTAAAGTACGTCAAAACCTTTTTTTTCAATGGGTTTTTCCTAAAATACTATAGCACAAATTTCACGAAAACTAGAACTTTTTTTCAAACGCGTACCATTTTTCGAATGTTCACTTTTCTCTGCATTTTTTTAGGTTCACATACAGCAAGTGGGTCCCATAAATCTCAAACGTCTTGGCCCTGACATTTCAAATCAATGCACCAAACGCTAGGTTGTCCGTCGTAGAATAACTCAGGCAGCAACCGTCTCAGAAGCAAAAGTGTCGTACAGCAACCATTTTTAGATTCCAAAAAATCAGAAAATTACACAATGTAAAAGTATGTACGTAAAATCGTAATTTTGTGGAATAAATAGTTTCGACACAAAAAAATCTTGAAAATTCGTTTATTTTCGGCTGCCTAAATGGATCCCCGTAAGTGGTCTCCATGTTTTGACGCTCTTTTGCTTGCTGGCCGTATCGATACGTGTATATGTTCGATAAAACACATGCTTTTCATAGTGTGCATACGTGTGTATGGTTCAATGTTGTTTCGCGTTCCAAGCGGCTCTTTCGGTCGCGAGGAAAAGGCATAGGCTGGTGAGGCTCGAACGAACACGAGAGATGCGAACGTGGTAAGAAGTCGCGCGAGCAGGGCCCCCGCGTGATTTAGGAAGGCTAGTCGTTAATCAACCTGCGGAGCTAGAAGTCAACAGGTGCCGAGAGAGCACAACGCCGCCTAGCACGACCAAACGGATGACAGGGTTGAGACGCCCAAGCACATTTATACGTACACACACACACACACATAAACACACATACACACATCGTGTAACTACCATATACGTTTTCTCGATCACGGTTGGGGCGACACGCATGTTCCACACGCATGGTGACATTACGTTGAAACGCAAGCTAGTTTGTAAGTCTAATAATCACAGCCTGGATCATTAGATCCAATAGAACTATGGAGTGTCGAACAGCAGATTTTCCACGTAAGATATCGTCATTACGAAACACTGGGAAAATACATTACGGAACACTGGAAAATTGAGCGATACTCACGGCCTAGAGAAGCTGAGAGCATAATTTAGTATTTTCTTATGTTTATCCAGAAATTGTAATACTTAACACACATAATCAAGTGGTTAGGTTAGGTCGCGAGGATACCTCTCTTGCTCTGTTGGGTTTAAGACGCCCACTGTACACTGGTCACCTAGTTTCTCTGGTCATTTTTAAACCTGTGTTCCTGTTGTCTCCATAATCAGTTTAGGACCCACTCACAAGGAACATTGAGGCCTTATATTTCTTTGAAAAAGTGTTTTTTTTTCATTGGATAAAATGATGTATAAATATCCCAAGAATCATATAGTTGATATGTATAAACGTTCCAAGTATGATACGGTCCGGATGAAAATGGTTTTGAAACTTTAAACGCGTTTTTCTTGAAACCATGTTTCAAAATTGGCCGGACCCGTAGCTCGGACAATTTTTCAACCGTTTTTCAATTTCAACTGTAGCTTCGCAGATTGATTTTCTAGCGAAGGACATAGGATTTTTACGATCGATTAAGAATCACGGTTTTTATAAACAAATTAAGGCAGTTTTTTGGCGAAAATGCGACTTTATTCCACAATGGTGCTAAATTTCGAAAAATCATTATTTTGTAATAATCGTGTGTACTTCGTAAAAAACAATATTTTTTGTTCTAGGTGCTCGTGTGCGTATCGAAGGAGTCCGCCCGTGGAGGAACTAAAAAAACGTTTTCTTTCTGCTAGCTACTGGGCTGCCATTTTGTATCCATTTGGAAAATAAAAAATTGATTTTAGTACCTACAGACATGTAAAATGAACCCGCTAAACCTCATTTTAATTACTTTGATAGTATTTTTTTATTCCAAACAATCTTATTTTCCGCCCATCCAAAGGTATATAAGCCCCTAAGTGTCCGCCTTCCATTTTGTTGAAGTTCATATATGTGATGAAGCATCGAAAACTATTAGACACGTATTTTTTTATCGGCGGAAAAACGGTTGTAAGAGGGGAAAGCACCCATCAAAGAGAGGCGTGTCATCCCTTAATTCATTTGTTTGCAATACTCCTGTACTGGATTTGTCATCGCTGTACACTAGAAGAATTTTGGTTTTTGTTTAATTGAGATGGGTGGACTGCCTGTGGATGCAACTTCAAAACAACCCCTCGACACGCCTTTCTTTGAGGGGTGGTTACCCCCCTTGAAACCGTTTTTCCGCCGATAAAAAGAATACGTGTTTAATAGTTTTCAATGTTTTATAACATATATGAGTTACAACAAAATCGAAGGCGAACACTTGAGTGGTGTTCCTTGTCAGTGCATTCTAGAAGGACAAATGACCTTGAAGGTTGCTTCTGTTCTTGTTACAACCTCTTCGTGACCCAGTCACAAGGAACATCACTTTGGTATCCGTCTTCGATTTTGTTGCAACTCACGCATGTGGTAGAGCATTAAAAGCGATTGAACACGGATTTTTAAACCAGCCGAAAAACAGTATCGAAGGGTGCAACCACCCCTTAGATGCATGTCAAGGGGTGATTTTGCAGTTTCATCCACAGGTCGTGCACCCGAGTAGAAATTGTTCTAGCATGTCTGAGTTCCGACCTAGTAACTGGCTCGCCCAATTGAGCTCATACGATCCGACTAATGGTTGGCTCGCTATGAGCTATTAATATTATGAATGTTTTGTTATCCAGCCCTTGTCTAGTCACTGCCCAGCTGATCTTGGTCACAAATGACAAAGTGAGGTTATGAGACTACGTGTACTTCCATCGAGCGCATGACTCATGGCAGGCTAGCTAACTTGAGTTTTAGATGGCTGTGCAAAAGAAAAAAAATTCTCAAGTGGGCATGACGCCATGACCTAGCCAACACTAGCTAACTGTGGCTGTGCACCCCTTGGCTAATCACTGCCCAGCCGATCTTGGTCACAATGACAAAGTGTGGTAATGTGAATACGTGTAGTTCCATCGAGCGACTGGCTCATGGTTGGGTAAGCAACTTGAGTTACAGATGACGTTGCGAATGAATAAAATCCTCAAGTCGGTATTGGAAAAAATAAGAGCATAATTTATGCTAACCATTATGACGATTTTCAAAATACGCACTCACTTGACATTTTGTATGTTTAGAGTAATAATGCGCTGATGACATCGCCGGATATCTTGAAGACGAAGCTTTGCCAATCGCGTTGATGGAAGCAAAAGTTGAAAAACACTTGGAACCGTTTTCCCTACACCTTTCGCTCTACACATGAACGCTGGATTTTACAAAAAGGCGGGCGAGCACAAGCGAGCGTTACCTTAGGGCTTAAAGCAATTAGAATCGAGAGCGAAGATTCGCACAGTGTGCTCAGTTGCGAGGACGAACGGAGTCAGCAAGCGATACAAAAACGAGGAGAAAAAAGGAAGAAAAAAGCAGACCCGTAGCTATATTCCGATTCTGCGTTCGAGTGCGGAGACTTAGAGGAGCAATTATCCTAATGGATGCAAAGTCGCGCCCTGCTCCCTGCACCCGGAATGGTAATGAGTCGATATCAACGCATACCGGACTCTTGTATCGGCTCTCTCTCTCTCTCTCTCTCTCTCTCTCTCTCTCTTCGGGACCGCTGGGTACTCGGATACACGGAGAAATTCACGCGGGCGCGTGAGGGATCGTGAAAGTAATAAAAAACCATCGAATCAAAAACGACAAAGGAGAAACGAAAGCGACAGAGAGAGAGTCCAAGAAAGCGCAAGGACTCGGACAGAGAGGGAGAGAAAGAATAAGCGAAGGAGAGAAATAAAGCGAGAAAAACCACGAGCGAGGTCGTCGAACAGCCTACGGTGTCTGCACCTCTCGCGCGCCGCACATCCAAATCGACTGCCGATCTCCATTCCGCTCTCTCACACCTCCAAGATTCACATTCTTATTTCATTCGTACACGAGTTCCATTCTGCTCCATAGTGTCACCACTGGACCTGTTCAATGGGATCCTTTTCCGTCGTGCTCAACATTTCGAAACTTGGAGGCGCGAAGGTGCCGAAGGCAGATGGATCATCCACAAATAGACTTGAACGAGATGGTACTGTGGGCCATTAGCCAGTTAGTGCCTTGTTTGGCATTGGACATTTATTTTAAACTACTTCCAGAAATCGTCAGTCGATAATTTATGTAATCCAGCATGCTAGGTCCATTCGTTTGTCCTATACAGACCCGAGAGTGTCGAAATATCTCGCTAAGTAAAAAATACAACGGCCCAAAGTTGCCACGGCATTTGTTGGAGTAACTCTGTTTCGTTATTCACTAAGATATTCTTCCAATTGGCATGCTGTGTACGTGCGAGTATTTGGATTGATGCAATACGGAAGAAGGGACGTGGACGTAGAACTGAATATGCCATGCTTGGCATCATCAGAAAAATCCTACTTCTCCATGTCCTTTCTAACTGAAAACCGGTCAGTTATTAAAATGAGGGCTTTTTTCAAATAACGTTTCAAAAGGACACAAATTTCACTCGCCGCGATTTGGGTCTGGAACTTAAAGGTAAGTTGCGAAGAAGTACCGGGGAAGAGAGGGATCATTCTGCCTTGATCGGCAGGATCGAAAACTTATATTTTTGGTTAGCACATGTGTTTGATGTTCCCTGCCATCGTTAGCGAATCGGAACACAACATTGGTCCTGACCACCAAACATCTCCTGACCACCAAACAGGGATATCTCAGACAGCTACACCTAATCTTGTCCGTTAAAAAGCTGTTCAAGTGACGGCAATCTTCATTGACTGACCTGACGGTCCAACGTTATCCCTCCTCATCGCCCATCTCTTTCGTAACATTGTTCCGAGGACACATAGTTGGAACATGAGGGCTTGAGTGTTGTCGGTTTCTGGGCCATGTGGATTCTAACGGAAGAGAACGAACGCGGTGATTCCGGCGAATCGTGCATGAGCAATCGGGGTATTGCACGAGTATGTTGTCCGTTGGCGCGAACTACGAGTTAGCAGAAGCAGCAGGTTGTATTCTTCGTTCAACAGCAACAAGGATGAGGCGCAGAAAGGAAGAAACGGTTCTAAGAGAGATACTACCGGAGCACGGGTCGAGCCACTTCGATGTTTCGTGTACACCACATTGGGGATGTGTTAGTGTGAAATAGATGAGGGAAACAGTTGATAGTGTGTGAAACAGGAGAGACAGGTAGAGCCTGAGGTAGGTAGCCAGAGAGAGAAAATCTTCCAGGAATTGACGCCAAACCTTCTCACGTTGGGAATAAGAGCCAACTTGCTGAGTCTTTATTGCACTCCATTCACGATGTGACGAGTTCAACGCGACTTACCGACTGGGCTGAGCACTCAAAGTACACGTGCCTGAACTGAATACTGCTTGTCATACCTATCCAATTAAAAGTATGATCCAAAAATTGCACGTAGTCGGTAGTCAGGCACTTCCGTTAGAAGTAGTTGCATTTTTCGTAACCACAATCCACAGAACTTCGAAACAATGCATCTTTAGCGAATCCACGCCAACAAATGACCATTGTTCTAGGGGCACCAAAATGCACTGAGTATTCACTTTCCACTAGAGATTTGAATATGGAAACGAATATAGAAATAGCGATGTCTTTCCAGGAACAGTGCATTGATGAAAGGAACCAAAAATGGCCCAAGTATGTCCAACTTCGAGACATAGATTGCGATGAACATTTGATATACCCCTGAAACGATGTCATTCGAACAATGCTATTCAGATCGGCATATCGAGTGCACTTGTAATCGTATATCACTTGTAGCCACCACATGAGTGTTTCCTTTCCAGCAAAGCGATATTGTTAATTCCGTGGAAAAATGTGAATACGCATAGGCAAAGTATCAGTCTTCTTCTAGTGGGCCAGATAGAAAAACGTTGTGGAAATTGCTCGAAAGGTCAGTATGAGTTCAAAACTAAGAGAAAGACGCAAGTTGGGCTTCGAATTCGTCTTTTTGAATAACGGAACTACTGTTGCGGTTGTTAATTTCAAACTGAGGTAAAGTTCAAGAAATTCAAAGAAGAACATACCACAGAGGCAAGATTCCAACGCAGACAATGATTGATTGAAAGATGAAGCTTTGATACTGTTCCGAATATTGAGACGTACTGATCTCGCTATACAGCGAGCACTTCTTTTATATGCACGAAGACCTTACTCCACCGTACGGGAGAGATGTAGCATGACACCATCCGACTTGGTGCATTGATTGAAATGTGAACCAGCGGTAAGGAAAAGGGGTGCAACCTTATCTCGTAGGGGTCCTCCAGAATACGATCCCCTCGACCGCATTGTTTGTAATTTTTTCGCATGGCTGAGGCCAGTTTGCTTCTACAGAAGCTTATGTGTTACTTATCGATTACCAAATCGTCACAGTATCCATGCCTCGTCTTGAAGCGATGTTAGGGCTGACATTCCCAGTTGTGCGAGATCAACAAAATTACTCACAAGTTCGTGCGAATGCGGATATGACGAGCTTCAGTTTCGGTACCTCTTAAAAAACCGTAATTTCCTTTCTGCTTCGTCGGTCGTGGCAAAAAGAAACCTATAACGCCACTAGCTGGTGGGCTGTCAGAGTCTAGCAACGTCATTTTTCAAGAATGACATACCTCCGAAACGTCATGGCCCAAAAATCTTATATTGACGAAATGTCATCATACGGGAAATTGCGGCGCATAAATGTATAGACAGATAATTGACAGATGGAAGCAAAAACTTCTCCCAATTGAATGGAAGATGTCAACAGCCAAATGTCTATAAATTCCAATTCATAGTATTTTGTCAATGATTTTTAACTTCTCTACCAATGCGACATGTTACTCTCGGTACATTTACAAGCAAGTTGAATATTATAAAAAATAACACCCTATACCCTAAAATTCATGAACATGTTTAATTTTATTGGAGGTTGTTATTGGCGCGATACGTTAATAGCAAAATGTCGACCCAGACGTTAATGCGCCTCAATTTTCCGTATGGTGACATTTAGGGACCATGGATCCCTGGATTCTGACAGCCTACCCACTAAAGACACTAGTCTTACAGATATAGGGGACTTGTACGCAAAATATCGAAGAAAAACTCCGCGTTTCATGGTCTAAGGGAAGAGCAGGTACGAAATAAAAGGGTGGATGTAAAGTGCTCTAACAGGAATTGTCGTTGACGATAAGTGACAGGAGTCCGAACAGCTGTCGCGTTGTGAGAGCTTTGCGGTGCGAGGTTCGTTTGTGATATCGCGTGGTTCGACTTCTCTGCACCGGGGAGACATGCAGCTGCTATAGTGAGCAAGAGTGAACGAGAACGGAAAGAGGAGCGGGCGATGTAGTGAACGAGAGATCGGGGCCCAATTTGCTCGGACCTCAACGCAACACACGTCTCGCGCGTAGATCGGAAGTCGATGCTATCGTGAGCTTCGTTGATTCGACATCTACTGTACGCGTTGCATCTAAACGACGTTGCGAATGTTGGTTGCAGCTCGTGATTGCTTCTAGATTATGCGGACGAACATTTGGCATGCGCTCTGATAATGAAACGACGGGGCCGTTTGGGTTTGCTTGAGGCTGCATTATCATCGTTCGCTGCGCCTTCCTACTCTTCTCATCGAATCCGATAAAATTCCAATTCCATTGCCTTGATGCCTATGACGAAAAAGTTCGTTTGTACGGAAGGTAGCTAACGGCAAACGAAAAGGAATACATCGTTGGATTTCATGCAGTCTGGGTGTCGTTTCTCCAAGTAATCATGTGAAATAGGTAAAACGTTTCCAGCAGAGCAGATCAAACGGAATGTTTCACGGGATGATGATCGTCGTTTATATTTCTCTGCCCTTCGTCATTTGACAAAAGTACGCGAATGAGATGTTGATGGTAAACGCGGTACGCGCTTATCAAGGCCGACGAGTATTTCGCACAATGTAGATAGCTATGCCCCTCATCAGCAGCTTTCTTTCTTTTTATGGGCTCTCTGACATAATACCTCAATTTGAATAACGACGAGTGGGAAGCTCGGCATCGACCATAATGAAAATCCATTGGCCGCATGCATTGGAATACGGTGCAAATCCGCCCGTGCACGCGTGTGTATTCGCAGAGCCACGACGCTCGAGTAATCCAAAGCCGGTCTGCATTAGCCACGAGAGTTGGTACGTAGACCGTCAACAGACAAAAACTATCCGCAGAGTCCGCAAGAAAACCCGCATATATCGATATAGCGAGTTCAAATACGGCGGGCCTCGGTCATCTATTGGATTATTCGAAGGGTGTATACGAAACCTAGAACAGCTACTTCGGTGGCGCGGAGAAACGTAAAGAGTTAGAAAAACCGGTCGCGGTTAGCGGGTATCGCTTGGCGGCACAGAGTTTGTTGGATTCGGGATCAGAGAGTTAATCTCATTTGCCACCCCCGACCGCCACCCCCCCTCCCCCCTAATCAGCCTATCCTCGCATACTAGGGGTGAGCAAACCACGCCCTACAACAATACCAGAAGAACGCTACGACCGTGATAATGACACGCGGATGTTGTACATCGGGGTCTTACAACGTTCCGACCATAGAAAAGCCGACCGAAAAATTAATCGCGGACATAGGAAGAACGAAATCAAAACGGTGTTCCGCAATCCGTTGTTACACCAGCGAGAAATGGAGTGGAGTATAGACTGCAATGAAGACGCCTGCGAAAGCCCCTGTTTGAATTCCCGATCGTAGCGAAACGCCACTTGATCGGAGAAGAAAACGAAGACATCTTCATCGCCATCATAATCTTTTGATTTTTCGGTTTTACGCATAGTTTCCAGCAGAGTTTGTACTCTGTTGTTTGCGTTTTTTCTCTCAAAAGTACAAGCTCTTTTCGCCACTGAGATCAGCAAAATACGATTTTTTTAAACGAATTTTCAGCACGCATCTATCAGCACAATGTTGGACACCCCTGTGTAGAGTCACCAGGCGTATGATGTGATTAAGTCACCTCTAGGGTGGATTTTTGCCCTCGGCTCGTCGTTGTCGTAAACATACTTAACGCTCTTTCTACGTACATGTCAATACACGCGCGCGTACTTCTGATCCTACATGCTAAATCCTGCCCAATGTCCCTTCCACTCGGTGAAAATTGAGTCTTCCGATCGCGATGCATCACAGTTCAGTACGCATGTCAGGTACGAGGATTCGTTGAGAGTCGCCAACACTGGGGCGTGTAATTCATGGTAGCTACGTAGAACCAACCAAAAGTTGCAAACCGAACCACATTGACGATTAATACCGAGTGGGAATTAGATTTTCGATGACATGCAAAAACATCCCTGAAAACGACATTTTTTCGTCAGTTCGATCTAAAAAGCTGAAGCCAAGTTCGCGCTGAGATATGATTGGGTGCTTTTCCGGTGGATCATCTTCTCGAGTCGTCTGCTCGCTTACCTTTTTCGCATTCATTTTTCATACGTCCAACGTGCTCCAGTGGGCTCACCCGTACGATAATTGTATGTTTGCTTTATCGAGAAACAAAGATCGATACCGAGCCACACCCGGGCCTTCCGGTAATTTAAATTACTTGGAACATGAACGTGGTGGTGGCCTGAACGAGGATACATAGGACCTTACTGTTACGTACGCATCCGAAGACAGAACAAACACCCTTGAGTACTGATGTATATGTGTATACCAGCGAGACATCCGCGGTTAATTCGCTACTTTGCTGATCAGATGTGCTCGTATACTTGAACATATAGAGTCTCGCTCGCGAAAGAACCCGTGTCCGCTTGATGTGCTATGGGTCTCGGCTCGTTCTGCCAAAAGCGAGATGGAGCTAACTGTCGAGAGCAGGTGCTACACACACTCGGGTCTCGTTTTCGCCCTGGCTAATTCTCCGATTATCGACCACGTTCGTTCTCTGCTCTCGTTCTTTCTCTCTTTTTCCTTCCCTCTCCTGACCCCACCGTTAAACGAATATCACGTATAGCGTATCTTTAGAGCGAAGTATCCGTTGTATTTCGTGCTTTTAATGGCCCTCGTTGCAAATTTACCAACACAAATAGGCCGGTAAACTTTGCCATTGGACAGCACGCTCTGTATGACCCAACGGATTGGGCCTGCATTGAAGAGTCTAAACAAGGTGTGGTCAACGGACAATTAACCGTATGTGAAGGACTACTTGATCAGCCGGTCAGCTGACTATTGATAGGATCAGTAGTCAGCCGGTCTTCGTTGATCAGGACCATGTGGAAACATTGGCTTGCATCAACGGATAAAGGCAAGACGCAAGTTTATAACTCTCGTCCACTGATCACGACGATTATGTGATCGATATTCTTGAGGTTCTAGTGAGAGTTCTAGTGTTCAACTTTATTCTACAACAGATGCAACACTCTAGTTTTCAACTTTACTTTATAACAGATACTTACAAGGAACATCACTTTGGTGTCCTCCTGCGATTTTATTGAAACTTTTTTATGTGGAAGAGTATCAAAAACTAAGAGACACGTATTTTGTTTTATCGGCGGAAAAACGGTTTTCAGGGGTAAAAGGCACCCTTGAAAATAGGGGTGTTTTTCGTTTTTCGTCGATAACGTTATCGTTCTCATCTCCAATGTATAGTACACAAAAAAATAAACGAAAAACATCCCCATTTTTGAGGGTGCGCTTCACCCCTTAAACCCGTTTTTCCGACGATAAGAAAATACGTGTCTGTTAGTTTATGATACTCTTCGACATAAAAAAGTTTCAACAAAATCGGAGGACACCAAAGTGATGTTCCTTGTTAGTTCTGCTTGGGCTCGTTCTCTAAGAAACACTTGACCACGTGTCACTTTGGAAGTCTGCATAGAATTTGTGTATGCTGATGTTCGGTTCGTGCATTATCAGGCAAGGCCAGTAACTCTCTCATCCTCATCAGTGGTCCATCCTTGCCCACTATGTGGTGCGCATCAGCGCAAAATCATGCCGTATGTGTGTGCACACATTCTTTAAATATACATACATATATGTACGTACGTGTGTGTTGTAATACAGTACAGCTTGAGCGCACGCACGATGACGTGATTACGTGACCGTTAAAAACCTGACCTAACCGACTGATGTGCTTCGAGGCTCTCTCCGCGATGTGTCTGATGGTGCTATGCCGCGCTGATGCCACGCGGAAGGCATTGGGGCACGGGGCCCTGACGGCACGCCATCATCATCATACTATGTAGGCGATATTACTGTACGGTGTCAGTTTAAGGTGCTATAACGTGCAAAGCTAGCGTTGAACGAAACCTACGTATCAATGAACGAAACGCTACAAGGCTGTCGTTTTATTGTAACATCAGACAACTGCTCGGGCAGAACAGCTATTTTTTTTATACTCTAATGCACTGGAACGAGAAAATTACCGTATGGAAGCATTCTGTGATGACGAATCTGCAACCATTTCATTTTTTCAGTCAAGTCGTCTCTTTCATTAATCCGACCGCGTTGTTAATTCCAGATTCGAGTAACTGCTGGAAGAGCTATTCTTGTTCATGCACTAGGAGAACATTTAATTGCTGGTTCGTGACGGCAGAATTGGTCCATATAGTAACTTCTTTCTTTCAGTGTGGCATTGAGGAATCAGGAGATAGCATATAGTTTGGGATCACGTGAGATTAGAAAAATGGAGAGACGTATCGACGAGAGTCAAAAGTGAGAAAGATTGTCAATGGTCATGAAATTTCTAAATAGTTTCATGGAGTATCGCACCAACCAACGTACTGATTCTCGTTTTCTGCAAAACTCGTAAGTTCCAACTCGCCTGAGCTCTACAGGAACGGTGTGACGTAGCTTTCGTTAACGTTTATCGTGAAGTCACAAAGAATTGAGTCTAGAAGGGCTGTGGGAAAGCTTCGAGGATCGGCTGTGAGCAGCGGAATAAACTCGCCATCGCGTTTCAACAGGCCGAAGAAGGCCGGGCACAATTACTTGCGAAGAATCATCAAAATATCGCGAGGAAGAGATCTAGCAATTTGTCCGAAACCCGGAAGTCAACGGTATCGTTCATGAAAAGTGTTCATCAAATCGGGACTGTAATATTCTAGGGAAAAAATGGAGTGCGCTCCTTCCCTCGACAGTGGATGAATCGGCCAAGTAGCGGCGCATTTTATGCGTGCCGAGAGGAACTAGAAAATGCGAGCCGACGTTGAGAGTGAGCGAGCGAGGAGGAAGATAAAAAACCCGCCGTCTGTAGCCTCGGGGTTTCAGGGAACATTGACTCTAACGATATAATTTCGTGACTGAAGGAGTTTATACTTAGCTAGATGAGAATCATTTTGGCAGTGAAAGTTCAATCGAATTTACCGTTAATACACTTGCATACATACGCGATGATTATTTTACGCCGCGATACATCGTCCGCTCTTCATTGAAATAATATTATCAGTGCATGATGACTTTCATCAGTTTTTAATGAACAGCCGCGGAAAATGATATTCCTCAACGATGATCGTCAATTCACCATCGATAATAATATGATCATTTATTATATCTACAAATGAGTTTTCGGCCTGAGAATAAGAACAGCTGCATTGAATATTTAAACGAAAAAATGTTCCCTCCACGCCTGGTGTCATGTGATACCAACCTAGTAGACTATTTTTGCGTATCTGAAGCTTAACAAAACCTCAAAATATACATCACGAGCACAGTGAGCAAAATGAGTTCCAATAACGCGCATATTAGGCACTGTAGGGTAAACCGACCAGTGAATCCACGGGGATCAGTGAATGGGCAAAAGCTTATTTGCATTAAAAATCAGCAACGGATATGAATTGTCGATAAAAACTCGGATCACTATAATTTAGCAATAAAATCACAGCTATTGTTAAAACCGATTTCTCAGTTTAATATCGAATTTTTGCGCTACACGAGATTTGTGTAGTTTGTGGTACTTGCGCACCGCGCAACTTATTTACGATACGGCTGTGCACAGTAGGTGTTCGAAACGCGAAAACAATAGTTTTCATAAGTTTTGAGGGTACGTATTGCTTTTATTACTTGAGAAAGAATCAATCTTGGATTTTTCGCAAAATGTTTAAATAAATTCGCAATAATAGGTCAGAATTAGACATGTGTATTCACTGGTGCTGTATTCTAACCTCTTTCCAGTGAATGGACATATGCAATGCTCTGTTCGGATAATTATCAAAGTAGAGTAAAAAGTGTAGCCTATCTGCTGAAAATTGCTGCATTAACTATTGTTAAGATATGACAATGTACATTTCATTAAATGTTATCGTAAAATCAATTTACTCGTTTTTTTTGGCAAAACTTAATTTTTTATTACTCTGTCAAAACAAACTTTGGTATTTTTTTTTGAGAATTAAAATGCAAAAAAGCCTTGTGTATTTTCTACGAAAAATGTGATAACGAATATAATACTCACATCTATAAGAATATTATCAATATTGTGCAACACAGCGATCTCCGAATACAGCATTTGATAAAAATAAATCGTTTTGCTTGACAGCGTTCGTCTACACTACATGTCTATTTATTGGCGGTTGAGCGTCCATTTACTGGTCATTTGGTTCATTCACTGGCGATTTAGTCGTTTCGCTACTTATCTATCAATCCCTTCAATATTATTTGTCGCAATTACTCCTAATATTTTTTCCTGCTATCAGAGTAATATCTTTCGGTAGCTATAGCCATTGAAAAATTCCTTTCGATGTTTCCATTTTACAGTTCATGTGAGTCTTACAGTGTCGTTATTCGTTAATTCACTGGTCGGTTTACCCTATGCTTTTCGCGTTCGAGTTGAAACAAAGTACTTCCGATGCTGAGGAGATGATTTGTCAGGAATTGGGGAAAGATGCCGTATAGTACCCTGAAGAAGTGGTTTCAAAGGTTCCGGAGTGGGAATTTCAAATTGGAGGATGGCGAGAGAGCAGAACGACCAAAGAAATTTGAAGGTGAGGATTTGGAGCAGTTGCTGGACGATAATCCTTGCCAAACGCAATGGGAGGTACCCAACAAGACATTCCCAGACGTTCAAAACGCTCGGCAAGATTCAAAACGGTCTTGCATATGCAAAGGACCTAGGCCGGTCATATTGCTGCATGACAATACCAGACCACATACAGCAAACAGAATCAGATACGCTTTAGATCCGTTGGGCTGGGAAGTTTAGCCACACCTGGCGTATTCACCAGACTTGTCTGCATTGGCTCTCCACTTGTTCCCATCGCTCCAACATCATTTGGCTGATAAGCCTCTTCAAAACGTTCGACGAAGTAAAAAATTTCATTACCGACTTTCCCGACTCAAAACCACCATCTTTTTACCGCCAAGGAGTTCCCAATCCACCTGACAGGTGGGCGGGAATCTGTCGAAGCAAACTCAAATTACTTTCCCGATCATAAGTTACCTTCATTTTGAGTAAATAAATCACTATTTTCACGAAAACAGACCGAGAACTTATTTTTACACCTATCACAAATATAACATTTTTCACATTGCAAAAGAACATCTCTTCCCAGAAGAGCACGAACTGCTCCACATTTCACGAAAGCAAAAAAGCAAATAAAAGAGAAAAAAAACATAATCGACCGCCTCGTCAAGCAAACGAGAAAGTTTCCACGAAAGATCGATTCCCCTGGTTTCTTCCGGTGCGATTGCTCGGCGGTTGCACTGTGCCCAGAGCCAAACTACCGTGCGGAAGAACGACTGACTGATGAAGAAGTAACAATTATTTACCTCACGGCGCGCCGCATCGCGAAGGGTTATAAAAAGGGTGAAATATTTTCCCAGCGAGCAAATCGCAAGAAATTCCCGAACCCTGGAACGAGAACGAGTCTTTGTTGTTTGCGAAGCGTAGGGAGACAGCGTGTACCAAGAGGCATTGGAAGAAGAAAAAGAACAATCGGACCGAAAAAAGCACCGAAGTCATGAGGGAAAAAGGATGGTGTGCGATGGCCGTGGGAGGGGTAAGCCAGGGGGTGAGGACTTCACCGAGCAACCGTTTAACTTTATGACCAAGGGTTCGAGTCGCGACCCCTTGCTAAGTCTTCGAACCTCATCTCGTCGTTATATTCGTTTCATCTGTATACAGTTTGGCTCTTTTCCACCACCAACGAGACGTCAACGAGGATTACTTCGGAGAAAAAAGGTGTGCGAATTGAAAATCGAATCATTGGTTCGAGCAAGCCATTAAAATTGCCGATTTCTTGCCCCCCCCCCTCCCCTAACTGTATCGTAAAGTTTCATAAAGGCGAACGCGTAATATTCTGAAGAAATGTTTGCTTAGGCACCCACACTTAATACATGGCTTAATGTTTTCTCGAAACCCTTTTTTGCCCCCGTGTACTCTGAAGATCAAGCAAAAAGTGTTTGACTTCCACAAAGTATCTTCATCAGGGCGTCTACCCAACTTGTCGAGCGCAACCTCATTCGGTACAAATAATTTCTGCTTGATTTTGAAATTCTTCGCCACTCGTGCCTTTTTCGCCAAAGGAATCAAGCTGGTCTGGGTCTGTTTGGGTTTACCAGTTGATGAATCAATGCTGTCCGTTTTGGAATGGAGGCTTCCATTTTGACAAGCCGGACAAGTCTTTCGATAAAGATGGAAAGTTGATTGTGCGATGATGCTGGATAGTTACGAATTCGTGGAGTGTCGACATTGACATGCCGCCATTGTCATGGTTGTCAGTTGGAGGGGGGCAGAAGAGAAAGGGATAAAGAGGAGGGCGGAGAGAGAGATGGAAGAGAGAGGTATCTATGCATGAAGAAACGGAAGTTGGCAGATCGCGATTCCCGATATAATCGATCACGAACGACTCTGACGTTGCAGAGAGACTGAGAATCAGAGGGAGAAAATGTGAGAGATACGGCGGGATAAAGAAGCACGATCGGAAAGAGCAGATGGAACTTTGGGTGCGTTATTCGATTTCGATCTTGTTCGCAGGACGGACGCAGAACTCGCGATCGATCTCAACATAAATATCTACCGGGATACACACACGCACGCACACATATATGTATAAACGATCGGAGGTTATGTTGAGTTCGAGCGAAGATAATTACGTCCATAAGGCTCTGGCAAATATCGCGCATGGGGCGGAGAACGCATCGCAGAAATTGTGCACCAGCAAAAGTCCAGAGAAAGACGGACACATGGGGAGGGGGAGGGAGAGAGAGAGAGAGAGAATAAGATCGAAGTGAATATGCATCAAACGAGAGATATATAGTGAGGATACAAGTTCGATACGAAGTGCGGTATGTGTTACGTAGTCCTGGCACGCCCGACCCCTTGACTCTTTGATATAATTGTTGCACTGGCGGCCACATTCGAATATAAGTAAAGGATATATCGCTTCTCTCTCTCTCTCTCTCTCTCTCTCTCTCTCTCTCTTTTCTCCCCTTGTTCCCTACCTTTCCCATTCTCATCTCCTCTCGAAGTACGTGGCCATTAACGGCTATAACCATTACCCGCGATTCGACAAACTGTTGGTTCGGTGGTCGAGGCTCAATGCTCGACCCGAGATCTCTTTTTCCTACCTGTTATACTTGTACGTACGCAATGTAAAGGGTGTCTCAAAATGACCTGATATTTTAATTTATTAATAAAACGTATTATTTATTTGAAAAGTACGAATATTTTTGTTTTAATCTAAGGTACAAATATGGAGGTTATGTGTGGAACACAATATCCGATAAATGGCCGCCTCGTCCCTGTTTGCAAACGTTCACTCTTTTGACGAAATTTTCAATAATATTTTGGCATAATTGCGGACTAATTTAATTAAAGGGCTAGTGTGACACTTAAAAAATCGATGTTTTGCCTTTTTCGACAGTTTATACTTTCAAGAATATCCTGTAAAAATTTCAAGGCCGTATCTTTATAATTTTATCTGGCAAAAATCGATAGTTAAATCTTTAAACGCGTTTTTCTCGAAATTAGATTTTTCACATTTGCTGACATTGTAACTCAAAGAGCAATTATCCGATTGACTTGAAATTTAAACTGAGTACTCTTGATTATATTTACTCCACAATGACATAGGATATTTTTGATTGGATGAAAATTGACGATTTGGCATTAAAAAAACGACTTCAAATTTTGGCATTGAAAAAAACGCGTAGGATATTTTTGATTGGATGAAAATTGACGATTTGGCTTTGAAAAAAACGACTTTAAAATTTGGCATTGAAAAAAACGCTTTTAAAATCGAAAACGATTTTAAAGGCAAGAAAACAGACTTTTTTCATAACTACGCCATTTTGTTAGATTTTGATATTTTTCGAAAATCCTACGTCATTGTACAGGAAATACCTTCCAGTTTAACTACATTTTTTTTCGGTTTCAGCTACTCAATCGGCCGGAATCATGTCAGCAGTGGAGGAACTTTTTTTTGGCGCCTCCGAAGGCAGCGCATAAGTCGCTTGGATCTCAATATTTTTCTATGAAAAAATTATGTAATATAGGTCAAATATAGGCAAATATATTCTTAATTTTCCGAAACATTCAATTGAGTACTTTTATTCCAAAAAATTCCCGAAAATCACCCAAATTTTCAGCGTTCACACTGGTATAGCCCCTCAATGGTGCGTCCAATTGCTTCCTTGTGCGCCGGAATGATCCGTGGATCATTGGCATACACTTTTCCTTTCGGAAAACCCCAAAGAAAGAAGTCCAATGGCGTCAAATCGCACGGTCTTGGTGGCCAATTCATATCGACGCGGCGCGAGATAACACGACCGTGAAACTTCGTCCGCAATAACTATGCAGTAACAATGCAGCAAATAACAATTTCTATGAGTGTCTCGATCGTGTAATTCTCCATGACTAAACCTCAATACTTCCTGATGCCAGTTGTCAAAGATTGGTACCCTATGTTCGCCACAAAAAAATGGCGCTCAATTTAAAATGTCAGGTCATTTTGAGACACCCTTTATGAATGTGTGCTTTTATATACTTGATACACAAATTAAATTAACGCGCTGTTTTTTCGCACAGGCCACGAAAAAACTGCCAAATAATTCACCCGTGGCTGGGAAGATACGCGTGGCGTTTTTTTTTTACAGATGTATATAATATATAGCGAGGCAACACACACCTCATTGCACACTATTTACGCTTTTTTCGAGTTTCTAACAACGAGCCAGAGAAAAAAAGGATATGGCGCAGCCTCGTTTTCATTTGTCTTTTTCCCTTTTTATTCGTAATTCATCTCGTGGTCTACCCAAAAGGCACCACCGGCATAAATGATGACTTAACCCAAGTTCCGGTGAAAAAATTTGCCCCGAGGAATAATTGAACGGTAATTCTCGTTTGCGAACTATACACTGACAAAAGGGAATACGTACCCTCGAGCAGTTGAGGGAATAAATACGCGAGAGGTAAAAGTACCAGAGCCCAGGAACTTCTGATGGCGATTTTACTCGTCGAGTTTCTGTTAAAACGGAAGGTAAACACGAAGAGCTCGCACGATGCAATGCGAAATACGGAAAAAGTGTGTATCCGTGTATGTATGTGTGTATATACATATATATATGATGAGAAATTATCGAGTCCTTAGAAATTACCTTGGCCCTTTATTCGCGCTTCTATGTACAAAAGTCATTTCCTCGTCTTCCAGTTCTCTTTCGAACATCATTCTTGATGCTTATGGCTTTATATATACCTCGAAGATCTCGGTATTTCTATATTGGATGTCTCGCATTGAGGCAGTATAGTTGTCTAGAGCGCGACTGTGGAGGTGATTTTTTTTTATAGAATAACTGTTAACCTTGTCCGAAATTTCCTACACATGTTTATTCATTATTCAAGAATATGTCCCAAGTAAAAAAAAAACAAAAAAATTATTATCGTGCAGGTTTGTACGTTTTTTTACAACGGTGCGCGAAAAACTCATACGTAGCCATCTTTTTAAATTTACTATTTTTAAGCCCCCAAATAAAAGTAAAAATTTCGCCAAAATTAGACTTTTTTGACACCCGCCATTTTGTGATTTTTTTCTCGCAAAACGGCTACGTATAACGATAACAAAATTTGTATAGATGATGAAACTATTTTATTTTAATGTTTCGGACCAACCACTGTCAAGTTATCGTCCCGGCCGTTGGTCCTAATTTTTTATACAGAGGCTCTGTTGTACTTCACAACGTTGTTCGTTGAATTAAAAAAAAAATTACAGGAAATGAGTTCAATGTATGCTTATTAACATACGTTTTTTCCCAAATTCCAAATTAATAATCTAGAAGACAACAAAAATCAATATAAAATATAAAGCAAGGTATAAAAATATCGGAACGAATTAATATCTTCCGTGCGTGATAAAGATCACGTTTCGATCACCCGCGTGAGGCAGCAGAGAATTAGACGAGAGGAAATGTACCGGCTAAATTAGAGTTCCGGTACGACTGGAATTGTTGCAATTATTTTATTGCTAATAATCGACATACAAATATATAATGGTGTCGCGCCCAACAATGAGCCTTGATGAAATACGCGTAAAAGCCACGGGTACGTAGGCGCACACGCACAAACGTACCGGCGAAGTCCCGAGTAACGAAATGAGAATATAAAAGATGTAACAATAAGAGAAAAGGAGGGTTGAGACGCCTTCTGCGCGCATCCCGAGCTCTTATATATATTCTTAATGGGATTAACCCGGGTACTACCCCCGACCCACAAACGGCGCCGATCGGCCACCGTCAATATATATATATATATATACTCTTCGGCGTAGGTAATTGAACGAAGGGAAAATGAACCGTGTCTGATCAACGGTATCATTGATACGTCGATTTCACGGTTGTTGCTGTGGCCAATAAGCATTTTTCGTTCGAGACCTCGCTCCTGGTTAATTTTTTTCCTCCTCTTTGGTATCGTTACAAAATAAATGCAATTTTAAGTCCAAATCCGTACATTTTTTTGCGATGGGTGTGCAGTATTTATTAGAAGCGTGACAAGCCGAGTATAACGAATTACGATTTTCATAGTGATGGGGCAGAACACGTTTAAGAAACCCGGTAACAAAAACAGTGGTCAACGATTTTCGGAAGCTTTTTGAAATTTTGCTGAACGGGACATGGTTGTTTTGGGAGCATCCCAAATAGGGTTTTACAATCGGCACAGTAATGGCCCACGACTGGTTGCCAGAGAACAAACGATGGCGCGGTAATGGCTATACAAACGGGCCAGATCCGCACCATGCATGGTTGGTAATGGTAAACCATGAATGGCTGCTAAGACTTGGCCAACTATCATACGCCCATATTGGCCCAGCAACGGCTGCCGGATCTTCTGCCGGAAATGAAAAACAAAAAATTGACAAATTATGAATATGAAAATTCTAGTAGTATCTTTTTTGTTTTCTTATGCTTTACTTATGTCCATGTAAATAGAATGATTGCATTAAAAACGCTTTCTGAATTGTTCAAGTTTTTGCCTTTCATCGGGATCGAACCTGCGCCTTTCGTTCTAGTGTCGAGCGCCCTACCCACTTAGCCATTCTAACACTTACAGAATCCATCGTTTGTTCGTTCCTTACTTATATGCCGATAATTTTATTCGTGACATTAAAGTTTACCGATAATTTTTTCGGTCCATTTAGGCTGTAAAAATAACTCGCTCGTTTTGGGTGAAGTTCCGAAAAGCATACTCCTCTGATCGAGCTGAAATTTTGCAATGAACTTCCTCTCATTATCCTAAGAGAAACCGTTAACGGATTTTTGACGACTAGCAATAGTTTTCGATATATCGCATTATAAAGTTTATTATTTCACGCCATACGAGTATATCTATATATCCGATAGACACCCTCCACTCCTCCGGCCGCGCTGCTTCCTGGCAAACAGTGCTCGCCCGTATGTGCATATCACTTGCCATGTGGGATGGTTTTGTTTGGGTTTATTTAATATAGTAGAAGCGCAGTACAATAGATAGCTTTCAATATACGATATATGGAAAACTATTGCTAGTTTCCAATATCCTTTTAAAGGTTCTCTTAAAGTATTGAAAAGAAGGTTGGTGCAAATTTTCAGCTTCATCAGTGGGATATGCTTTTCGAAACCTTATCCCTTGTTTTTACGTGTTACAGTTTAACGACCTGCATTTGCAAAACACCCAAAAACAAACCATCAATGGCTGGAATAGATCTGGCAAGCCGTTCATCCGCCTACGATACTCCAATGCTGATCGCCACATTATCGGTGCGATAGTATTGGCCCACGAATGGCTGGCATAGATCTGGCAAGCCGTTCATCTACCTACGATACCCCAATGCTGATCGCCACATTATCGGTGCGATAGTATTGGCCCACGAATGGCTGGCATAGATCTGGCAAGCCGTTCATCCGCCTACAGTACCCCAATGCTGGTCGACGAATCATTGGCCGATTATCAGCAAACCGTTTAATGGCTGAATGCTGGCATTCTTGTTACGACAGGCGACCCTATATGGGATGCGCTTATCAATTGTGAAATTTGTACGACGAGCAGTTTGTATTTCGTGAACAATCAGCGCGTCTTGGAACATCGGTGAATCTGTGATTAGCAGAAAGTAGAGGGGAAGGTGGGAGAGGGGAATTATATGGGTACCCCACCTTAAGCTTATCTGAAACAGAGATTGCAAGAGAGGGAAAGGGAAAGATATATATAGATTGATATCTGTTTATTGACAATTCATTCATGCCTCGGTTGGATGAGGAAGCACATAATGAAGCATAAAGTGATATAAAGACTTATATCAAGTTCTTACAGTGTAGAGATACAGCTAACAAGGAACATCACCTAAGTGGCCGCCTCCGATTTTGTTGAAACTCATATATGTGATATAACATCATTTAATTTAATTTAATAAACATAATTTAATTATTCTTTTTCAAGTATTCTATAGTGGATTTTTCATCACTTCACATTAGAAGAATTTTGGTTTTTGTTTCACTCCAATCGGTGGACTGTTTGTGGGTGAAACTGCAAAACCACCCCTCGACATGTCTTTTTTAAGGGGTAGCTTCCACCCTTATAACCGTTTTCCGCACACAAATAAATACGTGTCCAATACTTTTCAATGCTTTATCACATAAATGAGTTTGAACAAAATCGAGGGCGGACACTTGAGTGATGTGCCTTGTCAGTAAGATACGATGTATATGATTGTAGGTTTTGACGGAATTTTCGCTTAAGGCAGTACTCCCTAGAATTTGTTCAATTGTTTGTTTTTTATTTTATTTTATTATTTTACAGATCTTTGTGAACACGTCTGTGTAAACCGTTCAACCATACTCATAAAATTAGCCGAGTTGTATGAAATATAATTCGAGACGCAGCAAACTTTAAACGCGTTTTTCTCGAAACGATGTTTTTTATATTGGCAATCACGATATCTCGGTAACCAATTGGCCGATTTGCCAATTTATTTCCGGAGCTAAACCTGGGAAACATTTTTTTCAAATTATCACTCCGATCGATGTCAACCCTCAAGCTGGACAACCGCGAGTGTCTTCGTCTCAAAATACCTGTCCTTTTCCACAAAATTCCCAAGCTTGTTTGAAATTCAAATCAAATAAATTACCAAAAAAAAAAACAGAAAATTGAGACGTAAAATCAATCGTCGCGAAGTATAATGCGCTACGGTCTCCGACGCATCGCGCGAGTGTCGCAAATGCGACGAGGCTTAGCACCGCGCTCAGTTGGGAAACGAAAAATGATGGGTAGGCATATTGCGGCTCGGAGTCGCGGTGTATTCAACATTGAGAAATCGTATGAAGCGCGTTTCATGTATATAATTCGTAATAATCATCTAATAATCATGTGCGCGTGTGTTGCCGCGAGTGAGACGAGGAGAAAAGAGAGGGGGGATGGCGAATGTAAGGAACCGGCATATATCCAGTAGTGATGGAACTAACACGTTGTGGTGCAATATTTAGTGAGGGGGCAGGAGGGTGGAGGGGACAGGAGAAAGCCACGCTTGCGAATTTGCTTTTTTTGTTATATATATATAGGGTGTCCCTCTTATCTCTGCCACCCGAAATAGCTCGGTAATTATCGACGTCACAAAAAATGTTCCAGACAAAAGTTGTACGGTGTGAAGGGAGCTATCAAATGCGACCATTGTTTTTATTTCGGTCGAGGCGCTGACGCATAGTGAAGATCACCTCCACTTTTTTAAATGGAATGGTACATTTATTTTTCAACCATCTTGTAGAGTACCTCAAATCGCATGAAAAACATTAGGAGGTCAAAGTCATTCAAGATCATTCAAGGTCATCTATTAAAAGAAAATACAAATCTAAATATCTCGGATCACTACCAAATATTTGGTAGTGATCCGAGATATTTAGATCTAAACCCATCCGTATCACCCCCATCTTCGATCTTTTTAACTTTTCGAGAAAAAAGGATTTATTTTTGATTTTGGCATTCGTGTATGTAATTTCGGCGCAATTTTTTGTTCTTTTGTGCTATCGTTATGAAGCGTACTATTAAGCAATATATAAATTACCAACGGAAAAGTAGCGTAAATTCCTTATATTTTGATCAGACAACAAAAATACGTTTGAGAGGATCTGCCACTAAAGTTCAGGTGATAAAAAAAATTCTTGTACTAGTCTGAATGACTCTTAATTGCTTTGAAAAATTTCAGGAAGGAAGATACACACACAAAAGATACCAAAAAATAAAAACCTATGCTACACGAAGACTCGGAGAAACAATTTTAAATTCTTTTTAATCGAAAACTACGAAGATCGTAGAACATACGTGGGGGTGATTCGGATAGGATTGGAAAATGTAGATACGAGGCATCTAGATTGACCGATTGGCCATCATTTTTCGGGCCACTCTGTACGTGTATATCCATTACGCACTACATCGAAAGCCAGGTACTGAACAAGTACGCCGTGACCGTTAAGAGGTGGCTATGTGCTTTTTAAGGCGGGATTCCACTGTGACGGGTAACAAATTCGATACTTTTTGGATTTTCTCAAAGTATACGTATTCAAGAATATGTGAAAAAAATTCAAGTTAATATATTGAAAATTGACCGAGTTATAGACGGTTTAGTGAGAGTGGTAGCGCAATAATTTACGTGTTCTAAAACTTTCGAATTCGTTTTTTCTCGAAACAACTTTTCTTTACCTGGCCGGAATCATAACTCTAGTTATAATGGCTCGATTTTCAATTTTTTTGAACTACCATTTCCGTCATTACAGTAGCTTTCATCGTACGCAGCCGTTTTTTTAATTTACTATGTTCTAAGTCTCCAAACATAAATAAAAATTTCGCCAAAAATACATGTGTTTTAACACCCGCCATTTTGTGATGTTTTTTTTTTTCAGAAAATCGCTACGTACAACTTGAGCTACGTTTATAGAGATTATGACGCTTTTTTATTTTTATTTTTCAGACCAACCATTGGCAAGTCATCGGTCCGGCCGTGGGGCCATAATTTTCACATTGCGGATCGTTATACCTCAATAACGTTGTCAATTTTCAATTTTTTTAAATAAAAATTTACACGTAATAAGTTCAATGTATGGTTATTAACATACTTATTTTCCTAATCCCAAATAAATAATCTAGTAGACAAAAAAAATCGGAAAAACGACCTTTTTCACCCTGTCACAGTAGTGCCTTCCCTTAAGGGGCTAGCGCGGAGATTTTGCGACCGAGAATAATATCTCATCTAACGGCCTCTCTCGTCCTCTTCGAAAAAATATAGCGTATTTTCGCGATGAGTAGTCTTTGACAGAAAAAAACAGACTTTTTGGAAAAAATCAAAATTTTATTTTAAATATAGCAGAATGAAGATAATCAAGTGTCCAATATAACACACTCCTGAAACAAAACGTTTTTCAAATGGAATTTAATTCCATTTATCCACTTCAACATGCATCTACGATGACTTTTTTTCTCGATAACGGGACGCACAAAAAACGTTTTGCCCAAATGTTTCGTACTCGGAATTGAATTATCTTCATTCTACTGTACTCAAAATGGAATCTCAATATTTTTCCAGAATATTCCATTTCTTCTGGCAAATACTACTCGTCACAAAAACACACTATATTTTTTCCGAAGAGGACTTGAATCCCATATAGGGTCGCCTGTCGTAACAAAAATGCCAGCATTCAGCCATTAAACGGTTTGCTGATAATCGGCCAATAATTCGTCGACCAGCATTGGGGTACTGTAGGCGGATGAACGGCTTGCCAGATCTATGCCAGCCATTCGTGGGCCAATACTATCGCACCGATAATATGGCGATCAGCATTGGGGTATCGTAGGCGGATGAACGGCTTGCCAGATCTATGCCAGCCATTGGTGGGCCAATACCATCGCACCGATAATATGGCGATCAGCATTGGGGTATCGTTGGCGGATGAACGGCTAGCCAGATCTATTCCACCCATTGATGGTTTGTTTTTGGGCGTTTTGCAAATGCAGGTCGTTAAAATGTAATACGTAAAAACAAGGGATAAGGTGTCGAAAAGCATATCCTATTGATGAAGCTGAAATTTTGCACCGACCTTCTTTTCAATATTTTAAGAGAACCTTTAAAAGGATATTGGCGACTAGCAATAGTTTTCGATATATCGGATATTGAAAGTTTTTTATTGTACTGCGCTTCTACTATATTAAATAAATCCAAACAAAGCCATCCCACATGGCAAGTGATATGCTCATACGGGCGAGCACTGTTTGCCAGGAAGCAGCGCGGCCGGAGGAGTGGGGGGTATCTATGGGGTATATAGATATACTCGTATGGCGTGAAATAATAAACTTTACAATGCGATGTATGGAAAACTATTGCTAGTCGTCAAAAATCCGTTAACGGTTTCTCTTAGGATAATGAGAGGAAGTTCGGTGCAAAATTTCAGCTCGATCAGAGGAGTATGCTTTTCGGAACTTCACCCAAAACGAGCGAGTTATTTTTACAGCCTAAATGGACTAAAAAAACTGTCGGTAAACTTTAATGTCACGAATAAAATTATCGGCATAAAAGTAAGGAACGAACAAACGATGGGTTCTGTAAGTGTTAAAATGGCTAAGTGGGTAGGGCGCTCGACACTAGAACGAAAGGCGCAGGTTCGATCCCGATGACAGGTAAAAATTTGAACAATGCAGAAACTGTTTTTAATGCAATTATTCTATGTACATGGACATAAGTAAAGCATAAGCAAACCAAAAAAATACTACTAGAATTTTTATATTCATAATTTGTCAATTTTTTGTTTTTCATTCCCGGCAGAAGATCCGGCAGCCGTTGCTGGGCCAATATGGGCGTATGATAGTTGGCCCAGTCTTAGCAGCCATTCCTGGTTTACCATTACCAACCATGCATGGTGCGGATCTGGCCCGTTTGTATAGCCATTACCGCGCCATCGTTTGTTCTCTGGCAACCAGTCGTGGGCCATTACTGTGCCGATTGTAAAACCCTATTTGGGATGACCATTAAAAGCAATATTCTTCTCAATCGCGAAATTTCAGCGCAAGACCCTTAAAAAGCCCTTTTTCTATTTTTTTATTTTTTCAAACTGCAAAAGATCGTAGACATACATGAGGGTGATTCGGATAGGCTAGAAAAATCAAGACGCCTCGTGTCTAGACTTTCCTTTGGGACCCCACTTTTCGGGCCACCCCGTGCGTATATATCCATTACGCCCTACATCAGAAGCCAGGTACTGAACAAGTACGCTGTATGGCACATGAGACTCACGGAGGGATGGGGGGGGGGGGGGGCTAGCGAAGAAAGGGTATGATGCGTGGTCGGAACAGCCGAATGCATATGGTGTGTGTGGCAATCGGCATAACGCATAATGCGTAACATTGGCTCTCTTATGCGCCCTCGTAAACTGTGAGGGAAGAAACACGCCTTTGCGCGCGCTCACAATCAGCTGCGTCTCGCGCGCCTCCCGAGGCCCTCTTTACGGAACACCATCGAAAACAATTATCGTGACGTGATTGAGCGAGCGCGAATGAGCCACGAGACGGACAAGGGGTGATGATGAGCAGTAAGAACAACGATGCTACCGGCGGGGGGGGGGGTAGAGACCGAGGAGGATGAACGGTCGATCATCTGGCAAAATCCCACGTCCAATCTGCGAGGATGCGAGGAATTGTTCATCTCTTCCTGCCGTCGTGATTCGATCGGTTCTCGTTACCATTCGATGATATATATATATATATATATACACATATACATACATATACAGGGTGTCCCGATTATCTCTGCCACCAGAAATAACTCGGCAATTATACACGTCACAAAAAAATATTCCAGAAAAAAATTGTACGGTGTGAAGGGGGCCATAAAATGCGACCATTTTTTTTATTTCTGTGGAGGCGCTGACGCACAGTGAAGGTCACCTCCACTTTTAAAAATGAAACGGTACATTTATTTTTCAACCATCTTGTGGAGCACCTCGAGCCGCATAAAAAACATTCGGGGGTCAAAGTCGTTCAAGGTCATTCAAGGTCAGTGTCGATGATACAAATCTAAATATCTCGGATCACTATCAAATGTTTGGTAGTGATCCGAGATATTTCGATTTTTATTTCATTTTAAGAGGTGACCTTGAATGACCTTGAACGCCTTCACCCCTCAATGTTTTTTATGCGGCTTGAGGTGCTCTACAAGATGGTTGAACAAAATGTACCATTCCATTTAAAAAAGTGGAGATGACCTTCACTGTGCGTCAGCGCATCCACCGAAATATAAAAAAAATTGGTCGCATTTGATTGCCCCCTTCACACCGTACAACTTTTGTCTGGAACTTTTTTTTGTGACGACGATGATTACCGAGTTATTTCGGGTGGCAGATATAAGAGGGACACCCTGTATATGTATATATACAGGGTGTCCTGTTATGGATGGGTAATCCTGAAGCTGTCGATAGTTCGGATCATGTCCTACTATGAAATGTGCTGGAATTTCAGTTTAGTAAAAGTCTCACGGTTTTCGAGACTTTGGGCGCTATGTTATTTTTTTTTAAGTCACTTGCTTTTGGTTTCTCGCATGCCATTTCTACAAATGATATGAATTGACAATAACTAAGCAACTTTCTAAGTAATTGGCACGATATGCGTAGTACATTTTTTTTACACCGCTGGCTATCAAAGTCAGATGTTCGAATTGGTTTGTATGAAAATTCTGCATAAGATCTTTTTTCATCAAGTTTCCTTAACATTTAAGGTTAGAAATAAGACTTTTCTAGATAAAACAAATATCCAGGAGTATTTTTTTTACCGGGTCAAAAAAAGTTGTCGTTTGTATAAGTGGCATGCGAAAAACCAAAAACAGATGATTTTTATCTCGATGACCGTGGGACTTTTACTAAGCTGAAATTCCAGCATAATTATCTTGTTACAGATAATTATTTTCTGGAAGGGGTGGGAGAGGGATCAGGAGAAGGGATGAGAGGAGAGCGAGATTTCGGTAGATAAAAAACCTACGCACTCAGGTAGTGCGAACTATTCTCGGTGTCTTATGTAAATTTTTTTACAATTTCTCTAAGAATTAAAAAAAAAACCTAAAATCCAAAGTCCTGAATGAAAAAAATTAAAAAACAACTTGTTCACAAAATTCAAGAAATTTTGAAAACTTGAAATGTTCTCGTGTATTTTGGGTCGTTTTTATTTTATTTTAATACATACATACATACATACATCTATATATATATATATATATATATATATATATATATATATATATATATGGGTAAATCGAATTTTTGCCATAATGACGCGCTGGTCAATTCAATTGAGTCTCGTTAACAACTAATTGAGATGGCGCATAATAGAAACACGTCCCGAAATATATATCGGTAGTCCATTGACGATTTTATCAGAGCGGATCATCAGCCACGCATCGATTAATCTTCCCTGTCACGCTTGCCGACCTGTGCAGACGAAAACTGCGGTATAATGCTTCGTGCATAGAATCCATTTTTATAAGTGTCTCACAATCCGTCCTTCAATGCGATTTTTTTCCACGTTATATTTGTGTCATAAAAAAATGATGGCATAAAATGTCGTAACTATGATAGAGATAATGGAAATGACTTTGAAGATTACATCCTACACGTAACGTCAGTTTCACAATAGTGCATCACTTTAATTCATTACAAAGCCAGCTAATCCGCTTTGAATGCGCAAACCGATTGAATTGCAAGATACGAAACGCATGAAGAACTACAAAGTTCAAGTGTCATTGCAGCAGCAGCGGGACTGTTCTCCAATTTTCTTTTCTTCAATTTTTCCCGGACCCTCTCGTCCAAACGAACATTGTTTCTCGTATTAAGGGGTTATGCCTTGTTGCAAAAGTCAAAAAATGACTTTTTTTTCAAAGCCAATATACTTTGACAGTATATCATCTTACAAATGTTCCCTGACATTTTTAAGGTGATCCGATCAAAATTCACACATTTATAGGCTGTTATGTTGATGCCCGTCGGAACGCTCGGAGCGTCGTTCGAATCTTTAAACGCTTTTTTCTCGAAAGTACGTTTACAAAGGCGGTGAGCAAAATATCTAAAAAACGACTACGTCGATGTTTTTGAAATTTTTACGGCGTTTTCTAGATGTAAAAATATAGTGTTTGATCGAGAAATTTTTTTCGATATATACTTTCGATGTATACACTTTGAACGTGGGCCATTTGTCTTAAATTTGATTTTTCGGAAAGTCTTTCGATTAATCATAAGGTAAACTGATATAAAGGGTGTCTCAAAATGACCTGACATTTTGAATTGCGCGCCATTTTTCTTGTAGTCAACATAGAGTGCTAATCTTTGGAAGCTGGCATCAGGAAGTATTGAGGTTTAGTCATGGAAAATTACACAATCGAGCAACGCATAGAAATTGTTATTTGCTGCATTGTTACTGCATAATTATTGCAGACGAAGTTTCATGGTCGTGTTATCTCACGCCGCGGCGATGTGAATTGGCCACCAAGATCGTGCGATTTGCCGCCATTGGACTTCTTTCTTTGGGGTTTCCTAAAAGGAAAAGTGTACGCCAATGATGCACAGACCATTCCGGCGCTCGAGGAAGCAATTGGACGCACCATTAATGAAATTAGGCCGCAATTATGCCAAAATGTTTTTGAAAATTTCCGGGAAAAATCTCTAAGTACTCGGTTTTCGAATTTTAGTACAAGGCCGCCTCGTCCGCCGCGAGCTTCAAACGCGTTTATCACAAGCATCAAACGCGTTTACCTCAAAACTGCATTTTTTTAATTGGCCGGAAACGTAACTCAGACAGTTTGCAACCGATTCACTTAAAACGTTGAATATATCTTGAGAAATACATTGTTCATGGAAGTACGTGGGATTTTTTAAAAATATTGCATAGTTTATTTGTTGTTAACAATTATTTGACGATTTTTTAGGCAAACTTTTCACTTTCCACTTTAGAAGTGCGCTATTTGGCCAAAAATCAATATATCGAAAAGATCCTGCGTACTTCTATAGCAGTTATTATATATAATCGAAAAAAATTCATTGGCTCATTATAATTCAAAAATCACAGGAGCTGTTTCTCCGGCCGTGGATCCTGGAAAACCGGAGACGTCATCGCAAAAACGCTGCACAGCGGGCATTTTAAAATTAATCGCTTCAAAAAAATTATTGTATACAGTCACTGATATGTATGATAAACACCCTTTTTTGTAATGCCGATTTATTTTGTAGTTTTTCTGAAAAAATCCCCAAAAAGCCTATTTTTTCGCCCTCTAGAGTGGCCTAAGGCCTCAAGTAACCCGGTTCAGCTGGGCTTTGCTCACCACAAAAAGCGTTTTCAAGAGGAGCTTCCCGGTCATCAGAAGTAAACCGCTTATAAATCAATATTTTCACACAAAAAAATTACAGAGTATCCTACAGACGATACTTTTTCAAATACCCAATTTGCGTGGAAATTTATCATCGCGATCTTCTATCTAAAAAATCCCAAAAATGATCTGTTTTCGACTGTACCAGGTATAACAAATATCAGTCAATACAAAACTGGATTGCGCTGCAAAGTGCTTTCCAACAAGTGCGCGAGTGACTGCGAGAATCGCCAGAATCCTCATCGTGCTCGTCCTCAATCCTGTGGTGTTACCTGTAAACATTTTTTTCCTCCACTCGTTACCCAACGCTCCACTTCTTTCTCTTCTTTTCTCCATTTCGGCGTATACTTCATCGTTGTAATTGTTCACCGAGTATAATCTCCGACAAACAAGATTCTAGTTAGGTTCGATTACTCGCTGGGGATAAGGGGGAAGGAGTCGCGCGAGCGGGGGGGCCCCCTCGGTGGTAAGAAAGTTGCCGAGCGCCGTGCTAAGTGCCCCAACCTTCTCGGAGACCACTGCGGAGAGCATTGCGGTACCAACGGGGAAACAACAACAATAACGATGATGATAATGATAACGATGACGTTGATGATGATGATGATGATGACGATGATAAAGAAAAGGACAGGGCAAAAAATGCATCGGGAGGGAGTCTCGTAGCGCTGAAACGAGCTTGCGGAAGAATAAAAGAGAGGGGGGGCGGGGAGGGGAGAGAAGAGAGCAACAGAATGAGATGGAACTAATGCGCAGGGACGAGTGAGAAGGACGTGTCGAGGTTTCTTCTTGGAGTTACCCTGCAGCAACACAAAAGGCATTAACCCCACCAGCTATTTAATTACAGAGCTCCGAAGACCGCTGGACCCTGTGCTCTCCCCCCCCCCCCCTCTCTCTCTCTCCTTCCTTGTCTTTGTTCTCCCCTCCACCTAGTTGCACGAGACTATCCCTGCACCGGTGCAGGCGTGCTCTCGCTTGATGCTTTTGACGTTGAAGAAATTGAGAAATAATAATCATTGACCAGCTGGCTTTTTCGAATTAGCTCCTTGCACGCGCATCTCGCCACGCAGCAACAGAAACCGCGGCGAAACTTATCCCGCCATTCCCGTTCGTCCTTTCTTTTTTCTTCTTTTTCGCTGCTCTTTTTCTTCTTCTCACTCCTCCACTCGACTGCGGCAGCCGCATCACGATCCTCGTCTTAATTCCATAATACGATAACTCACCGATCTCACGTACGGATGATATTACGCGGCGCGATCGCGTCTCTACCGTTAAATTGAGCACGTATACGCGATTAGACTGCGCGATGCGCAATTCTCGATACGACTCGCTTTTACACGTTCCACACACGGCGAAAGTTCGAGGGAATCAATAAGTCGCGGGGGTGGTCCAAACGCAACTTTCAAAGTGTGCGACTTTTTTCCCTCGGTTCTGGAGGATCTATTCCTCGTTCTAAATTTCGTGGACTCAAGTTGTCCTGGACGAAGACTGCGGGGAAAAATTTCGCACGGTAGCGTTGCCCAGAAACGAGATTTCACGATGTCAACATTTTTAGACTTGGAGAAACTGTGAGTTTCGCGGAATATTTAGATTTAATTGAGAAAATACCGACGCAATTGAGAGGATCAGAGAATTGCGGAAACTGGTAGACGGTGGTGGGAAATAGAATTAGAAAAAAGGTCCACGTTTGAATTTATCAATTCAGGTGACCTGGAAATGGAATTTAGAATATTGTAACGGAATAATAGTCGAGGGATTTTGAGAAACTTCAGACAGAAATAATGTTTTGGTCGAAATATGACGAGGAATATTACTGACAAGAAACATCACTTAAGTGTTTGCCTTCGATTTTGTTGAAACTCATATTTGTGATAAAGCATTGAAAACGATAGGACACGTGGTTTTTTATCGGCGGAAAAACGATTCAAGGAGGAAACCACACCTTAATTGAATTTTTGAAATAATTTTATAGTGGATTTTTCATCCCTTTATATTAGGAGAATTTTGGTTTTTCTTTCGCTCAGATCGGTGGACTGCTTGTGGGTGAAACTGCACAATCACCCCTCGATCACGCCTTTCTTTGAGGGGTGGATTTCCCTCCTTAAAACCGTTCTTCTGCTGATAAAAAAATACGTGTTCAATAGTTTTCAATGCTTTATCACATGTTCGAGTTTCGACCAAATTGAAGGCTTACAAGTAAATCGAGGGCGTACAAACATCACTTAAGTGTTGTTGCCCTACGCCTTCGATTTTTCATCACTTTTCGTATCTCGTTCCAATCAGTCAAGCGATTTTTACTTAAAAGGAACATCACTTAAGTGATTTTCACTTACAAGCAACATCACTTAAATGATTTTGACTTACAAGCAACATTACTCAAGTGATTTTTACTTACAACGAACATCACTTAAGTGATTTTGACTTACAAGCAACATCACTTAAGTGATGTTGCTTGTAAATCAAAATGGTCAGGATTCATGATGATAACGAATCAAAGTTGAATTAATTTTAATATCAGTAGATTACTCGTTTCAAAATTAACTTGACAACCCAAACAAACTCCCTCCCCCTAGATGTATTTTTCTACGCCCAAAATTTCCATATCTATATCGCCTCTTGAACCCGAAAACGCTATAGATACACCCCGTTCCACCTGGATTCTTACGCAGATTTTAACGGCTTACACCTAGTTTGTGATCGGAAAAAAGAAGAATTTTCGGGTATTTTTTTCGCAAAATATATCCTTGTTTTCAAATTCTGTTTTTTTTTTGCATTAAGGAGTTTCAGAACAATTGACGAAATGTTACGATTTGCTTTAAATTTTATACAGTACATTTTTTGTCATATACTGAATGTACCCTCCAAATTTTAAATCCATAGTTTACAACGTTTCAAATACAAAAACGTTTCAACTATCAAATTTACAATTGAAAAAAAAACACTTTTTAACATAGGCCTATGATCAGATAACATGAGGAGTACATTATGACACTGATGACGAAATTGTCATAATGTACTGAGTGATTTGACAGTTTGGCATAACATTTTAATCATTTTTCGATCAAAACCGCTATTCAGCGATAAGCGTAGGCATCTCCCTATGTTGAAAAGAGTTTTTTCAATTGTACATTTTATATAAACGGTGCAGACCATCGATTTAAACTATGAAGGGTACATTCAGTAAATGACAAAGAATTTACTGCATATATTTAAATCAAATAATAATATTTTGTCAATTATCTCGAAACTCCTCAAAGAGTATGGTGTTAAGAAACTTTTAAAACTTTAGCATTGAAAGATATTTATAAATGCAGGAGATACAATGGTTTGTGCAGACCGAGGTGTAAAAAACGTTCTTTGTGGTGACCATTGCTGCTCGGAAACAAATCATCCGTAATGAAGAAATCAAACGCATTTAATTATGGCTACGAATTATCGAGTGCTTGAACAAAGGATTTAATAAAAAATTGATTTTTGAACAAATACCCGCCGTCCAAATAACAAGTATCGAGTTTCGCCGAAAAAGCGCTCTATTTTCGTTGAATAAAAAATGATGCATCGAAAAAAAAATTCTTCGTTTGAGCATTGCTTTTCGCTATACTGACAGAAAAATTCCATTGACAATTACTAGATGCGGCTATCTGATTGAAAACTCTAAATAGAGTACTTAAATTAATTTAATTTTGGATTTATGAAATATTCTATGCACATAGTACACTTGGATTTGCAGTGTATATTGTAAGCAAATAAAGATTTATTCGAATCGAATCTTTATTTACTTATTTTGAATATATTTCATACTTTTGAAAAATGGCTGAAAGAAATAGAAAACATATATTTGAAGCAAATAGGATCGTAGTAGGCCGTGAGACAAGGAGAAAGCCTATTTGATTTAAAGAGGTCCTATTTAAATCTTCAGAGAACATTTTTAGAGAATATTTTTGAAATGTTACATTTTGAAAATTCCCCGAAAACCAAAAACCGATATTTTCCAAATTTCAGCTAAGTGCTAACTCTTGAAGATAAAATTTACATATATATACAACTCTATTTCTCGTTTGATAGTATCACGGAATTACCTATATACGTGTACCATAATTCTTACATGTTCTACGGTATATATGCGCAGAGGATGGAGTCAGTGTATTGACGCGGTCGCCGTGCGCTATATTGCATATTTATAAAATGTAAATTTTAATTGCCCTAATAGAAGTACGCCGTATATTGATAATTGCAGTTGAAATACGCTTTCATCAGCGGTATCGTGATTTTTTTTCTTACCTCGTCGCACATATACATACATTCATGGATATATATATATAGGTATATAAATTATGGGATTTACACTATGCCCGGCAATATGTCTCAGATCACGAGCACAAGTTATATTCCTGCATTTTTTCCTTCGCTCCTTTTTTCTTTCCTTTCCTTCTATATGCTTGGGGTAACAAATAGGATATACCTGATAAATATTCGGTGCATACTCGATGGCGATTATACGAGAGAGAAGTGTAGCGCCGATAAGTATTACCGCGCCTCTGCATACACGAATGAGATCGTTCACCGTACATTGTGCTCGTCTCTTTTGCCCGACGATCCCAAACTCCGGGAGCCATTAATTTGAGACGTTCTCGCGGACCGTGCAACGCGGCTGCTTCATTGCGCTGCAATTATTGCGCATTCCCAATTAGCGTAATTAAGGATATAATTGATATTCGGAAAAAATCGAAACAAAAAAAAACATGATGCGCTAGGAAGGAAGACAGGGAGTTGCGAATATGCGATCACTCTGGGAGGAACGACTGCGTCGATATTGCCCGCTTTTTGCGATTGTTCTGTGCTCCGATGATTTCGAAAAAATGATACACTGCCGGGGAAAGTGAGGACAAGGGGGCAGGAATAATACACTGAAAGGAAGCTCCACGGCATTTGTAAGAAACAATTTTCTGATGATGTTTTAGGCAGAATTTTCACGTTCCAAAAATTTGCCTAAAAAATCGTCAGATAATTGGTAACAACAAATGAACTATGTAATATAAAAAAAATCGTACGTACTTCCATAGACAATGTATTTTTCAAGATATATTCAACATTTCAAGTGAATCGGTTGAAGATTGTCTGACTTATGTTTCCGGCCAACTTAAAAAATGCAGTTTTGAGATAAACGCTGCACAGCCGCCATTTTGAAATTAATCGCTTCAAAAAAATTATTGTATACAGTCACTGATATGTATTATAAACACCTTTTTTTGTAATGTCGATTTATTTTGTAGTTTTTCTGAATAAAAATCCCCAAAAGCCTATTTTTTCGGCCTCTAGAATGGCCTGAGGCCTTAAGGGGCCAGTCCACTTTGAAAATTTCAAAAAAACGAAAGCAAGCAAGACTTGGAGCAATCGATGGTTTTCAAATTTTTATTTTTACTCTTTTTATGCGAAAAACTACGGAAAAAACGCGTTTTTTTACTTTTTTCGTTTTTCATATGCCATTTTTTTATTTTTAGATAGAACTTTATATCCGAGAGTCACTTTGTAGCTGGTGTCATACTGAATTTAATGAACTTTGATTTTTTTGTTTCAGACAAGCCGTTGCCGAGTTGTAATGGAGCCACCGAGCCCAACTATTTTCGGAGCGTTACGTTAAACTATAGTTTTTGTACTTAAAAATCAATAAAAATGAATTAAACATTTTTTATGTATTTCAAGACTTTATTTATCAAGCCCAACAATTTTTATATTTATATCTGTTGTAAAATCCTCAAAAAAAAATCGCGAAAATAGCCTTTTTTCGTGGCTCCAAAGTGGACGGGCCCCTTAATGAAATTAGTCCGCAGTTATGCCAAAATGTTATTGAAAATTTCGTCAAAAGAGTGAACGTTTGCAAACAGGGACGAGGCGGCCATTTATCGGATATTGTGTTCCACACATAACCTCCATGTTTGTACCTTGTATTAAAATAGGAATATTCGTACTTTTCAAATAAATAATACATTTTATTGATAAATTTAAATGTCAGGGCATTTTGAGACACCCTATAGTTCATTGACAGGGCAACCGTAATATAGTGGTGTCACCCATATTATGTTTGCCAACCGAATAAACTGTAGTTACTTTTACTATACCAACTTCTACCATGGGCGGGTGTTGTAAATATCACGAACTCCTCTCGCTGTCAGGTAAATGTCGATTTTTTTCTACCGTCTGGTCAATATTAAGGAGCAATTTGTATCAAAAACAGAACGGATCTGAATAATTGATTTTCTAAGATCGTTGCTTCACACGCTAAGCCGCGAAAAATACTTGACACGATTCTTTTCGGTACTCGGCGAAAAAAAGGAACCAGAAAAATACGCGCACATTTGTGCATATTGATCCCACATACTTGTGCACGGGTTCTTATCGAAGACGCGAAGGAGCGCAAATTGGTAGCAGGTGAAAAGTACAGTCTCGGGTCAGCCCTTGCGCGATAGTGATGTTAAGATACGTGTGTATATCCGTGATATATATGTATATATATATATATATATATATATATATATATATGGGTCATTCCATGTCAAATCGACAAATTTTTTACCTGACCCCCTTTGATTTCGCTGAAAATTTTCTATCTTTTTCTACCCCCCGAAAGTTATTTTTCAGAATTTTTTCAAATTTTTTTTCCCGACTCAAAAAAAGTTATGAATTTTTGAAAAAAACCGCTCTTTTATTTTTAAATTGCCAGAACTTTTTCAAAAATTGACCGTTTGGGAACTTTTTTTTTTCAAAATTTTTGTTTTTAAATGTAGTTTTCGAAAAAAAATATGAAAAAATTTTCAGAATCCCAGATATATGAAATATTTTAGTTTTTTTGAAAAAACCGTAATTTTCTCAAAGTCCGACCGTTTTTTTTTTTTTTTATTTTGCTCTAAAAATACTTCAACTAATTCTGCAATGATCCCCGTTAATCAAAAGATGTGACGACAATCGCTTCTAATTTTTTTTCTTGATTGTAAAAAAATTTTTGTTGAATTTTTGCTGATTTTATATAACTTTGTTATGAAATTTTTTTTATTTCCTCGTGAAACCTCAAAAGTTGAAAAATAAAATTTTATTGGAGAATTTCAAGTGATTATCGTCCAAGAAATTGTTATTTTAAAAAAAAAAAAAATTTTTTTCTCTCATTGACGTTATTTTGTCATGTTTCAGTACCAAAATGACGTTAAGTTGTCATATTTCAGTACCAAAAAAAAACGTCCATAAGAGTAAAAAAATAACGTCAATGAGAGAAAAAAATTATTTTTTTTTTTTAAATAACAATTTCTTGGACGATAATCACTTGAAATTCTCCAATAAAATTTTATTTTTTAACTTTTGAGGTTTCACGAGGAAATAAAAAAAATTTCATAACAAAGTTATATAAAATCAGCAAAAATTCAACAAAATTTTTTTTATAATCAAGAAAAAAAATTAGAAGCGATTGTCGTCACATCTTTTGATTAACGGGGATCATTGCAGAATTAGTTGAAGTATTTTTAGAGCAAAATAAAAAAAAAAAAAAACGGTCGGACTTTGAGAAAATTACGGTTTTTTCAAAAAAACTAAAATATTTCATATATTTGGGATTCTGAAAATTTTTTCATATTTTTTTTCGAAAACTACATTTAAAAACAAAAATTTTGAAAAAAAAAAGTTCCCAAACGGTCAATTTTTGAAAAAGTTCTGGCAATTTAAAAATAAAAGAGCGGTTTTTTTCAAAAATTCATAACTTTTTTTGAGTCGGGAAAAAAAATTTGAAAAAATTCTGAAAAATAACTTTCGGGGGGTAGAAAAAGATAGAAAATTTTCAGCGAAATCAAAGGGGGTCAGGTAAAAAATTTGTCGATTTGACATGGAATGACCCATATATATATACCAGCGTATGGCGGGGTCCTCATACAACTTCTCCGCCACCATCGTGTACACAGGGTGTCACGTTATGAATGGTTGATCCTGCAACTGTCGATAGGTCAGATAATGTCGTACTTTATACTGGAATTTCAGTTTAGCAAAAGTCCCACGGTTTTCGAGATTTTGGACTTTATGTTATTTTTTTTAAATATTCTGCTTTTGGTTTTTCGCATGCCATTTCAACGAATGATACAAATCGATAATAACTAACAAGGAACATCACCTTGGTGTCCTCCTCCGATTTTGTTGAAACTTTTTTATGTGAAAGAGTATCAAAAACTAAGAGATACGTATATTTTTTTATCGGTGGAAAAACGGTTTTAAGGTGTGAAACGCACCCTCGAAAATAGGGGTGTTTTTCGTTTTTCGTCGATAACGTTATCGTTCTCATCTCCAATGTATAGTACGCAAAAAAATTGATGCGATTTGATATTTTTTAATATCTCGTACCGTTAAAACGTTATCGAGGGAAAACGAAAAGCATCCCCGTTTTAGAGGGTGCGTTTCGCCCCTTGAAACGTTTTTTTCCGCCGATAAAAAAAAATACGTGTCTCTTAGTTTTTGATACTTTGTCACATAAAAAAGTTTTAACAACATGGGAGGAGGACAACAAAGTGATGTTTCTTAAGCAAGTTGTTGAAGTAATTGGCACGATTTGCGTAGTACATTTTTTTTACACCGCAGGCTATCAAAGTCAGATGTTAGAATTGGTATGTATGAAAATTCTGCATAAGATCTTTTTTCATAAAGTTTCCTTAACATTGATGGTTAAAAAGAAGACTTTTCTAGATAAAACAAATAACCAAGAGGATTTTTTTTTCCAGGTAAAAAAAGTTATCATTTGTAGAAATGCGTGTGAAAAACCAAAAGCTGATGATTGTTATCTCGAAAACCGTCTTTTACTGAACTGGCATACCAACATACTAGTAGGGCATGATCTGACGCATCGACAGGTATAGGATCATCCATTCATAAAAGAACACTCTGTATATGCGAGCTCTTCCAATTTGACTGGGTCTTTCTCTCGATATAATTAACGGATGCTTATGAAGAACAAGTAAGATAGAGAGAGAGAGAGAGAGAGAGAGAGAGAGAGAGAGAGAGAGAGAGAGAGGCCGACAGACAGCCATAGGAGTGAGATATGGTTGAAGGAACGGAGGGAAGGCGAGAGAAAAAGAATTATCTCGATCGTGCGAATAAATCAAGCATTGGACACTAATGAGAGACACGAAGGACAGTTTAAGAGTGGTGTCCGAATGATTTTTTCCCAAAACACTTTCAGAAGGCAAACATACATACACATACATACATGTATATGTACAAGTAGTTATGTCGAAAAATGACTCCAAACCTGTTAAATAAGAAAATACATTAAAAACCCTTGTTTGAACTTTTAAAAATATTAATTTTTCGTTTTCGACGGATTCGTAAAATACCACACTAAAAGAATGTTCTCTAAAAATTTCAAGTCAACCCGTTCAAAATTGAGGAAGTTATGAGTGTTTCTGTCTGCGTTTTTCTCAAAATGACTTTTTCAAAATCGGTGACCACGATTTCTCAAAAATCACTACAGCGATCAACTTCAAATTTTATAAGATATGTAAAGCTTCTTTTACATATCAAAAAGCAGTGCTTGAACGGGGGATTTTTTTTCGATGCATCGTTTTTTGTTATCAGCGAAAATAGAGCGATTTTTCCCCGTAAATCGATACTTACACTTTGGACGGCGGCCATTTTTTCGAAAATCAATATTTTGTTTAATCCAAGCACCAGATAATTTCATGCAAAACATGAATACATTTGATTTTTTTTTTTATTTCGGATGATTTGTTTCCGAGCAGCAGTGGTCACCACGAAGGACGTTTTTCACGCAGCGATCTGCACAAACCATTGTATCTACTATAAGATATGCCAAAATGACCTGACATTTTAATTTATGAATAAAACGTATTTTTTATTTGAAAAAAAAAAACGAATATTTTCGTCTTAATATAAGGTACAAACATGGAGGTTACGTGTGGAGCACAATGTCCGATAAATGGTCACCTCGTCCCAGTTTGCAAATGTTCACTTTTTTGACGAAGTGTTCGATTACATTTTGGCATAATTGCGGACTAATTCCATTAATGGTGCGTCCAATTGCTTCCTTGAGCTCCGGAATGGTCTGTGGATCATTGGCTTACACTTTTCCTATCAGAAAAGCCCAAGGAAAGAAGTCCAATGGCGTCAAATCGCACGATCTTGGTCGATCATGTGATTTTCCATGACTTAACCTCAATACTTCCTGATGGCAGTTGTCAAAGATTAGTACTCTATGTTCGCCACAAAAAAATGGCACGCAATTTGAAATGTCAAGGCATTTTGAGACACCCTTTACCTTCATAAGAATTTTTAAACACAAAAGTTGTGAAAGATACGTAAAATCAGACTTTTTAATGTAAAAAAACAAATTCAAAAAAGTGCACCTGCTTTCCCAAAAGAAAAATCACGAACATTTCCTTTTTCGGCCAGAAAGGAGATGCAACCCGTTGAATCTATGTTACGGTGGCTCTCAGCACAGCTGGCTGTTTCGAAGACGATCTTTGAGCCATTTTTTTAAAGCATCGCTATTTTTGGAGGCAGGTCGATCCTTTGAAAAGACCTTCAATATAAATATGATTACATTTAGCTGAAGATGATTTTGAAGACACTGGGATTTGAGTAATGGTGACTACGGGGGCAATAGTCTTTTATGAGGGCGGTCCTCGAAATCGAATGTTGACAAATCACATTTCCTCATTTGTATAAACATATTTGTATATTTGGAGAAAGCTGTCCTGCAAAAAAATAATGTATATATAGCTATAGATACCAGGTATATGTGCACTTGTGTACAAATATGTACGAGTAGAATTGTATGAAAAAAATTTGTATAGGCCATGTATGTATGTAACACGAATTACGCACTAAACGGGCGTGTTTGGTCTTGACGTAAAGATATATTTTATAGGATGCCCAGGCTCCGTAAACGCGCATGTGTGGCAGGTGGAAAAAAAAGCTCGGGGCCTCCGAGCTCTTGCGTGCTAAACGCTTCACGCGCCTTCTTTACAAAAGGACTTTCATATGTGTATATTTATATATTTATGTGTGTGTGTATAACGTGCTGTATAAACCTGCGGTTGATAATTGCAGCGTAAACAGGCGAGAAAAATGAATGAAATGAAGCACTCGTTAGGAGAGGTCTTTAGTTTCAAAGATACGAGTTTTAAAAAAACGCATATGTATGTGTACGCGTTTACCGAAGAGACAATGCGATAGGAATCGCTAAAACGTTGAAAAACGCGTTGGTTTGCATTCTTTTTTCTTCACTGTTCTTCAGAGCTTCGGTAAAAGTGCCTAAGAAATGAAATTAATAGATCCGGGTGAAGAAGTTAATTGGAAAATGGCGATCGGTGATCAGCAGAATCGCCAACTGCGCGCACCTTGCAACGCGATTTCGTCCTGCCGCGCGCGAGGCACTTTACCGTGAAGTTGCGAAGCCACCTGACCCGATAAGTCCTGCGGATTCGACTGAAACACATGCGGGTTGATTGCGACGCACGAATGTATATATCTACGCTAGAATACGAAAGCTCCGGCAATATTCACGTATCGGGAACAGCTTTTTTCGTGCGGATCGTAAAAATCGTCAAAATTTCTCATCAACTTTGTTTCTCTACTACTACCAAGCCAAGGTAAAAAAAACACTGTAAATCTTGCGGAAAAAAACTCGTGGTAAAAAAAAGCATCGAGCTTTTTTCATCCTTCGTTGACAGCCTTATACATGGCCACGATTTTGGCACACTGGGTCAATTCGTTCGGTTGTTTTTCTTTTATTGAAAAAAATCAGGGATACACTTTAAACATTTCTTAATATATCTGCATAATTAAAATTCGCAAAATATCAAATTACGACGTTGTAAAAAATATAAAAAACTTTCCATTTTGAGAAAGCGAGCCTCTTATTTTTAATTCGTCTGGGTGAAATTAATTAGTATCGGGAACAGCTTTTTTCCCTGCGGATCATAAAAAAACCCTCGAACTTTCTCGTTAACATTTTTTCTCCACTACCAAGCTGGCTAAGGTAAAAAATAATACTGTCAATCTTGTGGAAACACTCGTAGCGAAAAAAGCACCGAGATTTTTTAACCCTTCGTTGACACGATTATATTTGGCCACGCTTTTGACACGCTGGGTCAATTTTTTTGGTTGTTTTTTTTTAAATCAGGGATACACTTTAAACATTTCTCAATATATCTGCACAATTAAAATCCGCGAAAATTCAAATTAAATCGTTGTAAAAAATTATTGAAAACCTTTAATTTCTGGAAAGAGAGCCTTTAATTTGAAATTCGTCCGGGTCAAATTAATTAGTATCCCGGATAGCTTTTTTCCTGTGGTTCATAAAGAATCCTGGAATTTTTTCACCAACATTTTTTCTCCACTACCAGGCTACTACTACCTTTTTTTCACTAAGGTACAAAAATAACACTATAAATCATGGCGCCGAACACTCGTAGCGAAAAAAAAGCACCGAGCTTTTTTAACCCTCCGTTGACACACTTATATTTGGTCACGATTTGACACACTGGGTCAATTCGTTCGGTTGTTTCTTTTATCGAAAAAAAAATAGCAATACACTTTAAACATTTCTCAATATACCTGCATAATTGAAATTCGTAAAATATCAAATTACATCGTTGTAAAAAATTACTGAAAACTTTTAATTTTGGCAAAGTGAGCCTTTTATTTAAAATTCGTGCCAACGTAGGTTTAAAATTATCATTCCAATGGAATAACTTTTCCTACAGTCTTTCGAACTTGAAGAAAGGTAAGAAGAAGTCGTCGTAGATATACAAGAACATCTGGGTCTATGCTCGTTCGTGAGATAGAAAAAAAAACACGAGATGAAAAATGATTCGACAGGGAAAGTCGGTGCGAGGGATTTGAAATTAATCCAGCAGAGATTTACGACTTCTTTTCCGAGTCCCGTGCCTTATAAAGAGCGGTAGCGTGAAGAAAAAAAATACCGAAATAAATAAAGACAGAAAAAAGGACGCGGTAGAAAAAACGATATCGAAAAAGAGAGAGCGCGCGGGGGAGAGAGAGAGAGAGAGAGAGAGAGAGAGAGAGAGAGAGAGAGAGAGAGAGAGAGAGAGAGAGAGAGAACGTTCGTTTATTTCGTGCCCTGGAGCTTAAGCTCCCTAAGAGCACCGTGCATACATATCCATGTCGGGTCTTTTGAACAGTATTTGTCGCACATAGTTATACAACTTATCTTGTCTTAAGTTCTACACTTAAATGTATAACCTAGTAATGAGACACAATAAAATGAGAAACAAGAGAAAAAAAACACAATGAACATATTATACATTAAACTTAAATATAAATATAAATATAAACTAAATTATATTACATGACATAAGAAGAAGAGAAAGTAGCAAGAAAGAGTTTCGCTGTTCAATCTCAGCATATACCTCATTTACATGTCGCGGAGTAAATCACACATCATAGCTCGCCTGAAACTCTCTTGGCTCAAACTCTTCCTAATGCTATATTCAATTCCGTTCCAGACATAGCACGCGGTTGTTACAAAGGATCGTAGGTAATAGTTTGTACGACAAGTCGGAACGACAAAATCACCGCTTTTTAATGGCCGTCGCAGTTTATTTGCATATGTGCATTCCGTTCGCATGAAGCATTTCAGCAAATACTCCGGCTGCTTATTTGCGCACATCTTAAAAATAAACATTGCCAACATTAGTTTGCGTCGCTCCGCAACCTTTAACCACCCCAGTTTACGATAGTACGGTGTGACATGTTCATCACGCCTCGCACCAAATATGAATCGGATGCCAACATTAAACGCCCGCTGGAGTCGTGTATTCAATTCTTCAGTAATGTCAGTTAGTAGTAAACTGCAATAATCAATATGTGGCAGTATAAGGGCCGAGACCAGCATTTTGCGCACATTTGTTGATAACTGTCCACGACAGAGCTTAAGCTGGTACGTTGCTGCTCTTACTTTCGCAGTTACATTTATCACATGCTCACGCCATGAGAGTGTACGCTCGATACGTACACCTAGACAGACAACAGAGTCAGACAGAGGTATGACGTCCAATCCCACACGGATCTGGGGGAGAGGGGTCGCATCAAGTTGCGCTAAATAACGAGATGAGCCGATTATCATGGCTTTGGTTTTCTTACAGTTCAATCTCAGGCCTGACTCTGATGCCCACCCACAAATCGCCTCAATGTCACGGTTTACGCTGGGGAGAGAGAGAGAGAGAGAGAGAGAGAGAGAGAGAGAGAGAGAGAGAGAGAAGAAAGCGGAAGAAAGTGGCTAGGGGTGGCTTCCATCGTATGACGGAGCTACAACCACTAGAGGGGTTGTATATCAAACTCTGATATGGGGTCGCGGGGGTGGCGTGGGTGGCAGGGAGTTTGGCGCGCGCGCTCACGACCGAGCGTCGCCCTGCTTTCCGAATATATCACCCTTACTCGTGGCTGCGACTAGTACCAGTCCGTGCTACGCACCCCCAACCCCATTCCCTCGAGGCCTTCTGCCTGCTACTGCTATCCTTGCCGCTTCTGCGTCTCTGTTCCTCGTGCATAGGTGAACCGTTAGACGCGAACCTTCGCGACCCGACTAGACGAACCAACTCGCACTTTCAGATCCGTCGATCCCTATCGTCTAAAAATACACCGAGAAAAATGATTTGGCGCAATCAGCCAAATGAGAGACTCGAGCCAGTTTTGTTTGATGCTACTATGCATTCGTTCACCTCTAGCAAAGTATTTGAAGGGTTATGCTTAGTTGTGAAGGCTGGATAATCACTTTTTTAATTAATATATTTTGACTGTATGACATGTTATAAATGTTCCCTGAAAATTTCAAGGTGATCGGATCAAAATTGACAGATATATAGGCTGTTATGGTTCGTCGGAACGCCCTTAAATTAATAGGGCTTTTTCTAGATGTCAAAATATAGTATTTAATCGAAGGATTTTTTTTTGCCGATGTATACTTTTCTTGTGATGAACAAAAAAGCCGATTTTTCGCAAAAATTAAGACCCTTACTCTGAACAGGCGCCATTTTTTTTAATACGATATTTCGGAAATTCCTTTGATTAATCATAGGATAAATATACTAACGAAATCTATTCGATTTTTTTGATATTAAATAACCTATTTCAGAAGGGCCTTGCTCACCGCAAAATACGTTTTCGAGAGGTGCTTCGAGAGATGATACTTTTTTAAATATTTAATTTTTGGAGGAATTTAACATCACGATGTTCTTAAAAAATTGCAAAAATGAGCTATTTTCGACTGCCACGACTAGGCATAACCGGCTAACGGACTTGAAGGAATTTTTGTAGCTCAAGCCTACCTGTTACTTCAAATAAACTTTCCATTGAGTATTGTTTTTGATTTGCTTATTCTTATTGTTGGACAAACATTTTTTGTGCAGATTCAAATTGGAGAACACTAATTAGGATCTCTAAAAACGTTTGAGTCATTTCCAGAGCGTAGATGTAGGGAAAAAGAATGTTGGTTATTAAAAAGTATGCATTTTCGTTGCATTCCACAAATGCGAAATTCAACATCCTTGAGGAACTCGTTATACGAAACGAGTATATTTTTATCGGAGTACTTATTGGTATACTGAATGATTTATGAGATTCAATTACGTATCTGTTCACTTCAGGCAAAATATTTATCGTTTTCTGTCTTCTTTTTTAGTGTTTAGTTTTTTTTATAAATATTTCTCGTCTAAAATACTATAAGTATTGACTAATACTTATAGTATTTTGGTCGTCTATATTTTAGTCAAGTCTGACTTGACTCAAGTCATCAGACTTGAGCCAGACTTGATCAAATCAATATTATAAGACTTGACCAAAATACAGACTTGAGTCAAGTCTTATCGAAAATACTATAAGACTTGATTAAAATACAGACTTGAGTCAAGTCTCAACTAAAATACTATAAGAGTCCAACTTTTCCATTAGAAGCAGTCTCTTTTTTTGACACGATAAAATATACGTTAAAATTGAATACGTCATTTCATCGTGGTAAATCAAAAAGTCCATTTGACTTGAATAAAATATAATTTGAGTTTATAGAGATAATGACAATTCAAACGAAGATAATAATGACAATAAAAAAAGCAACAAAGATGATTAGGCACATACGATATAATGGATTGGCTCGAGAGAAAAGTTTCGATAAAGTACAATATGAGTCTTGTTATAGATGAAATTATAGCACCCCCACGCAAACACACACATTGAAATAAACTGCCCCGATAAGGGTGTTACGTACAGGCTTCGTCATTGGATTAAAGCTTCGGAGAGGGCGTTTCGTCGAGCAGCCTGGTCCTTTGGGGATGCGAGACACAGAGTGACGAAGCGATTTTATTTCCCCTATCGTCTCACCCCATTGAGCCAAAGGGCCACCCTTCGACTCTGCGGAAAGCTGAAGTCGAGCCAATGGCCGTGCATCGGGAATCGTCAACCGCTCTCCAATCATTCGTGCATGAAATTTTTCTTTTCCATTCCTCAGCAAGCCCAGCCCCTCGTAACCAAAATTTTCGCTGTACTCTCCTCGTCTGGTACATGCAGCACGATTCTCGCAATATCGGTGCAGGGGTAGGCGGACAAGATACGCGGATCGTCGTTAAAGCGGAATAACACTGGGTTGGGGTGAAAAAAAAAACAATTTTTGCATTCTATCAAAGCATACATATTCAAGAATATGTGAAAAAAAATCAAGTAAAAAAATTGAAAATTGATCAAGTTATTGACGATTTAGTGAGAGCAGGTGGCGATTTACGTATAGTAAAACTCTCAATCGCGTTTTTCTCGAAACGACTTTTCTCGATTTGGCCGGAATCATAACTCTAGCTATATCTGTCTTATTTTTTATTAAAAAAAAATTAATAAAAAACTTGTCAAAATTAAACTTTTTTTGAACACCGGCCATTATGGGAATTTTCCCTTTAATGGCTACCCACAACATTTATGTAAATTATAAAACTTTTTTATTTTATACAGAGACTATTATACCTTAACAACGTTGATAATTTTTTTTTAAATAACATTTTACACGAAATAAGTTGAATGTACCCTTAATAACGCACCTTTTTGGCAGACCCTTAAGGGGTTACCCCCACTTGCGATATTGAAAAAATCGATTTTTTTTATTGCATTTTTTTGAAGTATAAGTATCCGGGCCCATACTTCTGTATGGACCCGGAATAGATGACTCTATGTAAGTTTACAAAAAAATATTTTCTTCGTGTAAACTGAAATTGAAACTTTAAACGCGTTTTTCTCAAAATGGCATTTCTGAAGTCGGTGACCAAGATTACTCGAACACTAATGAACCGATCTTCTTGAAATTTTGCAGGCTTATTTAATACATAAAAATGTAGTCTTTAATCGTTCGATTTTTTTTTCGAAAAAAATGGCCGTTTTATAGCCAAAAAACAGCCGTTTTTTTCGTTAAAATCGAACCATTAACTTTGACTGTCCGCCATTTTGTGAAAAATGAATATTTTTTAAAATCCTTCGATTGAAAACTAGTTTATACTTATATTTGACTAAATCCATCCGCATTTTTTTTTTCAGATGATCCACTTCGCCGCAATGTTGGTCACCGCAAACCGTGTATATAAAAACATTATTTCATTGACGGCCATTTGCCACTAAACAATGTAATATTTTTCAATAAAAAAATTACTGAAAGTTCTTCAAGATGTGTTCTTTAAGATGGTATATTGATCGATTAAAAAAGTTTTGTAGTTTTCTTTTAAAAAATTCATGAAAAAGGCCTTTTTTTGCGCTACAAGTGGGGGTAACGCCTTAATAAATAATCTAGGAGATTTAAAAAATCGGAAAAACGACGTTTTTTCGGCCCGTCACAGTGGTGTCCTCCCTTACAGCATGCTCTTATTGCTTGCAATATGTTTTAGGATATGTACTGGGGGGTGTATGCGAGATAATTTGGCGTTGTTCACTAATTTCTTCGGTACTGCGGTTTTTCCCACTGGGTGCGGTCGTAGCACGCAATATTCGTTTCGTTTTTTTCACGTCGGCATTTGCATGTGTGTGTGTGCGTGTGTGTAAGCGAAATAAGAGAATGGCGTACGGTATTCCCTCGGGGATCGTGCGTTAAAACCTACTACCACTCTCGTTTTCTCCTTGGACGGGGTACTAGGGCCGTCTATATGGAGGAGTATTACTACTGAGCGAATGGCTAGGTTGCCAGTCCTTTCCTATTTGGGCACTCATATATATACATATATTCAACCATCCCGGCGTACATGCGATCGGACATACACACACACACACACACATATACACTTTTGTATACAGGGTGTCCCTCTTTTCGAGGGACGACCTTTTCTTTTGTTTCGGTGGAGGCGCTGATACACAGTGAAGGTCACCTCGACTTTTTAAAATGGAATTGTACATTTTTTCAACCATCTTGTGGAGCAGCGCAAGACGCATAAAAAACAATAGGGGTCAAAGTCGTTCAAGGTCATTCAAGGTCAGTATCGATGATAGAAATTTAAATATCTCGGATCACTACCAAATATTTGGTAGTGATCCGAGATATATAGATTTGTATTTCATTTTAATAGGTGACCTCAAATTTGTTGTTCAAGTTTATTATAATGTTGCTAAGGTTGATTGTAATGTTGCTCAAGTTTATTTTGATCTCAATGATAATTATAAGACTGATGAAGTGCCTATAAAAGTACTCTAGGTACTTGATATTTTTATGTAGAATGATTCCTCAATAAAAATCACAATTTGATTGTAAAAAATCGTTGTTTTTCATTTAGTTCCATGTATAATGCATAAAATAATTGATTCTTTTATTATGTCAAAGTAACACTTAATCTTTGACATAAGTTGCATTTCGTGCCTTGTCAACGAAACCCCACACTCGAAGTTACTGAGCAACTTAAAGATATACACACACACACACACACACACACACACACACACACACACACACACACACACACACACACACACACACACACACACACACACACACACACACACACACACACACACACACACACACATATATATATATATATATGTGTGTGTAAAATTGTGGGGGTGAGGCTTAACTTTCTTATGCATTTGATAGCCAAATTACACACTTTTCTATTGGAGCAAAAAAAGTTGGAATTGCGGATGTTAAAAAAAAGTGCCCTACAAAAACTTCCAAAACCTGTTCAAAGTAACCCCATTTTACAGTATCACACGTGCATTCACCGCCAAAAGTTTTATTCGTTCAGAATTTCAGTACTCGACGAGTATGCGGAAATCTTTTTAAAAATCTGACGTATTCGAGATTTTGTGAACATTGATTTCTAACAATAAAAATGCTGAAAAGTTATTCATAATTTATTTGGACAAAAAATGGATAAACAACTAATGAGTAAAAAATATTATCTTTGTTTTGAACGAAACAGTTCATTTTGCTAAGCACTGATACATAAAAAAAAATCGTTGACTTTGTAAAATGAACCTGCCTGATTCTTTTTTGGCGGTTTCAATGATGAAACTGTTCGGTGAATGACTTGTAGATTTCTTGAGGACGATTTGGAAACTTCATACAAAAAGAAATGGATAAGATTCTCGATTGGTCATCGACTTTCTGAAATTTATTAATAAATTTTCATAAAATAGGCAGTTTTATATGTGTTCCAAAAAATAAACCAAGTAATTTCATATGAGAAAACACTATTTTTATGAGGTTCCGTTGAACAATTATTCGTTTGAACTATCTGTGAATGACTATTTTGCAATATGTTTATCCGATATTAATGTTCGTAAAAAATTCAATATATTTGAATTTTGTCCGATTTAGCGGCAATTACGAATTTCGAAAATTCTGGATCGAATGATATGTTTCGCTGGGGATGTATGAACGATTATGAAGAATACTGAAAGTATATCTTGAAAATAAAAAAAAAACGCTCAACGGGTTTTCACAGCCTCTGCATTAAGGATATTGCATGAGTTTGCAATTGGGAAAAATGTCATTTTTGCTACTAAATATTATAGCCTAGGGTTTTAACTTGAATTTCGGAAAATGATTTTCTAAACATTTCAAAAATTGACCGCGTTATCACGATTTTTGTGGAATGTCCACATCATCCACTGCGTTACAGCCATCCCCGCTGCGATTTGCTCTTTTCCTTTTGCGGTCTTCTCGAAACTGTTTTATGAAACCACGTCAGTCGTATCCCAAAATCTATTCGTCCGATTCACTTCAAATTCAAGCACAGTACAGCTTATACCAATTCACATCGTTTGACCAGATTTTTTAAAATGTTTATCCATTTGTTAATAACAAATAATTCAAGTTCATTTTGGGGTCGAAAATCGAACTTCTTTTTCTACAATTCTTCATTTTCATAATATTCACAGTTTCAAAAAAATATCCGATCATACGCAAGTTTTATTAATATACTGAAAGTACATTTATTTATCTTCCATGTCAGATCACCATAGTGGCAAGAACCACCTACTCCGATTGGGCATCCAGCAACTACGGCACTTTGTTTAAATAATAATCACTTCGTTGTTAATCAATATTGTTCAATAAAAAAAACTCACACTTGGCAAGACTGGGCATCAATTGTGTATAAAATTCCGACCTCGTCATCCCACTGCTGAGATGTGACAAAAAAAATTGAAAATCCCCCTCTTCTCAGGCGCCAAGCTAATGCAGTTTCGTTGATGATTCTCATCAAAAGATCTTTACTGCACACTATTTTTCACGCAATACAAATAACGAGCTAACTTCACCGATCACGATCCGTACAAAAAACGCAGGGAATTTGTTTTAAATGTACATTTATTTCCCCAGGAGTATGAAATAATGAAATAAAGCCAAGTTTTTCAAATTTAGTTGTATACAACGACGATGAAAAATAACTTTTCTTCGGCATCAGAGTATAAAATGCCACGGAGTGGCAATAAAAAAGTTTGTCGTTGTCGATTCAATTGAAAAATGGACCACCTGTTACGGAATGTCCCATATGTACGTAGGTATAGAAAATTCCGGGGATAGAGTACACGGTCGTACGCGAATAAGGGACTTTACGACGTCAACGGTGGAGCTCTCTCTCTCTCTCTCTCTCTCTCTCTCTCTCTCTCTCTCTCTCTCTCTCTCGCTCTCTATCTCTCTCTTACTCTGTGATGGCTGTACAGCTCACAGAGCGGGTACGGAGTAACCACGGGCCGCGTATAAACTTGACTAATGAGAACGAGGCAGCTGTCACGGGGGGGCGCGCCCTCTCGGGTCACCGTTAAGTAAGTAAAACGGAATTATTTCGCGGCGATTAGACCCCCTGCGAATTCCCTACACACCTCTCTCTCTCTCTCTCTCTCTCTCTCCTCTCCCTCTCTCTCTCCCTTTCGCTGCAAGTGAATGATCAAGAGTAAGGGAAAAAATTGTATGACAAATTAACCGATGTATATACACATCGATCGTACATGGGGAATTACGATTCTGACTTTAAAAATCGAGGCTTCCGATATTCCGAGTTCCTACTCTTCGTTGCTTTCTTGTCGTGTGCTTTTACTAGAATAATAATACAAACAGAATTTATTTATAAGTGTTAAAAATAACTTTTATTTTATAGCTATGAATATTTCAGGATAGGAGAAGAATTTCACGTGTGCAATAAGCCTTAAGGCAGTACTTTAGTCTGGAAATTTGAAGAAAAAAAAACGACTTTTTGGGCATTTTCTTGTAGTACAGACTCTTAAGAATATCTGATCAAAGGAAAATGTCGAAAGGACCATTTATATGGTTAGAGAAATTTGAAATGAGACCAGAATAGGATCGACCGGTCGGAGCTACGATCTTCAGAAGCTTCGAAGGAAGCTAGCATTGCTCGCAGGGGAGAACGAGTTTCAGGAAAACATCATTTCGAAGTCGAGAAAGGCACACTTTGCGATGCAGGAATGGCCGATTAATACAACGTAAGTATAACATGACATTATTATACCACTTAGATCAGAGGTTTTTAACCTTTTCAGTCTCGTTACCTCTATAGCATACCAGAGCAACTTACACCCCCCCCCTACTTACGCACAACGCCATGCTTTTTAAGAATGGACATTAGGGTGATTCGTTTCAGGACAACTTTTTTTTTTACCCATCGTGCCCGAAAACCTTTAGTTGGTACCCAAAAACGAAGTTTCGTGAAAGGGGGGTGTTGTCAAAAAATATTTAGAGGTCGCGAATCAAAATTGAAGGTTTCCCATTTGATTAACATTGAAAAAAATGTTTTTCTCATTATTAGTATTACCATTCCGCGAATTTTGATATCGCGATATTTTCCGAGTGGGTTCTCATAGGAAATATGATACTCCACAATAAAGTTCATTGAGCCATGGCCGTAAATTCAACCGTTTCAGCGGCATCATTATTTCAAGTGAATACTGTGCAAAATATCTATTCAAACGGCTGTAACGCCTAAGCTATTAGATATATCGAAAAAAATTCAGATGAGAACTTTGTAGAGAAAGTAATTTTCTACAAAAAAGTCTTATAAGCCGAGCCCGAAAATTCAACTCTTTCTCAGCTATAGGTGGATGAAGTAAAATAAATAGATTTTTTTTTAAACAAAAACAAATCTATTTATTTTACTTCATCCACCTATAGCTGAGAAAGAGTTGAATTTACGGGCTCGGCTTATAAGACTTTTTGGTAGCAAATTACTTTCTCTACATAGTTCTCATTTGAATTTTTTTCGATATATCTAATAGCTTAGGCGTTACAGCCATTTGAATAGATATTTTCATACAATATTCACTTGAAATAATGATACCGCTGAAACGGTTGAATTTACGGACATGGCGGAATGAACTTTATTGTAAAGTATCATATTTCCTATGAGAACCCACTTGGAAAATATCGCAATATCAAAATTCGCGGAATGGTAACACTAATAATGAGAAAAAACATTTTTTTCAATGTTAATCAAATGGGAAACCTTCAATTTTGATTCGCGACCTCTAAATATTTTTTGACAACACCCCCCTTTCACAAAACTTCGTTTTTGGGTACCAACTAAAGGTTTTCGGGCACGATGGGTCAGAAAAAAAAGTTACCCTGAAACGAATCACCCTAATGGACATGCAGCGGGACAGAATGCAAGCCACGTGGCGCTGATGTGTAATTTTATCACCTACATACGGAGTCCTCAAAATTAACAGCCTTATTACCCCCCCCCTCCCCCCCGAATAGCTGTTTTACCCCCGCGGGGGTAATTACCCCTAGGTTCGCAACCCAGGACTTAGATAGTTGCGGTTGTCTGAAATTGGACTCAAAACTTTAAACGCGTGTTCCTCGAAACTACTTTTTCCAACCTGGTCGACATCAAATCTCGAGGTCTATTCAACTTCCAATTCGATATAGGCCTTCAGTATGCAGGGTGTCCTTCTTATCTCTGCCACCCGAAATAACTCGGTAATTATCGACGTCACAAAAAAATATTCCAGACAAAGGTTGTACAGTGTGAAGAGGGCCATCAAATGCCACCAATTTTTTTTTTCGGTGGAGGCGCTGACGCACAGTGAAGGTCACCGCCACTTTTTTAAATGAAACGGTACATTTTTTCAACCATCTTGTGGAACACCTCAAGCCGCATAAGATAAATCAGGGGGTCAAAGTCGTTCAAGGTCATTCAAGGTCGGTATCGATGATACAAATCTAAATATCTCGGATCACTACCAAATATTTGGTAGTGATCCGAGATATTTAGATTTGTGTTTCATTTTAATGGGTGACCTTGAATGACCTTGAACGACTTTGACCCCCTAATGTTTTTTATGCAGCTTGAGGTGCTTCACAAGATGGTTGAAAAAAAATGTACTATTCCATTTAGAAAAGTAGAAGTGACCTTCACTGTGAGTACAAGCCTCCATCGAAATAAAAAAAAATTGGTCGCATTTGATGGCCCCCTTTACACCGTAAAACTTTTGTCCGAAACATTTTTTTGTGACGTCGATAATTACCGAGTTATTTCGGGTGGCAGAGATGAGAGGGACACCCTGTTTATTCCTCTATCGTCCCTACCTCGGGCATTGCAAATTATTGTCGTTACTAATTTGAACAAAAAAATTAATTTCGAAAAAAATAAGGCGAAAAACTAACTTTTTTCAGACAGATGCCATTGATTTTTTTTTCTCTTTAGCACCTGCCATAAATACATTCTTACCGATCAAGGAAATTGTTTTTTTTTTCTGTTTCAGACGAATCGGGGCTTCGGAATCATGTCAACAGCCTTAACCGTTTTTTTACGGCCATATTTAAAGGCCTATAATCTTTTCAATTTTTATTTCGCACAAATTTGTTTTTGTAAATTCTTGAAACATCAATAAAAAGGCTGTAATAAAAAGGATAATAAATTATTTTTAGTTTTTCTTTTATAGTAGATTGGTTTTTTCAAACTAAAATATTCCCTTGAGATATTTTACGAGCCCAAGAAAATTTAATTTCGAGCATGGCCTCGGATATGCGACCCACGTAACAAAGTGACGAAAAAAATTCATCAATTCGGCAGTTTTATATATATGTTTCGGGGTGATGCAAAAAAATGTATTTTTTTTCTGGGCGATAGAAAAAATTGTCGGATACGGTTTTCTCTCAAAAAGGTATGCAGTTTGTATGATTGAAATAGAATGAGATTTCCTTTACTACCACCGAAAATATTTTCTTGGTAAATGTAAACTGCAAAACTCACTAAAAATGGTATTATTCTCATTGGAAACCAACAACAATAAAACAACAACCAATCTACAATAAAAAAAAAGATTTTCGATAACAATAAAATCATAGTAACAATAAAAGCGAATTTTTGTTGGAATGCGATCGTGAATCGTGCGAGCAGTCACGCTCAATTAAAAAAGGTGGCGCAATTCATTATTCAGGATTGTCCGAAGCTTGCTCCGGATCAGTGAAAAATTTACCAAATGAAAGAACGCGCGCAGCTTAAATTTCCCATTGAAAAGATGATTGGCATCAAAATTGGTAATTGGATTGGAAGTCGTAAAATTGGAGACGTGTTCGAACGAAATGAGGAATGAAAAAAAAACAACGAATTCATAAATCGATTCGAGTCAACAACGATCAAAATATCAAATTTCCCTGTGTTTTCGAGGCTTCATTTTTTTATACCGACGAGCCTGCAGGAGGAAGGAGGAGACGGCGGGCAGAGACAAAACAAATTACGAGAAGGACACAGAACTCGGGGAGAGCTACAATACAAGAAGGAGAACGCGCGAGGGGGCCATTACGGAATCTCTCGCGCAATTACGTGTCCGGATTAAATTAGTGCCCCGAGGTTTCGCGTGCTCGCTAATGGCTGTAACTGTTTGTAAATGTAATCGTGCGGAATCGTACATGTATATGCACCTATTCCATTCTATATTCCGCGATTATACACTCGGCTTATGCTACGTGCAGTCGGTACCCACATACACATGGGGCCTTCCAGGCCGATTCGACCGTGATTCTCGCCATTCTTATTCCATTCTTCCCCCAATGATCCTTCGCTGTGATAGACCCGCGACGGTATTTTTCACCTGCTACCAATTTGCCCTCTTTCGCGTCTCCTATCAGAATCCGTGCGCATACCTGTGCAGGATCAATATCCACAAATGTGCGCGTATTTGTCGCGGTTCTTTTTTCCCCCGAGTGCCGAAAGAATCGTGTCAAGTATAGCGTGTCTCAAAATGATATTTTAAGGGGTCTTCTCACTTTAGACGCTAAAAAGGCTATTTTCATGAATTTTTTTATAGGTTAACATTGTAGATATTGATATAAAAGTTGTTCAACTTAAGGGGTTATACCCACTGGCGATTTTGAAAATATCGATTTTTTTATTGCATTTTTTTGAAGTATAAGAATCCGGGCCCATACTTCTGTATGGGCCCGGAATAGATAACTCTATGTAAGTTTACGAAAAAAAATATTTTCTTCGTGTAAACTGAAATTGAAACTTTAAACGCGTTTTTCTCAAAATGGCATTTCTGAAGTCGGTGACCAAGATTACTCGAACACTAATGAACCGATCTTCTTGAAATGTTGCAGGCTTATTTAATACATAAAAATGTAGTCTTTAATCGTTCGATTTTTTTTTCGAAAAAAATGGCCGTTTTATAGCCAAATAACGGCCGTTTTTTTTTCGTTAAAATCGAACCATTAACTTCGACTGTCCGCCATTTTGTGAAAAATGAATATTTTTTAAAATCCTTCGATTAAAGACTAGTTTATATTTATATTTGACTAAATCCATCCGCATTTTTTTCTTCAGATGATCCACTTCGCCGCAATGTTGGTCACCGCAAACCGTGTATATAAAAACATTATTTCATTGACGGCCATTTGCCACTAAACAATGTAATATTTTTCAATAAAAAAATTACTGAAAGTTCTTCAAGATGTGTTCTTTAAGATGGTATATTGATCGATTAAAAAAGTTTTGTAGTTTTCTTTAAAAAAATTCATGAAAAAGGCCTTTTTTTGCGCTACAAGTGGGGGTAACGCCTTAACCTAGATACACTTTCGAAATACATTTAAAAAAATTATTTATTCAAGACGCTATTTATAGACGAAAATTGTAGTTAAAAAAATGTCCTCAAAAATTGTAGGTCTGCGCTGTTGATGAAATCTCGGAGATGGATCATCCGAAACAAAAAAATTAAACGGTTTTAGATTCAGTATGTTAATGGCTATAGCGCGTTTTATACCATTTTTTATATATGCAAAAATTACACAATGGCGGACATTTTTTGAAAAAAAAAAAAAAAAAAAAAAAAAAAACAAAAACAAAAACAAAAACGTGTTTTCGGGAAATGTCTAGAATCGGGGCTCCCGAACAAAAAGGGGCTGAAATTTTTTTCACCGAGCTGATATTTTTCAGGCTACTTTCTTACGATTATACAACTCGGCGGAAGATAGTTTCCCAAACGAACCAAAACCAAAACAAACAAACAAATCCAAACGAAATATATTTTACACGCACATGGGCACAAAAATCTGCAATTTCCTTGCATGTTTTCCCAATTTAAAAAGACCCAAAATTTATAAAATTAATAAAAATTGTTAGCCCCCGTCGACGAATCATTAGTGGAGACCAATGAAGCTGCTCATGGCAAAAAAAAATTGTTGACGTTCTTGGTCAGGAGACCCGATTCTAGACATTTACCGTGTTTTTCTTCACCGTTTTTGGCAAAAAAAATAGTCAATATCAAAATTTAAAAAAATCCTTGATATGCGCTATAGCTATAGTAGTAAAGAATATCTGGTTACCATTTCATAAGGATCGGTTCAGTAGTTTCGAAGATTTTATCAATAAGCCGTCGAAAAACGTTGTTTCAAGAAAAACGCGTTTGAAGTTTGTGTGGATTACATAAATATACAAAAAAGTATTTTTTAAATGTTTTTCGAAAGTGTATTTATTAAGTGTAAAAACTTTTATATCAATATCTGTAATGTAAACCTATCAAAAAAATCATGATTATAGCCTTTTTAGCGTCTAAAGTGAGAAGACCCCTTAATTTATTAACCCTTTGAAGCATACATTTTTCCTTACTTATATACTACTATTTGTGGCGGACCACAAATGCAAAAATTGTTTGTTTGGGTTATAATAACATATAAAATTATTTATATATTATAATTAATATATTATTATATTTTTATAATATATCATAATAATATATAATATAAAAAGATATATAAAATAAAAAAGCAAAAAAAAAATTAAAAAGTAAAAAATAAATAAAAAAATATAGAGCTAGAAACTCGCTACGTCCTCGCCGTTAGCTCGGGTAATGCTAAAAGCGTAATTCTATTAGAAATTCAGTACAACAAAATCAACATATTGAGCAACTCCGATCTTTTAGTAATTCCAGTAAAATCTCCGGTTTTGGTCCGGCATATTGGATTCGCCATTTTGAATTTCTGGATTTTGAGCTCGATTTCGTAATCAGCGATCCGAAAAACGTCTCTGAATTAATTTTTCGTGTATGGTTTACCTGCTAGATTAGGCACAATTGCATTTATTGTCTAAAAAACGTGTTTTTTCGTACTGTAGTGATGGTCAACATCCATTAAGTGCAACATAAGCCCTTAATAGCGATATTGTAGTAACAATTGATCTCCGAACATCCTAAACATACATTTACATTCGTCGTTAAGCGCTAAAAAAATTTTATTCGAGAAAAACAGAATGGAAGTAGGTGACCTACCAGCATGTCACTATGCTTCAAAGGGTTGATAACACGTCTTACTTATTTGAAATGTACGAAAATTTTTATTTTAATGTAAGGTACAACCATGGAGGTTATGCGTGGAACACAAAATTGGCCGCCTCGTCGCTGTTTGCAAACGTTCACTCTTGACGAAATTTTCAATAACAATTTGCCATAATTGCGGACTCATTTCATTGATAATGCGTCCAATTGCTTCCTTGAGCTCTGGAATGGTTTGTGGATCATTGGCATAACTTTTCCTTTCAGGAAAGCCCAAAGAAAGAAGTCCAATGGCGTCAAATCGCACGATCTTGGTGGCCAATTCACATCGCGGCAATAACTATGTAGTAACAATGCGGCAAATAACAATTTCTATGCGTTGCTCGATCGTGTGATTCTCCATGACTAAACCTCCATACTTCTTGATGTCAGTTGTCAAAGATTGGTACTCTACGTTCGCCACAAAAAAAATGGCGCCCAATTTAAAATGTCAGGTCATTTTAAGACACCCTTTATTTTGAAGCAGCGATCTTAGAAAAACCATGATTCAGATTCGTTTTGTTTTTGACTTGCTCCTCGATATTGACTAGACGGTAGACAAAAATCGACATTTACCTCACTGCGAGTTCGTGATGTTTACAACATCTGCCCATGGTAGAAGTTGGTACAGTCAAACTAACTATAGTTGATACGGTTAGCAAACATAACATGGGTGACACAACTATGTTATGATTGCCCTGCCAATAAACTATAGTTAGCTCCGCTATACACTCTTTTACCTTAGGGGCGTTTGCTGCAAATGCCGTGGAGTTTCCTTTCAGTGCATTATCCCCGCCCTCTTGTCCTTTCTTTCCCGGGCAGGGTATCGTTCTTTCGAAATCATCGAAGTATGGAACAATCGCAAACAGCTGGCAAATAAGAATGTGACTAATTGCACGGAGTCCGTTACCTTGCAGTGATCGTATATGCACGCTACGTCTTCCTTCCGAGCGCTTAATTGTTTTTCGATATTTCCCAAATATCGAGTATATCCTCAATTACGCTCATTTTTCAGTGGAAAGTGTCCACCAGCAGTGTTTCGACGGCTGCATGACTCGTTGGCACAAGTGCATCGCATCAAATGACGCCTATTTTGAAGGCTTGGAACTTTCAATCACGTTTTGTCGAAACGACTTTTCTCGACCTGGCCGGAATGAAAACTCTAGCTATAATTGTTCGCTGATCAATTATGAAAAATCAAAGTGTCCGTAATTGCAGTTTCATTGTACGTCGCCGTTTTAGTTTATTTTTTCAGTATTTTTTTAACCACTGAATATAAGTAAAAATTTGGCCTTTTTTGGAAAGTTCCACTTTTTTGTTCGAACGCCCGCCATGTTCTGATATGTTTTTCTTTAAAAAAACGGCTACGTCTTACGTTTACATAGATTATGAATCTTTTTTATTTTTATTTTTCAGACCAACCGTTTTCAACTTATCGATCCGGCCGTTGGACTACATTTTTTATACACAATCTCTATTATACCTCGATAACGTTAATTTTTAATTTTTAAAAAATATATCATTTCACAAAATAAGTCCAATGTATGCTCAATAACATACTTTTTTAATATCCACTCATTTTGTATATCTATACATTTTGTTTAAAAAATTCAACGTACAAAACACAATGGGATCCCTCAAGAATCGTATCGGATTCTATTCGATAATGTGAGAATCCTTTAGGATTCGAATTGGATTCGTACGTTGGATCCCAATGATGAATCCCGATTAGAATCCAATGTACGAGCGTGACGTTCCACTTACATGGATCGAATGTGATGTCCCGTTGGATCCCTGTCAGGAAATAGGGACAAGTATGTGGAATCCAATTGGATCCTTACGACAATTTTTGCACGGGTCTTGTTACATTGCGCGTGGCGCTTCCAGCTATCTTTCTCGCACGGCAGTAACGTTTCTCGCATGACCCGGTGATGCGAGATGGCGGTGAGTGCTAGAGAGGCAGTGAAGTTGACAGCAGTGCGAGAGTGACAGACCGAGAATATGTTTCACATCACGTTAAGGATCAAGATTCGGCTGGGTCTTTTTATGTTACCTCTCGGTAAAAGCGACGAGTAATAACGGAACGTTACCTTTTTTTCATTCTTTCCACCTTCTTCTTCTTTGCTCATTACGTAAAATACATCGTAGTACGTATAGTGTCATTATATCGGGTTGATGTGCAGCGCAGCGACCCAAGAGCAATGCAGCCCATGCTTGCCAAAGACATATGTGCATATGTACGTCAACTGCATGGCAGTGTAAAAGTCGTTCAAACGAATCATCATTTGCCAACAGCGTGAATAGCTCTGACATGGCCTCAGGTGTGTGTGTGCGCGCGTGTGTGTGTACGCAGGTGTGTGGGTGTGTGTGTGTGTGTGTGTGTGTGTGTGTGTGTGTGTGTGTGTGTGTGTGTGTGTGTGTGTGTGTGTGTGTGTGTGTGTGGGTGTGTGTAGGTGTGTGTAGGTGTGTGTAGGTGTGTGTAGGTGTGTGTGTGTGTGTGTGTGTGTGTGTGTGTGTGTGTGTGTGTGTGTGTGTGTAGGTGTGGGGGGGGGGGGGTGAGTAGGTGTGTGTGTGTGTGTGTGTGTGTGTGTGTGTGTGTGTGTGTGTGTGTGTGTGTGTGTGTGTGTGTGTGTGTGTGTGTGTGTGTGTGTGTGTGTGTGTGTGTGTGTGTGTGTGTGTGTGTGTGTGTGTGTGTGTGTGTGTGTGTGTGTGTGTGTGTGTGTGTGTGTGTGTGTGTGTGTGTGTGTGTGTGTGTGTGTGTGTGTGTGTGTGTGTGTGTGTGTGTGTGTGTGTGTGTGTGTGTGTGTGTGTGTGTGTGTGTGTGTGTGTGTGTGTGTGTGTGTGTGTGTGTGTGTGTGTGTGTGTGTGTGTGTGTGTGTGTGTGTGTGTGTGTGTGTGTGTGTGTGTGTGTGTGTGTGTGTGTGTGTGTGTGTGTGTGTGTGTGTGTGTGTGTGTGTGTGTGTGTGTGTGTGTGTGTGTGTGTGTGTGTGTGTGTGTGTGTGTGTGTGTGTGTGTGTGTGTGTGTGTGTGTGTGTAGGTGTGTAGGTGTGTGTGTGTGTGTGTGTAGGTGTGCGTGTGAGTAGGTGTGTGTGTGTGTGTATAGGTGTTTCTCGTCAACGAGCGAATAAACTCCGCACATGCATCTACCATACATACTCGTCTCGTACTTGCGATTAATCGCCCAGATTATAATTCAGACCGGGGGCGCCCGTAACGACGCGTTCATTAAAATCAGATTTATACCCGGTTGAAATTTTTGCAAGAGAACTCGCGCCCTTCGCGGCTCTTCTCCTCGGGATTTCGCAAGTGGCCGGACGTACTCGCTACTCTCCCGCCACTGCGACGTGAATCTCTCTCGCGAGAGAGAGAGACATGCCATATATATGCGAAACGTAAATAATATCCACGGGCTCTAAAAACACGGGTGGAATGGACGGAAATGACGCGTCCAGCAATTTAGTCCCGAGACCCACAAAAAAGACAAGAAGGGAAGGAGGGGATAAACGCCGATAAAATAGAGAACACGAGCAAGATGGAGAGGAGACGAATGCTGGGAAAGTGAGGACGAAAAAAGGGGGAGGTCGTCGAACGAAATACATTGTGTGAAAATACCTGTATGGAACGAGATGAACTACAAAAAAACTACGAGAGAACGAAGTGACACAAAGGAGGAATAATTAAAGGTGCGAAAGACGGAAGTACACGTGGCTCATTGAGCGTATGAACATTGTGTGTACCTAATACGCATAGCAGGCGACAAAATGATGGTGCTGTTGTTTGCATATTTGGGACGCGACAAAATTCTTTTGTTTTTTAAATTTGTTTACTTGTATTATTTTGCGAAATATTTTTGGGCAGATGTAGATTGTAAATTGTCAATGACAATTCTGGAAAAATTACGAAGGTTTTTTGTAGCTTGAATCAGCCAAGAAATTTTGGGGTGTCCATGGGTGATGCATCAAGAGATGCGGCAGCGTTTTGACGCCAAGTAATTCAATAAAAAATGTCGACGCGACTGATAAACATGCCGCGTACTCTTTATACACTCGGGTGGCCTTTACTGGTCGACTTTGAACGTTTTTTTATAAACACACAGTATGATGAAATTGAAGAGTACGACAGTCGGGACAGGACTGAAATTATATTGTTGACGTCATAGGGATGCATCGAAAAATATTCTTTTTACTACTTGATTTTTGTTAGTATCCAAAATCTTTATTCTTTAACATGTGCGGGTTGCGGATCTCGAATAAGGATCCGGAGAATTTCGATCCTATGACGAAATTTAGGAGTATTGCTATTGGGGCCGAAATAACATTGTTGGCATCTTTGGAATGCAGTGGAGAGCATTATTTTTTGTTTAGTTCTTCATTTTAATTCTTATCGACCCACTCGAAAAAAATTCCGAGTGTTTTTGCGTACTTTGAATCTGCGATAGAAAAGGATTATGCGCACATAGAAAGTCGATTTCCATTGCATTTCAATAATTATGCAAACTTCAATCATCGTTGACCATTTAACGGGCAAACATTTAAGCCGTTGTTTGTGCATGAATGGATGAAATCGATTGAGATTCATAAATCGGTAAGTGCATTCGGTTGAAAGTTGCTGCTTTCAAAACCAGGATCATCATTTTGATACCATGCACCCCTTAACCGTGCGTCCCAAAGGACCTTGATTTTTCGAAATATCTGTTAGGGGTGAGGAACTGGTTCAGTTAGCGAAATTTGCGCGAAGGCGAAAAGTCAAGGATATCATTTGAAGAAGTGTATCTATGAGCCGATTCCGTTAGAGTCTAACTCTTTGACAATTTGTCGTGTCCTACGATCCAAAGTGGTTAAAAAATGCTCTCTGATAGTTATCACGTTAATAAAAATGGTCTGTACTACATATAAAGCAGTTTCATGACTGACTGACTGACATATAGGCAACAAGCCTAAACTGCTGAAGATACGAACGTGACATTTAGAAAATATGTTCCTTAGAAGGTCTAGAGGTGCACTTGGTAAGGCTTTTTCGAAAAATCAGCTCCTAAGGGAGTGAAATGGAGTGAAAAAGCTGCATTCCTTGCGTGCATCAATGCGGGCGAAGCCGCGGGCAGAAGTTGGTTTTGCAGTATAGCGGTATCCAAAATGTCTAATCCTTCATATGGTATATGGACCATCTGTTGAGTTAAGGGGTTACCCCCACTTGCGATTTTGAAAAAATCGATTTTTTTTATTGCATTTTTTTGAAGTATAAGTATCCGGGCCCATACGGAAGTATGGGCCCGGAATAGATGACTCTATGTAAGTTTACAAAAAAAAATATTTTCTTCGTGTAAACTGAAATTGAAACTTTAAACGCGTTTTTCTCAAAATGGCATTTCTGAAGTCGGTGACCAAGATTACTCGAACACTAATGAACCGATCTTCTTGAAATTTTGCAGGCTTATAAATATGTAGTCTTTAATCGTTCGATTTTTTTTCGAAAAAAATGGCCGTTTTGTAGCCAAAAAACGGCCGTTTTTTTTCGTTAAAATTGAACCATTAACTTTGACTGTCCGCCATTTTGTGAAAAATGAATATTTTTTAAAATCCTTCGATTAAAGACAAGTTTATACTTATATTTGACTAAATCCATCCGCATTTTTTTTTCAGATGATCCACTTCGCCGCAATGTTGGTCACCGCAAACCGTGTATATAAAAACATTATTTCATTGACGGCCATTTGCCACTAACCAATGTAATATTTTTCAATAAAAAAATTACTGAAAGTTCTTCAAGATGTGTTCTTTAAGATGGTATATTGATCGATTAAAAAAGTTTTGTAGTTTTCTTTTAAAAAATTAATGAAAAAGGCCTTTTTTTGTGCTACAAGTGGGGGTAACGCCTTAGCAACCATCATTCTAGATCCAATGTTACCTACAAAGGCCTTTTTTGAGTCTGAAAAAGAGTTGGCGCTTTGTCTCTCCTAAACCAATTACACAAATATGTAAAAAATGTTTGCCCTCTGCACCGTAGATCTGCGAAACAGCGGTATACAAAAGTTCCAATGCTTGCGTGTATCAATTCGGACGAAGCCATGGGCAGACGCTGGTTTTGCATTATAGCAGCATCTGAAATGTCCAATGCTTTCTATAGTATATTGGACCATCTGTTGAGTTGACAACCATCATTCTAGATCCGATATAACCCTTTTTGAGCCTTTCTAAGTCTGACAAAAATCTGAAAAAATAAGTCTGACAAAAATTCGTAAAAAATGTTTGCACCGTGTAAATAGGAAAAGATAATCCCAGCGCAGCCTCCATACTCTGAGTTCGCGATTACTCGGTCATCAGCCTAGAGCGGATCATTTCTTCGCTCCCTAGCAGTGCTTCATCTCATCATTTCAAAACCTCTCAAAAAGAGCATTTTCGGTTGAAAAATCGAACGAACGATGGCAAATTTGTACTCTCTGAGCTAAGAATTTGTAGCATGTCTTTGGCGACTCTTTTTCTTCCATCTCGGACCGGAAGCCACTGCGGCAAGTCGAGCAACGAAAAGAAACTTGAAAGGGCAATTGTTTCGTAAATTTTGCGGACGCGAAGGATTTATCGGTGGTGAAGAATGATGATTATCTTTGAATCGCTCAAAATCGTACATGCCGAGTACAAACGCGGTTACGATGTGACATTATAACACAGGGTACAATAGAGAACAGGGAGGAGGGTGCAGAGAGTGGGGAGGTATGGAAAAATGCGAGAAAAAAGATCGGAGTATTAGTCGCTGGTTTTTGCCGTGATATCGCAGAAATATGGAAATTGTATGCCACGATAAGGAAAAGAAAAGAGAAAAGCAAGTCTCGACGTTGTTCGCGTTGATGTTGGAAGCCGCGCCTTTGGAGCAAGGCAATAACCTTCCACGTACACCCATGTCTGTGTGTGCGACACTCGACTTCATATATAGACACACACAAACTCCAGACGATAAGCTACTGGAGTCACCTCTCCCGTGGATATTAAGTAACATTAGGCTATTATTCCAAGAGTCCTGAAACTCCGGTGTTCTCGCGAGTATAATCGTCGAAGCCTGGCGCGGGGGCGCTGCTTTACGGGGATAAGTAGCACGAAAAAAAAGGAACGAAATGAAAATGGGGTACATGAGACGGTAGGGAGGGCGCACGCGCTATTGTAATTCGATAGTTTTTTTGCTATTTGTCAATACTTTTATGCTATTTTTAGCTCGTTTTTTTTATATTTTTGGATATTAGATTTTTAGAAACAAAATTTTAGATTTTTGCTATATTTTATGTTGGATTTTGTTAAATAAAATTTTTAGATCTTCGTTGTATTTTCGGTTGAATTGTTAGAATTTAAATTTTATATTTTTGCTATATTTTCGGTTGGATTTTGGGAATTTAGCTTTTAAATATTTGCTCTATTTTAGATTAGGTTTTTATCACTTAGATTTTTTATATTTGCTATATTCCGTTGCTTTGCTATTTATATATACTTATTTTATTCGATAGCTAAATATTGGCCCTCCAGCAAATCGGTCCAGCAAGTGTGCTTCGAGTGACGGAGTCGTTTGACGCGGAATCGCGATTTGATTCATCACCGATCAGTTTATCGTGTGTGTTCGACTGAAAATAAAATGATGATTCACTAAAAGCTTAAAGAAATTAAAGCTATTATTTAATTTTCGAAAAAAAGTATCAATAGTTCGATTTGAGTCTATGATACGCGTAATCTATTGGAATGTGATACATTCTTCAGCAGATATGCACACAGTGTATCCACCCATTGATGGGAATAAAATAAATTGCCTGATAGACTTTTTTATAGCGTTTTCACCTACACAAGCATTACCTTTTTTTAAATTGATGGCGGCGTCTATTTCGCAGAAGAAATTCCGACGAGAAATTCTGTCAAGATAAAAATCTGGGATTCCGATGTTCTCTAAAAGATATCTCTTGAATATCAATTTTTCTAAATCAAAATTTCCTACAGGACGAAATATATGCCTTTAAGAAATATTGAATGCTATTGAATTTAAGGAAAGTTTAACTGACGCTGATAAGATATCAAGATTCGTTGAAAATATTTTTTTCTGAGAGATATCCCTTAAATATCAATTTTTCCAAATCAATTTTGCCTACAAGACGAAATATCTGTCTTTTAGACATTTTAGATGCTATTTAATTTGAGCAAAGTTTAATTGAAGCGGAGTAGATGCCAAGTTCGGAAGAAATACATTTATTTTCACGACGGATTGAAAACCATCATCTGTGTTTTTTCATTTTAGCAATAGCAAAAATGATTTTGAATGTTGATGATGATTGAAAAGTCGAACAGCATCGTTGTTTAACGTCTGTAAAAAATGTTGCCCACATTGTTGCGTTCTAATATTTCGTAATGCACCTCAACGTTTTCTCTGAATTCTATTTATTAGTAGTCTGAATTGAGAATTCTAAATTTCAATTAAATTCTATTTATCTGATTACAATGCAACATACATTTTTTTGAGTTTAGGGAATTTTGTTTGAGCTATTGTGCTTGGAGAAATTGTATCATAGGGATTTTTTTAAGTGACATTTTTTGTCATACCTCTTCCGGAATTTTATTCTTGATAATTTGGAATAAAAAATCAATCGGATAGGACTTTGAAAAACATTTTGAAGGAAAAATAAAATTCGCAGAAGCTTCAATAGAAAATAGCTCCAATGAACCATATTGGGTCGGCTCAATGAAAACATTTTTCTAAGTGCAAAGCGTTAAAGATCGGAAAAGAATTCGCTCAACGGACGTCGCGTGAATAAAATTCTTTCGCATATTGCGCGAGTCCGCGGATAAAGATTTGTCATGTATTTCCGTTGACGCAAATTATGCACGGGAGTAATAATTATTTTGATAAAAGCCGCGCGAGGTGTACGTGAAGCTCCTAGTCATATACGTAGCTTAGTCATATGCGACACGTACGGCACCCGCTTATTTGAGACCCTATAATGATATAGACGGCGCGAGGTTTTTAAATTCCTCTTGCTGACGTTCCCCGTCGCTCGTAGAATTGCGCTCGGTATTTTTCATTAAAAAAATTCCGTTCGCCGCGACGGATATCTTGATGATAAAGACGCTTGTGCGCCGGACAAAATGGCTGACGGACAAACGAACGTCGCCATTTCTAGCCGGCCATTTTGTCACGAGAAGCCATTTTGTCACTAATGTTTTTTCTTCGTGCGAGGAAAATCCGGTGGTGCAGTAACGGCTGCGCCTGCGAGCCGGCCATTTTGTCACGAGAGGCGTGACAAAATGGCCGGCTCGCAGGCTCGCAGACCTAGGCTCGTCCGTTACTGCACCACAGAATTTTCCTCGCACGAAGGAAAAATCATTAGTTGGGACAACCACGTGTTAGTGAGCCGGATACGAATGAGCATTGGCCACTCTTCGATCTATTTGTCACACACCCATCGATTTATTTTTGAAGTTTGTAACAATAACTCTTCGATTGAGGTTATACAGCAACCTATCGGTTTACATTTACGTTTGTATCCAAGTAGTACCAAACTTTTCTACATACTCGGCTCTACCAACTAAATTGAACGTAGTGATCCAATTGAATTCCCATACTTGCCCCTACTTGCTGATAGAGATCCAAGGTCATACTACACAAAAACGTCATACTCGTACATTTAATTCTAATCCTGATTCCTCATTGGAATCCAATTTGAATCCTAAAGGGTTCACACATTATCCAACAGAATCCGATACGATTCTTGATCCCATCGCATTATGTACGTTGAATTTTCTACATAAATCTTCTGAATGAGCAATGGCCATTCAGATACGTTTTTAAGATCCACTCATTTTGTATATCTAGATAAATATATTATATATGTCAAATACATTAAATAAGCATAGATCGCTTGAAAAAGTATATCTTAATAATCGATTTGAATCACATCACTGAAAGTCCACTGAGATTATCGTTTGGTATTTACTTCACTGTGCATTGACATAATATCACCACGCACGTACACGCCGAGTTTTTCCTCGAGCCTTTTCATATAATTTCGATTCAAACGTGGTAAGAATCCTCAAACGGCGTTTATCGAGGAACAGTGCAGAATCCAATTGGATCCCAATGATGCACATAGGATCCAATTGGATCCTATGTGCAGTGTCCTTAACAAATTCCTATAGAGATGTGGGTGCATCTTAGGACTGATCGCGAAAGGATTTTTGTTTGGTTTCAACAAATCCCGGCTGTAAACTTCAAATAGAAAATTCACAAGCTACGTCAATCGGGCAATAGTGAGAAATTCACTTGGATTCTAATGTAGACTCCTTACACGCAGTGCCCCATGGAATCCCTATAGGGATGTGATAGGATCTGGGGACTCACCAACAAATTTCTGCAGTGGCGGTATTACAGCAATTACCTTACGAAAAACGTTCTCAGGATCTTTATAGATGAATTAGTCCTTTCATTGCTTGTCTTCAATTTCCATTTTGAACGTCACTCGGAGCGTCACGGTCACTGTTACTTCGTGGTCTGTTTTTTCTACCCGAACTTTACACATTTTCGCAGACGCTTTTTTTTATGACTTCCCCCATGGAACTTGAACTTCTGTACTCTAACCTCCATACTTCCATTTCACGTCTACTCGCTTCAATTAACAGGCTACCCCCACGGGGTCTGATGAACGTCAAAGAATGATCCAGGAGCTGGACAACGCAGTTATTTGCGTATATACACGACGGGAAATACAATGGTGGAGGGAATGGGGGGGGGGGGGGGGGGCACGAGTTCAGAATCACGAGGAGAGTGTGTGGCAGGTGGCACGGGGTCTCCACAATGGTTTGCATATTCATCGGACTCGGCTTTATCGATCGCATATTATCGGGGCGTGCTTTAATTGACTTTGGATTCCCTCATTAGTGCTAATGGGTCAATTCTCTGCTTTGCCGCGGATCCGGCGTCCATATAGTCGTAGTCTTTGCCGTCGTCGTCCTTGTTGGTTAGACACGAAACATTAACCGACTCCCGGATAGTTATACGTAAGTATTAACGCTATAGTCAACAGATAGTCGGAGCAGGGGGTGCGAGAGAATCAGCATCAAAAGCTCTGCTCGATGTTGAGAGGAAAGGAGGCGAAATAAATACTTAAAAAGCATCACTTCGACTGTGAACTTCGCTCACTTCGGATGCAAAATAATTCAAGTCGCGATCGAGACGCCGGAAACAATTCTCTGTGGAAACGGTCGGGGCCGGGTTGAAATTTCGAACTTTGAATACTCCGACGATTTAAATTCGAATTTTAATGTTCCGAGATTCAAGATGGGGCTGGGTTGAAATTCCGACCTTTGAATGGTCAGAAGGTTCAAAACTCCGAAAGAATAGTACCCCGAAAGATCAAAACTTCGCAAGAATTTTACACGAAAGACCAAAACTCCGAAAATCTTAACACCGTCAAAATAATTCGACTATGGAAGTTTTAAGGGGTTACCCCCACTTGCGATTTGGAAAAAATCGATTTTTTTATTGCATTTTTTTGAAGTGCAATTTGAAGTGCAGTTTTTTTTATGCCCGGAATAAATGACTCTATGTAAGTTTACAAAAAAAATATTTTCTTCGTGTAAACTGAAATTGAAACTTTAAACGCGTTTTTCTCAAAATGACATTTTTGAAGTCGGTGACCAAGATTACTCGAACACTAATGAACCGATCTTCTTGAAATTTTGCAGGCTTATTTAATACATAAAAATGTAGTCTTTAATCGTTCGATTTTTTTTTCGAAAAAAAAATGGCCGTTTTATAGCCAAAAACGGCCGTTTTTTTCGTTAAAATCGAACCATTAACTTTGACTGCCCGCCATTTTGTGAAAAATGAATATTTTTTAAAATCCTTCGATTAAAGACTAGTTTATACTTATATTTGACTAAATCCATCCGCATTTTTTTTTCAGATGATCCACTTCGCCGCAATGTTGGTCACCGCAAACCGTGTATATAAAAACATTATTTCATTGACGGCCATTTGCCACTAAACAATGTGATATTTTTCAATAAAAAAATTACTGAAAGTTCTTCAAGGTGTGTTCTTTAAGATGGTATATTGGTCGATTAAAAAAGTTTTGTAGTTTTCTTTAAAAAAATTCATGTAAAAGGCCTTTTTTTGCGCTACAAGTGGGGGTAACGCCTTAAAAGTTTCAATATTTTCAATAAATCGACGAACTATTTCAAGATTTTTTCTTTATTAAACACTGATTTTTGAGTCAATTTTGAAAATTGTCTAGACAATGTTATACGTTCTACATCATTTACAGTCAACTGTGTACACTTTCACTGGCATGATCTTGACATGAGGGCCGGGTTGAAATTCCGAATTTTGAAAGCGCGGACGGTTTAAAATTCCAAATTTTAATGTTCCGAAATTACAAGGTTCGTCAAGATTATGCCAGCGAAAGTCTACACAGTTGACAGTAAATGATGTAGAACTAGACAAACTTCAAAATTGACGTAAAATCACTGCTTAATAAAAAAAAAATCTTGAAATAATTCGTCGATTTATTGAAAATTTTGAAACTCTTAGAACTTCCATAGCCGAATTATTTTGACGGTGTTCAGATTTTCGGAGTTTTGGCCTTTCGGAGTTTTGATCTTTCGGGGTAGTATACTTTGGGAGTTTTGAGAGTTCTGATTATTCAAAGTTCGGAATTTCAACCCGGCCCCAAACGATCGTTTTCCTTGAATATATGTAGATGAATTTAAAAAAAACAAGTTCAATTGTACCATGCATCAAGTACCAGTACCAGTACCATGCATGGAGGTTCGGGTGCTGTACTTGTAAATCGTACCTGCCTTAAAGGGTCAGGATAAGCTGGTGATTTGAAAAATACGATTTATTGCATGGTTTCATTGCCTAGTGTCTTAACTTCAATTTGTAAAAACGATTCCGTCAAAAATCCGAAAATTGACGGAATTATGATGATTTTGTGAAACTTCAGATCGCCCACAGCGCTACGATGAACTGCCCCACACCCCTACTACCCTTTTTTTCTTTTTCCCGTTTTTCGAGTCGTATCTACAAATCTGTCCGTCCAATTTACTCCAAATTCAGGTGATATTTGATATTTTTATCCATTTTTAATAACAATAATCAAAGTTTTTTTGTCGTTGTTGCAAATTAAACTTTTTAATAAACTTGCCACTTTTCAAATTCCAAAAGAGTATCCACTCATATGAACGTCGTATTATTATACTAAAAGTCCGTGTTATTTTTTATTTCTGACCAGCCTAGTTGGCAGAACCACCTGTACCTTTTGGCCATGCAGCAACTGCGACACTTTGCTTAAATAATAATAATAATTTCACTGTTTGACAATACATTTAAACTAAAAAACACTGAAATTTGGTGAGGCTTTGTATCAATTGTATGTGAAGTCCCGACCTTGTCACCCCAGTAATCTCATCAGATAAAATATTGCAAATCGACCTGTCTTTTGGGCCTCAGACTTGTGCAGACCCGTCAATCTTACGAGATGAGTATTTCAGCCTATAAATCTGTCAATTTTGATTCGATCACCTCGAAATTATCAGGCCACATTCATAAGATGATATCCTGTCAAAATATATTAGTTGAAAAAAGTGATTTTTCGACTATTACAACTAGGCGTACCCCTTAACGATTTTACGCTAATATCTCTACTTTAAAAAACCAACTCAACGCTATAACCACGAACAACTACAGATTTTAACGGCAACGGTTCCAAAAACATCAGTAGTCTGCACCGCTAATCAGTGCGCAGAGTAATTACCGAAAAAAAATCGCCTACGTTTACGCATAGTTACCGCGGTATGTGATGGAAGAGTGTGAGGAGGGTGCGGTCCGGAAAATACTTGAATAATCGCGTGTATCTTTTTTCTGTCTTATGCCATTGCATTCTCACCCCCAACCCGTTCCCCCCTTCTCCACCCTCGCTGCCTTTTCATCCAGCGCGTGAGTCGAAAACGATCATCGCAACGAACTCTTTTGAAGCAAATTTTCATTCTTTATTGGCGAAGGTCTCGATCCTTGATCGCGCCGCAACGATTTCTGCGCCGTTAAAGGCCCGTGGGCTCATCGGGTTGCGCGGGGCGCGCATATGATACACGCACGCGATCGGAAGCGCGCGAGCCGATGAATATATACATACATACATACATACATACATACATACATACATACATACATACATATATATATATACATATACACGTATGTATATCAGCGTCAATGCTTTTTGCTCGATTCAGGCTTTCTGAGTCCATCGATGTTTATCAAAGATTTCTTCTCTTTTGTGAACGACCAGCGTTTTTTTTTCTCAAGTCTGTGAGCACGTGTGTGTGTCATTGTCAGCCTGATGACGCTGATCGTTGACAGGAACGCGAGAGACTCGCTGGAGACTTGCGGGGCGTGCGATTATCGCTTCGAACCACGGAGTAAAAGGCCATTAAACGAAAGATGGCGAAACGATTATGCTACCGGAGACCTACCCATATATATATATATATATATATATATATATATATATATATATATATATATATATATATAGTCCCGCCGAAGATACACGTGATTGCTTGCCGCAAGATTTATCAGCGATTATTAAAGTTCAACGGTGCCCCAATGGAGGCGATGCTGCGCGAACTTTAATTGCACACCCTTAATCATTGCTGGAATCGCGGATCTTTAATTGCTTTCCGAATTCACGGTATTGATCGCAACGACGGCCTTGTGAATATCGAAAAAGTGACAGAACGAAACGTTACGGAAAACAGAAGGATCGATTGCAGTCGTAAGCGAGGATCGCGGTTCGTCATATAGAGGCGTGCAATTCTATTGCGTTTCGATAGACACCGTTGAGGAGTTTCGGGATGAGATGTTACCATTTTATTCAAATTTACACGGACTGAATGCACCCTCCAAATTTTTAATCGATCGTCTATACCGTTTCTATAAAATTTACAGTAAAAAGGGCCTTTTCAACATGCGAAGATGCCTATGATCAGATAACATAGGGAGTACAATATGACACTGACGACGAAATTCTCATAATGTATCGAGTGCTTTGACAGTTTTAGCATTGTAAATGCTTTTAAAGCCTTAGGCCACAGTAACGGGTATAAAATCATGTGCGAATTTAACATTTTTTTTTGTATGAAAAAGTGATTCACTCATAAAATTAATTACACCTCTATTTAGTATGAATATCAAGCTGTTAGAAAATGTATATATATTTTTTTCGATGTACAAAATGTCCGACTACTAATATTTTCTTTTGTTATCTTTTTCTTAGGCGTGACATTTAGCATCCACAATTTTTTGCCTGAACGAAAAAAAATGCTCGTCAATCTACATTGGAATACCTAGAGAAGTACGTACGGAATTTAAAAAATATTGTTTTATTCAAAAGTTGTAGGTATTTGAACTTAAGGTTACCCCCACTTGTAGCGCAAAAAGGCCTTTTTCATGATTTTTTTTAAAGAAAACTACAACACTTTTTTAATCGATCAATATACCATCTTAAAGAACACATCTTGAAGAACTTTCAGTAATTTTTTTATTGAAAATATTACATTGTTTAGTTGCAAATGGCCGTCAATGAAATAATGTTTTTATATACACGGTTTGCGGTGACCAACATTGCGGCGAAGTGGATCATCTGAAAAAAAAATGCGGATGGATTTAGTCAAATATAAGTATAAACTAGTCTTTAATGTAAGGATTTTAAAAAATATTCATTTTTCACAAAATGGCGGACAGTCAAAGTTAATGGTTCGATTTTAACGAAAAAAACGGCCGTTTTTTGGCTAGAAAACGGCCATTTTTTTTCGAAAAAAAATCGAACGACTAAAGACTACATTTTTATGTATTAAATAAGCCTGCAAAATTTCAAGAAGATCGGTTCATTAGTGTTCGAGTAATCTTGGTCACCGACTTCAGAAATTCCATTTTGAGAAAAACGCGTTTAAAGTTTCAATTTCAGTTTACACGAAGAAAATATTTTTTTTGTAAACTTACATAGAGTCATCTTTTCCGGACCCATACTTCTGTATGGGCCCGGATACTTATACTTCAAAAAAATGCAATAAAAAAACGGTTTTTTCAAAATCGCAAGTGGGGGTAACCCCTTAAGAAATGAATTTTCAGTGAAAAATTTCGTTATTACTGCTCATAAAATGAAAAGTTTTCGATTAATCAGAATTTCCGTACGTACTTCTCTGCGAAATGCAATTAGGAACATAACTTTTAAATTTGAAGTATATCGAGTGAAAATTGTTGAAGTTATTTGTCACGCCAATTGGAAAAAAGCTGTTTCGAGAAGTTTCGAGTAGTCGGAGGAACAAATATATGAGTGAATCAGTTTTTCATACGAAAAAAAAATTGTTAAGATTCGCACATGATTTTATGCCCGTTACTGTGGCCTGAGGCCTTAAGGTAGTACTAGCGGATTGACAACTAGTCAACAGCAAATCTATAAATTTCCGAATTTGAAAAACGCAAAATATAATGTATTTGGGTATAATAATAAACATGATACAGAAAATAATTATTTGAGAAGTGAATATGATAACTATTTGTATCATAATTTGGTAAGTGAAGTAAAATTGCAATCAGATTTGACTTGAGTTGTCACAGGCCGCCATTGCATAATTTTGGCAATATACGTGACAACGCTGTATTCAAGTGCTTTCGATACATGTCAAGCATGTGTTTGTTTACCGTATGTGTAATGTGTAACAAGATAGATGGCAGACGCGGCTAGCGAACGCAAAAATGAGTCGATTGAATCGATGATATCTGCTAGAAATGTCCCGTAGCCTATATTTTTTATGGAACATACGTGACCGCGACAGTTTTCTTGTTATTCGTCGCTTTTCGCATAGCTCTGATCTAACCGGAAACTATTATTATTTCCGTTCCAAAGTTCGATCCGCACGGATTTCCTATATGGTGCGGGTTAAATCCATTGATTTCGTGAATTAATTACTATTGTATTTAGCCGGTAAGGCCTGCAGAGTTTTCGCGGACGTAATTTTTTATGTCTACTGCAGCATACACAAAATCATGTTTTTTTTCCTAATGAGGAGGTTCGTGCATGTACTACCTTAAAACTGTGTATGTTTATTGAGGTAGGCTGGGTAGGATAGAGCCACCAAAGAGTACGCAGTGCTTTTGATTGTTTTTTTTCTTGTGTTGGCAACACCACCTAAGCTGTCAGTGGCATATCTCATGTCAACGTGTTGAACGACAACTCGCTTCGTTAAGGTATTTATTTCCAATTTTATGACTGATAATAGATTTGTTTGTTTGATCTTATTTTTTAACAATTTTAAACACGTTTTGTAAGGTCTGCGATTAATTTGCATCCAACGAATGTTATTATACTTGAAGTTTGTGATCCAAATTTTGTTTTTATTGAGAGGTTATGTCGGCGTTTTGCTTGCTTACGAAAATTATAGTGACCATAGACTAAAAACACGTATTTGCTAAGAGTATGCACCCAAAGAGTGCGCACACTTACCACCACTCCGCTCTCATGCGCACTCTTAGCTTCTATGAAAGGTTCTCACTGCGTACTCTTTGCAACACAGCACCCCAAGAGTGCGCACGAGACGAGTTCTAAGTTTAAGCATTTTTTAAATATTTTCGAGATTGTTACTTAAGATTTATATTTAATACAATGTTCCTAAATGACCAAAGCTTAATTTAAATAAGAAGTACAAAGTGTATTATCAAAATTGATTTTTCTAGAAATAAAAGTGTATAAAGTGCGCACTCTTTGCTGGTTTTTGCTGGTCTTTGCCCCTATAGGGATCTGAGTTAGCTGGATGTCACACGAAACTAACGCTACCCCCACTCCACTGCCATTGTGTGTAGTAGAGTGGGGGAAGCTGTAACATGCTGAATGCCTGTGATCGGTTGTAAAACGTCCTCTCCCCACCCAATTCTAATCTTGTTGTTAATGTTAAAATTAGCTTACCTTAATGTATAAATATTTTAAAAAATCAAGAAAACATTACTCGCATGTACCTGTTTTTATTACCCGAAATGTCTGATTGCATTTTCAATACCATCAAATAGTTGCACTTTGTGCAATATCTCTAGATTTATCATAACATTTTAAACATTTTTTCACACTATTTCATGCGTAAAACTGCCTTCAAGGTGCATTCAGTATATGGTAAAGAACATGCTGTATAAATTTGAATCAAACGGCAACATTTCGTCAATCGTCCCGAAACTCCTTAACTGTGGAGTGCCCGATTGAACGATACGGGAAAAAAATGATAAAGGAAGGGAATGAAGATCTGTCATTTTTTAAAGTTGCGGTATGTAATTGGTCAATCATTTTGCTTGATCGATCGTCTTTGCTTCCTTCGCATGGATGTTCTACCTGTTCGCTCTTTCCACTTTTCTCATTTCCCTGTAATCGCGTATTGTAAATCATATCCTCGAGAATACAGAGCAGGGAGGGAAAGAGACCTATTTCGTCATCGTGCACTTTTTAATCAAGTCAAAGATTGACCGCAAGTAGTGTCATTATGCAGGCCACAAAACGTCGATTTATTACTTCAAACTCGGGAGGACTTTTCCGCTCGTGGTGTTCTTGCTCTCTCTCTCTCTCTCCTTCTTTTTCCCGGTGTACGTGGAATTGCGGAGTATCAAGCGCGATTACGTGCTTTACACAGGGCTCATCGCTCTGTGCACCTCACACGGGGAACATATAAAGAATGTCGGTGAATGAGACTAAAGAGCTTGAGGACGGCGGCAGTCCTGGGAGTCCATCGTTTATTTCAGCCCCCCCCCCCCCCCCCCGAGCAAACGGAAAAAAAGAAATAACAACAAGCATATAACGTATCCGAATGACACATAGGTAAAAGTAAAAGTGAACAAAAGACAGGATAAACTAAAATAAATCGGAATAAATAAAGTAACATTGAATCAAAACGCAAGCAAGCAGGGGGTGCCTAAAACAGCAAACTGAACTGGGTCAATCATAGTCAGGAAAATCAACCAACGCCAGAATCAAAATCAAAAAGAAAGGAGACGAGAAGGAAAAAGAGAGGGAGCGAGAAAGAGAGAACAAAAGAGCGAGAGAGAAGCACGCTTCCAAAATATACATATATATGTGCCCATGTACGTGTATATGTAAATCCACATATATGCGCGAAATCTTCGCGACTTGCTTACTATATACGGTCCCGGTGGTGGTGGGCTGACCGCCGATTCTTACAAATTCAAGAGTTAGTTCGGCTCAACTCTGTGCTGAACCCGGGCCCCCAAGTGCAGACGTGTAATCTTCGGAGCTAGCCACTGGGCGGGGTAATGATACAGGGGGATCCATACGTTCGTGGTGGAGCTACACATGCACAAAACGCATACTGCACGTGCTGGTAAAAGGTGTAGTACGCACTGTACTCTTCTCTATATAAACATATATATGTACACGTGATGGTAATACGCGTCAGGATGGAACAAAGAGTCTTACTGGTAGCGCGGCAAGAGGATACGTCATGTGCATCATAGAATAAGCCGTATACGTGTGGACAACGAAATATCTTGCATCGGAGCAGAAAATTGATTCACACCCATATACAGAATCTGCAAGAAACATATCTGCAGGACTGCGGATACATCAATGTACGCGATATATTGGATGTACAAGTATGCCTCTGCTACGTTTCTTGATCAAGCAACACATTGATGTCAAACATAGTGAATCAGTCTTACTTTATACAAAATATGCTGCATCAGAACCCTTGCCTATCTTTCGTACGATAAACGGATTCCACGTTGGTCGTAGCCTGGTAGTTTTGCAGCGGTCCAGTCACCAAGATAGATCACCATACGTCGGAACTAATAGTAATCTGAGGAATCAAAGTCTGGTGAATGTGGCAGGTGAGGTAGAATCTCCCAATTCACTCCTAGATAATTCTTGGCGGATCCATGAACATGTGGTCTGGCATTGTCGTGCTGTAAAGTCGTTTGGCAGCCAATTTCCTTGCTTTCGGACCATTCCCATGGCTGTCAGGCGTAAGGAAATGCATTATTGGATAACATTTGATGCTGCTGCCAACTCTTTTTCCGTTTTACACATATCCCCCGCCAGTAATGCTTCGAATTATGCCTCTTCAAATTTTTTCGAATGCTTCGAAGCTGCTGTTTTCCTTATTGTAGCATCAAAGCCGTCGTTGTGGATATTGATTTAGTTGTCGTTTGGACATTTTCGATGTTCGATGTTCGCCAACCTTACGCATACTCGAATCTTGCAATCTCGCGGTAAGTGGACATCGAACAAACTTTGATCCAACTAACGCCATCTAGTTTGCATCAATTGCAGTAAAACATCATAGAACGGTTTGTAGCCATGGTGTGACATTGATTTAAAAAAGGATTAAATGTCAACTTGGGATTTTGTGAGGACTTAGATGGTTAGTTACAGAACTGTCACACGGTGATGTAAAGGAGTAAGACCGGAAAGGGTTGCTAATAAACGAACAATACATAGCGTGTACGAGGAGTTATGATACTGAAGTCATAAGAATTGTGTTTTTTGCTACTCCAACCGTGAACGTTTGATTTTCGGTTGCTGATCAGCGTGCGGAAATTTTGTGTTTTATCAATTCAACGCGGACAGGTCACTTTTAATTTCAGATAAAGCTATCATGAATTATCCTGATCCCCACGAGGACACTTTTTTGAGGTGTCTCTGGATACCAGGTCCCACCCGCTGAATTGCCCAAATTTTTCAATGGTTTTTTTTTAATTGCTGAAACGTTGCTCTTTTATGTGCTTAACATTCTGAATAAAATAATTGATATATTATATATTTTTTTAAATAGATAAAATATGATTTTTTTGCTTTAAAACCCACTAAACCCCTTAATCTTTGACATAAGTTGCATTTCAATGCCTTGTCAAAGAAAACCCACACTCGTTACTTTGGCACTTAAAATATATATATATATATATATATATATATATATATATATATATATATATATATATATATATATAAAATCGTGGGGGGTGGTGGGTCTTGACTTTCTTATACAGTTGATACCCAAAGGACACGTTGTTCTAATGGAGCAAAAAAGTTGAAATTTAGGATACTAAAAAACCAACCTACGAAAAAACTTCCAAAACTTGTTCAACGTAACCCCATTTTACGGTATTCCTGAATCAGCAAAACGTTTTCTTCGGTCCATTAAGACTACGAACATCGCTCAAACATTTTTGAAAGAATTCTCATCCGAAACCGGCCGTAAAAATGTAGAAAAAAAAATTTTGGGTAACAACGAAAAAGAAGAAAAAGAGCACCAGAAAAAGTCAGGATCACATGAGCGTCCGAAAGATATTCACTTTTTTCGAGGGTGCGCGGTCTCGCGCGTTATTGGGTGAATTTCGCGAAAAATCACCGTAAAGTCGTTTGCATGCGATGATCGGCGTGCGCGCGCCAGCGCACGGGGTAGGAATCGATTCGGCAGTGGGGAAAAGTTTCTCGCGGGCGCTATAATTCGGCGCTGGGATATGAGCAGTAATATCGGCAGTGGTGGCGGGAGCGAGAACGCGTTCAACGGAAGCAGAAACATAAGAAGGTAAAGAGGCCGAGAACGTAAAAGGGGAAGAGGGCGCTAAAGTTGCCGTTTCGAAAATATATAAGCGTGGAAAGATGTGTAGTATAATGAGGCTTGACTTACACGCACACAGACACACACATGGGCACAAACACAAAGCCGCTGAGGATTCGGATAACCTGTGTTTACTAGAGGGTGCTCATGAAACGACGCCCATATTCCTCATCCGTTATTTCTTCGGCTTCTCTATCCTCTCTCCTTTTATATTAGTACATGAGTTTTTGAGATCGAGCGCATATTCCGCAGAAAAAGATGCAAATTTCGTTCTACCTGGGCTCTCCGCGAAGCCCCCCCCCCCCTCGCCCTCCCCCGACCCACCCCTCTCGGCCACCGCTCCGTGTGTATTTGTGGCCGAAGAATGATGGGAAATCGGCCGAGATGCTCAAAATCGTCGAATAAAGGAACAGCATGGAGAAAGCCTGAGAGATCGATCGACCGTGGATGTGCGGTATACGAAAAGACGCTTTTTTTCTTTCTTTTTTAGTTGTTTCACAATTTCGCGATTCGTTCGAAACCCCTGGCGCAAGGTGAAGCGGCATTTCCATCTGTGCTTGACCTGAAGTCTTGAATCCAACTATTTTTTCCATAAAGGCCCGTGTCGAAATTTTCAGCCTATTTTAAAGGCCTTTGATCCTATGTCAGCCTCACTGGAGTCTGTTTGCTGCTAGAAGTCCTACTATGGGCTCCTAACATGCTCTTTCTTTGCTGCTTACCTCCTGCACAGGCCCTTATACTCCTACCTAACCTAGCTGAACTCGTTGCAGCTCCTCTTTTGCTGCTAGAAGTCCTACTATGGGTCCTAACATGCTCTTCCTTTGCTGCTTACCTTCTCCATAGGCCCTTCTACTCCTACCTAACCTAGCTGAAGTCGTTACAGCTCCTCTTTTGATTGCGTTTGGACCTATCGCGCATTTGGCTGTTTCGACGGAACGAGGGTGGGGATGGTCGCATTCGAAAGAGCGAGTCTGATAGTTTTCAGTAACCGTCATGCGTTGGACTAGGTAGGACCGCGCGTTCACCGTAGAGGCCTACTTTTCCAATGGCCTTTCCATTGTCTCCACCCAGCGAACCTTTCGTATTCGCTTCACACTTGCCCCTGCAGCTCCAGCAACTCTCCAAAGTGGAAGAAATGGATCTTGGGCAAACAGTTACCATATTTTTGATAGGAATTGCCCTCACGTATGCATGTATACGCGGATCCCTATAGCAGGCACGCATGCATACGTATAGGTACTAGTATACGTGTGTTGGTGTATGCTTAGGTATGTATGTGTGCGGGTATATACGTGTGTCTACGCATGCGCGTATTCAGGCGTATGTATCTCTATATGCGTAATAAAGTGTATGCGTGTGCGTGTATGCGTGTGCGAATCGACGTCCTCCTTAGCGCCTGCAAGTGGAGAAGAGGGAAATTTGTTCCCGTTCTAGGCGTTAAGTGGGAGCTCATTTTATATTGAATACCAAGCTACTTTACTGCCTTTATCTCCTACCACTGTGAGGATCTGGAGGGGCAAAATAGGCTGGAAATTTCGACTCGGGGTCGCAGGTGCAATTGGTGGGCGAAAACCCGAAACCTAGGCCCTGCGGAAGACCTTGAAAACATGAGATATCCGAGCAGAAATTGTCCTGGGAATCCAATCGGATATCCATACTTGTTGGGGATCGCATTGGATCCCCAAACTAAAATGTCATGTTGTAGGTGGAGGTGATGCGCGAAAGCCCTAAACTTAGGCCCTTCAGAAAACCTTGATAACATATGATACATGTGCAGAAATTGTCGTAGGGATCCAATTGCATTCCTATACGTGGGCCTACTTGATGATAGCGATCCAATGGACCATCGCATTGGATCGCCATACTAAAATATCACGTTCGTCGTAAGTAGAATTGATGGGCCCTAAACCTAGGCCCTTCAGAAAACCTTGAAAACATACGATACCCGTGCAGAAATCGTCGTAAGGATCCAATTGGATTCCCATACTTGTTTCCACTTCCTGATAGGGATCCAATGGACGATCGTATTGGATCCCCATACTGGAATGTCACCTTCATATATTGGATTCCAATCGGAATTCCCCGTTGCAATCCAATGTACGAATCCAATTGAAATCCTAACAGATTCCCGCATTATCGAGCAGAATCCACTACGTCACGTGATGGGTCCCATCGCTTTTTGTACGTTGAATTTTCTCAACAAAATATATGGAGATACAAAATGTAGTGGATATTAGAAAAGTATAAATTCTGTCATAAAAAGGTATATCTTAAAAATCGATTTGAATCACATCACGGAAAATTCACTGTAATTACAGTTTGTTATTTATTTCACTGCATCTGATATAATATCACCACACACGTACACGCTCACGAAGTGTGCAGGTTATGTTTCACCACGCCGAGTTTTTTTCTCGTGAGTTTTCACATATATTGGATTCGAAAGTGGTGAGATTTCTGGAATGGCGTTCATTCGGGAACAGTGCAGAATCCAATTGGATCCTAATGCGGTCCCTGACAAATCCCTATAGAGATGTGGGTGCATTTTGGGACTCCCTAACAAATTTGCGCACGGCATCACAAAAATATACTTTTTAGGAGATCCAACAAATTCCGATTGAGTATTTTAAATAAAAAAGTTCTCAAACGACGTCAGTGGGAAATAGCGCGGAAATCACTTGGATTCCAATGTGGGCTCGCTTTCCGCGCCATCCGTATCAAACCCCTATAGGGGTGTGGTACACTGAGAAAAAAAACCCAATTGCATCAAAAAAATATATTGGTTGATTCAAATAAGTGTCTGATTGGGGAGTGCCACCAATATATGAGATTGTTACAATACTATAAAATATTGGAAAATGTGATTGATTCAAATAACATATTTTTTTAGTTGAAAATCTTTTCTGTTCTCTGAATATCTACATTATCCTCCAAACAAAATTATATTCTGTTGAAATCATTCTATATACAATCCGTAGATGTATGGATGAAATAATTAAGCGCTTGCTACATTTTTTATTTCGTACAAAAATATAATCAATAGAATTAATTATTTCTTTGCTACATCGAAACGAATATGCTATGAGACGTAAGTTTTTCAATTTTTTTTTAATCTTAAATAAAAAGTGAGCCCTAGAATGATCATTCACGATAATAGTGGAGAGAATATCAGATATCTAATGGAATATCCATGGAGAGAATATCAGATATTCAACTCATAAGAACAGATAACTTTGATCTTAGCCACAGGCCAAGAAGCGATACTCTTTTTTGAGTTTCTCCGGCGTTTAAGGGGTTACCCCCACTTGCGATTTTGAAAAAATCGATTTTTTTATTGCATTTTTTTGAAGTATAAGTATCCGGGCCCATACGGAAGTATGGGCCCGGAATAGATGACTCTATGTAAGTTTACAAAAAAAAAATTTTCTTCGTGTAAACTGAAATTGAAACTTTAAACGCGTTTTTCTCAAAATGGCATTTCTGAAGTCGGTGGAAAGTTTACTCAAACACTAATGAACCGATCTTCTTGAAATTTTGCAGGCTTATTTAATACATAAAAATGTAGTCTTTAATCGTTCGATTTTTTTTCTCGAAAAAAATGGCCGTTTTATAGCAAAAAAACAGCCGTTTTTTTTCGTTAAAATCGAACCATTAACTTTGGCTGTCCGCCATTTTGTGAAAAATGAATATTTTTTAAAATCCTTCGATTAAAGACTAGTTTATACTTATATTTGACTAAATCCATCCGCATTTTTTTTTCAGATGATCCACTTCGCCGCAATGTTGGTCACCGCAAACCGTGTATATAAAAACATTATTTCATTGACGGCCATTTGCCACTAAACAATGTAATATTTTCCAATAAAAAAATTACTGAAAGTTCTTCAAGATGTGTTCTTTAAGATGGTATATTGATCGATTAAAAAAGTTTTGTAGTTTTCTTTAAAAAAATTCATGAAAAAGGCCTTTTTTTGCGCTACAAGTGGGGGTAACGCCTTAAGTACATTTTCGGTTCGCGCTACGCTTACGAGAAAGGAATGCGCGTGCGGCTTCCAGCGGTTACTCCGAGAACTATGGGTTTCCTCACACCTATAATTTCGGTGGCGCGCGGCCATGATTTGGTTGAATTTTTTCAACCAAATGCGCAAGAAACAAATTTTATTTTCGCATAATTTTTTAACCAATTCAGACATTTGCTTCATATTTATCAATAAAAATAAAATATTAATATTTTAACGAATGATATACTTGAAAATCAATATGGAATATGGTGAAAAAAATAAAATAACATACTTACTTAATAGAAATTTTATCTAAAGCAAACTAGCGAAATTCAATTTTTCTTGTGTACTCGAATCAACAATATTCATGTTATGAATATAAATGCTTTTTTCGTTCGTTGCAGAAAATGCATTCAAAACTACATCATTTATTCGCGATAGTTTTTTAGATAGTTTCAATAATATATTGTTCTCGGCTAACAATATATCTTTTGAATGAAAAAAAAACTTTCAATTTTATCATGTTATTAAAGTCAATAGCGTTTTGTTTGGACTAATAAATCCGATTATTTACATCAACAATTTTACGATTGAATCAACGAAATTTCATTCAATAGTACCAATGATATTGGATCAATGATTTTTTTTTCAGTGTAGGACTCGGGAAGTCTTAACAAATTTCTGCACGGGAGTAATCGGTTTCCGGTTGAGTTTTCGTTGTCGATTTTAGTGTGTCACCTACTCTTGAGGTGATGTGAAATCCATCCTGAGCGTCTCTGGAAGCACCCCTACATCGCCATCTCACTCTCATGACTTGCTTTACCTCCCTTGGAGGATTTGTTTTCTTCGACTTCGTTTTCTTTCGACCCCACCTTGCCTAACACTACCTGGAGCGGTGACGTGTTCCCTCTGTGTCAGGATGCCATGATGGAAATTGGGTGAGACTTCGTTCCGCCATCGAAAACGCACTAACATACACACATGAATATCCACACACGCACACGCATACGTAAGATCGAGAGAACCATTCCGCGTCCGGTGAGAGCCATTAATTAATCAATTTGCGCGGACGCTCGGTTATTAAATAATAATTACAGAGTCGAACGAACGAGCGGACGTGTTGTAAACGCGGGTCCCTCGTTCTCCCGTGTGCAAGCGACGTATGTGGAGCGAAACCAAAGAGGAAAGCGGACGTGCGCGCGGATGTTGAGTCAACGGATATCAGAAGTGCATCGAGGAACAGCCTCACCGCGCACACGTCTATGGTCGGCATGACTGGAGCAAATTCGGCGACCACATTTTGATCGAATCTTCATTTTTTGCCGCTCGCAACGTCTCTCACTGCATATGCTCAATGGTCCTGATAAAGTGCGAGGTAGAAAATGTTTGCAAATCCGAAGATTCGTCGAATATCTACTGTTCCCGACAGAAGCGGGACGAGATTTTTGGCCCGTTCTACCTGACTGAATTAAATTCTTCGCAGCTATGGTGCACCCAGCTATATTTGGACTTCCTCGCAAGGAACATCACTTGAGGTAATCCTATCGCTTCACACTAGTCATACCACTGATCATACTTGAGACTTGTACCATTTATATTTTTAACATATGCAAAAAAATAATTTGTAATAACTAAAATTATCCATGTGTAAACTGCTTAATGAATGTACACATTTAATTAAACAAATGAAAAAATAGTATTCCAACGATTCGCACAGTATTTGTAGGTTTGATATTTGGCAACATTGGTTCTATCTCCGTCTCTTTTTTATTCTTATTCTCTGCCAAAACGCTGTCAGGTGCGGGAAATATAAAGCATTGTATTCGGGCCACGACTGGCAAAAAGCGTGGAAAATTTGTGTCGGGGAAATATGTCGGTTAAAAATGAAATATGTGTGGAAATTCGAATGAGTGAGATGAGGTTAGGACTACAGTCAGCTGTTGCCTTGCTGTCACGTCTCTTTATCGTAGCAAGTGGTAATAAATCCAATACCGGAAGTTCAAATTAAACTTGATATTACATAAAAATTAGGTCAATAAGCGTAATTTTTTCTGAGAGCACTGGATTACTACAAGTGTTAAGTATGTAAATCTGATTATTTTTAAGAATATGACGGATTCCCACAATTATATACACTTTTATAGCGACCGGAAATTGAGTTTTTGTATGTCGTCTCGGAACTCCTTCACAAAAATACGCAATTTTAATGTTTTTTTCTCTGTAATTAGGTTGATAACCGACCCTAAAATTTTACAGAGACGATTATTAACATATTTAGTGAAGCTCGTAAAAAAAGTATGAAAATCCTATGGATTGAAGCCTGGCGATAGGATTACCTTAAGTGTCCGGCTTCGATTTTGTCGAAACTCATATATGTGATAAATCATTGAAAACGATTAGACACGTATTTTTTTATCGGCGGAAAAATGGTTTTAAAGGATGAAACCAACCCCCAAGCAATCCACCGATCTGAATGAAACAAAAACTGAAATTCCTCCAATGTAAAGCGATAAAAAATCCACTACAGAAGTATTTTTAAAAATTTAATCAAGGGGTGTCACGCCTTTTTTAAGGGGTGATTTTTCCCCATAAAAACATTGTTCCGCCCACAAAAAAGATACGTGTCTAATAGTCTTCAATGCTTTATCACATTTATGAGTATAAACAAAATCGAAGGCGGACAGTTAAGTGATGTTCCTCGTCAGAAACAATAAGATTCACCCTTCTGTTCAAGCTTCACACTATCCACGCGAGTCTTTGGATGATATTTTTTTGCTTTTCATCGATGCGTGAAACGCCGGGAGCTCGGGTTTATTATCCAATCGTGTCAGAAACGATTCAGAGCATTCTTCAGTCCCGAATCGAAGCTGAGAGAGAGAAAGAATGGGAGAGAGAGACGGAGAGAGAGAGAGTGTCCGAGCCAAGACAGAATGAAGAAATTTGCAGAAAATATGAAGAAAAAAAGGAACGTCATCGTAAGAACGAATAAAAAAATCACGTTTCGACGAATCGGGACAATGAGAGCGATGTCGCTTATAAAAAAGAGAGAGAGAGAGAGAGAGAGAGAGAGAGAGAGAGAGAGAGAGAGAGAGAGAGAGAGAGAGAAAATGAGGAGAGGACGCACTCTCTGCGGGAATAGTGTTCGCGTAGTATGCGTTCGCGTGGGCAGCCAAACAAATCGTGGCTAATAAGCGGTTGATGCATGGCGACCATAATATATATATATATATATATATATATATATATATATATATATTGCGCGCTTGAAGGGGCGCCAATACATAAAAATAAGATAAATTTTCCTCGCTCCAACGGTGATGAATGGCTGGATGAATTATTGAATAGTTAAACACACAGCGGCGTGCCGGCACCGTCCACGCGAGAAAGGCAACGACAGTGTGAGCGCTGCAGAGAGAAGAAGGATGACAAGTGCGCGCGGAGGATAACGCGAGGAGACTGGACCCTGGTCCGAGAGTTCGAAGGATAAACCGAAAGACGCCACCACCGCACGAAACGCGATTTCAACGCATTTGCTTCGAGCTTGCCTTGTATTCCTTTTTTTCTTCTTCAATTCGTCTTGGTCCACCTATGCACGGGAGGACGAGCAGCTCTCTGGAAAGGTGCGCGAAAAATTGTGGAAAATTATACGAGTGGATAAAAATGCACGGGAAGCCTACTGACAAATTTTGGGATGCTTCGCGAGCAAATGCCGCGAATCCAAAAGCAAAATTTGATAAATTGAGTTTTCCATTGCGGCAGTCGCAATGGAAGAATATTTTTTATAGTGATGCAAATCCAGGGGGGGGATAACATTTGAGAAATTTGAAGGAAAAGGGGTGAAACGAAGTTTGGATTGAGAATTGGTGCTGACCAATGGAGGAAGAGCAATTGAGGATACGAGAAAGGCAACGTCGTGCATGGTCTTGATTTTAGGCAGGATTGTTGTCTAGAAATTTGAAAAAATGGTTTTTTTTTTTAAATTTGTGTTTTCTTCTTGTACAAACCTTCCTGAATACGTCGCAGCAAACTTCAAACGCGTTTTTATCGAAACTGTGCTTTTCAAATTGTCAACCACGATATCTCGATAACCAATTGGGCGATCGTGCTCACATTTGGTATTCACCTTCGATGGACTGTATTTCAACGTTGATAGCAAAATTGAGTCGAAATAATTTTTTTAACTCGCAGAATGGAAAAACAAAAATTGAGCAGAAACTTTTCATTTCTGAATCTGGTATCAAACATCCGAAAACTCATACAGATTAAAAATATGTTTGGTTTTTTTTCATATTTACATTCATTTTTCACATTCACATTTATTTCAAATAATTTATTAAACCATTTTTTAACTCGTAGAATGGTCAGAAAAATAGGAAAAATTGAAAATCAACGTTTAGCGGATTATCATCAAGTAAAATCTTTTTTTTCCGTATCTGGTACCAAACTCATACAGATTGAGAATATGTTTGTTTTTCTTTCACATTCACACAAAGCTCGAGACACTGGTCACCAATTGGGGGCGTTCGTAGTAGAATTGAGTCGAATTAATTTTATTTATTTTATAACTCGTAGAATGGTCAGAAAAATAACAAAAATTTGATAGTCAAAGTTTAGCATGCCGCCATTTTGTAATTTTTTTGTTGGTAAATCTAGTACCAAACATCACAAAACATTCACATGTATACAACGTTCAAAACACTGGTCGCCAACTGAGAGCATTGAGGCAGAATTGAGTTGAAATATATATATATATATATATATATATATATATATATATATATATATATATATATATATATATATATATATATATATATATATATATATATATATATATATATATAACTCTTGGAGAGGTCAGAAAAATAGCGAAAATGGTTAATCAAAGTTCAGCATGCCGCCATTTAGTAAACATTTTTTTGCTGGATCTGGTACCAAACATCACAACACTCATGCAGATTCAGTATACGTTTGGTTTTTGTGGACGTTTTCCGTGCACCATTGTAAACAAACGTACAAAAGTACACGATAATAATTTTTTTTAAACTTGTGCATATTCCTGAAGGATCAATAAACAGTTGTAAAAAATGTCAAAAATAAACATTGAACGGTCTAACAGTTATTCCATCCTAAAAACCAACTCCAAAACAGCGCGCTAGACAGCAATTCTGCCTTCAGCACACGTTGTCGAGACCAGAGTCCGGGAATTTGCGACTGGGAGTAACAATGGCGTAAGTCTTGAATTTTGACAATGGGATTTGGCAAAGTTACGCCGCTTCTTTGGATAGCTGGCGAAACATCCATATAAATATATAATGAGGGGTATACAGTGTACAAGGGTGACGGAGTAATAAACGAGTCGCGACCGAACGAGGCGCCTAATTTTTTACTGCCCAGTTAAACCGGGAATTCCGTCGAATATTTGTACGCATGCCGTGGGATGCCGGGTCCATATGACACATAGAAGAACGACAAGTACGACGAGCTTCCAGAAATCTTGCAATATGTTGGAGGCTAACTGTACTTTCGAAACGGAAGTTCCGCGGGCCCTTCGCGAGGTGAAATTTGGTAAGAAAAAACAAAAGTATTGGTCGACGATGCATTTCGTGCTTCGGAGCAAGATGTCACCTGGACAATTGCACCGATGCCGCGCGATTGAGAAAAAATTCCATAAACATGGCGGCGCTTAGATTTTCAAGAAGTTGCCAAGTCTCAGGCGCGGTAAAAATTGATTGAATTAATTTGTTCAGCGCCTACTTCCCATTAGCATGAAAGAAGAAAAAAACTGCCGATAAAGCACTCGATGGCGTCTTCTCGTCCTGCAGCGATGCAAGGGCAATAGCGCGGCAAAAGCGTTTGTGGGTATATATATATATGTATACGCTCGCGGGCCTCCCTCGATCTCAGAGGCACTCATTCGTTCCGTGGTGGCATAAATAATTCTCCAGGACTCGTGTCCGAGCATTTGCCTCGTTATGGCTCTATCCAACAGTGAGATATGTTTCGCATATCCAGTCCCTTTCGCTCCGTTCCTCTTTCGCTTTTTCTATTCCCGCTCTTTCTCCGCTTTTCTATGCCCTGCGATGAACTCGCGGCGCACGCGAGCTGGACCATTTGGAAGGACGCTAGTTGAAAGTTTCAACTGTTAGGTGCACAAATAAGTTCTCGGCCTTTTTTTCATGAACATAACGGTCTATTTATTTTTCTTTTGTATTTACTTTTTCATGAATTTTTTTAAAGAAAACTACAAAACTTTTTTAATCGACCAATATACCATCTTAAAGAACACATCTTGAAGAACTTTCAGTAATATTTTTATTGAAAAATATTACATTGTTTAGTGGCAAATGGCCGTCAATGAAATAATGTTTTTATATACACGGTTTGCGGTGACCAACATTGCGGCGAAGCGGATCATCTGAAAAAAAAATGCGGATGGATTTAGTCAAATATAAGTATAAACTAGTCTTTAATCGGAGGATTTTAAAAAATATTCATTTTTCACAAAATGGCGGACAGTCAAAGTTAATGGTTCGATTTTAACGAAAAAAAACGGCCGTTTTTTGGCTATAAAACGGCCATTTTTTTTTTCGAAAAAAAATCGAACGATTAAAAACTACATTTTTATGTATTAAATAAGCCTGCAAAATTTCAAGAAGATCGGTTCATTAGTGTTCGAGTAATCTTGGTCACCGACTTCAGAAAAGCCATTTTGAGAAAAACGCGTTTAAAGTTTCAATTTCAGTTTACACGAAGAAAATATTTTTTTTGTAAACTTACATAGAGTCATCTATTTCGGGCCCATACAGAAGTATGGGCCCGGATACCTATACTTCAAAAAAATGCAATAAAAAAAATCGATTTTTTCAAAATCGCAAGTGGGGGTAACCCCTTAAGGTAGTACGAGCGCGCAATCTTGATTTCTATAGATTTTGTTCAAATTTTAACCAGACATTGTTCATATCAGTATGCATGTTTGAGTGAAATTTCAGAACAGTCGACTATTTAGATTGGGAGACAACGGGTTTTAAAATTGCAACTTTGAACACTGCAGGGTCTGCATTGAAATTTCGATACAATAATTTTCCTAAAGTAATTTTTCTAAAGTTAAAAATTTTGTCATAAAAAAATATTCGCATTATAAATATTAATATTTTATATTGTTTATGTTATCTTCATTATCAAAAAAAGTGTTGGTTCATTTATAACTAATTAAAAACTTTGTTCGATTAAAAATTACTTCCAACTAAAAATTTGTGGTCCAGTATTATTTTAAATAATAATACTGGATTATCATTTAATAATCCAGTATTATTCCAATGATCCAAATATTTTTTACGGAAAATTATACTCCCTAAATTTCAACGCAGACCCTGCAATGTTCAAAGTTGCAATTTTAAACCACATTATCTCGCAATCTAAATAATCGACTGTTCTGAAATTTCACTCAAACATGCATAGTGATATGAACAGTGTCTGGTTAAAATTTGAACAAAATCTATAGAAATCAAGATTGCGCGCTCATACTTCCTTAAGGGATCATCACAGTGTAAAAATAAAAAAATCGATAATTTTTTGCATTATTCGGTAGTATAGAAGATTATACACATGCTGTTCACATACTTACATAAACGTAAGCAGACAATTTATATGAAAATTCCATGCTCGAAACGTAAACCGCGTTTTTCTCGAAATGTCGTTTTCAAAACAGTGTACACTCTCAAAGGAAGAGTTTTCAAGCTCTCCGTCTCAAATTTTGACACGACATTTTTCACGCCACTCTTTATCTTGCTATGGAAGCTTTTTTTGATATTTCCATATTTTTTAACGATAAACTGTCGAAAAAATAGACTAAATTCGATACTTATTAATTTTTTCAAGACTTACGAAAATTTGTTTTCTCCCCGTCATGAGTGCTTTGATTTGATATAAAAAATCAGACTGATCAGCGTATTTTAATCATCGAAAAAAATGGGAAAATCAGGTTTTTTACGACCCGTTACACTGTGATGATCCCTGGAAATCAAGGTACATTTTAATTAGGAAAGTAATTTACGTTTGCTTCCACACGTTTACCTCACCTGTCAGGCAGAGTGCAAATTTCTCGGCGGTAAAAAGAAGGTGATTTTGAGTCGATCGAGACGGTAATGGAGTTTTCGACTTCGTCGAATGCTTTGAAGTGGCTACCGGCCAAAGCTGGTGAATACGCCGGGTGTGGAAACACTTTCCCTTTAAGGGTTACTTTGACGTAATTTTTATTAAAAAAATTTAATATTTAATGCATTATAGATGGAATTAAATGAAAAACAACGAATTTTTGGTAAATTTTACCATCGTTTCAGTTCCTTTGAGTTGCTGGTATTGATCAGAGACAGGTAGGTACGCACAATGAAAGTACTGATTATTAATATAATAAGTACGGTTTGTCAGAAATATTTAAGGTTATTGTGTGATTTTTTTGTTAATTCGTTAACCGTCTAATCAGGCAAGATGAATACAAACTATCGCAAAGCCGCAATATTTTACAACGTACCACTATTTACGTTAGAAAGAGTGAAATGAAACTAGTCAAGCCTTTGGTTCCTCTTCAACCGATCTTTCTACCAGGGGAAGAAAAAAACTGACAAATGATTAAAATGACATGGAAGCAAAATTATTCGGACTAAATCTACAGAACTTGGACGATTGACTGATCAAATTGCTGGTATCAAGAATGAAACCACTTTTACATGCGAAAGATGCCAATAATTCGTGTCCCATCATTCTCCCAACGCTGTTTCACCTTGCCCCGCATACGGAGTAAGATGAGAAAAATAAAGGTTTAATAAAAAATATATATTGTATGGTAAAAATCCGAAAGACTGATTTGTTTACATAAAAAATTGAATGATCAATAAATATTGATTAGTTTAAAAGAATAATTAAAGTTGACGGACACGTGTATGCATTGTTTTATTTAAATAAGACCTTAGCGTTATCATCTTGCCCCTACTTCCCCTACGTCTGGTATCACCGAATATCGACGTTACGAAATGCTAATCGTAATTCGTCACAAAATAAAGCGCGCGAAACTAAAGCGAAGAGGAAGGCAAAAAAGCAACGAAATTCAACGCGTATCGTAGCTCTTTCGATTCGGAGGATCATAACAGTGTCTTAAGGGGTTACCCCCACTTGCGATTTTGAAAAAATCGATTTTTTTTATTGAATTTTTTTGAAGTATAAGTATCCGGGCCCATACTTCTGTATGGGCCCGGAATAGATGACTCTATGTAAGTTTACAAAAAGAAATATTTTCTTCGTGTAAACTGAAATTGAAACTTTAAACGCGTTTTTCTCAAAATGGCATTTCTGAAGTCGGTGACCAAGATTACTCGAACACTAATGAACCGATCTTCTTGAAATTTTGCAGGCTTATTTAATACATAAAAATGTAGTCTTTAATCGTTCGATTTTTTTTTCGAAAAAATGGCCGTTTTATAGCCAAAAAACGGCCGTTTTTTTCGTTAAAATCGAACCATTAACTTTGACTGTCCGCCATTTTGTGAAAAATGAATATTTTTTAAAATCCTTCGATTAAAGACTAGTTTATACTTATATTTGACTAAATCCATCCGCATTTTTTTTTTCAGATGATCCACTTCGCCGCAATGTTGGTCACCGCAAACCGTGTATATAAAAACATTATTTCATTGACGGCCATTTGCCACTAAACAATGTAATATTTTTCAATAAAAAAATTACTGAAAGTTCTTCAAGATGTGTTCTTTAAGATGGTATATTGATCGATTAAAAAAGTTTTGTAGTTTTCTTTAAAAAATTCATGGAAAAGGCCTTTTTTGCGCTACAAGTGGGGGTAACGCCTTAATTGTCGTCGCTGTCTGCGAAAATGCACGGCTGGTGGGGGGGGGGGGGGGTCAAGTACAATCGACTTTTTCCCGCGATTCGACTGTAAATATATGCAAATTAATTTAATACCCCTAAGGAGTCCTTTTTAATTTGAACCTCATCGAGATGGTAAAAGCATAGACTTTACGACCCATTTATTGATGTTCAAACATAATATGCGGCAATGCTCGTTAAACTCCCGAAATATTTCGTTTTTTCAGTCCCGGTTGAGACAAGTCTCGATATTTTTGGATGAACTTTTTTCATGCCCTTCCTCGATAACGGAGCCTCGGATCGAATAACCAACATTTTTCGGATATGACGAATTTTGGAGGAAAAAAATGTACATGCGCGGCAGAGGGTAGAGGGAAAAGCGAGTCTGGTGATGTTTATTATAAGGACAGGTTCATCACGCGGAGTCATAAAGTGGCTTTACAAGGCTATAAGGAGAGGCAAGGCAGTGAGACGAACGCTCGCCAATTATTTAAGAACTAATCAGCCAAAAAGCCACTATAGAAATCATGGAAGTCTCTACGTTCTCGCTGCCTCCCTATCCCCCCCCCCCTCTCTCTCTCTCTCTCTCTCTCTCTCTCTCTCTCTAACATCGTTCCCAAAATATACAAGTCTTAAGGTAGTAGGAGCACAGTAGCCAGTCGAATACGAATCGAAGCATACCAATTTTGAAATACTTCAGTCTTAATTTTTTTATGGTAATTGATGAAAAATAATGATAAATTGAAATGTTATATCTGCATGAGTTTGATGAATTGTACATAAGATTTACGATCTGTCAAATATAAGGACCGGAGCAATTTTGAAGCGCATTGATTAATAGGAGAAAAATTTGACACGCTGTTTTGGAAGAAATTATGTCTTTATTTATTTCTACCGGAATATTTATTTGACTCGAAAGAAATTATTATATATGGAGGATATCTGTCGCTTTCCAATAAACGTTTCAGTGACTCTTCACTTCGAAGGAATCATTTATTAAGTCAAATTGATGTTCAAGTACGGTATCGATTCGTCCACTAATAATAAGTCAATTTTTATATTTCAGTAAATATCTAGTAGCTGGGAACAAAGAAGGTCAACGGATTATGGATAAACCTTAAATCCTTACCTCTCAAATTAATACACTAAGTATATAATTTAATTGTAGCGAATAGAAAAGTCTAGCTCGAATACAACTTCGTTAGAGTCAATTTGCTTTTTTTTCGCCAGTTAAAGGAAATTGAAATATTATCTGTAGCAAACATATTATTTTATCGAATATCAAACTAAAGTCTAGTAGGCAGAGATTCAAATAAAAATGTACTTGGGGCAAACGAGTCGTTTCTCTCTGTACACGTGAACGTGATCTTTAAGGGGTTAGGCTACTATGAAAATGACGAACACTCGTTCGTCGCTTGAGGTAACTCGATTTGAAGAGTAAGGTCCACCATGTGCTGCAGGAATCGCAGATTTAAGATAAATGTATGATTACAACGATAAAAGTACTAGTAAAACTTGAAACGCTTTTTTCTTGAAACTATATTTTTCAAAACGGTGTACACGATTTCTTGACATCTAATTAACGGATTTGCTGGAAATTCGATACACTTATTCAGTGTAATAATCGTTTAGTAGACCGACGTTTTTCTTCTTAGCCCCTTTGTCGCACTTATGTTTGGCCACGATTTTGACACACCGGTCAATTTGCCCCGGATGGTAAGTCATCCATCTGCCATTAACAACCACCCGGTCGGTTATTTCTAAAAAGAAAAATCAGGGACACACTTTAAACATTTCGTGAAATGCATGTGTTAGTAAAATTCGGCAAGTGTCAAATGGATTGACTGCAAAAAATTATTGAAAATGATCAATTTTGGAAAAAGGAACGGTGAGCATTTTATTCAAAGTTCGTCCGGGTCAAAATAACCCAGTGTGTCAATATAGGGTTAAAAAAATTCCATCAGTTATTACCGATAAATATGTAATTTGTCGTCGAAAAATGAAAAAAAAATCAATATGTTTTTTTTTATAATTGAAATACGATAACAAAAAACCTCGGTCAAGTCTTACCCCATCTTATCTATTTTAAGAAAAAAAACGCGTTTTTTTTTCTTCACATCAACCAGGTGACCAAAATCAAGTACAAGGAGTTCAAATTAAGTTGAGCCCCTTGCGTTCAAAAGTCCTTCACGAGATTGTTTATAACTTCTTCAATTACTAATATTTTTCTATGAAATTTGGTACACAACTTTGTGATTGTACATACAAATAAATGAGCAAACGATTTTTCAATCATCGAACTTATATTCTCAATTTTTTTTAATAACTCTGGTTTTTGGGTCGTCACAGTAGCCTAACCCCTTAAAGTGTATTCAAACATAGGGAGTTTCGTCATCGGAATTTCACCAACAACTATCATTTTGCGAATGATCGTAGACTGGTCTCGTTAACATTAACTGCGGAATTCTTATTGATACATTTGGCAGCCGCAATGTTTTTCATATTTCATTTTAATCCTTCAAGTCTTTGGACCGAACAAAAAAAATACAAACAGTACCAAACGAAGAGGCCGTCGCAACGTCATTGTCATAAAAAATCATCCTAACCTTATCGCCATTTTATTCATTTACTTACCGAAAATAGCCGGTAATTCTTCTACCGATACAAAAAAAAATGGAACCTCCAAAGAATTCCTCGAATTTCTCCATTGAGCGTGCATTTTCGTCATAGTGCAATTAAAATTAAGCACTTATTGATCTACTCCACCAACTAAGCTGATGTGCACAAATTTCTCCTTGCAAACGAATCCGAAGCGGTGACTTGAGACTCCAACGAGTTGCCATTAAAATAAATGGTATACATGCTCGAAAACGTTGAATTGTCGAGAACCATATGGTCGCGAGCATTAAAATTCCTCAAATTCAGAAATGTCTCCTAGTGGTGCCGAGGTACAAGGACTGACTCTATAGACCGCCGAAGAGGCTATGACAGTCTGACTTTACTTATGAGTATAAACGTATATAATAAAAATAGGAAGGATTCCATATCTCGATAGTCCATGCACCTCGTTCGATTTATTTTACTCCTTTTATGTTGTCGAAACTTTTTAATGTGATGTCTCGATTTCTTCAACGTATATATATATATATATATATATATATATATATATATATATATGTTTATGTATATAGTCACGACTTGCGCACATGAAAGAAGTGGCGCGACGTGGCATTAATTTTTTGCTGTTTTCTTTGTCATTATTCTAAAAATTTTATGTCAACGCCATAAAATTTATATCTCTCAATGACGGATGAGGTGATTGCTATCACGTCGTCGAATTTGGAATGTTGGATTTACGAGAGTCGTTGGAACGTCAAAAAAATTGGTAAAAACTGCGAAATATCGTTGCGAGAGACACGGACGAGTGTAGACATCGCAGTAAAAGGATAATTATTTTGTGCAGGCTTGTGTATTTTTTGTTCTTTTTTTTATCGGTGGTCGTAAAAAATTCGCGTCGATTTCAACATTTATTCGCGAAGAATGAGGGATGGGAGGTAAATTTTATGTGAAAAAAAACTTCGTGGGAACGGCTGTTTTGGACGATGAATATGAATAGTTAATGCACGTAGACGTCAGTAGGTGATATAATAGGACCATTTTTTCTGAAAGAGTAACAATGTGACAATTGTGACGAAAAGTAAAAAAAAAAGGTGAAGGGAGAACGTACAGGACTTGCGTAACGAGAACAATGACACACGACATACAGAATGTGTAATAACAGAATCGTTTTGCTATGCCTTGCCTCACTCTTGTTTTGTTCACGTGAGGGGAAAAAAAGGATTGCAAGTGAATTGCGAGTAAGAAAGAAATGTGGCTCGAGATGACCACAATTTTAATAAAAATAATAATCAGAAGCCACTTTGTGAGGCAGTTATTACGAACGAATATTTCGAAAATATAATCAGTAACCACTATCGTCTGTTGTTATTATTATTCGACGAATGTTTATTCTTACGCTTTTATTTTGTACTCGAGCTATTTTATTTCGTACTCTTACGCTCGTACTCTTACGCTCGGATTTAATTAATTCGATATTAATCATTAAAACCGTTGGATTGACACTGCCACTTAATGTTTTTATTCACTATCATCAGCCCCCCCCTACTCCGCCGCTTTTGCAGTCAAATGCGATCAAATTATAGTATTGAAGTTCGCATCGTTGGAATGCAAGAAAGATTTTTTTTCTTCGTATTTTCTAATTTTTATGACACACTAAGCTACCGATATCTGATAAAATATTTTTAAGGATATTATTTATTTAGGGATCCACAACATAAAACTGCGAAAGAAGACAAGATAGTGAAAAAAAATAAAGAAGGGTATTCGTTGCGTTCCAACGATGCAAACTTCAACAGCATATGAAATTCAATTGAGGAATGTTTCCAAAAACGTATGATGAGTTTTTTTAAAGGGGGGCCATAGCTTTAGGCGAGGAAAAAATTTGTTTGATTGTCATGATTTTTTTTAAAGAAAAGATTTCTTCGCTGTTTTTTAGACTTGGCTATGTTTTATCACCACTGTTGACGTTTACATGGTACTTTTCATTTTATTAATCTTTAAGGGAGACTTTTTCCTTGAAATTTTCAAAAAATCAATTTGAGCTCAACATGAGCAGCTAGAAGAAGAGGAGGGATGCCTCTATGGACCAGGCATTGCCAATTAGCGGTAATTATAAACACATTTGTGTAAACACATTACAAAACTTTAAACGCGTTTTTCTCGAAAACACGTTTTTAAAAATGGCTGACATTCTCCTGACCGCTGTAATTAACATATCGACCTGAAATTTGGAGAGCATACTCAGAAAATATGTCTTCATGGAATGACGGATCGTTTTGTTCGATAGATACATTTTGCATTTATTATTTATCTTTTTATGCGAAAAAAAACGCGAAAATTCGATTTTTTTTAATTGCCACCATTTTCCGAAATTTGTACTAAACGAAAAACCCATCCGTCATTCCATGACCAAAGGGTCACAGATTGATAATGTGCTTTGAATTTGTGTTTCAGATCAACAAAGAGGGGGCAGTGATGTCAGCCGTTTACCTCCCGCGATTTGAGGACCTGTTTTCGCGGAGCTGCAACGGCCGCCATTTTGGTTTTTTTTTTTCAAAAAAAAATATTTTTAACGTTCTGTATATCGTGAATAAAAACAAGAAAAAAACTGCACTCAAAAAGCTTTACTCGTTTCCTTTGAAAAAATAAAATGTAAACACCTGAAATATGGCACTCCAAGGACAATGTCTCCGTTAAAGCTGGCGGACGTATGGCACGGTCTTCAAAACTCCTTTTCAAAACTGGCGTGACGTATAACTAAAAAACTAGTCAACCGATTCCGATGAAATTTGGTATAAATCTTTCTAACCTTATTATCTAAAACATGATGTCAAATGTTTCGAAAAATTACAAACATAATTTTTTTTAATTGCAAAATGTAGTCAATTTTTTCGGTAAACTCAATCTTTTTGTTTCAAAGCGTACCGTTTAATCGATTTCCAACATTTCTCACTTTTTCTTGGTTCATATTCTGCGTATGAGTGTCAATAAAAAAAAATCTTCATTAATTTTTTTTCAGATTTATTGCGTCGACGCTACGTGTCACGCCATCTGACAACATCCGCCGCAACCCGTTTAGAAGACCGTGCCATATCTAGCTTCGCTATTTTTAAAGATTAACGAAAAAAATACCACGTAACAGCCAAAAATAGCAATAAAACATACTCCAAGTTTCAAAAATGGTAAACAAATCTTTCCTTAAAAAAAAATCATGAAAATAAGCAATTTTTTTCTCGTCCAAAGGTTAAAAAAAATTACTTTCGATGAATATCGAGATCACTCGTTCAGACACACAGGAAATGTGAAGTATAGAAGGAATAAGGGAAAAGGGAGAAGTGCGCCGAAAAGAGGAGGAGGTGGTGGTGGAGGATAGAAGAGGAAGATGGGGGAGAGGGTGCAAAGTGAGGATCGCACGTCCGAGTGAACGAGATGCGCGTAAAGAAACGAGCTGAAAAGCCTCTCGTCGCTCTCCTCTCAGCTGACAACTCGCTCGAGACGAGTCAAGAGATACTGACTAAAGTATAATCAGAATCGAGCGCGAGTCCCGAGCAGAGTCGAGTGTAATAACAGTAATCCCTCCATTCGCCGGCAATTTGGCCGTTCGCTCAAAAACTCCAAATTATAGAAGCTGCTGTCATTAGTCGAGCGAATTCCCGTGAGACGGACGGAGACGGAGATCGGGCCGAGGAGCGAGATGAACGACTGCCTTTTTGCGCACTGTATACCTACGTCGGGCATATAGATACGCCCTGGCTTCCTCGAAACTGTTTGGGAATTTTTTGGAAAATTCTCAACTCGTCCGTATACATGCATGCAAACGTACGAACACATGTGTAGCATATGGGTACTTATATGGATGCCTATGCATGACTTTGGAAGAATGGATCGATTTATTTTGGGTCAATTGTCATCATCGATGAGGTATTCAAATTTCGATTCGAATACCTCATCGGTTATTCGAAACGTTTGTGTCGAGTACGCTGATCGAGCTGAAAAGAGCCACGCAAAAGTAAAGAAATCGAGCCCTTTACATTTATGACTATAGTACACTGTCTGCAATTTTGTGAAAACATTTCGTAAAAAAGTTACTCCAGATACTGGAAATCTGCAGCCGAACATTGGGAAAGGGAGAACGAAGAGATCGGAAAAATGTGTGAATGTCATCTGGAAATGATAAAGGATATCATATACAGGGTGTGTCCGAACTGAATGCGTTCCCTGAAATGAGGGGGTTGAGGGTGAAATTCTCAGTCGATTGATATAAGCATGTGTGGGTCTCAGATCAACCCCTGAATTATTATTGATTTTTAAAGGTGGGCCAATCAGGTGCGCCCGATGAGCCGGCGTACGTCGGTGAGCGAAGCGCGCGTATAGTGGTGCCTGTAGGTGCGGCTCGTCCGGCGCACCTGATTGGCCCAGCTTTAAAAATGAATAATAATTCAGGGGTTGATCTGAGACCCACACATGCTTATATCAATCGACTCAGAATTTCACCCTCAACCCCCCATTTTCAGGGAACGCATTCCGTTCTGGGACACCCTGTATATATACAGGGTGTGTCGCTTATCTCTGCCACCCGACATAACTCGGTAATTATCGACGTCACAAAAAAATATTCCAGACAAAAGTTGTACGGTGTGATCGGAGCTATCAAATGTGACAATTTTTTTTTCGGTGGAGGCGCTGACCCACAGTGAAGGTCACCTCCACTTTTTTATATGGAATTGTACATTCTTTTTCAACCAACTTGTAGAGCACCTCAGGCGGCATAAAAATCATTAGGGAGTCAAAGTCGTTCAAGGTCATTCAAGGTCAGTATCGAAGACCTATTAAAATGAAATACAAATCTAAATATCTCGGATCACTACCAAATACTTGGTAGTAATTCAAGATATTTAAATTTATTTTGGGTGGCAGAGATAAGAGGGGCACCCTGTATATACATGTAAGTGTGCAGGCGTGCGTGTGGCTGTGTATATAGATATTTATACGGACAAGTGTCTTCAAGTACACATGCATGCATACATACGTACATACATATATACATATGCATATCCGTATGTAGGTACATGTACCCGTGCAGAAATTGTCGTAGGGATCTAATTGGATTCCCATACTTGTACTTCCTGGCTCATCTCATTGGATCCCTATACTAAGACGTCACGCTCGTCCAGCGGATTCTAATCAGGATTCACCAGTGGAATCCAACGTAGGAATCCAATTTGAATCCTAAAGGATTCCCACATTGTCGAATAGAATCACAATACGATTCTTGATAGATCCCATCGTATTTTGTACGTTGAATTTCCTAAACAAGATATATGGATATACAAAATGAGTGGATTTTCAAAAAGTATAAATCCTATCTTAAAAAAATATTAATCGCTTAAGCAGTTTCGGGACAATGAACGATATGTTACCATTTGATCCAAATTTATACGATAAATGTTTGTCATGTACTGAATGCACCCTCCAAATTTAAAATCAATCATCTACATCGTTTCTATAATATTTACAATTGAAGGAACCCTATTTAAAAGTTCCTTATAGGAAGATGCCTAATCGTCATAATGTAAAGGGAGACAAAATTGTCAGAATGTACTGAGTGTTGTGACAGTTTTTCACTCAGTACTTTAGGACAATTTCATCATCAGCGTCATAATGTACTGAGTGATTTGATAGTTTTTCATAACATAAAAAAAATGTTCACACTATCTCGTGCGTAAAACTGCCATTTAGCGATGAACTTAGGCATCACCCAAAAAGTGTTTCTTCACTCGTAAATTTTAGAAAAACGGTCTAGACGATCGATTTTAAATTTGGAAAGTGCATTCACTATATGACAAACAATGTATGGTATGAATTTGAATCAAATGGTAACATGTCAATTGTCCCGACACTCCTTAAACAAAGTATATCTTAAAAAATTTATTTGAATCACATCACTGAAAATCTACTGGCATTATCGTTTGTTATTTATTTTACTGTACTTTGACATGATATCAGCACATACGTACACGCTCACGAAGCGTGCAGCCTATGTTTCATCACGCCGAGTTTTCTCTCGTGACTTTTCACATACTTTCGATTTGAACGTGGTAGGAATTCTCAAAGGGCCTCATCGGGGAACAGTGCAGCATCAAACTGAAACCCAATGAGAGGCTCTATGTGCGATGTCCCTGACCAATCCCTATAGAGATTTTTGTGCATCTTCAGACTGCCCAACAAATTCGTGCGCGGGACCACGTAAGGATATTTTTCTAGGAGATTCACCAAATTCTGATTGAGAATTTCAAATAAAAAATTCTCAATCCACGTCAATGGGGAAACAGCGCAAAATCCACTTGGTTTCCAATGTTCATATCGAATATTGTCGTCCCTATCGACTCCCCATAGGGATGTGATACGATTTATGAACCCCCCCCCCCCCCACACAAATTTCTGCACGGGTATAAGCAATGAGGTTGTTAGGTAATTTTTTTATAAAATCTTCCTGATTCTATCTACGATCGGATCGTAGAAAAGGTGAGTGGTGGTCGAATTGAAACTTCGATCAACGACTTTACCGGTATTAAAGCAGAACTCCACACGATATACGCCCGGACAGTCACGAAATGCGAAACATAAATAAAAATGTCACTAAACTGCAATTTCATGAAGTTTCTGCAGCCCGTAAAGACTTTTCGATGTAAGTTCAACATAAGTAACGTACTTATTTGGCTACTAGAGTGTATCAACATTGTTATTTTTTTCATAGTTCACTTTGGTCCAATGCGCAGGCGTCTCTGACGCAGTCCCTGGTTAACCGAGAAACCATAATAATGAAACTATACAAGGTAACGACGGCAGGCAAGCATGAGGACGTAAGTAAAGTCCTTATGCACGTGAAATCTTGTGCGCTGGCGCCTTTATTGATTCACCGCGGCAGTCTCTTTAGCCCGGAGCAGTAATCCTGTCTTTTTTTCTCTCGCTCCTTCCGCTCGGCGAATTGCTACTTGAGCACGGATCGAGGGAGGGAGAGTGAGAGAGAGAGAGAGAGAGAGAGAGAGAGAGAGAGAGAGAGAGAGAGAGAGAGAGAGAAATGTGCAGCAAAATTGGAAGAAGCTCGCAATCTACCGCGAGAATCAGAGGGACGCGATGATCCGTTTTCAACCCCTTAATTAACCTTGTTCATACCTCTGGGCAACGTCCAATTGCTTCACGCTCAAAAGCATACAAAGATACGTTAAAGAAAATAAAAACACGTAAACAGCCGGTACGATTCTTTGCAGTGAAATAAAAAATCGTCAACGAGCTTTTGAAAAACTTGGCAGACTTTCCGTCCCAGGTTGCGGGTTCTAGAAATAGAAATTTTTTCAGTCGCGCTATTTTTTCCCCTTATATACAGGGTGTTAGGAAGGTCGACGCAAAGCCTTAAGGGGGTGATAGGTCACCTCGTTAGGAACATATCCAACCTAGGTTACCAAAGTCTAAGGATTTTGAGCTATCGTGATAAGTATGGTTTTTGGAAAATTTCCCAAAATTTGGTACGAACTCTTTACCTCTTGTGTCAATGCTATTTTTTTTAATAGTATTAACACAAAAGGCATTATTTTATTTTGACTAGTCTAATTTTCTAATCTAAGTTTGGGAAATTTTCCAAAAATCATACTTACCATGATAACTCGAAATCCTTAGACTTTGGGCTGAGGTAACCTAGGTTAGATATGTTCCTGACGAAGTGGCCTATCACCCCCGTAAGGCTTTGCATCGACCTTCCTAACACCCTGTATACGTACTTCGTATTTTCAAATCCAAAATCCAACAGAGATATTCGAGCGTTCTGCTTCTCGTGACTCACAAGGCACATCACTTTGGTGTCCTCCGCCGATTGTGTTGAAACTTTTCCATGTAGAAGAGTATAAAAAACTAAGAGACATGTATTTTTTTTTATCGGCGGAAAAACGGTTTTAAGGGGTGAAATGCACCCTCGAAAATAGCGGTGTTTTTCGTTTTTCGTCAATAACGTTATCGTTCTACTCTTCAATGTATAAGTACACAAAAAATAAACATTGTTGCAATTTGAATTTTTTTAATATCTCGTACCGTCAAAACGTTATCGACGAAAAACATCCCCATTTTTGAGGGTGCGTTTCACCCCTTGAAACAGTTTTTCCGCTGATAAAAAAAATACGTGTCTCTTAGTTTTTGATGCTCTTCCACATAAAAAAGTTTCAACAAAATCCGAGGAGGCCACCAAAGTGATGTTTCTTGTCAGCCTGTATATACACATTAGGTGTTCCGAAACGAAACGCCGACACTTCGGGAGTGTGCCGGGGACGGATGAACTCGCTTGTCTTGTTGGCCTCACGCGGCAATTCAAGCAATGCATCTCATTCGGAGAGCCCGCGTCGCAGCCGGTTACTGTCCTTGAGTGATTTCGTACACCGCAGCGATGGTACGAGCTCGGAGCTGCTACGTGGTATTAATTGACACTGTATAAACCTTTTCCTTCACCGTTCCCCTAAAAGGAACGAATTCGGAGGGCGTCAAATCTGAAGACCTTAAAGCGGAGTCGAGGACCTGTAACTTCGCGTGTAAAGTCATTGGATTGAAGGGCCTGCATAAGCTCGAAAGTTTTTAAATAGAATTTTTTTTTTAATTGTATTTTTTTCAGTTTTTTTCAGAGCCTCTTAACTTTCAGTTGCAACAAAGATTTTGTAAAAATTTAAAAAATCGACCGCCGTATGACGATTTTTGTGAGGCGGGATGGCTTACTGCGTTATGGCGAACCGCTTTGCTGCTATTTAACGTTTTTTGGTTCGCGTTTTTTTCAAAACTATGTTGAATCAAACGCACTAAAAGTCGTATCGCAAAATGTATTCGTTCGATTCTCTCCAAATTTTAACAAAGAAAGGTTTATATAATTTTCTATCGTATGGCGGAATGCATCTTTGATATGTTTATCCATTTGTACTGAAACAACAACTTTTGGTATATTTGTTCATATATAATGTATAATATTAATATAATGTATACTATTATACTAATAATATAGAATATTAGTATAATATTTAGTTTAATTGTTCATTACAAATGGTTAAAGTTGTTTTTTTGGTCGAAAATCCAACTTTTCTTCTACAGCTGGGCATCTTCGTAATTTTCAAAATTTACTTTCAAAACTTTTATTATTATACTAAAAGTTTCAAAATTTTATTATTATACTAAAAATTCAAAATTTGTTTTCAAAACTTTTATTATTATACTAAAAGCACGATTCTTTATTTTCCACTTCAGAACACCCTAGTTGCTAAAACCACCTACACCGATGAGCCATGCAGTACCGACGGCACTTTGTTTAAACAATAATAACTCCATTGTTTATCAATACTTTTCAATTAAAAAAACACTCAAACTAGGCAAGACTATGTATTAATTGTGTGTAAAATCTCAACCTCGTCATGCCAATACTCTCACCAGAAAAAAATCTGGAAAACCGACCTGTTTTTGGGCCCCAAGCTTACGAGGATCGTGAAGACCTTAGGATTTTTTCCTATGGGTGTATGAAAACGTTCATTCAGTGACATTCAATACCATAGGTTGCAAAACAGAGCTCGGATCATTTTTGCAATGCGGTCAAGTACTGTACCTGCCTTGGACGAAAGCTCTTACAATAAGATTCTTGCATTACGGTGCGTAGCCAGCATTTTCTCCTTTGATGTACCCCTTGAAAAATGTATAACTGAAGTTTCACTGTATATACAGTACCGGTCAAAAGTTTTCGATCACTTTGGACAATTGAAAAATTGTATTAGAATAATATAATTCATTTTATAGAGGTCTACTCTAGGGGAACAAATTCTGAACACTTTGAATAAATATTTTTAATGTTTAAAGTTTCCAGAATTAATTCCACTAGCATATAGAATCTTCGTAAAATAAGAAATAAAATGAATTATATTAAAATTCTGCAAATATCCATTGATTAAAAATTTTGCAATTATAGAAAAAGATCGAAAACTTTTGACTGGTCCTGTAAATATATAATTTTTCCATATTTATATGTAATGTCAACGAGGTCAAAGAAAATCCTGCCGTTTGTTAAACCAAAAAACCAACAAGCCTAATGTCAATAAATTATTCATCGTCGAATCGAACTGCAAAATAATTAGAAAGGAATAAAATTCATTATTGAGATAGTTCAATCTTCACTATTTTGGTCTGTGCTATTTTCTTCTGAATAAAAAAGAGGGAAACTAATTTCCTTTCATCACTGAAAAATTTATTCGATTTATCTTTTCGACGTACGAAAAAGTGAAGAAAGTAAATTTGGTGAGACTCGCGACCGCGTCAATTTGACGTGAAACGTCGCATGCATGCTTGGCTAGTGGTGAGAGAGATGTGAAATTTAGATGGGCCGATCTAGCCAGCCCACTCGTTCTAGAAACACACGAGATCAAAGTTGCCTCGGATTTTCCACGTCTGGGCAATCAGTCCGGTGCTCCGTCTCTGTCGACTTAGTAAATGCTCGCATCGTACGACGAGGCAACCAGCGAACCAAAAAATAAACCAGCCTAAAACACCCTGGTGTACTGTTTCTTTATCCTGCGCACTATATACGTATGCGTGTATATCGATTACTGGCGAACAAAAAGGGCGTCAGGTGGGTCGATTCACCTATCGGATCGTCAGCTCCGAGCCCTTTCGACCGTAAGCAATCGATCATCGTGTAGGTGTGCACATGAATATATCTTGTATGCGCGCGTGTGTTTACAGCCCTGCAAAAATAAAAGTACTCGTAGGACGAGCGTGAAAAATTGAGCGACTCTTTAAGGGGGCAGATACCTTTAGGCGAGGAAATAATTTGCCGATTTTCGTGATTTTTTTTTCAAGGAAATATTTCTTCATCATTCTTAAGACTTAGGGTTTGTTTTAATATTACTTTCGGCTATTACATGGTGTTTTTTATTTATAGATCTTTGAAAATGGGGGTATGGCACAGTCGTCTAAACGGCATTTTCAAAACTGGCGTGACGTATAGCGAAAAAACTAATCGACCGATTCTGATGAAATGTGGTATAAATCTTACTAACCTTATTGTCTAAAACATGAGTCTAAATGTTTTTGAAAATAAAAAAAAAGTTATTTTTTTATTGCAACATGAAGCCATTTTTTCCGAAAATTCAATCTTTTTCTTTCAAGGCGTAACAGTTCATCGATTTTCAAAATGTCTCACTTTTTTTGTTCATATTGTGCGCATGAGTGTTGATGAAAGCAAAATCTTCGTTGGTTTTTTTCGGATTAATCCCGCCGACGCTTCGTGTCACGCCGTCTGACAACATCCGCCGCAACCCGTTTAGACCGTGCCATACATCTGCCATTTTTAGAGATTTATTTTTTTCAATACCATGTCACAGCCAAAAGTAGAAATAAAATATACCCTAAGTCTCAAAAATGGTGAAGAAATAGTTTTTTCCTCGCCTTAAGGTATTACCCCCTTAATGCTATTCTCTTCCCTGGCTGGATCTTTTTTAACGTGTTTACGAGAAAAAGAAATCAGTGAAAACAATCAGGTTCGAAAAAAAGTATCGGTACTACAACAATAAAAATGTAGAAAAAGCAAATTTCCTGAAATAATTATTTACGTGCTCATCGTATTAAAATTTGCATTGTTGAAATACACATAATTTTAATTTTGCAAACGTTCTGTAGACTCCTTGTCAGAGATTTTCAACATGAATCTGCCGGACAAAATTTGAATGGTAATAAAAAATAAAGAAATATAATAATAATGAAAACATGTGAATTTTTTTTCTCACGATCTGTATGAGATAGCGTTAATTATACTTTTTTTGCAAACAACTGTCGCATGTATAATTACAATAGAAAAAACACGATGAATACAACGAATACTTTGACAAACACAATTTTTTAAAGTTTGCACATTGTTTGTTGTTTATTGCACAAAAGTATTTTACACACACCGACGTTTTTTAATATTTTATATGTGACACTTGTCGAACAGGGTCGAAAATATGACGGACAAACTTTGTAAAATTAGTCAAATTTGTCTGTAATTAAGATGAATATTTAAGACGAATGGAAGTGAAAATTCGTAACCTTTGGGAAAATAATATTAAAGGTTTTTTTCACTTTTCTGAATATATTTATTTCACAGTAATAGCTATACAGATACTTGAAACTGAAAAAGGCGAAATTGTAATGGTTCCTACTGTCTACGGAGATTTAAAAGTGGTGGCCGAATTTATCCCGATTTTTTACATATACGGATATCCGGCAAGCTGACTAGCCGTGAATCTCGAGAGCGGTGTTGATTTTCGTCACGAATTCCGCGGGCACGCAGCTTTTCCCCAATGGCCTTACGATTCATTCACTCACTCCAATAATTAGCACGCAAAACGCGAAAAAAGTATTTCACGCGAGCAGACGATTTTACGGGGTGTCGAATCGCGCACGAATGTCCCGAAAAGTCGACAATGAAGACCGATCTCTTCCGCATAGCTTAATAGCGACTGGAACTTTTTTTTCACGAACCACGCAGATCGTTTACGATTTTTTAAATGTAAAATTCTCAACGGGAATTTATTGGATCTCCCAAAAAAATATCCTTTCGTGATCCCGTGCACGAATTTGTTGGGGGGTTCCAAGATGCCCCCACATCTTCGGAGAGATTTATCAAGGACATCGCATATAGGGATCCTCATTGGGATCCAATTGGATTCGGCACTGTTCCCCGATGGACGCTGTTTGAGAATTCTTACCACATAACCTGCACGCTTCGTAAACATGTACGTGTGTGATGATATTATGTCAAAATGCAGTAAAATAAATAACAAATGACCATTAAAGTGATGCCATTGAAATCGATTTATAAGATATACTTTTTTAAGCCACTTATACTCTTTCACAACACGATTTATACTTTTTGAAGATCCGCTCATTTTGGATATCTATATATATTGTTTAGAGCATTCAATGTACAGAATGCAATGGGATGGAATTGTTTCGGATTCTGATAGGAATTCTCCATGGAAATCCCATGTACCAATCCAATTTGAATCCTAAATTGAATTCGTACATGGAATTTGAATCCTTTAAGATTCCTACAAAGGACTTCTGATATGATGATGAATCCTTCAGGATTCTTTTTCACAACAAGATTCATACTTTCAAAGATCCACTCATTTTGGATATCTATATATATTGTTTAGAGCATTCAACGTACAGAATGCGATGAGATCCATCAAGAATTGTATCGGATTCTAATAGGAATTCTGCATGGAAATCCCATGTGCGAATCTAATTTGAATCCTAAATGGAACTCGTACATGGAATTTGAATCCAATTTTAATCCTTTACGATTCCTACAGAGGATTCCTGATATCCTGACTCCTGATATGATGATGAATCCTTTAGAATTCCTACATTATCAGCAATCCTTTCGGATTCAAATTGGATTCGTACATGGGATTCCCACTGGGAATTCCTATCAGAATCCAATATACGAGCGTGACGTTTCACTATAGAGATTTAATGCAATCACCCATTAGATCCCTTTACAGTGAAGTAGAGACAACTATGGGAATCCAATTGGATCCCTACGAAAATTTTTGCACGAATATTCAAATATATGCAGAACAAACGCCACTAAACGGAATTTTCATTCTGTCAACTTGAGACTCGACAAAATCAGCAGTTAGCATTGTTTTCAAATAAAAATGGAAATTTGTCCAAAAATACAGGAAAAAATGGTCGAAATTAACTTGAAATACCCATTGTACCCAGATGAAGAGTCGGGAGGTGCGACTCTTCTTGATACTGCATTGTATACGAAGCGCAGACTGCAGTGATGTATATTTTGATACCCCAACAGAGCAGGGGTACCTTGAATTTCGAGACGCGGTGGGTGATCACGATACACGTCGGATTAGTGTCTCTCGTATCGCTCTACGTATGCGTAATGCCTCAAGATGTTAGGATGGAATAAAGGGAGGCTCGATTGCGGGGAATTCAACCGGGGTAAGCACCGCTCCAACACACAGATAGAGATCATGTGCAAAAGTACGTTGGCGACTATAAACCGTGCAGAAGTGGATTACCGACGCAACTGGTTCTCGGTCATTTTCATAAAGAGTATCGGAATCGTATGTAGCGGAGAGGTGGAGAGACACACGAAGAGAGAAAGAGAGAGAGAGAGAAAGAGCGAGGGAGGGAAAGAGAAAGAGAGAGAAAAGGAGCCTGCTTATTCTCCGTTCAAGTCGGAATAGCCGTAACACGTTGCACCGGGCTATTAAATTCTCTCGAAACGACGATACAAAGCCGTTTCCCGGCGCGAGCGAGTGAAACTACGAATTATCCGAACTAAGTGTATTACTTATAGTTTCATTACGATTTGTCGATTATCGCGATTTACGATCGAGGCTTCTCTCTCTCTCTCTCTCTCTCTCTCTCTCTCTCTCTCTCTCTCTCGGATTCGTTTGATTTTTCTTCAATCGTAATGGAAATGGACAAGCGGACCGTGACACTCAGCGAGAAATGACCACTTTATAAGCAATTTGTGAGTATTCCTTACCGAGAGTTCTTAAGGCCTGTAAACAATTCCAATAATATCGGAACGATGATTTTATGGCGATTAAGGTGGCGTGACAGTCCCGCCCGAGTGGCTTGAAAATCTGGAGTCAACTATGTTCAAAGGTGTTTGGATTTTGGAAACCGCGCTGAATTTTATGTCTAGTGCTCTTCGATTCTACAGGCCGTAAAGTCATCTTCGTATCTGCAAATTCATCCTCGAGAAAATAATTGGATTTTTTCGGTTCTCTTCCTCTTTTGATTTATCCACTTTCGAAAATAATTGATTTGGGGTAGAAGTGAAGCTCAAGTAGAAGTTTCAAAATGAAGGCGTTGAGGTGATGCGAAATGGGAGAGGGTGCAAGGGAGATAGCAATGGCATTAAATGGCGTTGAAGTTGGCGCTGGAATGCAGCGAAAGTCGTTTTCTATTCTTTCCATTTCTCCATTTTTGTCATGACCGGTTACTTTTTTATGGATCAAGGCCGTGAATGTGAAGATAGGAAAAAGCTTTAGGTGATTTTCGCACCCTAAATCGGCGAAATCTAACTTTCGTTGGATTCCAACTACGCAAACTTCGACGTCATGGCGCTAATGGCAGGACGTCAGAGACGGAGAATGCGTTCCGCAACGTTATGGAGGAGGGCCGAGCGTTTGACGGATGAATGTTAACGGGTTAGGCCACAGTAACGGGTATAAAATCATGTGCGAATTTAACAATATTTTCGTATGAAAAAGTGATTCGCTCCTTACGGCCTTAAAAGATCCCGATTTATCTGGATGTAGACATGTCAGAGTAGAATTTAAATTCAAAGTTCCCACGGGGCCCGCACTAGTTAAGGGTAAAAAATATGAAAATCTAAGAAATTTGGCACCGTTCCTGCTAAATGCTGTCAAAATAGAAATCATGAATTGCATTGGAACTGAAACGTCAACAGCCACAGATTTTATGTTAGCGAGAGATGTCAAGTGTGGCTCGATTCACGATTTTTTATGAAAAGCTTTGCTAAGTTGTCTAGAATCGGAAAAAAATCTTTTTAAACACGATTTACCGGAATTTATGGAAACATCGAATAAAAAATCTTACTAGGCACATCTACGTCTAAAAAATGATTTTTTTAACTATACAATGTGCTATAATTTTGGAAAGCAACAGTTTCGCAGCTCGACCAAACTGCAATGACTTTTATCAAGACACGAATTAGCAGTAGAATTTAATTGTTGACAACATCGACGCTCATAAAATTTCCACATACCACGAACGAATTCCCATTTTTTCCGTCGTGTTCATTCGCGATAGTAAAACGGAATGCTTTTTGTATAGATATGCAGCAAAGATTCGCGTTGCATAACGCGAAATAATAATAGAGGAACGACAACAATAGGAAATATTAATCATCGAGTCCGGGACAATTGAATCCGCAGCGACATCGGACGGAAAGAGAAAAATTTCAATGAGATAAAGAGAGTAGACCGTTGCATAATAATAGACATCCCCTACGCTTCCCGCGGCGTAATTAAAAAGCAATGATGGAAAGTACGATAACTCGACGTACAATCACTGACTCGTTTCATTTACGAGCGAGTTTCCGATAAAGGAAACATGCCGGGAAAAAAATACACGCGTAGAATGAAATTTTCTTCGATTTTCGTGAGACCAAGGTTCGAAGTGTTGTCACTGTATCCGCGAGAAATTATTAAACGTCGTGGTTTTTTTTAATTTCTTATAATCCTTGAATTTCGAAGATCGGGCACTTAAAATCTTCCTTACGTGCAAAAACAATTTTTCAATGACGCACGATTGAGGGAGCGCAATAACAAAGTATTTTTTTAAACCCCAATAAACTGACTACAATAAGCGTAGTCCGTCTTTAGAGTGTTTACTTGGTTGTCTGCGACGAAGTCAAGAATCGTTAAATTATTTCGACTCACTAGGTAACATTCTACGTCGTATATTCCGTTCTAATTTTGTAAAGAATTGTTTGCAAAATGATTTTTGTCAAATTTATTCAAGTTGTCAAGAGGAATGCGGAAAAACTGCAGAGAAAAAAATCATCAAAATGCACAGGCTAAATTTATACTTTTCTAAATTATATTGTAGCTCGAAATAAATACACGATAGAGAACATTCTAGGAGCAACTTCGCATACTCCACATTTTTGGAGCAGTAATTTGTACCAGGCTGAACGTGAAGAAATCCGACGGGAACGTTAATTATTGCAAGTGGCACATGAGGAATATTGATGCCGTTTTGCTCGTTAGCTTAATTTTAATCGCAGAATTGCGAGATTCGTATCTTATTGTAACATTAAACTAAATGAACGCGCCACAACTTTTGCCAGACACGACCGATGGGTCTGAGAGGGATAAGGCGGTGAGACCTAATTTTACACCATAATCATTTGGACTTTGGAGAATGTTAAATGTTGAAGGCTTTAGTTTAGACTCTAGCACGATAAACATCAATTGGAACGAATGTCAGTAATTGCCTATTTCCATAGCCTGGATAACAGATTATTGGAAAAAAACAACACCACCGTTTGACGTTATCATTATTACCATACTAGCCAAACAATTCATGAATTAACAACCGATATTGTCTTCGAGTAGATATAAACATTGATCTCTAAACAAATTGTTACCTTGCCTTGTGAACTAACTTGACACGATCACATTGCAAGGGTTATTTAGAACTTAATAATTCTCCATAAAAAGTTTGAAGAATTTTAGTTCCTGGATAAAAACAAACCAACTCCCTAAAGCATTGAGACAAGTTCATGAGTGTTCAATGCCGCCCTTCAATGATCATATTGGATCGAATTGAGTCAAGTCACAGGCCCAGTTCGTCCACCTAACGACATACACAAGTCGAGATTCCAGTCCCAATGTAGATCCTATGCCTTTGAAGACAGGCTACCTAGCGATTAAAAAACCCTCGCGCCGTTCACCACGAGCAGTAGTGAAATCGACAACCCCACAGGAAAGAATCCCCACAAAACGCTGGAGACCTCTGCTATCCAAGACGTAGCTTCCTCAAGGATTTCAGACTTTGCTATTCCAAATAGGAATCAGTTCCGTTCCTTCAAAGACTCACCTCTTGCCGTTGCGTCTTCGTCTCTTGGTTGCGTAGACGGTGCCGAGTTGACTCATTGCGATGGAATTGTTGGGTCCGTTTGCGGTGGATGGTGGGGGTGGTGCTGAAGTCGGTGTCATAGCGACCGGATGATGATCGACGGAGCCGATAATCGTCGTCTGTTGGGCCGAGGAGTGTTGCTGATGCGAATTACTGGTCGTTATCGGGCTTAACGACGATGACAATAAAACGCCGGACGATCCAACCAAGTTGCTCGTTGGTGGACGAGATTGCGATAAAGAAGGTGGCGGAGGAGGAGGAGGAGGTGGTTGCGTCGGTTGTGGATAACCGCATGCCGCAGCAGCGACGCTAACGTAATCCGTCGGCGTTAGGGATACCGTAGGTGGCGGCGGCCCGCAGATGCCAACCACCCCCGGACCACCCCCACCGACAACACCCCCGACCACCCCCAGCCCCGAAGCGCTCCTGTCCAGCGCGTACACCTTGCAGACCGCCGTGACAGCTCTCTCAGCGTGACCCGTTTGTACGAACTAACTGCCTACATCGTTCCTCGACATCGTTCAACGAGTATTCACAATGAACGAACAATTGCACCCGCCGACCAAGCAACCTTCGCGAATAGTGACTTTATCCAGATGCCGCTTCTTCGCGAACCATACAAATCAGTCAGATATCCCGAATGTTGCAAAATCGGAATTATCCAAATCCAAGTGCTTATCGGGTATGGCGAAACGAGCTCTACTGTCCAGCTGCCTGCACAACCCTTCAACGGCAGCCAGTGTCCGATGTAACCGCCCGCCTCATACTCAACGTCGTGTCACAGAAATCCTCATTGGCGAAAACAATCACTTGGAGCTTGTTTGATTATCCTGGATCACTGGTATCTTTCCCTATCGCGAAGTCTCGTCTGCACGAGCCTTTTAACTGTCTCGAAGTCACCTTCCAATGTCGGCTTTCGTTTTGTTGCAGCTAGCTCCAGTGGACAAAGATAACATTCACCAGCACTTAGATTCGACGACATTCGCGAGAACTATGTTATGTAGCGCACGTTTATCGCGCGCGCATCCATAGTCAATTCACTGTCACTCTGTTTCACTCCGGTAGCAACGAAAAATCCAACCCTAGTTGCCACCCATAGCGCGAGTCACTTCTCCCGTGGTTATCCACTGCTTACGTAGACCTGGAAATTCACTTTTTGATCACACCATATCCCGTCTGTGTGTGTTTTCTTCGCGTTCGCTAGGCGAGATTGGAAAACAGCACTGACATCGCATATGATGAGCCCCTTGTTCGGAAAGCTCGATATTCACAACTGGATTGGCCAGATAAGAGGCAAAACCGTAAACGCACGAGATCTCGATGAAGACCGAGTTGCGGCACTCGCGTTATTTCGCGTCGGAGAAACAAGAGCACTGCTTTCCGCGCGAATTATTGATAAACATCGATTCGCCCTCTTCCTTCTCCAATCTCTCGTGTCAATTGGAAGTAACTATTGTCAACGAACGGGGCGGGCGAACTTTCGTACTTTTCCTTGCTTTTCTTTTCTTTACGCTTGTCTTTCCTTCAAAGTTTATCGTGCGAGACAGAAACGAGCAGCGTTGCGGCGGGCGCCAAGTGTCGTCACGTGTCCGCGAAAACTGGCAGTCCAGGGTCTTCCCACTCCGGTTGGGACTCGACTCGCTCGACTCTGGCTCCCACTCCTCGGACTTCCCCTATTCCCTTTGGCTCTTGGATCCGCCGCAACTACCACTGTCCAACTACCACCACTACCACGACGGACCACCACTACCACCAAAAGCGCCACACTGTTACACCGCAGTGAGGCTTCCGCGGCGACGACCTACCTGGGCGACCACTCTCGCTCGAGGTGGATAAAGGGAGAGAGAGTTAGCCGCGTGCTCTTTCACTCACACCGCCTCCGCATCCACTTCCTCTCCGCCACCAGACCACTCTTTTCCCCGCGGCTTGTTCGGTGTCCACCTCTTCCTACCGCCGCTCGCGTTCTAACCCGCGAACAGTCTCTTCGTACGCCGGCCCTCTTTCTCCGAGCACAGCCACCAGGATCATCCGATATTACAATAATACTCCCACTACGGCGAAACGCCCGAGACCTTTCCTCCTTCCAGGCTGGCTGAAAACTTATTTCGAAGCTTTGCCAACGAGACGCACCATCAGACGTGCCTCATCGGCTTCAGCAAGGACAACCCGAAGAAGCTGCTCACGTGGACAGGATGCGGGGATGAGAAAGACTGATCACCTTTGCCTGCCATTTCCTCGTTGATCGAAGGAGCGAAGGAAGGTCGGTTCAACGACTGCGGAGAGCGTGCCGGCTAGGGAAAAGACGCGGTTTGGCCAGCTGGATGTAGCGGAAGGACTCATCAACGATCCGAGGGTCGGTGTAGGTGATCAAAGGACTCCGTCTTCCAATCCTGATACCTGAAGAATGACCGCGCAGCAAGCGGGCAGTCCCGAAACAAGGGCTCGTCAACTGCTGGCAGTTTCGTCACGGAGCTTGAACTGCGTGGATCCTGGATAACTTGTCTGCCCAGCTTGTCGTTCATAAGGGGTTGCACGCCCCCAACAGTCGCACGGCTACCGGTAATGCGCATCGGGACAGCCATACTCTGTCGTAGCCGGTTGCATCTCCGCGTTACGCGTACGTACGGGCCGAGGTGCGTGGGTGATTGAGCGTCGACGGGATCACGAGCACTGCAAGCGGTTCTTTCAGCTGCATACGTTACACCGTTCGCGGAAGCAATACATGGACTAGAGCGAAGGTTCTCCCAAGGGGTTTCCCTGCTTGTGCACTCTGGACGCCTGCAATACCGACATCTGCTGCTGCCGCCGCAGCTTCTCCCACCCCGTCGACTTTCACCCCACCCGACTCGCCCCAGCTACCCCCACCAGTGTCCACACCGCCCGCCCACTTTGACACCCAAACCACCAATCGCACGGCCAGCATGGCGCCACCGGCGCAAGTGCGGGAGAAAACGAGAGACGGTATTCTCGATAGTGATCGGCGCAACTCGGGCTCGTGGAGGATACTCCGACAGCTTGAACTTCTGGACGTATTCGCTCAGGGTAATCTCCTCCGCTGAATTATATACAGGCCACATTCATCCGTCGATGACGTTCGATGAATCGTTTTTTTTTTTCAATACTAATCATCTCTGCTGTCCGATTGCTCCATGCCCGAGTCGAAATTTTCAGCCTATTTTGAAGGCGTTTGATCCTACGTCAGCCTGACTTGAGTCTGTTTACTGCTAGAAGTCCTACTATGGGCCGTCACATGCTCTTCCTTAGCTGCTTAGCTCCTGCACAGGCCCTTATACTCCTACGTGACCTAGCGGAAGTCGTTGCAGCTTCTCTTTTGATTGCGTTTGGACCTATCGCGCATTTGGCTGTTTCGACGAAACGAGGGTGGGGATGGTCGCATTCGAAAGAGCGGGTCTGATAGTTTTCAGTAACCGTCATGCCGTTGGGCTAGGTAGGACCGCGCATTCGCCGTAGAGACCTACTTTTCCAATGGCCTTTCCATTATCTCCACCCAGTGAACCTTTCGCATTCGCTTCCAACTTGTCCCTGCAGCTCCAGCAACTCTCCAAAGTGGAAGAAATGGATCTTGGACAAATAGTTACAATATTTTTTATAGGAAATGCCCTCGCGTATGCATGTATATGCGGATCCCTATAGCAGGCACGCATGCATACGTATAGGCACTAGTATTCGTGTGTTGGTGGATGCTTCGGCATGTATGTGTGCGGGTCTATACGTGTGTCTACGCATGCGCGTATTCAGGCATATGTATCTCTATATGCGTAATAGAGTGTATGCGTGTGCGTGTATACGTGTGCCAAACGACGTCCTTCTTAGCGCCTGCAAGTGGAGAAAAGGGAAATTTTCGATTCGGGTGGTGTTCAATCGGATCACAATATGCCGTTACTTTTTTATCCGGTTTGATTGATACCAACCATCTGTCCTGTCCGGCTGTTCCATGGTGTTCAGTCGAATCGCAATATGCGGTTGTCATTTTTTGATCCGGTTGACTGGCTGCTCAGCACTGGAAATCACTCTAAACGCGGTCACCTCCAAAGCATATGCTGCCAAATTTGGCACAGAGCAACAAATAGTCTTTTTGATGATGTCCTTCAGATATTTTTCGAAGCTCGATCAAATAAAGCAACCTTCAAGGTGACTCGGGTTATTTTGCAAAGCACTGAAAGAGAGAGAGAGAGAGAGAGAGAGAGAGAGAGAGAGAGAGAGAGAGAGAGAGAGAGAGAGAGAGGCATTTATTTCGTGTTCTAGGACCAAAGACTCTGAACAGATCCGTGCTAGTTGATATACATTGCATACAATTGAAACATATACCTACAAAAGAAAGTATATAGTAGAGCTAATTTCAGCAGCTTATCCGAGAGAGAGAGAGAGAGAGAGAGAGAGAGAGAGAGAGAGAGAGAGAGAGAGAGAGAGAGAGAGAGAGAGAGAGAGAGAGAGAGAGAGCGCGTAAGCACCCCGCATATACGTCCTTGATGTACAGATACTAATATTGACATCCACCCGAGCTCAGAATATAGTGTACGAGTTTGATAGTCACGCATACACCTAATCGCTACGTCACCATATCGACCGGCTGGAAAGGGCTCGTCGGGCTCAACACTTTCAACTCAAGGTACGCACGTTGGCCCGAGTCATGACCTTTACTCCTTACAAACCAAAATATGGAATGCTCACACTGGTAAAGTGACGAAAGGTTGTACCAAGATCTACGGAATGTGACGCAGACATCGGTGGAATAGGTCCCCTCACGGCGTGGGGGGAAAGGTCGTACCGTGCAACAACGGCGAAAGAAATTGTAGATCACCACCGAGAGGATCCTTGAGCACATTGGTAAAACTCGATCGTTTCAACAAGTACTTTTCTTGTCCCCACACAAAATGCCTTGGCTCACATGCTTGAACTCTGTGTCTTCGGCCGTCCTGATTATTTTCGATCAATGTGGCAGTCGGCCTCCTACATACACGTGTCTATGCATTTCGTTAATACACCTGGTGAGAAATACTCTTAGAGCCATACTTACACTCGAGTCGCCACGTTTTCTCTTATCGCGCTGTGTGGTATAGTTGCACTTCGTGAGGGTTATCGGATCGCTCGTGTCTCTCGATATCCGCAGCACCACAGCATGATCGGAACGCACGTATTAGCTGTGTATGTATGTAGTTTGGACTATATCACCCTAACCGACCTCCACGAGATATACATATGTGTACACATACAAATGGGCCGCTGTATTATATATATATATATATATATATATATATATATATATATATATATATATATATATATACACACGGTGTCTCAAAATCACCTTAAATTATAATTGATTACTAAAACGTATTGATTATTTGAAAAGTACGAATGTTTTAGTTTTAATGTAAGGTACAAACATGGAGGTTATGTGTGGAACATAATATCAGATAAATGACCGCCTCGTCCCTGTTTGCAAACGTTCACTTTTTTGACGAAATTTTCAATAACATTTTGGCATAATTGCGGTCTAATTTCATTAATGGTGCGTCCCATTGCTTCTTCAAACTCCGAAATGGACTGTGCATCATTGGCATACACTTTTCCTTTCAGAAAACTCCAAAGAAAGAAGTCCAATGGCGGCAAATCCCACGATCTTGATGGCCAATTTACATCGCCGCGGCGCCAGATAACAGGGCCATGAAACTTCGTCTGAAACAACTAGGCATTAACAATGCAGCAAATAACCATTTCTATGCGTAGCTCGATCGTGTAATTCTCCATGACTAAACCTCAATACTTCCTGATGCCAGTTGGCAAAGATTATTACTCTCCGTTTGCCACACAAAAATAGTGCGCAATTAAAAGTGTCAGGTCATCTTGAGACACCCTTTACATATATGTACATATATACTAGGCCTGTCCTTAAGAAGGGCAAAATCGAATTTTAATGGTCTTACCCCCTAAATTGGTTCGAAATAATTTTTAAAAAATGTCAGAATTTTTAAATTTTTTTCCCTCCATATTTACCCATCGCTAGGAAGCCTCACTTTCTCCCATAAGAAAAGCACTGATTTTTCGTGATTTTTAATCTTTTTTTTACCGTTGCCCTAATTATCAGCTAAAAAATCATAAATTCTCAGAAAATGTTGACAGTAATGTTACCTTTTTGTCGGATTTTTTGGAATTCGATACAAGCATTTTTGGGCTAGACCAATCACATCTTTATTCTCTGTATGTTGCAAAAAACGCGGAAAAAAGTTTAAAAAACGTGATTTGGAGGGTTAAATGTTGAAAGAATTCAATCGGAGTAGTCTTAAAACATACGGAATTCTTTGTACAAAATAATTAATCACGTAAAAAAAATTCAAGGCCACCCCTGCAGCCAAATCGATTGTGCCATGATTTAAATTTTTTCTGTTTTTTCTGCTTCACTTGCTGTTCGAGCACGTCGCACCCCCATAAAAACCCCACAAAAACCAATTTCAAGAACCCGGCATCGCGTACACATTATGATTGTTTGTCCTGAATGTTTATTCGTATTATGTTTTGGAAATCAATTATAGTAATGAGAAAAAGTGCATCAAGATTTTCGATCATAAGTTAACGAGAGTTGGATGAAATTATCCAAAACAAACTATTTGAGATTAGCTCGATGGGAAATGGTACGTCTCCTTTTTTAATTTTGTTTTTTCTACAACGCACCATAGTCCTATTTCCTCCGACCCAGCACGCGCTATGTGCGCAATGCGCCCGGACTATATCCGCGCGGAGTAACACCAACGCGCCCGAACAAAGGGTCTTGTCACCGCTGGACGTCGAGCTCCGAGTTCCGAGAGCGTCGACTCGAGGCCCAGCAGTCGGTCTCCAACAGCCAACAATTGCACTCTCCCATATTTCGTCCATTTAGGTTAGGTGCACAATGCGTTTACGAGAAAACATTCGTTTGATTGGCTATGTGGATTCCCAAATTTTCGGGAACAGACTACCATCAACTCGTCAAGATTTAAAAGTTTTATTTTTCAACACACGAGTGTCAGGTTTTGATATAAAAACAAGTGCAGCACTAGCCGTGCGTGAAACTATGATTTTTTGGACAAAAGTCAGATTAAATACGAAGCAAGATTATAACTGCGTAACGAAACTGATGGATTTACATCAACAATGGCATCTATTGGGAAAAAATATTAATGCCCCAAGCAATAGAAAGGGGGAAGAGGAATTTTGCGGTAAACTGGATGACCTTTTTGACATCGCCCATCAAGATGCGCTTGCAGGCCTCGACGATATAAGGACGGAATTTCTGCAAAATCAAAGGAAGCCTGCTCGTATCGGTTTCATCTGGGATATCCAAAGCATATATGATTTGATGGAGGCAGCAGAATTGCGAAAAACAACCGATGCGTTACAGAGGTCGGAAAGAATGGAACAGGAAAGAGCATTATTTGATAATTTTTCTCCGAATATCTTGAACAAACCATCTTTTTATGACCCTGAAGATTTCTGCATTTGCAAATTTCGACCTTTTGCAACCTCTATTTCCTGACTTATGCATTTTCGGAAAAATATCATAATATACTATTGTTCTTGGACCTAGTTACGCACCTAGTTGTGCGTATTTTTTATTTTTTTGAACTTCAATTTCGTATACGCTAGTGGCTTTTTGCCATTTAGCGATATTGATTGCCATACATTCACACTGAGGGGCGCTATCGAAAAATGTTGCAATACTTTTTGGCTTCTTTTTCACATTTCTAAGGGCGCTTATTTTTAGATTTTTAATTAATTTTTTTTTAAATTTATTGTTTATCCGTATCTGCAAATTTCGTCCTTTTGTGAGCCATATTTTGCTTTGAGCTCGGTAAAAGCTCTTTGTTGTGATACAACGACTTCGAACATGGGTGGCATGAACGGCGCGGCGGTTTTATTAGAACAAATGTTAGAGAAATCTATTATACCTGCCATGTCGACACCATATTTTCGAGATAGTTTTGAAAAGCGTTTTCAACGCGAAATTAAAGTCCCCCTCGACTAGACCAGATGAACCTATTTTCAAACATTTCAAAAATTCCTGGTCGAAAATCGATTCAACGGCATTTCGAATCGGAATTGATGATAAAAAAGTACAGAGCGTTGTAACTGTGGAGGATATCACGAGAATAAATTCATTTGTTGAATGGGCATTAGAAACGGACCAACCTCAAGCGGATTGCAAGGAGCTTTTGAATTTAACAAAATTATTTCTCGGAACCGTCCCATCGCAAGGAGTCGTAATACGTTCACCGGGTGCAATGCATCATGCACGTTTAATGTCCAAAGCTATTTATTCTTTGAAAATATTTTTGTTCCAAGACAGTTTCGAAATGACGAAAACTGAATATCGGGCGATCCGAGATGTATCGGTTTTTATCGTAACGATTTATCTGGAAGCATGGTTCACTACTCCACTTGCAGGAGCAGCTCCAAATCATGATCTGCCATTTTTGAAAAAACTCTATAATTATAAAAGTGTCGACAGAGAGATAGCTAATCCAGCAAAAATTGGTGAATCACCTTTGGTTTTTGAGCCCTGAAACGGTCGCTTTATCATTTTTTGATGAGAATTTACCATTGAACATGAAGCGTTGCATGGTGTCCGAGTTGGGCCCGCTCGACGTAATCGAAGAAATTTATCAAAATTGCCAGAAGAAAATTGTAATCAATGTAAAAGACGTTGGTAATTTCTATGACAAAGAGATGGATCATTTTGTAACATCGCAAACCCGGAATTTTTTTTTCCGATTTGAAATTGATCAATCGTTTCTACAAATTGACCCATCTCTTTGGTCTGAAAATGAGAGTTTCCGAGAAGGTGCGGAAATTGTCAAAAAATTAAAACTTGCGAATGATGCGGCAGAAAGGGCTGTTGGTCTATTCACAGATTTCAATAATATTCTGACGCAGAATGAAAACCAGAAACAATACATTTTGCAAGACATTGAGGAACATAGGAGAAAATTCCCTGATTCGAAGAAGGTAACAGTCATGCAAAATTTATGAACAAAGCAATCGGTTTAAGGAAGTATTATGATGTTCTTTGCTATATAATTTAGAAATACGTCACAGGATCAAAATCCTTAATATAATATGTGATGACAACCGATTTTAACTTTTATATATATAAACTAGAAGTTCTGTTCTATTCTTCTATAATAATAATAAAATGTGTGAAGACTTAACCAATTTTAACTTCTATATTTAGACCTCCGAAAGATACTTTTCGACCTTTTTTTCTATTTTCAGCGATTTCCGAGAATTTATCATCTTCGGCGAAAAGTTTCCTATTTTTTTAACCTCTGTCATTTTATTCCTTTTTTAGACTTTTTTTGCTTTTCTCCGCGTTCTTCGCAACATACAGAGAATAAAGATGTGATTGATCTAGCCCAAAAGTGCCTGTATCGAATTTCAAAAAATCCGACAAAAAGGTAACATTAATGTCAACATTTTCTGAGAATTTACAATTTTTTAGCTGATAATTAGGGCAACGGTAAAAAAAAGATTAAAAATCACGAAAAATCAATGCTTTTCGTATGGGAAAAAGTAAGGCTTCCTAGCGGTGGGTAAATTTGGAGGGAAAAAATTTTAAAATTCTGATATTTTTTAAAAATTATTTCGAACCAATTTGGGGGGTAAGACTATTAAAATTCGATTTTGTCCTTATTAAGGACAGGTCTAATATATACATATTTATAATAGGTTGGTAAATGATATATATCTAGCTTATGTATAGATCGAAAGTAGATATTTTGTAGTTTTTCATTAATTTCACATTCCATTCATATTTTTTCATGCATTTCATGGTTCATTTTTCAAATTTATATTGCATCATTTCATTTATAAATATGTATGCCGACACATTGAGCGATTACGACGATAGTCCACGCAGTCTAATGTCGTCGAAATGACTTTTCCCCGTGTGTATATGAGTATGTGCGTGTGCTCGATCGTAATTAATAAAGTTTGCAGAAAATATGAAATCGTACACTAAAATGTATGAAGCAACGGAATGAGATAAGACGAAGATCGGCTCCGAATCAAAATTAAGCGATGCAGTGAATTTATTTAAATGAATAAACTAATAATCATTTCATTAAATGCATTTACATTCTATGCAGTAAACTTGTATGCGTAGATCCGTAATAAATACGAAGTAAGCCCAAAGTATCGAAATCTGTCTACGAATGTGTTGTTTATGAATGTGTTACTGCGGAGCGGGCATTTCGGCAAGCATTGTGTATCTGAAATAAACATTGCTAGAAAAATGAAATCATGCAATCTATGGGCACGAGCGAAGTAATTAAATATTCGCGAGAAAGATTTTGCTCGCTAAGCGTTTGAGGTTGAAAAGAGTTGGACAAAAAAGAATGCGTTGTCGATTAACTGGTTTCATAGGTTTTCGATAGCATCACGGTGTGAGTGATATTGAACGGTATATTATTTCAAGGATGCTGCTTCTTTTGCACAATTTTATTCATACGCAAACTCACTTTACCGAATTCCCATTCGTGTTTAAAACTCATTTCACGCATGCACCGCTACCGCGGGATACGCGTCAAGTCCAGAGTGTGATGCGATTGCTACCGGGCACCGCGACTTGCATTTTACAGACGCACGCGAGCCACTCTCCGCGTTCTTCTTTGCTTCTTCGTTCCATTCCTCTTTCTCTCTTTCTCAATCTTCATTTCTTTCTTTCTCGCTCACCTTTCGCCCCCTCTCTCTCTCTCTCTCTCTCTCTCTCTCTCTCACACACACACACACACACACACACACACACACTGTGTCGTATTCTGTCATCAACTCGATCTTTCTCGCACTAGCTGACGCAAATCAGTGTACGAAAATTCTCCTTTCGCAAACCCGGACCTCTCACACCAACGTCGCACTGGCATGATAATTCACCTCACCCGCCATACGTTTCAATCTATAAAAAATGAACTTGTCGCGACTGTTTTGTTTTTTTCTTTTGCGTCCTTATAACTTCACCTCACTTCGTTCTATGGAGACCTCAATTGACCTACATGAAAAATTGATAGCACCATTTTTCATGCGGTTTTAATTAAGCTGAAACTTGAAGAAAAAAATCAACCACGTCGTAACAAGATAATGAATTCGGGGCCGGGTTGAAATTCCGAACTTTGAATGATCAGAATGCTCAAAACTCCGAAAATATACTACCCCGAAAGATCAAAACTCCGAAAGAATTTCACAGGAAAGACCAAAACTCCGAAAATCTGAACACCGTCAAAATAATTGGGCTATCGAGGTTTTCAAAGTTTCAACATTTTTAATAAATCGACTAATTATTTCAAGATTTTTTTTTAAGATGTGATTTTACGTCAATTTTGAAATTTGTCTAGAGAATTTTATACGTTCTACATCACTTACAGTTAACTGGGTAGACTTTCGCTGGAATAATCTTGACGAACCTTGTAATTTTAGAAAATTAAAATAGGAATTTTAAATCGTCGGCTCATTTAAAGTTCGAAATTTCAACCCGGCCCTCATGTCAAGATCACGCCAGCGAAAATCTACACAGTTGACTGTAAATGATGTAGAACGTGTAACATTGTCTGGAAAAATTTCAAAATTAACGCAAAATCACTTCTTAATAAATAAATAAATTCTTGAAATAATTCGTCGATTTATCGAAAAATTTGAAACTTTTAAAACTTCCATTGACAAATTATTTTGACGGTGTTAAGATTTTCGGAGTTTTGGTCTTTCGTGTAAAATTCTTTCGGAGTTTTGATCTTTCGGGGTACTATTCTTTAGGAGTTTGTAGCGTTCTGACCATTCAAAGTTCGGAATTTCAACCCGGCCCCATTAATTCAACTCCACTTTTGATTGCGCCCTTAGAGGCGCAACTAATTTGCCGGTTGGCGGTTGGCTTATTTTTCACGATCATTGAAATTGCTGCTAATGTCGGTTGTACAGAACGTTCGCTAGTTCAGCGGACTTATCTGAAATATGTACTTTTATGCAATATTCACTTGAGGCGTTACATTCATGGGGCTCAATGAAAAATGAGACTTTTTTGGGAATTTTCTTTCGACAATACTGAAAAAGTAATTAGAATGAGGTTTGGAGGCTTTATTCTACATGTGATGACTTATGTAAAAATTATAAACAAATGATGCAAAATAGCCACCCAATCGTAGCTACACTGAGATCGTTTTTTACGCGCTCTGGGGGGGGGGGGGGGGACAGAACTTTTATGCATCAGCACCTAGAACAGGAAAAAAGTTCGTCATTTACATTAGTTCTGCTAGAGAAGTACACACGATTATTAACCCTCAATCCGTGAACCTGGGTCGTTTTCGTCCTGCCCAAAATCATTTTCTTCGCCGGTTGCTTAACATTAAAAATAAGAAAAAAAAACTCTTATTTCCCTTGAGAAGTACGGCCTGAAGATTGACCATGAATTTTTTCAGATTTTTTCATCGACAATTATTGGTTTGGTAGTGGGAAGACGAAAACGACCCAGGTTCACGAGATTATGATGCCACTAATACATTCATGGATTGAGGGTTAAAAATATGGCTTCGTCGCTAAATGGCATCATTAAAAAAAAAACAATTCTTTTTTCCACCAAAAAATCAGTTTGAAGTTGTTTATAAAAACGAGAATTGTTGATGAATCGTTAAAATCTTGTGTACTTCTTTAGAAAATCTATCTAAGAAGCTACGGTTGAAGTTTCAAGTCCATCGGATGAAAACTGCTTGATGAATTATGTGTCCTCTCGAAAAACGTGGTTTCGGGAAAAACGCGTTTAAAGATTCAAAACTGATTTAGGAGGTATCGCCTCCTATTATGAGTAGATAATCCTGGAACTGTCGATACGTCAGATCATGTTCTACTATATGCTGGAATTCAGTTTAGTAAAAGTCCTACGGTTTTCAAGATAAAAATCATCTGCTTTTGGTTTTTCGCATGCCATTTCTACAAATGATGACTTTTTTACCCGGTTTTATACTCTTGGTTATTTGTTTTATCTAGAAGTCTTCTTTTCAACATCTGACTTTGATAGCCTGCAGGGTAAGAAAATTGTACTACGCATATCGTGCCGATTACTTTAAAAAGTTGCTTAGTTATTGTCGATTCATAAAATTTGTAGAAATAGCATGCGAACAACCAAAAGCAGATGATAATTTTTTAAAAATAACATAAGGGTTCTGTATACTTTGGATGTATGAAAAAACGATATTTTCGTTGATTTTTAAAAAATCCTGTTATTTTTATTGATATAAAACTTGTTAGGCTTAAAAAAAAATGCGTAAACTACAAAAAAAATTTATTGACTTTAACCACTTTTTTAGTGTAAAAATGCCAGGTAAACTGGAGTCTTCAAAAAGTAGGTAGGTGTGCGCTGTTGAAAAAATCTGAACAACGGCCCATCTAAAACAAAAAATTGAATGGTTTCAGGTTTAGTGTGGCAGTGGCTATATCCCGTACCTCTAATATTACTTTATATGCAAAAATAACAAAATGGCGGACAAAAAAATAAAGAACGTGTATTTTGCATGTTTTTTCGCCAAAAAAAATTAGTAAAAATAAAAATTTTGTAATAATTCTGGCATGGGATATAGCGATAAGTGTACAGAATATGTGGTTAAAATTTCATAAGGATCAGTTCAGTAGGTTCTGAGATTTTTTCAACACGCGGTCCGAAAATGTTGTTTCGATAAAAACCCGTTTAAAGTTTTAGTTTATAAAAAATCGTAAAAAAATCTGACTTACACTTAATCAGCAATGCCTGGACCATACATAATTCCTTCTGCCTCTTCCCGTAACTCAATGTCTTGCGATTTAGCTTTTTTGAAAGTTTTAAAGTAGACAGAGCCCATAAAGCCCAAAATCTCGAAAACTGTGGGACTTTTACTAAACTGAAATTCCAGCACATAGTAGGACATGATCTGACCTATCGACAGTTGCAGGATTATCCATTCATAACAGGAAAGCTTCAATTCCGTCGTGTGGACGATAGCAACACCCTCAGAGTGACTTTTGCACTTTCCTATATTTCTAATTACGATATTAAGCGCATTTTTCATTTAATCGCCGTAAGCATTACTCTCGAATTGGTTTCATTCGAATATCTTAATTAGAGATGTACGAAACTGCAAAAGTCAGTCTGAGGGTGTCGAACTTTGAGGGTGAATTTCACCCCTTAAAATTGTTCTTCCGCCGATTAAAAAAAATACGTGTGTCTTAGATTTCGACGAACAATAACATATCCAAAAATGAACGAAATCGGCGGGGGACACCAGAAACGGTTTCCTTGTTAGTAACCAACAGTCGCCACAGTCGACATTATACAAATCTCAATGAATTTAAAACCGTCATTGTGTAAACGTCAGCATATTCACACGAGGGTCTCTTCATGGACCATTCTATCCCCAAAATCAATGATTCGTTTTCAAAAAACATTCAGCGCCATCCTTAAAACAATCAAATGTGCTAAAGGCAACATTAGATACATACAACGGGTTGAAACTACACTTTCCGCAAATTGGATTGATGCAAAAGTTCACGCCATTTTTAGCGCTAGACGGCATTGCACAAGTGGTACGAACTTTTGCATCAACCCATAATATATAACTCGCGGAACTCGACTTCAATACACACGACGGAAAATATCGATTCTACACGTTTAACTTCGGATATGGCATTTCATTGTGCAATATTGAAATGCCAGATATCCATATACACATGTAGCGTTAAAGGTTCTTCGGAAAATCGATGGTTGCAGAGATGGAAGATTAATCGAATATTTCCAATTATGAGGAACACATCGTAGCTTTCGCTTTTGCGGACTCCCTCAAAGGAAAATATATTCATCGATAACACACACGTGTGGGTGCGTGTGCGATAGGAAGAAGAGGGCAGAAAATATTTCTGTAGAAATGTGGAATTTTGACCATTGGCTTGATAATTCCGACAGATATTTCGATGGTATCTGGATTTCATATAATAGGAAGTCGGACAACTTTTCAGAAAGTGTTTAAAGTTAACGATAATGGATATATATATATATATATATATATATATATATATATATATATATATATATATATATATATATATATATATATATATATATATATATATATATATATATATATATATATATATATATATATATATATATATATGTCAAACGGCAGTTTGTGGGACTTTTTTGAGAGGCATATATTTACCGCGATTTCCGTACGTTCTATCACCCTCAACATTTTTCGGGAAGATTTTTCATTATATAAAGCCCCTAAAAGTATATATACTACAAAAAGTATATACTGGTAGTTTTCAGGACTATCGGTAAATTGGCAGTTCTCGAGACATTATGAGGCGAATGGGCCCTTTTCAGGTCTTCGCGTATATAGGCAGCTTCCAGGTCGTTTTTAGAGAGATAGGTATTTTTCAGGTCTTTTCGAATATATATTGGCAGTTTTCGAGGCAGCAGTACCAAGAGATCCGCATTCTCCAGGTCTCTGTAAATGTATTGGCAGTTTCCAGGACAGTATATATCACGTAGTTCATGTCTCCAAATATATACTGGCAGTTTTCGGGGCAGTAGTACCAAGAGATCGGCATTTTTCAGGTCTCTGTAAATGTATTGGCAGTTTCCAGGACAGTATAAATCACGTAGTTTATGTCTCCACATATATATTGGCAGTTTTGAGACATTATGAGGCGAATGGGCTCTTTTCAGGTCTTCGCGTATAAAGGCAGTTTTCAGGACCTTTTAGAGAGATAGGTTTTTCGAATACATATTGGCAGTTTTCGAGGCAGTACCAAGAGATCGGCATTTTTCAGGTCTCTGTAAATGTATTGGCAGTTTTCGGGACAGTATAAATCACGTAGTTTATGTCTCCACATATATATTGGCAGTTTTGAGACATTATGAGGCGAATGGGCTCTTTTCAGGTCTTTGCGTATATATCATTTTTCAGGTCTCTGTAAATGTATTGGCAGTTTCCAGGACAGTATATATAGCGTAGTTTATGTCTCCAAATATATATTGGCAGTTTTCGGGACAGTATAAATAGAAAGTTACGTTCCAGGGCTTTGCTGGTATTCACGAGATCGGAGACAATGCAAAGTGATTGGTGTTTTTAAAACCTCACATTAATCAATAATTTTCGAAGCACAGGGGACAGTTCTACTCGCCGTAAAGAGTGAGCATATCATCGGGAATCGTAGTAACAGAATGAACTCGAAACCACTTTGTTTGATTCTTACTTTTTATTATTCGTAGCAAAATAACGGTACGGAAATATATTTTTTTCAATGAAACTCATTAGATCAGTTTTATCTCAATGATATAGTTTTTATGGTCCCTTCAAATTGTAATCGAATAAACAAACGGAACACAATTGTATGATGTACATTTTCAATGATAATTTACTTTGTTTCTCTAAATTGTTATACGTGGTTAAGTAACATTGCATGAGCAGTGTTTTCAAATTAAATTCTTTTGAACAATTATAACATTTATAAAATACTTTCAAATTTGTATTCTCAACATTTTAACAGTAGGAACTTTTTTCCGCAAACTTGACTATTTCTTTCCAAGTTACATAGTATAAGTTACATATTATATTATATAATTAGATTGAATATTATAAATCCTATAATATGAATTTGGGAGAAAGCTTCATGCTCTCATCATCATTAGGATACGTGGATATGTGGCAAGTAAAAAAAAACGAAAACAATTAAAACATGCTCATTGGTATCTCTCGATCGGAAAATGGTGTGTTTGAATACGAGCAACAACGACACGGAAGAAAAGATCTGGGTGATGTCTCTTCTCCACTGATAACAGGAAAAAAATACGAGGTTCGTTTCGCATTAAATATATTATAAAATATAAAATTTAAGAGAATAAATTATATGGCCGTGCATTACAATCAATCGTAAAAAATTGATTAAATTGTTCTTCAAACTAATAGTAATCTCTATTTTATCATTTTATTGCCCATATTTTAGCCTGTCCGGAGCAAATAAGGCGTGCCTGATCAGGGCGCCTTTCTAATGCCTGATAAGGCTCTTACCGGGCGCAAATCAGGCGTGCCTGATCAGGGCGCCTTATTAATGCCCGATAAGGCCCCTGTCTGGCGCAAATCAGGCGTGCCTGATCAGGGCGCCTTATTAATGCCTGATAATCACTCCTATCCGGTGCAAGTCAGGTGTGCCTGATCGGGCCGCATTATTAATGCCTGACAAGGCCCCTGTCTGGCGCAAATCAGGCGTGCCCGATCAGGGCCCATTATTAATGCCTGATAAGGCCTCTGTCTGGCGCAAATCAGGCGTGCCTGATCAGGGCGCCTTATTGATCCCTGATCAGGCCCCGGTCTGGCTCAAAGCAGGTGTGCCTGATCAGGATGCCTTATTGATCCCTGATCCGGCCCTGATGGATCCTCAGGCAGCCTGATTAGATTTCTGCTCGGGTAGAGGAGAAGGTAATTAGGCAGCGTTTGAAGTTTCCTCTGTACACAATCTCCTCTGTAAACAGCTTGCGACTCGGGGCCGAAAATAACCCCAGGAGCATCGAGAAGGTTTGTACCCAAAACCGAAAAAGACACGATAGCACTGTAGAAGCACAGAACTTCAGTGAATCGCGAGATTAACAGGCGAGTGCTCAGTTGTACGAATTGACACACGATGATATCCCGCGACGCCCTCACGTGAACAACAAGAAGTATGTACTGGTAGTTTTCAATACTATCGCTAAATTGGCAGTTTTCGAAACATTTAGGGACGAATGGGCCTTTTTCAGGTCCTGGCATATACAAGCCGCTTCCACCACATTTCGAGCCGTTCGCGCAATTATGATTATGCTCTCCTAAACTCATAAAATTACCCTGCAATTCCTCGGAAATGGCAAGGTGACGCCACGAATAATTTATCGAAGAATTTAATCCAACAAGGCCCAAACAAACCCAAACATTCTTCCATGTTAATGGTTTTTTTTTATCATGATTGTTTGGTGATTATTTCGCAATGGAGAATGTCGAAAGCATTATACACTATTACTTGCACGGTTACTCGTACTTTTTGAGCTCGTCTCTGAAGTCGTTAAGAAATGAAGATTTTTTTAGAGTCTACATTTTATTCGCACGAGAGGCTCAGGTCGTGATATTAGATATTGTATATCGTGAGGCTCAGGTCGATCTAGTGAGCGATAACACTGTAACAGAATGGACATAAGGATTCGAAGACACTTTGTTTTATTATTAATATCACGGTAACGTTGCATACATCATATATTGCGCGAAGCTTATTTTTTGCACATTTTTTGAATAATTTATTTTCTTTTATTTTCTCAATAATCATTTTACGTGGTTATGGGGTTACGCGGGTTTCGAAGCCAAAAAAGCATATTTTCTCTATTTTTAAAAATATAATGTCAATTATTCTATTCAAAATAAAAAGCACATTAAAAGCAATATTTCATTTTTACAAACTTGAAAAAATTTGGGACATTCACCCGGTGACACCTACGTTCCGGGGCCTCCTAAAAAACGGTGGACACGATTTCTCGAAAAAACGGTGGACACGAAAAAGGAGACGCATGTTGTGCAACGTACAGTTGCACAACATGCGTCTCCTTTTTTGGACATTATATGAGATTCATGACAAACATAATAAATATTATCATCGGTGAATTCCACTAACGCGTACATCTTCAGCCACGTGCCTTTTCGCAATAAATTAATATTTTGCCGTGCAGGAAGAAATAAAGTCTCGGGAAAACGACCAACCCGTGAAATGGTCTATCGTTCGCAGTGCAAAGACTGTCCTTCTTCCTGCGAAATTACACACAATTTACTGTGATGAAAACTTAAACGAGCTCGCCAATTCGGATATACGTCGAGGCGAAGGTACCCTTTGTCTCTGAGACTGAGGCGCAAGGCGATCCGTGGTACAGTGAGAGAGATAGAGGGCGATACACAAAAAGCGATACACAGACAGCTATATCGAGCCTATATTTCGAGGCAGAGGCAGCCTTTGTCTCGGGCGCGAAAAACCGGCACGCGACCGAGAGGTGCGAGACGAGCCGACAAAGAGTGACGGAGATAGAGACACAGCGCGACACACAATGAACGATACTCGAAGACTCTCTTTCTTCCTGCTAATCCCCTCCTACGAAGTCACACAATTTCTTCTATCAGAACCAGGGGGCGACACTGGTAGATAAATGCTGTTCGCAAAATGTCCTTACCGCACTGTGGCGTTAGTAGTCGTGTGACAGGCATGCATATATATGTACGTTGCACCGGTCCTTCGAATATTTTACACGAATAAAAGTATAGTGTAGATAACTTTTCGAAAACCATTATCCGCGTGTATGATGGATTCTGTTATCGCTGTAACAGTTCGTTATTACGATAACAGCACGGAACGAAAGTATCGAATCGTTCATCTGATCGAAGTATTTAGAGCCGAAGGCTGTCACATAACAGCCAACGCTAGGTAGTGGCGATTACAAGAACTAAAAAGCCGGGACGAAACGCGTTTTCGTTTCTCGTATAGGCCTCCGAAGTAACTCTAGTAGCCCAGCCATGGAGCCTAGATACCAGGAGGTTCAGCGGCAATGCAAAGGCGCTGAAAAAAGCGTCCCCGAAAATATCCCGAAGTGATGGCGCTGGGGTGCAGCAGCACCTACATAAATAGTAATATATTGGTCAACGAGGTGAAAGTGATCGGATGAGTTTCTAACCTCACGACAGACCGATCGTGACATCAAACCTCGAAATATCCGCAGATTCATAATCTCCTCATGACGGTTCGGAAAAAAAACGCAAAAGCGAGAAAAGATCTCAAACTCAAAATGGCGGCGATACAGCCCATCTAGAAAAACGTGTTTTTTTTACATATAGCTTCACGGGAGAACGGTTTTCTCTTAAAATATAAGACCTGAAACAAAAACCAAAAAAAATGATAATTTATATATTATTAGCTATGAGACTACCTAGAAATTTGCTTTCAAATTTTGCAAAAATAGCGCACTTTGAAGGAAATAAATCGATTTTTTGCCAAAAAAGCGGTAAATTGTTTATAAAAAGAAGTTTACATTTAATCAAAAACGGCTACGTACTCCCATAAAGAATATAATTGTGAAGCTGCTATCAAAATTTCAAATCGATGCATGCAAAGGTGGTCGAGTAATCCGTCTTCCGAGATCGAAAAAAGTGGTTTCGAGAAAAACTCGTTTACAGTTGTACGAGCAACTCAGCCCGCGCTCCAAGGCAGTGTGGCCAAATCGATAATTGAACCTTTTAATTAAAAAACTTGCTACAGGACCAATTGCATATTATTTTCATGACACCAAAGTATTTTTAGGGAAGAAAACGTCTTTCCAAAATCCTAGACTGGTGTTATCCCTTAACACTAATGAGGGTTAGGTACATCATCTGTGATCTGTCTTAGATCGCACCCATGTTTAGCGTATACCTATATACATATAGGTGCCGGAGCACCCCAGCGCCATCATTTCTTGTTCTCGTTTTGGGGACGAGTTGAAAGGCCTCGCTGAACCTCCTGGTATCTAGGCTCCATGAGCGCAGCCCTTGCGGCGAGTTTTGTAAAAATTTTGATTGGTTTTCGTCTGCTAGTGCAGTATGCCGGTCGCCATTTAAATCAGGTGTTTGCGTGAATGACAGCACCGCGTGTGATGTTTATGTTGTAAAAACAGCGTTTCACGTGATATTTGGGATTGTTGACGCGTGTTTGAGGAAGAACGTTTCCCATCACAGTCTTTTTCTCACCAGCAACAATTTCGCGAACTTCCGATACATGATGACCATCGAAAGTTTTCTGCCTATATTACAACATCGTTTATATAAATTTCCGATGCAAACAATAATTTAAACAGAAATTTTGAAAAAACGGCACAAAAAAAGTGGTGTGCAGCCAATGTATGCAATTCCATTAACATTATCTTCGTCACATACCTATAGATATGCTTCAGGGCGAAAGGAAGTCATGAGAATACATTGAAATCCGCAAGTAATCGTTATTAGTGCCATCACACTATTTTATTTTATTTACAAGCACATTCCATTCACAATGTGAGATCTACAATCGATAATGCTTGCTCAAGCCTATCTCTGATTAAAAAGTTTTACCACTTGAAAGTTGTAATAAGATAATGTCAAAATTTTAAAATGTTGCGATTATCTTATCACATTTTTTTTTAATCATGAAAAATGACTTATTTTCGGGCGTCTAAAGAGATCTCCCCCTTAATCTTAAATGCTGGAGGGGAGGGGCGCCAATGTCAAGTTTTTTCCCCGGCTCGGAAAAATCGTAGATCCGGGGCTGCTTGAAAGTCCAGTTTTCGTAAAGTCCGATCGAAAAAATTTCGCTCCTCATTTCCCTTTCCCAGATCGTCCTGATAAATAAAGTTTGATAAAATAAAACGCTTTGAGCAATCGAAATATAATAGAACGAAGTTATACCAAATTTTAAAGATTGTACAGTTTTTTCCAGGCCTGTCCTGAAAACAACCGATTACCAAATAAATCTGCCTCGAAAACACACTTTATACATATAATTATCCTAAAGCATGTGTTCAAGCTCTACATAAACGCAGACATTTTTGCTAACGTCGGGTACTAAAATTGAGGCCTGAATTTTTTTTTCCTTAGCATATTCCGGAAAAACGTATCAAAACTTTTTTATTTATATCGTACATTATCAGGACTGTCCTGACAATGAACGATGGACAAAAAAATGCCTTCAGACCTGCCCCCAAAACTGAAATGTGTCGCAGCAACCTCCGATGGCTATCTGAAAATGTCCTGAAAACTGCCGCTTGACATAAAGAAAGTTTGATCATATTCTCAAAAAACGTATCAAAACTTTTTTATTTGTATCGTACATTATCAGGACTGTTCTGATAATGAGCGATCGTCAAACAAATGCTTTTCGATCTGTCCCGAAAACTGCCAAATGTCCCGGCAACACCCGATGGCTATCTGAAAATGTCCTGAAAACTGCCGCTTGACATAAAGAAAGTAGGATCATATTCTCAAAAGACGTAACAGAACTTTTTTATTTGTATCGTACATTATCAGGACTGTCCTGATAATGAGCGATCGTCAAAAAAATGCTTTTCGCTCTGTCCCGAAAACTGCCAAATGTCCCGGCAACTGCCGCTTGACATAAAGAAAGTTTGATCATATTCTCATAAGACGTATCAAAACTTTTTTATTTGTATCGTACATTATCAGGACTGTCCTGATAATGAGCAATCGTCAAAAAAAATGCTTTTCGATCTGTCCCGAAAACTGCCAAATGTCCCGGCAACATCCGATGGCTATCTGAAAAGGTCCTGAAAACTCCCGCTTTTAGGACCTACAAAGAAAGTTTGATGAAAAAAAACCGCCTTGAGCAATCGAAATATAATGGTAGAACGAAGTTATACCAAATTTTAGAGTTTGGACAGTTGTTTTCAGGCCTGTCCTGAAAACAACCCATTACCATATAAATCTGTCTCGAAAACACACTTTACACATATAATTATACTAAAGCATGGGTTCAAGCTCTACATAAACACATACATTTTTGCTAACGATGGGTAGTAAATTGAGGCCTGAAAAAACATTTTTTTTCCTTAGCATATTCTCAAAAAACGTATCAGAACTTTTTTATTTGTATCGTACATTATCGGGACTGTCCTGATAATGAACGATCGACAAAAAAATTCTTTCAGGTCTGCCCCGAAAACTGCCAAGTGTCCCGGCAACATCCGATGGCTATCTGGAAATGTCCTGAAAACTGCCGCTTGACACACACACACACACACATATATATATATATATATATATATTTACGATAATGGATATATATAGCCACGAAAATGTTATTTTATATAAACAAAGCTTTTTAAGTACCTGAAACTATGTCTAAATGTTATTTTTTTTTTAATTGCCGCCCAATCGTTACACCACGCCATCTCGGAACGCGTGACGTCATATATGTGTAAACAAACGACAAGCTAACCTCAAAATCAAGTGCAAGGTGGTATTTTTTACAATGTTGTGAAGCTTGAGGTTCCTGGTTGAATACTGGTTCCATGTAAAAAAATGTAAACAAGAGACGAAAACGTAAACAAAAGAGAAAAATACGCGCATGGAAACGTTTGTTTATACACGAATGACGTCATACGCTGTGATTGATGCTGCGTTTGAGGTGAAGGGCAGATTACAAATATTTCGATGATTAGATTTTATTTAGTGATTAAAAAATATAAACCATTTTAATTTAACAAAAATATTTATTGAATGATCGTTTTAATTATATAAACATTCGTTCGGACTACATTTTTTTAAATTCTGTTTACTGTCCGATTCCATCGACATGTATGGAAGAACGTAGATAATTGAAAGACGAGAGGCGAGGAACCGAGCGCAGCTCCAACAGCAGAGCTGTTTCGACTAGTGTTGAAAAGGTCTAGTTTCGCCATCTATCGGCTCGAGCGTGAACCACATTACTACCTCGCAATCCCCGGAGGTGAAACGAAGTCAAATTACCTACAGGTATCTGGAAGGAAGCTACAACATCCCGTTCGATATAGTCTCGTCCGAGTTACCCCGCCGCACAAATGTCAAAATGTTCACGTGTCTCTTCGGCTCTATTGATCCCACCGTTCGCTATCGGTCTATGAAGCAAAAGGTCTTCATGCGGGGGGGCGCTGTTATATATTGTGAAGCGAGTCATATTCCGGTGTGCGGCTAATGAATTGGTAGGCTATCAGAATTATGAATGGCATACTTGCGAGGAGTCTTTATTCAGAAATTTTATATTCGCGAAATGTCAACATAAGAAAAATTGCGGCGTATCATTTATTTACGTGGATGATGATTATTCATTCATTCGGAAGATGTTATTAGTGCCATCTGTTAAGAGATAAGGCCACAGTAGAATTAAAAAAAAATCGATTTTTTTGGCTAAAACGGTGTTTTGTCATCATAAGAATAAGTTACTATTCGATTTATAGCAAGAATTTTTTTTTCGCCGACTTTGAGCGTATAACGCCAGCTAACCTCTGGCACAGCCATAGAGTACGTAAAACTTTAAACGCGTTTTTCTAAAATCAGCTTTTTTTCCAATTGGCGTGAAAAATAACTTCAACAATTTTCACTCGATTTACTTCAAATTTAAACGTTATGTTCCTAATTGCATTTTGCAGAAAAGTACGTCCGGAATTTCTGATTAATTGAAAACTTTTTATTTTACGAGCAGTTTTATACGAAATTTTTCTCTGAAAATTCATTACATATCTACAACTCAATTCAAATACCTACAACTTTTGAATAATACAATATTTTTTTATTCCGTACGTACTTCTCTAGGTATTCTAATGTAGATTGACGAGAATTTTTGTTTTTTGTTCTAGGTCAAAAATTGTAGATGCTAAATATCGCGCCGCGGACCGCCTGAAAAAACAAAAGAAAATATTAACAGTCTGCCATTTTGTACAACGAAAAAAAGAAAAATATGTTTTATAACAGCTTGATATTTATATTAAATAGATGTGCAATTAATTTTATGTGTGAATCACTTTTTCATACGAACAAAAATTGTTAAATTTGCACATGATTTTTACCCATTACTGTGGCATAACCCCTTAAGGGCAAAATTTGTCTAGACACGTTGATGCGTCGGAATTTTCCATTTGGCAACATTTCTGGGTTAGGACTTTCCAGAAATATGTTGTTTCTAGAGTGTGACGTTTCTGGATTCTGACAGCCGACTGATGAATCGACGAATCGTCCACCGACGAACTGAAAGATCTTGACCCACACAATCCGAGGAGCCAAATCCGTGCAGAAATTGTCGTAGGGGTCCAATTAGGTTGCCATACTTGTACCTACTTTCTGATAGGGACTCAACGAGCTACATCCACCTCGGTGGGTCAAAAAAATGCATTTTCCAAAAATATTTGTATTTGATAGTATCTTCTCTATAGATGATACTATCTATGATACTATTTTTGCAGTATAATACTATTATGATGATACTATCTATGAAGCTATTTTTGCAGTATTAAACTATTATCATAATGCAAAAATGCATTAGATAGTATCAGCTATATTCCTTGAAAATTTAATTGAAATATTCCTGAAATTCAATGAGCTACAGCTTATAATAGTCGGTCAGGCAGTCGGTAGCAGCACGATACTTCAAACTTGAAACGGGTTTTTCTCGAAACACGGGTTTCAAAGTCGGTGGACATGATATCTCAAGAACCACATGATGGATTATTTTCAAATTCACAGCAGATACGATGAGAAACATGTAAAAATCGTTGAAGATCTCACTTTTTAAAAACCATTCGTCATTTTTTAATAGGTACGTAAAAATGACGACTTTTTTCATCGCTTTCGTATGCTCGAGTTTCAATTCGTTGTCACGTTGTTAAAAAGATTATTTAAAGAATCGACGATGTTCAAAGACTCGTATTCATTTGAATAACCTGTTCGGTTTTTAGAATTCAGATGGACCGTTGAAGCTGGAGAGTGTATGCTGTCATATTCGTGATTTTAATATTTTTGAAAAATGCACTTTTTGACGCACCTAGGTATATGTAGCTCATCGCACACGCACTCACACGCATGGGAACACCATCAAACGTCGCAAAAAAAAATTATCTGCCCGCGGTCATGTTTTTGTTGTCTTGCTGTATTTTTTGCGATTTTTTGAAAACGCTGTCAATATATGTACCTTGATGCTTAAAAAAATGCGTTTCTTTTTCGCCAACCATTTCCCAGAAAAAATCGGAATTTGGCTATTTTTTTGGATCTCCAGGTGGATTTAGTCCCTCAATGAGTCATCGCATTGGATCCCTACTAAAACGACACGTTCGTACATTGACTTCTTATCGGGATTCCCCATTGGAATCAAATATAAGAATTCCATTTGAATCGTAAAAGATTTCCACGTTATTGAACTGAATCCGATACGATTCTGGATAGATCCCATCGCAGTCTGTTCGTTGATGTTTCTCAACAAAATATGTAGATATATAAAACAAGTGCATCTTGAGAAAGTATAAATCTCATCATAAAGGAAAGTAAATCGCTTAAAAAAGTATATATTAAAAATTGATTTGAAGCATATCACCGGAAATCCACTGAACTATCATTTGTTAATTATTTTACTTCATTTTGACTTAACGGGTTATACGCAGTCAGGGATTTCAAAAAATCGTTTTTTTATTGCATTTTCGGAATGTACAAATATGTGAGTATATTCCCTGAAAATTTCAAATCGATCCAGCGAATATTCTCGGAAATACACACAAAACATCGTTTTTCTCAAAACGGTGTTTTCAAAGTCGGCGAGCACGATTTCTCGAAAACGGCTCAACCAATCGGTCTGTCATTTTAACGCAACCTTGTCAGATATATTCTTCAGGTATTGATCGAAGGAATAAGATTTCCGATAATTATTTCTATTTTTTTCAACGATTTAACGAAAAAAATTTCGTCGAAAATCGAAATTGTTTCTTACCGGAGCCACCATTTTGTCAACAATTAAAATTTCGACTATCCCTTTGATCAATACCTGGATTCATTTATCCCCTGAAAGAATCTTTCTGGTTTTTTCATTTTAGATAATCCAAACCGGAGATACTTTGCTCACCGCCGGACGCTTTTTTTTCGGGGACCTGCAGGAGACTTCCTACAGGAGCAATATTAATGAATATTTTTGAAAATAAAACATGGCAATCTAAAGCTAAAAGATGCCACTACACTGCCCGATATTTTTCGTTTTGCCCAAATGAAATCCTTTTCCAGAAAAAATCGTGAAAAAACGACTTTTTTACCTTGAAACTGCGTATAACGCCTTAAGGCGGGATATACATTTAGACAGGAAACAAATAAGCAATATTGAGGGATTTTTTTAACTAAGAAATTATTATTCTACGATTATCAAACTTTAGGTATTCTTTAATAGTATATTTAAGTATACAAAACAATTTTTGTTTAACTTAATTCATCATCAAAATGGCGGAGCTGTGGCAGAGTATCACAGCAAGGTCGCCGCGAGTTGCGAATCGGCGTGCAGTCTAGCTTCCCGTAGACTTTGATTTGCAAAAAAGTACAAATATTTTTTCAGTCAGAACATGTATAGTTTCTATGTGACGGTATTAAAATGAAGAAAATGCAAATTTGTGAAAATAGCACGTATTTACAACAACAAAAATCAACGTTTCACGCAACATTTCTGTAAAATGTGGATTAAAAAAGTAGTTCTTTTTCCAATTTTACAAAAACAATTTTCGTCAAGTAGAAGGTACCAATATTATCAATATTTCCACCAAGTTTCAACTCAATCGGCGTAATAGTTTTTGAGTAATCCTGCACGCCAATTTCGATAATACAGTTATTAGAAAAACGCGTTTGAAGTTCACGCCGGCTCCGAATCCGAGCGATGAGGCGCAGCGTTGACGGGCTATAACGTTTGAAGTTTTTCGAATTTCGCTTTGAAACTTTGGGAAAATATGCTACATATACAGTTCTATCGTTTAAAGAAAGAAAAAAAGAAATCGATTTTTGTATCGTTGTAAATGTATATCCCGCCTTAAAGTTACCGCCTCTCGACCGCGCCCCCGAGCGAGCTCCTCATAATTTCTATAACTCGGCTAATCTTATGAGCATCATTAAACGGTTTTTTCAGACATATTCAGAAAAGTCTGCAGAATAATAAAACAAAATGTAAAAAAGTGATTTTTTCGAATTCCAGGACAAAAATCCTGCCTCAAGCATGCTTTCCCTATAGTACACTTGCGTAGACTTGCGTAGACCGCAAACGCAGATGAATAAAGATGGGGAAAGACGCCAATTGGAGTAGCATTGAAGAAGGGAGGGGAGGGGGGCGTTGCTTCAACAATTTGAAAATAAGGCTTAATTAGACAAATCATATTGTTGTGAAATGTAAGGTACGTTGGGCAGGTAGCACAGTGCAATCAGGACCGCAATAACTAGCGCTGCAACTAGCAGATGCAACGAGACGATAATCGGGAAGCGAAGTGCGCGGGCGTCCCGTGGACGCCCGACACAAAACCTATATTTGCAGCCATACACAAACACACAGACACATGTGTGCTATATCTAACTCGCTTCGGCACCGCTTATAATTGCGTGCTACGAATAATTACTCGATATACACAACGTGGACGTTGGCAGGGGTAGCCAACTATATACTCCTCGCCTGGGCACGAATAATTTTCAAGCACGTTACGTTCATTTATTTATACGTAATGGGTAATATGCGCACGTTTCTATATGCAAGGATATAGATCTAGCAGAAAGTGCAGCCACGGATATTCGAGAGAAAAAAAATCATATTGCTCGTAGGGTAGGCTGCGTTTGAACGAACGAGCAATTACAATAAGTAAATGCATATGGAGAAATAATTGTAATTGTTGTGAAAATACTAACATTGGATATTTTTATCAGCGCATCGTGAGTGATTCTGTACGTGAACGACGATTTTGGAAATGCTCGACGTGATGGGACCACGTTGAAAGTTCACAAGACCAAAACTCCAAAAATCTGAACACTGCCAATATAATTCGGCTATGGAAGTTGGACGTTTAAAAATTTTCGATAAATCGACGAATTTTTGTAAGATTTTTTTTTTACCAAGAAGTGATTTTGCGTCAATTTTGAAATTTGTCTAGACAATGTTATACGTTCTACATCATTTAGGGACCGGGTTGAAATTCCGAACTTTGAATGACCAGAACGTTCAAAACTCCGAACAATTTTACACGAAAGACCAAAACTCCGAAAATCTGAACACCGTCAAAATAATTCGGCTATAGAAGTTTAAAAGTTTCAAAATTTTCAATGAATCGACGAATTATTTCGAGAATTTTTTTCTATTAAGGGGTTAGGCCACTCTAGAATTTTCGAAAAATCGATTTTTTTCAATTGTCCCCTAGGACCGCAAAAATGATGTCCCAAAATATCATGGCCGGGAAAAATCTCTAAGTACTCAGTTTTTGAATTTTAGTACAAGGCCGCCTGGTCCGCCGCGAGCTACTCAAAACTTCAAACGCGTTTATCTCAACTGCATTTTTAAGTTGGCCGGAAACATAACTCAGACAATTTTCAACCGATTCACTTGAAATGTTGAATATATCTCGAAAAATACATTGTCTATGGAAATACGTAGGTTTTTTTTATGTTGCATAGTTCATTTGTTATTAACAATTAACTGACGATTTTTTAGGCAAATTTTCCACTTTCCACTTCAGAAGTGCGCCATATGGCCAAAAATCAATATATCGAAAAAAAATCCTACGTACTTCCATCGCAGTTATTAAATATAATCGAAAAAAATTCGTTAGCTTATTATAATTCAAAAATTACAGGAGCTGTTTGTTCAGCCGTGGACCCTGAAAAGACGGAGACGTCATCGCACAAACGCTGCACAGCCGCCATTTTGAAATTAATCGCTTCAAAAAAATTTTTATATATAGTCACTGATATGTATGATAATCACCCTTTTTGTAATCTCGATTTATTTTGTAGTTCTTTTCAAAAAACCCCCAAAAGCCTATTTTTCGGCCTCTAGAGTGGCCTAAGGCCTTAAGAAGTGATTTTGCGTCAATTTTAAAATTTGTCTAAACAATGTTATACGTTTTATATCATTTACAGCCAACTGTGTAGACTTTCGCTGGCATGATCTGGACGGGGCCGGGTTGAAATTCCGAACTTTGAATGCGCCGACGGTTTAATATTCCTAATTTTAATGTTCCGAAAATGTTCCGTCAATGACGTAGAACGTATAACATTGTTTAGACAAATTTCAAAATTGACGTAAAATCACTTCTTAATTAAAAAAACAAATCTTTGAATAATTCGTAGTTCGTAATTTATTGAAAATTTTGAAACTTTTAAAACTTCCATAGTCGAATTATTTTGTCGATGTTCAGATTTTCGGAGTTTTGGTCTTTCGCGTAAAATTCCTTCGGAGTTTTGATCTTTCGGGGTAGTATTCTTTCGGAGTTTTGGGCGTTCTGATCGTTCAAAGTTCGGAAATTCAACCTGGCCCCGACATGATGTGAAGTGAATAGTAATTTATTCGAAATCGTTTTTAGATAAATCTGAAATATAATAGTCATTTCAAGGGCCGGCCTGTCACCGAAATCTACGATTCGTTTCAGAAAGAGTCGAGGGTCGTTCGAAAGCAGCCGGATGGGCCGATAGTCAACATTACGTGAACATGAAAGGTTGCAAATATCCTTTCAAATTATAAAAAAGACGATGTCTGTTGGACAATTATATTAAATTCCGTCTCGTATAATGATCAAAAAACGGTCACTCGAAATAAACTTTTACTACGATCCTGTGACAAAATAATTGGGAAATATTGTTCCGCGAATATGAAAATTGCAAGGTTTCTCTTCTCTTGAAATATAATTGATGATAATTCGTAATCATTACTCTTTTACAAAGAATATTAATTATCCGTGGTTAGTTCGGTGAATAAATATTTTCCATCTGTTTTCATCTGAACGATGATAGCTGCTGACTCATAAGTGATTGGAAAAAAATCAAACGAGCATGTACGGAGATTGAGAAGCGCCGCTAAGAGGAAATTTATGAATAATTCAACAATTATTTCCTTGTGTGTGCAACCGGGATCAATAAAATTGTCGATAAAAAAATGCCAGAAATGATTTATAATTGATGCCGACGATCTTGAACTTTTGAATATTTGACTATCACTGACAGCTATTACGCGACTCGATATTTATTATAATGAAAGAAAAAGCCTCCGTCAGTGGCTTCGTTGTCCCCGGAACTACGTTATGTGAATTCACCTATGCTAATGTAACATTACTGTTTTTTTTTCTTCTCATTGTTCGTCATTACCCTGGCATTTGCACGTGCATTCTCGATGGTATTATTTTCCGCTGGAATTGTCACCGTTCTTCGTCGGAAAATGAATCAGCCCTCACCTCAATGACGGACAATTTTTACACAAAGCTTGCTCAACCTTTGACCATGCTTTAACCTAAACATGAAACCGCAGAAAATAGTCCAAAAAAATCGCAGCGGACCAAGTCCCGAGGAAACTGGAAGGGTGACGGACATTAGAAATAAAACGGTAAGTGAATGTACATGATCATCTGACCGGACATCATTCACAGAGGAAGAACGACACTCAAACGTATAAACGTTAGTCGAACCGAATGAAAAGTCAAAAAAGTTTCCGATTATCGGAAGTGCGTGTAGAAACGTTGCTCAAATGGACCATGCCGCGTCAGTTGGGAGACCGGGGGATCATCGCTCGGTCCCATGAGACACGTGGCGCTTTTCCGCCCAACACAAGATGAAACCTCAAAAGCCGATCGACGAACCGAAACGGGCATTTACTGAAAAGCGGCCTACTGCCCCCTCCCCCCTCCCTAGCCCTGACGGCTAAGTTAACGAAAGTGGTCCGGCATAGCATATTGTGGCTGTGATGCTGTGACAGGTCCTCCATTGTTCGTTTCAATGCTGCCGTGAGCCCCTACGATAATCGTCTGGTCACGGAATATTGAACTCCGCATAGGGTGTTTAAAAATCAACCCCTGCAAAACTTCCCGAAGACAGTCCCGGGCAAACAGAAATTGATGGAATGTTCGATTGCGAAGCGAATCATCGGAGTCGATATTTCGAGAATGCAATAAAAGTAGGGTATGCCCGGGGTAGTTGGCCACAGTTTTTTCAAGGATCCGCCAAAATAAAAGTACAGACGTTTCTCAACTTTTCTTCATTTGTAATTAAACTTTGAACATTTGACCCTTAGTAGTCACACTTAGCTTGAATCACGTTATAGTCATACTGGGTCCATGGCACCCAGGCGGTTTAAAATTGTTATAAATAATTAAATAATACATTGAGCGATATGAAAAAAAATAGTGAGGTATAATTTGAACCTTGTTTAAGGCGTTACCCCCACTTGTAGCGCAAAAAAGACCTTTTTCATGAATTTTTTTAAAGAAAACTACAAAACTTTTTTAATCGATCAATATACCATATTAAAGAATACATCTTGAAGAACTTTCAGTAATTTTTTTATTGAAAAACATTACATTGTTTAGTGGCAAATGGCCGTCAATGAAATAATGTTTTTATATACACGGTTTGCGGTGACCAACATTGCGGCGAAGTGGATTATCTGAAAAAAAATGCGGATGGATTTAGTCAAATATAAGTATAAACTAGTCTTTAATCGAAGGATTTTAAAAATATTCATTTTTCACAAAATGGCGGACAGTCAAAGTTAATGGTTCGATTTTAACGAAAAAAAAAACGGCCGTTTTTTGGCTATAAAACGGCCATTTTTTTTCGAAAAAAAAATCGAACGATTAAAGACTACATTTTTATGTATTAAATAAATACATAAACCTGCAAAATTTCAAGAAGATCGGTTCATTAGTGTTCGAGTAATCTTGGTCACCGACTTCAGAAATGCCATTTTGAGAAAAACGCGTTTAAAGTTTCAATTTCAGTTTACACGAAGAAAATATTTTTTTTTGTAAACTTACATAGAGTCATCTATTCCGGGCATAAAAAAAAACTGCACTTCAAATTGCACTTCAAAAAAATGCAATAAATAAGAATCGATTTTTTCTAAATCGCAAGTGGGGGTAACCCCTTAATACAAGGATAGTGGTTACAAATCAAAAATTAAATTTTAAATGTGCAAAAAAATTATGCAAAGAAAACGTGAAAAATGACTTTTTGTACAAAAATTGCTGTAACTCTTGTAATTATCGACCAAAAAAAAATGGTTTTATAATGTGGAAACAATGGACTTTGAAATAGACATAGCGGTTTCTGTGGACTTTTCAAAAAGTATATTCATTTCATCCAACGCAGGTCCGATTTAGAAGGAAAGAATAAAACGCTTACGCATATAAAAAAATATGTTTTGTTGAAAACAAGTTGTACGGCATCAAAATAATTGGTTTGGGTCCCGTGGACGCAGTGTGACTATTAAAGGTTAACTTTAAGACAATTTACGAAATTGAAACAAACCGTAAAATTACTGTTTTTTTTTAAATCACGATTGGCTATCTCGCCCGGAGTATGCGGTTGTGAGGGCCATAGGAGTACAGGTGAGATGGCCAGTTATAGAGCATTATTAAAAAAATAAGAATCAAAACATGAAACCAAAGAGAAAACCGAGTTCTCTTTGGTTTTATGTTTTGATTCTTATTTTTTTTCTTTTGGCCACATCTAGAACACATGTAATCGAAATCAGTATAATTTTTGTGTACCCAAAATTAGCATACTATTCACTGAAACCAGTCTTCGATTAGATGAGTTCCATAATAATTTTCTCCGTAACTTTTTTTGTCATTGCTCTTATATCGTCTTTCTAAGGTCTTCCTAGGTATTTCGTAGATCCTAGCGGCCGCACGAACCGACAATTCATCATTTTTTACCGCACTAATAGCTGCTTTTAATAATACTTGAGTCCAGTTCCCTTATAGAGGCATTGCTTTTCTCTTGTACTTATAACGCATCTGAAAAACATGTAGAAAAAATGAATTACTTGAACACATTACAATTAATACTATGGCTACTATATACTAAGCACTGTTCGTGAACTATTCAAGAAATACAAAAGTAACCATTACTTTTACAAAATAACATCACCACAATGTAAAATATGGAATTGTCCAAAAAAATTTAGCAGTAGACAGAATAATTAAAAAGGATTTTACTTACTTAACATTTTTTGCCAAACTTTTGCTCGTACACCTTACACCTGCGCACGACGCGAAGCGAATTAACGCATTAGGCCACAGTAACGGGTATAAAATCATGTGCGAATTTAACTTTTTTTCGTATGAAAAAGTGATTCACTCATAAAGTTAATTACACATCTATTTAGTATGAATATCAAGCTGTTAGAAATTTTTTTTTGCGATTTACAAAATGGCCGACTACTCGAACTTCTCGAAACAGCTTTTTTTCAATTGGCGTGACAAATAACTTCAACAATTTTCACTCGATTTACTTCAAATTTAAAATTTATATTCCTAATTGCATTTCGCAGAGAAGTACGTACGGAATTTCTGATTAATCGAAAACTTTTCATTTTATGAGCAGTTTATGACCAGTTATAACGAAATTTTTCACTGAAAATTTATTTCTTAAGTTCAAATACCTACAACTTTTGGATAAAAACAATATTTTTTAAATTCCATACGTGCTTCTCTAGGTATTCTAATGTAGATTGACGAGAATTTTTGTTTTTTGTTCTAGGTAAAAAATTGTGGATGCTAAATGTGACGCCGCGGAGCGCCTAAAAAAAGATAACAAAAGAAAATATTAGTAGTCGGCCATTTTGGATATCGAAACAAAAATATATATTTTCTACCAGCTTCATATTCATACTAAATAGATGTGTAATTAATTTTATGAGTGAATCACTTTTTCATAGGAAAAAAAATTGTTAAATTCGCGTATGATTTTAAATCCGTTACTGTGGCCTAAGGCCTTAAACATTTCTATTGGCCATCTCTGCCTTATGGCCAACTCCCCCGGAATTACCCTTTGGATTTTGCAGATATCAGAAAAACAAGATTTGCAGAAAGGCAGCGATTGAGCATAACCAAATTTTTCTAGTCTTTTGCGAACCAATTTTGCAACTGCTTGTATATTTGGTGTGCATCGTGAAGTAAAAGTGCTGTCGTCATGATCGTTTGACAGACTTTCGATTCTTGCAGATGGATCAGTGATTCGTCAAGAAATCGCGAGTTTTACTAACTCGCTACTAACACATGGCAATGTTATTATTGCAACTTTCGTTATCAGAATTTCGGAGTTGTCAAAAGCGATATCTACGACGATGCAACAAAGGGGAACAAAGCGCTCCATATTTATTGAACGACTCACCATGATTTCTAGAGGTGAATTGTGAACGAAGTGAAAACACTTTATACATAGATGTATAGAGAAAAATAAGCTAGAAGCAGAATTGCACGTCAGTCGCTCGATCATCGTTAACTCTTTTTCCATATCCACGGCGATCTAACTATTTCTTTTCTCCTAACTTTTTGCCTAACAACGAGTATTAAAACGTTATCACGTGTGAAGTTTGCTTGGGCAACGACGACGAGTTGGGACCGTGCTATCGAGAAAACGTTCGGTGTGTATGCTTGTACAGTCTGTGAGCAGTTCAGTTTTGTTATCTCATTTTTATGATCTACCACGAATTATATACAATGAGGACGAAATGGCACGTGCGTTGCATATATGCAACTTTTCGTTCGATATATATATATATACCAGGTGTGTAAGTATGAAACCGGAATTTGCCCATAGGTGGCGCTAGATGTCGATGCAGTTACCGACACATCACGACAGCGGTGTCTTGTTATTGTATTGATATCCGACAAAGATTTCCAACTCACAATAACACGAGTTTCATTCAGTAGCATTAGTTTATTAGAGATAAACATGTCGAGTTTTGTGCCAACAAATTACGATTTGCGGACAGCACTGCTTTTCTGTTTTCATCTGAAGAAAACCGCAGCCGAATCGCATCGAATGCTTGTGGAGGCGTTTGGTGAGCATGCTCTCGGTAAAACACAGTGTTTCGAGTGGTTCAAACGGTTCAAAAGTGGCGATTTTGACGTGAGGAACGAAGAACGTGGAAGACCATCGAAAAAGTTTGCAGACGCTGACCTGCAAGCCTTGTTGGACGAAGACGACGCTCAAACACAACAACAACTGGCGGATCAGTTAAAGGTGACCCGAGAAGCCATCTCCCTTCGGTTGAAAGCCATGGGAGAGATACAAAAGGTGGGGAAATGGGTTCCACATGAACTCAACGAAAGACAGCAGGAAAACCGCAAAACATCATGCGAAATGCTGCTCGCCAGGTTCAAAAGAAAGTCATTTCTCCATCGAATTGTGACTGGCGATGAAAAGTGGATATATGTCGAGAATCCTAAGCGCAAAAAGTCATGGGTTACTCCGGGTGAACCATCAACATCGACGGCAAGACCAAACCGCTACGGACGAAAGACAATGCTGTGTGTTTGGTGGGATCAGAAGGGCGTAATCTACTACGAGCTGCTGAAACCTGGGGAAACTGTCAATACTCAATGCTACCGACAACAAATGACCGATTTCGATCGAGTTTTGCGTGAAAAACGACCAGAATGCCAACAAAGACAACACAAGGTGATTTTGCTGCATGACAATGCACCAGCACACAAAGCAAAACAGGTCCAGGAAACGATAGAGTCGTTCCGTTGGGAGATTCTTCAGCACGCGCCTTACTCACCGGACCTTGCCCCATCCGATTACTACTTGTTTGCATCGATGGGACACGCACTTGCTGAGCAGCGCTTTACTTCTTACGAAGATGTACGAAAATGGCTCGATGACTGGTTTGCCTCAAAAGAGCAACAGTTCTTTTGGCGCGGAATCCACAAATTGCCAGAAAGATGGGAAAAATGTATAGATAGCGACGGACAATACTTTGAATAAGTTACTTTGTATCATATCATTACAATAAACGTGTTTTTTCTGTACAAAAATTCCGGCTTCATACTTACACACCTGGTATATATATATATATATATATATATATATATATATATATATATATATATATATATATATATACGCACACACTTATACATATATATGTGTGTGTGTGTGTGTGTGTACATTGGATATGCACGTACGACATCATAGATTTTTTTAAATGTAATAACACATTGATTCGAAACATAAGGCAGTATTGTTGTCTAGAAATTTGAAAGAATCGTTTTTATATTATTTTATTATTCTACAGACAATCGACATTTGTTTGGTACAAAAGTGGACATTTTCAATACGATGAATATAATAACCGTTTACACTTCAGTCAAATAGTCCCAACTACGTTGCACAGCTGTCAACAGACCTTCCAAATGCAAGTATTGCCAATCTCAAAATAATGCCGCCAATACGAGATGTACCATCTATAGAAAATCCGTAAAGTCATGCTCGTACATCCAATAAATATACATATCATAAATATTATCTTATAAGAAACATATGTAAATAGATGAAGGGGAATCAGGTGCAAGACGAAGGTGCGGGGTAAGATGAAGATTCAGTTCATTTCAGTTGCTGATATTGATGAGACGCAGGTGAATGAACCCACTGGAAGTACTAATTATTAATAGAATAAGAACGGTTTGTTCGACATTTTCAAGGTTATTGCGTGAGTTTTTGTGATTTATTAACCGACTAATGAGGCAAGATCTATACAAGCTATCGCAAAGCCGCAACATTTTACAACGTACTGTTATATACGTTAGAGACGTGTCAAAGCTATAAAAAAGGGTGAAATGAAACTACAGGGCGTCTCAAGATGACTTGACATTTTTATTTATTAATAAAACGAATTATTTATTTGGAAAGTACGAATGTTTTTATTTTTGAGTGAGGTACAAAAATGGAGGTTTCGTGTGAAACATAATGTCCGATTAATGGCCGTCTCTATTTGCAAACGTTCACGCGTTTGACGAAATTTTCAATAACATTTTGGCATAATCGCCGACTAATTTCATTAATGGTGCGTCCGATTTTCCTTGAGCTCCGGTATGGTCTGTGGCTCATTGGCATACACTTCTCCTTTCAGAAAAGCCCAAAGAACGACGTCCAATGGCGTCAAATCGCACGATCTTGGTGGCCAATCGACATCACCGCGGCGCGAGATAACACGACCATGAAACTTAGTCTTCAATAACTGCATTGTTTCGCCCGCAGTGTGGCAGGTTGCGCCGTTTTGTTGTGATAATATGTCTTCCAAGTCCGTGCCGTTTATGCCATCTATCGGATATTGTGCTTCACACATAACCTCCGTGTTTGTACCTTATATTAAGGCGTTACCCCTACGTGTAGCGCAAAAAAGGCCTCTTTCATGAATTTTTTTAAAGAAAACTACAAAACTTTTTTAATCGATCAATATACCATCTTAAAGAACACATCGTAAAGAACTTTCAGTAATTTTTTTATTGAAAAATATTACATTGTTTAGTGGCAAATGGCCGTCAATGAAATAATGTTTTTATATACACGGTTTGCGGTGACCAACATTGCGGCGAAGTGGATCATCTGAAAAAAAAATGCGGATGGATTTAGTCAAATATAAGTATAAAGTAGTCTTTAATCGAAGGATTTTTAAAAATATTCATTTTTCACAAACGGCGGACAGTCAAAGTTAATGGTTCGATTTTAACGAAAAAAAACGGCCGTTTTTTGGCTATAAAACGGCCATTTTTTTCGAAAAAAAAATCGAACGATTAAAGACTACATTTTTATGTATTAAATAAGCCTGCTAAATTTCAAGAAGATCGGTTCATTAGTGTTCGAGTAATCTTGGTCACCGACTTCAGAAATGCCATTTTGAGAAAAACGCGTTTAAAGTTTCAATTTCAGTTTACACGAAGAAAATATTTTTTTCTGTAAACTTACATAAAGTCATCTATTCCGGGCATAAAAAAAACTGCACTTCAAATTGCACTTCAAAAAAATGCAATAAAAAAAATCGATTTTTTCAAAATCGCAAGTGGGGGTAACCCCTTAAAGAAAAAATTGTACTTATCAAATAAATAAAACGTTTCATTGATAAATTAAAAGGTAATAAATAAAAATAAATAAAAATGTAAAGGGTCATTTTGAGACACCCTTTAGTAGGACCTTTGGTTCCTCTTCAACCGGTGTTTTTATCAGAGAAAGAAGAACAACTAATAAATAATTGAATAATTATTTGGACTAAATACGATTGGCTTATCAAATTGCTGGTTTTGAGAATGAAACCATTTTTAAATGGAAACGTTTCCAATAATTCTAGTCCCATCATGCTTTCAGCGCTGTTTCATCTTGCCCCCATATGGGGTGAGATGGGAAAAATGAACTTTTAATTAAAAATATATCTTGTAACAATCGGAAAGACTAATTTCCGTATAAAAATATATCTTGCTAACAATAAAATATATTTTATGCTTAGCATATGATAGTATAAAATATATTTCATACTAAAATATACTTTCGTATAAAAATATACCTGGCTAACAATCGGAAAGACTGAATTTTCGTTTCGAAAATTAAAAAATTAAAAATCAAAAGATTACAATTAAAAAATTGAGAGATTAAATTGAAAGATAAAAATGAAAAGTCCAAAATTAAAAGAATAAATTGTTGATTAGTTTAAAACACTAATTAAAGTTGAGTGGTTCATACGTATTGTTTTATTTGAACATGACCTTAGCGTTCTCATTTTGCCCCTACTTCCCTTACTTATGTACGAACGTGCTTTTCGTTGTATAGAAATGAGGTTTGATCTAGCGATTGATCTTATCTTTAGCTCCGTTCTTGCAGGAGCGTTGAAGAAAAAAAATGGCGAAACACCGAGAATTATATGCGAGCGGGATCGTTTGATGCAATGAAAATGGCGCATTCGCGGCTTGCCGCTGTTGGTTCGCGATAATAAGAAAAAGGGGGGCCCCTTTTTCTCTTCTTGTTGGGGAGTTGTTAATCCAAAAAGGCGAACAGCGGATGAGTATCGGAAAAGTGGAGTGAGGGGAAATATGGGAAATTACAGCAAACGGGCGTTACATTGTTATTATAATTCGAGCACAGATAAATAGGAAGCCGGAGGTAAACGCGAACGTCGCAATTACCGGTCTTGTAATAATTTCGGGGTGAGACGCCGGTATAATCGGGGAAAAAGAGAGCATCCATGAGAGAGGATAAAAGAAAGACAGAGAGAAAGAGAGAAATATCGGTCGGTGGAAAAAAGATGCAGAAGATGATTTCTCGGGTTCTCGAGGCCGGTGTACAAAAATTATCAGAAATTATGAGATGCCGAGAGTGGAGAAGAGGAATTGGTAGTCTAGCCTGGGGATGATTGACAGGCGAGTCTGCGCTGGCCACAGCAGGACGGTCGGTCAGCTCTTTTCTTCTCTTTTTCACCGCGTTTTTTTTCTTCTTCTTGTCGACTTTTTTTGTTGTTCTTCGAACTCTACATTTTTCGCCGTTCTTTCTGCCTTCTTCCACGCTTTTGCCGTGTATTTCGACACGACCGATCCCGCAGGACCGATTGTCCCAAAGCTCCATGGGCGATGATCCATGGTGTAATCCCATGATTGGCCCGTGTCTCGTATTATTGAGGTTCGCGACGATCGGGGACCCACCTAATATCGGCGGTGCTGGTGTTGTGTGTTATACGTGTTTGCTTGCGGCCTGCGCCTCTTCTGGCGCCATCGGTCTCTCAGCAGTTTTACAAGACAAAAGAAATGCCGCGTAAGATCTATGGACGAAGTCGTCGGTGGTGACAGCCTCAGAATAAACTTTAACGGTCAACTGTATTTAAAGAGCCATTTTTAAAAAATGTATCTCCGTTATCAATGCGCATCGAGTATCGACTAACAAAAAGTTCATTCTTACACGGAGAAAAATACGGCCTCAAATTCTAACACTCGTTAGAATTGTAAAAATGATTCTCACACCGTATAGTGAAAATAATGCGTGCATATTACATTTGAAACTATTTTCGCATAGGCGCGAGGCCTATATGCTGTATAGGACTTTTTGTAAAATACCAACCTCTATTACGCGCTATATTTTCATATGGATTTTACTATACGTATAGCATGAATCTTCGTGTATGTATAGATTTTCCTATACGCATAGCATAAATCTTCGGCGTATAGCGAAAAATACTACGAAGTTATTAGTAAAATGTGACTCTTTATTCCGTACTTTTTGTAGAATATTGGTAACTAATTGTTCCAATCACGTGGGCAAAATATTTTTTGAATACTACAAAAAATCACAATATGCCTAATAAAATGTATTATTTTTATCAGTTCACCTGCCATATCGTAGGTTAAAATATAAATTTCTTCATTATTACTATACCAAAATTACAATTGTTATCTTCCATTCAATACTTTTTGATATTTAATAATATTTTTTTTTAGAAGCATAGTATTAATTCCAAACTTCGATGCCCCTGTTTTCTCCGTGCATCCGTTGCAATGGAATACAAATTACGAACAAATTTCAAGCGGTACATCTGAGAAAAAAAATGTTCAACTCAGCGGAGCGGTCCAGTTCAGTCAAGTGACTGAACTGGACCGCTCCGCTGAAAAACTTTTATGTTACTACCAACTTGAAAAAGATGCTAGTGAAAAACTGCGTCAGTGAATGTTGTATACAACTCAGAATTAAATTTTTACTCAGTTATAATTATGCCTATTCATATTTATGTTACGAGATTATTCATTATTGCCATTAATTAATATTAAGTTTTGCCGAGATATGGTAACGACGCGGGCATTGAGGTTGGCAGCACTGCTCTTCATTCGCCAGCGAAGATTCGTAATCTTTTATCAAACCTTGATGGTTTAATGATGAATATATATGGTTTTCGATGGGCAAGATGGATTTTTTCCAAATGTTTACACAGGTTGAGTAAGCGTTAAGGGATCAAGCCCACTTTAGACTGCTGAAAAATGAGGCATTTTTGGGAATTTTTTGTATGATGTTGAATTTTTGAATTTTTTGAATTTTGAAACCATATTGATGTAAATCTTTTGGGCTTGATAAAATAACTTTCGAAATGTGTTAAACATTTTTTTGTTCATTTTACATAATTTATCTCTCCCTGGTAACAGCATCCGCATAGCCCTTAGAAGTAAGAAAAACATTGTTTTGAGATAAACCCGTTTGAAGTTCGCGCTCAAGTAAGAGCACGCCGGAGAGCGCGCTCAAATAAACTCGAAAAATAATACTTAAACCGCAACGAACTTTATGAAATTTCTACATAATATTTTTTAAATGGTCTATTTTCGAAATCCGTAAAAAATAGTTTTTTTGAAGTTGATAAAGTGGTTACAAATGGTTTGTGTTGGTGCTGAATAGCCCATCCAACCGCACGTAAAATTACATAAAGTTAACTATTTTTTAACTCTGGTGTTTTGGAGTGAACAATTTTCAAAAAATGCACAAAGACTCAGTATAGTCTAGACAATAACATATATATATTTTTTTTCAATCTTGTAAAGTGGGTTTCGCTGCAACCTCTTTGAGCGCGTTTTTCTCGAAACCACGTTTTTGAAATCGGGAGGACGCAAAGTTCGAGCAGCTTTTATGCGATTGACTTGAAATTCTTACTGTAGTTTCTTAGATAGATTCTCTAAAGAAGTACACATGATTTTTACCATTCAGCAACAATTCTCGTTTTTATAAACAAATAGAGGTCGATTTTTTATAGGAAGAAAAATGTATTTAAAATTATGCCATTCTGCGAAAAAAACCATGTTTTTTTATAATTGTGTGTACTTTTCTAGTAAAACTAATGTAAATGACGATTTTTTTATTCTTGGTGTGAATCCATAACAGTTCTGCGTCCTCCCGCAAACCCATATAGGGTCGCCTGTCGTAACACAAATGCCAGCATTCAGCCATTAAACGGTTTGCTGATAATCGGCCAATAATTCGTCGACCAGCATTGGGGTACTGTAGGCGGATGAACGGCTTGCCAGATCTATGCCAGTTATTCGTGGGCCAATACTATCGCACCGATAATGTGGCGATCAGCATTGGGGTATCGTAGGCAGATGAACGGCTTGCCAAATCTATGCCAGCCATTGGTGGGCCAATACCATCGCACCGATAATATGGCGATCAGCATAGGGGTATCGTAGGCGGATGAACGGCTTGCCAGAACTATTCCAGCCATTGATGGTTTGTTTTTGGGCGCTTTGCAAATGCAGGTCGTTAAACTGTAACATGTAAAAACAAGGGATAAGGTTTCGAAAAGCATATCCTACTGATGAAGCTGAAATTTTGCACCGACCTTCTTTTCAATATTTTAAGAGAACCTTTAAAAGGATATTGGCGACTAGCAATAGTTTTCGATATATCGGATATTGAAAGTTATTTATTGTACTGCGCTTCTACTATATTAAATAAATCCTAACAAAGCCATCCCACATGGCAAGTGATATGCACATACGGGCGAGCACTGTTTGCCAGGAAGCAGCGCGGCCGGAGGAGTGGGGGGGTATCTATGGGATATATAGATATACTCGTATGGCGTGAAATAATAAACTTTACAATGCGATGTATGGAATACTATTGCTAGTCGTAAAAAATCCGTTAACGGTTTCTCTTAGGATAATGAGAGGAAGTTCGGTGCAAAATTTCAGCTCGATCAGAGGAGTACCCAGGTAGGAAATCAAAAGGCTGACGATGGAAACAAGCTTGTGTGAGCCTTGTTTCACCGAGCCTGAGTGAGACAGACCTGGCCCAGGTTTCATTGCATCGTTTGGAGCAGCCTGGAACCAAGACTGGCTGCTTAGCCTAAACTCAGGGTTATTTCAAGCTTTATTCAGCCGGTGAATTTTGAGGCTGAAAAATCAAGGCTAGATGCAGGCTTGTTTCAGGTTGTGATAAAATAAAATAAGTTTAAACTAATATTTTTTCTGTACTTTTATGAAAAAAAATTTAGCAATAAATTTGTCGGGTGCGAAGGCACGAAAAACGAAAGCGAAGGAGGGAGCTCAGAACATTTAAACATATGCTCTTATCGATATTTATGAGGTACACAAAAAAGTATATACGAAAATAAAAGTACGCAATAAAATAAAGTATTGTTTTTAAAAATGTTTTTTATATATATTTTGTAACAAATAATATAACAAATAATAAATATATATAATAAATCAAATGAATTCTTTACAAATTTATTAAATTTACCCGAATGTAGAATATAGAAAACTAAAAACAGGCCTCATATAGCCTCGGGAAGAGTTTGGGAAAAACCTGGTCATAAATGCTCGTGAAGGCTTCATTAAGGCTCGTTTTGAGCCTTGTTTCGTCGTTTCAGGCTTAGTACAGGCTTTTCTACCAGCCTTTGGTCAAGCCTGTGTGCAAGAGCCTGAAACCGCGTTATCATTCAGAGGTTCAGCTAGGCCTGAAATCAGGCTGGTGCTCAGCCTGAATTAAAAAATGTGAGCCTTGTTTCAGAGCTTGGCGAGCCCTTTTTTCATCGTCAATTCCTACCTGGGTATGCTTTTCGGAACTTCACCCAAAACGAGCGAGTTATTTTTACAGCCTAAATGGACCAAAAAAATTGTCGGTAAACTTTAATGTCACGAATAAAATTATCGGCATAAAAGTAAGGAACGAACAAACGATGGGTTCTGTAAGTGTTAAAATGGCTAAGTGGGTAGGGCGCTCGACACTAGAACGAAAGGCGCAGGTTCGATCCCGATGAAAGGTAAAAATTTGAACAATGCAGAAATTGTTTTTAATGCAATTATTCTATGTACATGGACATAAGTAAAGCATAAGAAAACAAAAAAGATACTACTAGAATTTTTATATTCATAATTTGTCAATTTTTTGTTTTTTATTTCCGGCAGAAGATCCGGCAGCCGTTGCTGGGCCAATATGGGCGTATGATAGTTGGCCCAGTCTTAGCAGCCATTCATGGTTTACCATTACCAACCATGCATGGTGCGGATCTGGCCCGTTTATATAGCCATTACCGCGCCATCGTTTGTTCTCTGGCAACCAGTCGTGGGCCATTACTGTGCCGATTGTAAAACCCTATTTGGGAAGCGCCGAAAAAAACGCTCTTAGCCACGACTGAGCTACGGTAGCTACGACCGCGCCGCCATCTTGTATTTCTCTTCATCAACAATTTTTTTATTATACGTAAACACACGTAGAATAAACCTTTCCAACCTCATTTTTATTGCTTTTTTTAGTATTCTAAAAAAATCCAAAAAGGTCTCACTTTTCGGTGAGCCTCATAGATGTAACGCCTTAAGCGTCAATCCCTCATCCCTCCGCACCGTCACACGCGTTCTTAAAATGTTTACAATCGTTTTGTTTCCCCTGATTTCCAAATGAAATTTCCACAATTTCAATGAAGAGCGACTAATGCACTCTGGTTAATGGCAATGGTTAAATTTTTCGATCATTTTTTTTTGCAAGGGAATGGGGACTAGTCTCCACGAAAGTGAGCCCTGTAATGAAATAACTCGAGAAAAGCGAAATAACTCGAAAAAACCAGGGAGAAATATTGAGTACATTCCAACAAGGAGTAAAGTGGCAAAATAATTTCTTTACCTAGAAGTGATTTCAAGTTCAACGTTTGTAAAGACCGATACCCATATTTTTATAAAGGCATCTTGTTGTATGTAAAAAAACAAAATAAGTTGCTTTTGTCCAAACCAGTGTTTTTTAACAAATAGGAACCAATTTTTCCGTAACGATGTAGGTTACCTTAATCCCGATTTGATAAGGTAGATGCACTGTTATTCGAAATGCTTATCGCAGTATCCACAGAGAGACTCATTTTATAATTTATCAATTATTTATTCGCTGTGTTAATTTACGTTTGGAGGTGGAAGCCCATCATTTAAAAAATCTTTTGTAATTAAAAAAAAAGCCCAAATAAAAAAAATTGTGCTCAAAAGTTACCTATTTTTTATGTGAAATAAAATGTCGCTATTAAAAAACATCCCTTTCCATTAGAAAAAAAGTTGAACTCGCCGTCACCCTGAAAACGTCCACTCGAACTGATTTTTTCCACTAGAGAAAACATTTTTAACATCACGGAAGTGTCCCCCTTCGATTTTGTTGAACCTCATATATAGGGAAAAACGTTAAAAACTATTAGACGCGTATTTTTCTTATCGGCGGAAAAACGATTTCAAAGGAGGAAATCACCCCTTGAAGAACGGCGTATCACCCCTTCATTCAATTTTTTTCGATGCATTTACCAGGTATGTAAGTATGAAACCGGAATTTGCCCATAGGTGGCGCTAGATGTCGATGCAGTTACCGACACATCACGTCAGCGGTGTCTTGTTATTGTATTGATATCCGACAAAGATTTCCAACTCACAATAACAGGAGTTTCATTCAGTAGCATTAGTTTATTAGAGATAAACATGTCGAGTTTTGTGCCAACAAATTACGATTTGCGGACAGCACTACTTTTCTGTTTTCATCTGAAGAAAACCGCAGCCGAATCCCATCGAATGCTTGTGGAGGCGTTTGGTGAGCATGCTCTCGGTAAAACACAGTGTTTCGAGTGGTTCAAACGGTTCAAAAGTGGCGATTTTGACGTGAGGAACGAAGAACGTGGAAGACCACCGAAAAAGTTTGAAGACGCTGACCTGCAAGCCTTGTTGGACGAAGACGACGCTCAAACACAACAACAACTGGCGGATCAGTTAAAGGTGACCCGAGAAGCCATCTCCCTTCGGTTGAAAGCCATGGGAAAGATACAAAAGGTGGGGAAATGGGTTTCACATGAACTCAACGAAAGACAGCAGGAAAACCGCAAAACATCATGCGAAATGCTGCTCGCCAGGTTCAAAAGAAAGTCATTTCTCCATCGATTTGTGACTGGCGATGAAAAGTGGATATATTTCGAGAATCCTAAGCGCAAAAAGTCATGGGTTACTCCGGGTGAACCATCAACATCGACGGCAAGACCAAACCGCTACGGACGAAAGACAATGCTGTGTGTTTGGTGGGATCAGAAGGGCGTAATCTACTACGAGCTGCTGAAACCTGGGGAAACTGTCAATACTCAACGCTACCGACAACAAATGACCGATTTGGATCGAGTTTTGCGTGAAAAACGACCAGAATACCAACAAAGACAACACAAGGTGATTTTGCTGCATGACAATGCACCAGCACACACAGCAAAACAGGTCCAGGAAACGATAGAGTCGTTCCGTTGGGAGATTCTTCAGCACGCGCCTTACTTACCGGACCTTGCCCCATCCGATTACTACTTGTTTGCATCGATGGGACACGCACTTGCTGAGCAGCGCTTTACTTCTTACGAAGATGTACGAAAATGGCTCGATGACTGGTTTGCCTCAAAAGAGCAACAGTTCTTTTGGCGCGGAATCCACAAATTGCCAGAAAGATGGGAAGAATGTATAGATAGCGACGGACAATACTTTGAATAAGTTACTTTGTATCATATCATTACAATAAACGTGTTTTTTCTGTACAAAAATTCCGGTTTCATACTTACACACCTGGTATAGTGGATTTTTCATCACTTGACATTAGAAGAATTTTGGTTTTTGTTTTATCCAGATCGGTGGACTGCTTGTGAGTGAAACTGCAAAATCAGCTCTCGACCGCCTATCTTTGAGGGGTGGTTTCCCACTTTACAATTTTTCCGTCGAAAAAAAAAATTAGTTTCGAATAGTTTTCAATGCTTCGTCACATGTATGTTTAAAAAAAACAAAGGCCGACTCTTAAGTCATGTTCCTCGTGAGGGGAAAAGTAAGATTCTCCTCGTAAAAAAATGGTTTTTTTACCATATGCTGAAATTTAAAAAGTAAAAGAAGAGAAAAGTAAAAGCCCCACGGTTTTCGAGATAAAAAATAATCTGCTTTCGGTTTGTCGCATGCCATTTCTACAAATGAAGACTTTTTTTGACTTGGTATTCAAAAAAATACTCTTCGTTATTGGTTTCATCTAGAAAAGTCTTCTTTTTTACCTTAAATATTAAGGAAACTTTATGAAAAAAATCGTATGCAGAGTTTTTGTACACGGAAAAAAAGAAACAGCGAAAATCACAGCATAAACCGCATAAAAAACAGGGTGCCATATTTCATTTTACAGTAAAACACAGTTATGTAAATCCTGTCCTACAAAAATGACGAATTTTCCTGTACACACTGAGATTTTGACAGTTACGATGGCTTATTTACAGTTCGGTACTGTGAATACATCAGTGTTTTCAGTAAAAATATTCAACTGTAAAATTTATATGAGATCACTGATTTTTATACTGTACGCAAACTGCAAGGGTTACAGTGTACACTGTATTGAGTACAGAGTGATTCATTAAATTGTACAGTGTTGCACGGTAGTTTTACTCTTTCTTCGACAGTTCGTGACGTTATCTGTGCACTCTGAGATTTTTACAGTTCCACTGATTTATTTACAGTTTGGTATTGTGAATAAATCAGTGATTTCTGTAAAAATATTCAACAGTAAAATTTAAATGAGGTCACTGATTTTTATACTGTACGTAAAGTACAAGGGTTACAGTGTACACTGTATTGAGTACAGAGTGATTCACTAAATTTCACAGTGTGCCACGATAGTTTTACTTTTCTTTCGACAATTCGTGATGTTATCTGTGCACTCTGAGATTTTTACAGTTAGTCTGGTTTATTTGCAGTTTGATATTGTGAATACATCAGTGATTTCAGTAAAAATATTCAACTGTAAAATTTAAATGCGATCACTGATTTTTATACTGTGCGCAAATGAGGCACGAGGTGAGGCCCGAGGCCAGGTCACAAAGGATTGCCAGTTAGTAGTGCGTGGTTGATGGGACGCGGACATCGAAATTTGTGCCTCAGAATTCAAGAAATGATAAAGAAAGGAAAATAAAAAAAAGGTACGTTCTTGTCTAATTAGGACTTGTCTCGCGCGTGTGGTGAGGTACGTGGCCAGGACACAAAGGATTGACAGTTAGTAGTGCGTGGTCGATAGGATGCGAACGTTGAAACTTGTGCGACATAATTCAAGAAATTATAAAAAAGAGAGAATTATTTACAAAAAGGTACGTTCTTGTGTATGTGACTGATTTTTTAATATTTTCTACACATTTTTTTAAACTTCTTTTATGGATAAACTTTTTTTGTGTGTCTCATTCACTTCATTCTATTCTTAATATATATATATACATTGTAAGCAATGGTTTTGCCGATTTTCTTTTATTTTATTTTTTATAATCAAATTTACATTGTGACGTTGTGAACGGCAGTCACTGGTTAGGACTTGTCTCACGCGTGGCGCGACCAGGACACAAAGGACTAGCAGTTCTTTCAGCGCTGCCTAATGTTATTTTTACCCCTAATTTTGTATAATATACGATTTGTGGCACTATTGAATTACGGGGTTCATCAAGTTTGAATTACAGTATTAAAACTAGAACGTTTCCCGTGTTTATATTGTAAAAAGCAACGATTGAAAACTGAAACTATATCTGTTGCTAACCAGTTTCTAGAACAGAGGACTTCACTGTTAAAATACCTACATAAACTCTGTCGACATAACTAGCGCATTCATTGTACATAATACAGATTAGCCAACTGTCAAATTACAAGTTTTGTTAAATTTATATTACAGTGTTGAACTGTCAAAATTTACTTTTGACTACACTGTATTTTGGACTGTGTGTTCCAGTAAAAGATACAGTAGAGCGGTTCGAGTCCAAAGAAGACAGTATAGGAACTGTAATAATTTACTTTGAGCACACTGTATTTTGAGCACTGTGTTTCAGTAAATATCTCTGTGCAATCGCTCGAGTCCAATGCGAACTGTGTAGCCCCTGTATTTTTCACTATTTCTTTTTTTCCGTGTACAAACCAATTCGAACATCTGACTTTGATAGCCTGCGGTGTGAAAAAAATGTACCACGCATATCGTGCCAATTACTTTTAAAAAGTTTCTTAGTTATTGTCGATTAATATTAGTTGCAGAAATGGCATGCGAAAAACCAAAAGCAGATGATTTTTTTTAAATAACATAAAGCCGAAAAACTCGAAAGCCGTGGGACTTTTACTAAACTGGCAGTCCAGCTATAATAGGACATGATCGCACCTATCGACAGTTGCAGGTTTATCCATTCATAACAGGACACCCTGTATACATATATATATGTGTGTGTATATACAGGGTGTCCCATTTTAATCTTACACCTGAATTTTCTCGAAAAATATTGCTCGGACGAACTATTGTGTGGAACAAAACTTCTAGGGATTGAAGGGGGACGTTTGAAAAAAATTTATTTGAGGAGCTAAAATTCAAAATGGCGGCGTTACATAGGCTGGCATGTTTTTTTCAAACGGAAACATAACTTTTTTTTATTGCCAAAAAATTTGTCAGCTGAAAACTAAAAACTTTTGTTGAAAAAATGTTTTGATAAAGTTCATAGTTTTCAAGTGAGAACATCATTTTCAATTATTTCAGATGTATCCAGGATTTGTGTGTGTGTGTGTGTGTGTGTGTGGGGGGGGGGGGGCGCGTGCGTGTATGTGTGTGTGTGTGTGTGTGTGTGTGTGTGTGTGTGTGTGTGTGTGTGTGTGTGTGTGTGTGTGTGTGTGTGTGTGTGTGTGTGTGTGTGTGTGTGTGTGTGTGTGTGTGTGTGTGTGTGTGTGTGTGTGTGTGTGTGTGTGTGTGTGTGTGTGTGTGTGTGTGTGTGTGTGTGTGTGTGTGTGTGTGTGTGTGTGTGTGTGTGTGTGTGTGTGTGTGTGTGTGTGTGTGTGTGTGTGTGTGTGTGTGTGTGTGTGTGTGTGTGTGTTTTCGAATGTATGACCACTTGAACAAAAAAAGAATCAAATTTTTTTGTTGAAAATTTTTGTTTTTTTTTTGTTTTTTTGTTTTCAAATTTGGACGATATTTCATGAGAAAATTTTGGAGGAAAATCGATGAAAAATAATTTTTTTTCCATTTTAATAGCGTTTGTGCCATTTTCAGGTCCAAAAACGTGTTTCTTTAAATCCTTGACGAACTTTGATCACGATGGGTAGAAAAACACACACACACAAAAATCCTGGATACATCTGAAATAATTGAAAATGATGTTCTCACTTGAAAACTATGAACTTTATCAAAAAAAATTTTCAACAAAAGTTTTTAGTTTTCAGCTGACAAATTTTTTGGCAATAAAAAAAGTTATGTTTCCGTTTGAAAAAAACATGTCAGCCTATGTAACGCCGCCATTTTGAATTTTGGCTCCTCAAATAAATTTTTTTCAAACGTCCCCCTTCAATCCCTAGAAGTTTTGTTCCACCCAATATTTCGTCCGAGCAATATTTTTCGAGAAAATTCAGGTGTAAGATTAAAATGGGACACCCTGTATATATATATATATATATGAATTTCAAGAAGAATTGCTCTCGAGGATTCTCGTGCTGCTACCATAATGGTGGTCGCTCTTCTGGCCTTTCGTGCGCCCAAGAATATTTCTCGGTGTACATGAGCTCGATCCGAAACGCAACCAGCCGCAAAAGAAGATCGAGAGCTCGCCCGCGACTATTCTTATATACATTGCCACAGCCGCAAATCCTCAAAGTGCAGGAGGTGCTATAATGAGAAAATTGGCACTGGGAATAAGCGCACCATCCTATATACCTGAGGAAAGTGGGAGCACCGGCTTTCAAGGTCATTTGGAAAATACGAGAGGGATGTACGTGGGTTACACGGTGGATAAGTGCACGGAAAAAACTCAGAAACTCGCCTAGGTATATCTGTTTTCGAACTTAATCAGTGTTATCATCATTGTTATTATTGCTATCACTATTGATGTTAAACTTGTTATTACTGTTATACGTGAACGGGTGAATTGCGGTGCAGTGCATCGGCGAGGTTCTCTCACGACCTTCTTATTGGCGCGCGAGGAGATGCACGATTATGGCGCTCGCGTCAATGGCGAACATAGCAGCTGTGGAAAACATCATCGTATACCAGCGGGATTTGTAAAAAAAAAAAAAAATTTTATTTTACTCCCAACGAAGGCTTGAAACATCAATCAAATCGTATTAGTGCTTAGCTGCAAATATATAAACTCGAAAACAATTGCGCGCGGATAAAAGTGGATGAATAATTCATCGGAAAGTATCGAGCTGTTAAGGGGTCTTCTCACTTTAGACTTTCTCAGTTTATATTATAGATATTGATATAAAAGTTGTTACACTTAATAGATACACTTTCGCAATACATACATTTTTTTTAAATATATTTATCCAACCCAAACAAACTTTAAACGCGTTTATCTCGAAACAACATTTTTCGACGGCTTGTTGATAAAATCTTCGAAACAACTGAACCGATCCTTATGAAATTTTAACCACATATTGTTTACAACTATAGCTATTGCGCATATCAAGGATTTTTTTAAATTTTGACATTTACTATTTTTTTGCCAAAACGGTCGAAAAAACGTGTTTTTTTGTTTTTTTTCGCAAAATGTCAGCCATTTTGTAATTTTTGCATATATCAAAAATCTTATGATACGCGATATAGCCATTAACATACTGAATCTAAAACCATTTGATTTTTATGTTTCGGATGGTCCATCTCCGAGATTTCATCAACAGCGCAGACCTACAATTTTTTTAGGACATTTTTTTAACAACGATTTTCGTCTATAAATAGTGACTTAAATAAATAATTTTTTAAAAATGTATTACGAAAGTGTATTTATTACGTTTAACAACATTTATATCAAAATCTATAATGTAAACCTATCAAAAAAATTCATGAAAATAGTCTTTATTTAGCGTCTAAAGTGAGAAGACCCCTTAAGGTAACGGTACCAATGCTTGGACGGTTAAGGGCGTCCCTGAATTATAGGATTCATTACTCATTTCAGGACCGTTTTTTTAGAAAATGACTGGAACTGACGTCAAGCTTATAAGATCTAGTTTTCAAAACACATACATTAACTGTTGGAAAGTTGGATTTGTTAATTTTTATGCAGTTAAATGTTGAATAATAGCAAATGTACCAATTTTCGGACAGCTGTTAGCGTTCACTGTCGTCGAATATCCATAAGTACGAATATCCATAAGTATGAATAGCCATAAGTCGAATGTCCACAAGTTGAATATCTATAAGTATAGAGTACAAATGAGTGCCAGAAATGGCGGGAGGTAGAGATAAGTGAGTTTGTTTGGGTTTATTCTTGGGTTTGTTTTGATTTGTTTGGGTTCCCTCTATGCTCGCTTTTCCTCTACCTCCCGCCATTTCTGGCACTCATTTCTACTCTATACTCACTTATGGATATTCGTACTTATGGATATTCGGTTATAGAAATTCGACTTATGGATATTCTACCCCATTCGTTAGCGTTACGTCCCTGTGTTCGGACACTATCATGTCCCGATTTTCAGACACGTCTCTATAACCGACCATTATGAGGTCCTAGTTTTCGGGCATCCAGAAATTAATCATAGAAATTATATTAACGTATATAAACATTATACAAACATAATCATTAATCATAGAAATTAATCATTAATTATAAATTGAACAGGTACTCAAGATCTCTTCTATTTATCCGTATACGAACAATAAGTAATACGGAATATATTTCTGCAACAATATAGACTTTGTATAAATATATGTACGTATATATTGAACATACAATTTGCTTCCTCGATGCGACCGGGACGTTACGAGGAATTAAAAATAGAGCAATATTTGCAGTAATCAACTAGACCACAAAAATATTATTTCAAGCACGAGAATATTTTATTATTCTTGTGTTGTTTGAGTAATAGTTTTTGCAAAGTTTCAAAATTTTATTTGTGTCATTGAATGATAGGGTCATTTTCATTATTTTTTTATGACTCGACCCCGCTAAGTGACAATTTAATATATTAATTAAGAAAGTAATCCTCCGGTCAAATTTCGAATATATATGTAAGAAAAAAGAAGGAATCGACGCCGTATAACCTCGCAAAAAGCTGACCACATAACCTTAAACTTTGCTTGCACCACGACTAGTTACGTTGTATTGAATAATTTATCTATTATATCATCTAAATTTAAGACACATGTACACTAATTGAACTTCTCTTCTTCTTTTCACAAAAATCGCGAACTAAGTATGTAATAAATACTTAAGGGGTTACCCCCACTTGCGATTTGGAAAAAATCGATTTTTTTTATTGCATTTTTTTGAAGTATAAGTATCCGGGCCCATACTTCTGTATGGGCCCGGAATAGATGACTCTATGTAAGTTTACAAAAAAAAATATTTTCTTCGTGTAAACTGAAATTGAAACTTTAAACGCGTTTTTCTCAAAATGGCATTTCTGAAGTCGGTGACCAAGATTACTCGAACACTAATGAACCGATCTTCTTGAAGTTTTGCAGGCTTATTTAATACATAAAAATGTAGTCTTTAATCGTTGGATTTTCTTTTTCGAAAAAAAATGGCCGTTTCATAGCCAAAAAACGGCCGTTTTTTTCGTTAAAATCGAAACATTAACTTTGACTGTCCGCCATTTTGTGAAAAATGAATATTTTTTAAAATCCTTCGATTAAAGACTAGTTTATACTTATATTTGACTAAATCCATCCCCATTTTTTTTCAGATGATCCACTTCGCCGCAATGTTGGTCACCGCAAACCGTGTATATAAAAACATTATTTCATTGACGGCCATTTGCCACTAAACAATGCAATATTTTTCAATAAAAAAATTACTGAAAGTTCTTCAAGATGTGTTCTTTAAGATGGTATATTGATCGATTAAAAAAGTTTTGTAATTTTCTTTAAAAAAATTCATGAAAAAGACCTTTTTTGCGCTACAAGTGGGGGTAACGCCTTAAATAAGTAATTTATCGCAAGGTAAGCGAAACGAAACAGACAACGCTTGGCGTCCGGTGTTTCGGCCTCTGTGGCTACGTGCCCTCGTACCAATATATAATCGGACATGAGATTCGACCGTGGTACATGCGTGTGATGGATAGCCCAATCAATGGGACGCTGAAATTATTTTATAAAACCTTATTGAAACCGAATTGTGACAGCGGAGTCGAAAAGTTTGTTCATTTTGCTTTCGATACGTCATAATTCTAGTCTAGAAATCGATAAACAATAAACTGTTAGTACTATCACAAATTGCCGTAACTCTTTAGCTCTTCGATTTAGAAAAGTGCATTCATGACACGACTGACTCGGATTTGTTAATATGACTACTAAACTCAATTTTACTACTAAAATTTTTTTTAGCGCACAATTTTCCAGTAATTAATTAATAATTGAAGGCTGGATAGAATACAAGTGTCACTTTTCGTTACCCGTAGATTATATTGCTAATATAGTGAAATATGTATCATACCGTCCGAACAGTGGGACCCGTCCGCGCATTGGTACCGTTACCTTAGTTTCACTCTGATGCTGTGGACTCAGAGCAGCACGTCGGAAGAAAAGCCCGGCGATGAGTCTCTGGACTGTCGTCAATAAACTTGCGGAAGTTCACTGTGCCTGGGACTCGAAAACTCAAGTAGCCACCATATCCTTCCAGCCAATGCTTGAAGCCAATCCTTCAAGCCAATCCTTCAAGCCAACTGAATGCAAGGGAAAACCTTCATAACCGTGAAGAAATTTTCGTAGAAATCAAATTCGATTCCCATACTTGTTTCCACTTCCTGATAGGGATCCAATGGTCGTATTGGATCCCTATACTAGAACGCCACGCTCGTACATTGGATTCGTTCTAATCAGAATTCCCCTTTGGGATAAAATTTAAGGGGGAACATACCTTTAGGCGAGGAAAAAGTTTGCCGATTTTTACATGGCTCCATAGTATATATTCATTTTTTATCCATCTTTAGTCTTTGAAAATGATAGAGGTATGACACCGTCTTCTAAAGTGCATTTTCAGAACTAGCGTGGCGTATGGCTAAAAACCTAATCGACCGATTCTGATGACATTTAGTATTAATTTTCGTAACCTTATTGTCTAAAACATGACCCTGAATGTTTTGAGAAATTTTAAAAAACGTAGTTTTTCATTGCAAAATGTAGCCATTTTTCGGAAAATTCAATATTTTTGTTTCAAAGCGTACCATTTCATCGATTTTCAACATTTCTCGCTTTTTCTTGGTTCAAATTCTGCGTATGAGTGTCAATAAAGGAAACATTTTTTTTATTTTTTTTTTACATTCATTCCGCGGACGCTTCGTGTCACGCCGTCTGACAACATCAGCTTCAACCCGTTTAGTAGACCTTGCTTCTATTTGCATTATCTTTAAAAATCACGGAAGACCTTCGTGATTTTCAAGGATTGATGAAAAATTAAAAAAATACCATGTAACAGCCAAAAGTAGTAATAAAACCTAAATCTCAAAAATTGTACTGAAATCTTTCCTTTTCAAAACAAATCATAAAAATCAGCCATTTTTCCTCGCATGAAGGTATCTCCCCCCTTAAAACCTAAAGGATTCCCACATTATGGAACAGCATCTGATACGATTCTTGATGAACCCCATCGCATTCTGTACGTTAAATTTTGTAAACAAAAGATGAAGATATACGAAATGTTAGTGGATCTTAAAAAAGTGTAAATCTTATTTAAAAAAAGTATAAATCGGTTAAAAAACTCTATCTTAAAAATCGATTTGAATCACTTCATCGAAAATCCATTATAATTATCGTTTGGTATTTATTTCACTGCATGTTGATATAATATCACCACACACGTTGAGGTTTTTCTCGTTACCCTTTACATATTTTCGATTCGAATGTGGTGAAAATTCTCAAATGGTGTTCGTCGGGTAACAGTGCAGAACCCAATGAGGTTTCCCTGTGTGGGGTGTGCCCAAAAAATCCAACAAATCCATCTAAAAGTGGAGATCCAACAAATTCCGATTGAGAATTTCAAATAAATAATTCTCAAACTACGTCTATCGGGAAATAGCGAAGAATCCACTTGGATTTCAATGTGGACTCATCGACAAATCTCTCTAGGGACGTGGTAGGATCTGGAAACTCCTCGACAAATGTTTACATGGGAACAGTCATGGAATGTTTCCTGTTAGAGAACCATTCACCATCAAACATAAAAACAAAAAAAATATATGTACCCAGAGCTACTAAGGTCTCAATTGGACATTCGACGATATAGGGTCGTCGTTCCTGATGATGCACCTAACGATTTATTTAAATGGGATGGATCCTGTAGAGATAGTGTACGCAGTACTCTAATCCATTCATGTGCCTGATGAAAAGTCTTCCTGATAGAGGTTGTTCAGAGTTTTTTTTATGAATACAAGAATGACGTTTGTTTGAATCAAATGGAATATTCAATCGGAGCTAGAAATCAAAGACATGTGCCTTTCCGAGCACGACACGAATCAAATATAATTGTTTCTTCGAGTCTTGGAAACGCTTCAAGGAAATTACTTCGCGAGAAATGATTCGTTGGAAACAATCAAATGTGCTGTAATTGACGTATTTTCGCATGGCGAAACTATATTCGCTTGTAGGAAAATATTCATCAGAGTTCAAGGAATGATGACATTTGAAGCATGCCTCCCATTTGCGAATAGACTTTCATCCAGTGCTAAGGGGTCTACGAAAGCTTGAAATATACAAAATACGATTTCCTTATCGTCCAATTAGATGTCTAATCTGAGTCTTAAAGTTAAGTCTAATTAAAGTTAAGTTAAGTTGAATTAGATGTCTAATTAGAGTCTTCACTTTGATTTGGGGCAAATATTTTGTAAAAATTCCTAAAAGTGACCGACGCATGTCGATTTTTGTTAAGAGTAATATTACCCACTTTATGGCCACCCACCCCGCTGCGGATTGCCTCTTTTCTTTTGCATTTTTTCTCGAAAATATGTTTTATGAAACGGCGTAAGTCGTACCTCAACATCTATGCGTCCAATTCACTTGAAATTCAGACAGAGCATAATTTATAGTATCGTGCGATCGGACGTTTTATAACTTTATCCGTTGATTGATTATAAATCATTAAAACTGTTTTTTTCTTTTGGAAAAAAGTCAAACTATTCTCCTACAGCTAGCCAATTTCGTAATTTTCAAA